>CM077083.1:100724246-101924246 GCA_039513925.1 Platanthera zijinensis
CAGTGTTGGTCCAGAGATAGAGTCTGCTTTCAGTGTGGGCAGAAGGGACACATTAAGTCGAGGTGTCCTCAGGTCCAGTCAGCTCTTCCTGCAGTTCCGTTACAGGCTTTACCTCCACCTCAGCGTGTGGACAAGGGAAAAGGGAAGCTGAACGTGATTTCTTCCGAGGAGGCTCAGACTTCGACCCAGGTGATCTCAGGTTAGTAGTTTGTCGTTTTTCTTTCTAGCCTGGTAGTTTAGTTGCTAGATTGTTTGCGGTACTGTTGTGCTAGTTCCTTAGTTTTTGTGCGTTCCTATAGGGAAATTTAAGGTGAAGAACCGTTGGGCGCGTGTTCTGTTTGACTCCGGCGCTACCCACTCGTTCGTGGCTAGAGCCTTTGTGGGGCGTCATCGGTTGTCTCTAGATCGTGTTCGGGATTCCTTCCGTGTCAAGTTTCCCTCTGGTGAATCTGTGTTGTCAGATTTGGGTATTTTGGATTGCCCGGTTTTGTTGGGGGATTTTCTTGCGAAGGCGGACCTGAAGATGATTGATCTAGAGGACTTCGATGTCATTTTGGGCATGGACTGGCTCTCTCGGTATGATGCGGTCATTCAGTGCAAAGGAAAGCGCTTGGACTTCATCAGGGACGACGGTCAGCCCGGCAGCGTGTATGCTGATCCGTGTCAGGATTCTCCTGTTCTCTCTGCGGTATGTGTTCAGAGATTGTTTCTTTCTGATAGTTGTGTTTGTTTAGTATCGGCGGTTGGAACCGTTGTTAGCGGGCCACGCTTGGAGGAGATTCCTATTGTTCGTGGTTTCGCCGATGTTTTTCCTGATGATCTTCCTGGTATCCCTCCTGAGCGGGATGTGGAGTTTGTTATTGATTTGGAGCCGGGTACGCGTCCTATTGCTAAGGCGCCGTACCGGATGGCCCCTCGTGAGTTAGAGGAGTTGCGAATTCAGTTAGATGAGTTGTTGGCTAAAGGTTTTATCAGGCAGAGTTCGTCGCCTTGGGGTGCTCCTGTTTTGTTCGTAAAGAAGAAAGATGGGTCGATGCGGCTTTGCATTGACTATAGAGAGTTGAACAAGGTCACTATCAAGAACAGGTACCCTCTGCCGAGGATCGATGATTTATTTGACCAGTTGCGTGGTAGCACGGTGTTCTCCAAGATCGATCTTCGTTCGGGCTATCATCAGCTCAGGATCCGTGAGGCAGATATTCCACGGACTGCGTTTAGGTCGAGGCATGGACACTTTGAGTTTCTGGTGATGTCGTTTGGTCTGACCAACGCACCATCAGCCTTCATGGATATGATGAACCGGGTGTTCAAGGATTTCCTAGACAAGTTCGTGGTGGTCTTCATTGATGACGTGTTGGTTTATTCTCGCAGTGCTGAGGAGCATGAGCAGCATTTGCGTTTGGTCCTATCAGAGTTGAGGAACCACAAGTTATTCGCCAAGTTGAGCAAGTGCGAATTTTGGTTGCCTCAGGTTTCTTTTCTAGGCCACGTGGTGAACAAGGATGGGATTTCGGTTGACCCAGAAAAGATTGCAGCAGTGACGGATTGGAGTAGGCCGAATACTCCTAAGGAGATCAGAAGTTTCTTAGGGTTGGCTGGCTATTACAGGAGATTCGTGGAGGGTTTCTCTTCTCTAGCCGCACCTTTGACCAAGCTAACTCAGAAGAATGTGGCTTTTGTTTGGAGTGAGAAGTGCGAAGAAGCTTTTCAGGAGTTAAAGAGGAGATTGTGTACTGCTCCCGTTCTGACCCTTCCTACTGAGGGCATGGATTATGATGTGTATGTAGATGCTTCGCATATAGGTCTGGGATGCGTATTAATGCAGGATGGAAAAGTAATTGCTTATGGGTCAAGGCAGTTGAAAACTCATGAGCGGAATTATCCTACGCATGACCTTGAGTTTGCAGCGGTTATCTATGCGTTGAAGTTGTGGAGGCACTTACTTTATGGGGCTCAGTGCAAGATTTTTACGGACCATAAGAGCCTGAAGTACGTGTTCACGCAGAAGGAGTTGAATCTGCGTCAGCGGCGGTGGCTCGAGTATGTGGCGGATTATGATGTGGAAATCCAGTATCATCCGGGCAAGGCCAATGTGGTGGCCGACGCCCTGAGCCGAAAGACGGGAAAGATCTTTAACCTCTCCGCCGATCGTTTAGTTGAGGAGTTCCTCCTTATGGATATTTCAGTGGGATGCTGTAGTTTGCAGAATAGCTTATCAGTGGAAGAGCCGTCCTGGATTTCTTTGACTAGACTGCATCAGAAGGACGATCCGGATCTGTTGCACCTTTTTACCAGGACAGAGAAGGGAGAGTTGCCAGATTTTTCTATTGATGATGCGGGTACCTTGAAGTACCGCGGCAGGTTTTGCGTTCCCGCTGTTGGGAACATTAGGAGTAGGATTTGCAGTGAGGCTCATGGTTCCAGCGTTGCCTACCATCCAGGATCTACGAAGATGTACCGTGACTTAAGGCAAATTGCTTGGTGGTATGGTATGAAAGGAGATATAGCCCGTTATGTTGCTGAGTGTCACACTTGCAAGCGTGTGAAGGCCGATCATGGAAGGCCTGGTGGTAAGTTGACTCCGCTAGATATCCCGACTTGGAAGTGGGAGAGTATATCTATGGACTTCATTACGGGTTTGCCAAAATCCCCGAGAGGATTTGATTCTGTTTGGGTTATAGTGGATAGATTGACGAAGTGTGCTCACTTCGTGCCTTATAAGATTGATTACTCGATGAAGAAGATAGCGGAGTTGTACTTGAACGAAGTCATCCGACTCCACGGTGTGCCGGTTAGCATCATTTCAGATCGAGACTCCCGGTTTACGTCTCGTTTTTGGCAGAGTCTGCAGGAGGGTTTGGGTACGGATCTGAGGTATTCTACTGTGTACCACCCTCAGACCAATGGGCAGACGGAGCGGGTCAATCAGATTGTTGAGGATATGATCAGGTGCTATATTTTAGACCACGGTGGAGCGTGGGATGAGCGTCTGCGACTCATGGAATTTGCTTACAATAACAGTTATCAGGAAAGCTTGCAGATGGCTCCGTTCGAAGCCTTGTATGGGAGGCGCTGTAGGACTCCGTTGTTTTGGGCTGAGGCTGGTGAGAAGCCTTTGTTGGGTCCTGATGCTCTGGAAGAGATGGAAGTCGCCGTGAAGCTTATTCGGGAGAAGCTTCGTTTAGCCCAGGAGAGGTATGAAAAGAACGCCAATCGACGTAGGTCTGCTTTGGAGTTTTTAGTTGGGGATCATGTGTACCTCAAGGTTTCTCCAATGGTTGGTGTGAAGAGATTTGGTAAAAATCGGAAATTGGACCCAAGGTTTGTGGGCCCGTTCGAGATTTTGGAGCGGATTGGTGTGTCTGCTTATAGATTGGATTTGCCAGCGAACTTCCCTGGTGTTCATAATGTTTTTCATGTTAGCCAATTGCGGAAGTGTGTGCGCAGCAGTGGGCAACTCTTGGACGTTGTGCCCCAGTTGGAGCCCAACCTCTCTTTTGTTGAGGTGCCAGTTCATATTTTGGATACTCAGGAGCGTGTGCTGCGAAAGAAGTCCATACCGATGGTGAAAGTTCTATGGAAGAATCAGGATTTGGAGAGCGCGACTTGGGAGCTAGAGTCGGCCATGAGGAGGGCGTACCCTCACCTGTTTCGCTGATTGGATCGGTATGTTTCCCTTTGTAACTTCTGTTTGTTACCTTTTCCTTCTTTAGTAGGAGGGCTGTGCGTAAAGTTTCGGGACGAAACTTTCTTTTAGGGGGAGTGACTGTAACGCCCCGCCTTTTCAGCGATTATTTTTTATTCTCATTTGGGCGTTACGATGACGCGTTTCCGTGGCTTGTGCCATGTGTGGAGTATGGTTTAGCTCCTTAGAACTGAGTGCCCTGTTTGGTAGCCTGTTGGCAAGATCTCCCTAGCTAACCGAGTCGTTTTGGTGACCCGGTGTGGCCTCTCGGGGGGATGTTTGTGTTTGGCTTTGTTTGGGTGTAACTCGAGTTCTGTTCGTCGAAAGGTAATTTCGACTTCGCCGTTGTGTTCGTTGCATGGGTATTTAGCTACGGTGCGAATTTCGTCGAATTCCGAGGTGATTTGGTTTTCGCGTAGTTTTGGGTGCTTAATGTAATTTTATAAATAATTATATAATTATATAATTATATATATATATATATATATAGGAGAAAAGCCCGATCTTCTTCCTCATCGCAAAACCGCCGCCCTATCGCACGGAGAAACCGCCTCCCTTCCGCCGGCGATTCCGGGCTCGTTCGTGGACGGATTTCGATTCCGAAGGCGGCGTTGTCTTGCTCTCCCTTAGATCTTCATTTCGGCGGTAAGATATTCGTTTTTCGTGGAGTTTTCATGAGTTGGAGATTTCGGTTTTTGGAGGTTTTTCCGCCATTAATGGCCGGGTGCTTGTTTTAGGGTTGCGGCCGTTCTGATCCGTGCGAAGAAGAGGAAAGCAGCCCAAGTTTCGCCGGAGATTGAGGCAAGTGGTATTCTTGCCCTTGCCAAGTGTTTTTCTTTGATTTTATTTGCTGAAATTAAAATCCCGGTTAGCCCAGGTTAGAGGCCTTGTTGTTCTCGTTTTCTTGCTAACTATAGGGCTTAGTTCTTCCTACTGAAACCCCCCCTATGTTGTGATGACTGGAATCCAAATTGTCGGCGTGAAGCCGTTGTCTTCCTTCATTTTTGATTGTTGCTCCGGTTCGGGCGTAGCCGAGGGGGAGAGTTAGGAGGGGGGTGTGGTTGCCAATTTCCCTCGTTAGGATATTATTCGAGTGGTTAGGCATAGTTTGAATGGTAGTAGCGTGAGACGTTGATAGTTGTCTACTGCTACTGCAGTGGCGTGAGTCGTGTGCGCGTTCCGGTATCGTTCGGAAAATTCCAAACGGTACAGGTTAGTCGCGCACGGTCATCAACCGTTAGGGCGCACGACCACTGGTCGTGTGCCTCTGCTCGTGCGCGGCTATCTTTCAGTTTCCAAAGTTCTGTCTCGGCAATCGCACGAGCGCTGGCGACAGTGCGCACGACCACTGGTCGTGCGTTACTGATCGTGCGCAGCCATTAGGTTTTTCTCAGGTTTTCCGGGCCCATTACGCACGACCATCAGCCTTGAGTGCGCACGACCATTGACCGTGCGCCACTGATCGTGCGCTGATGCTTAGCTTTTTGTCTGGTTCCCAGGTTCAACTCGCACGACCATCAGCCTTGGGTGCGCACGACCACTGACCGTGCGCCACTGATCGTGCGCCTTGTATTTTCTCGTTTGCTAGACGCATTTAGCGGGTTTCGAGTGCGGGGATTCAGATACTCAAGTGGCAGGCAACTACCCGAGTTCTGGATCTTCTGCCTTGGTCGTTCGGCTATCGTCGAGGTTCGTATTCTTTAGCGGTATTGTGGGTAGTAACTTTATTTTGGCGGCGAGTGAGGCTAGCTCACTCAATGCCAAAGGTTGGGTAGGCACTGAGTGGGTTTCACTCAACGCCTAGTCGTGTTGGTTTATTTCAACACTCGTTCCTTACCATGAATTCCGTGCTTGAGTGAATTCCTTGTTATGTCTTGAGTTTTCCTTGTCGGCCGTGTTCTTCTTTCCGAATGGCCGAATCGTGGGTCGTGGTTAGTAGTGGTGGTTGTAGCTCTTTATGGGGGTGGAGTTGTGTGATATAGCCAAGGCCACCCATGGATTTCTTGCTCCAGGTACGGGCTGGGCATGTCGGGTGGAAGGTCCCTTGTGTGTTCACGTATTGACCCTCGAGCTTTTGACTTGGACATGGTGGATTGGGGGACTGCGTTTGCCTTCGATCCGGTTCCTCGTTGTTGTTTTTGCTACTATCACTTCCCACAGTTTAGGGTGTTAGAAGTTTCTTCCGTGGTAGTTTTGCAGCATTTTGGCTCTTGGCAGCCTAGTAGGCCCTGCAGGATGTGGTTCCTGGGCTGGGTCGTTGCTGTTTCTTTGCACGTTGTGCATTTCTTGTGGTCCTGTTTTGGACATTTGTGACTCTTTCTACTGCATGTTTCCTGTTTTTTTCGTCCTTTTGGTTGACTCTCTCATGCAGTTTTACCTTGATTTTAGCTTGCTGAGGTATTCTGTTTTCTTTTGGAATACCCCAGGTTCTGAGCTGTAGCCAGTCTGGAGGCTAGTCGGAGGTGGTGTTGTTGGTGGACTTCCGGACTGTAGAGTTTTGTTTACCTTGTTTGTGAGGTTGTTTTCAGTACTTTCTTACAGACATATATGTGTGCTGGTGGGTTCGTGTCAGGTTGTTGGCGCCCACTAGTAGTTTTTACCTTGTACTAGATATACACTATTGCTGCTACCATTTATTTTTCTGGAGATAGTCTACTTGCTTTGAGAAGGTTTTATGCTAGGTTGCTAGTTATTTTTAAACTATAAATACTATTATAAATGAAGCTCATGATCAGCATGTTTTTATAAACTTAATCACTACTTTCCAAATCACGTACGAAAACCGTTTTCTTATATATATTATATAAACTGAGTGTAGTGTCTTGCATAGTATGAGTGGTTCTCTTGGGACCCTTATGCGCTCTTTAGGGTGTAAAACCTAATCAAAGTATTTTTCCGCAGCGTTTAAATATAGTTTTCTTTTGTGGACTAGATGATCCACTGAGCCGAGGGATACGGACTCTAAACATAACTAATTTTCTATTTCATTAAGCACATGAATTTTCTTGCATAAAGATTGTAGTTGGATTTGCCTGAGCGTCAGCAGTTATCCCCTGCTTGACGTGGCATCATGACGCGTGTTTTCTCTTACTCTGATAATTCTTAATTCGGAGAAAATGCGGGTTGTGACACAATGCCTACGCCCGTACTCCGATTCCGGGCTCTAACAACGGGGACTTTACATATCTACCCGAAGGGATTCCGCACCTCAACGCTCACTCGCGAGAGGGGGATTTCCCCATGCATAGAAAGAAGGGCGACTACACATGCCCTATGAAGAGGATCGTTACCCTCGAAGATTTCCGCGGCGCCATGAAGATGTAGTCGGATGGAAAGCTTCGCCTCGCCCTTGCCTTCGAGGATCCGAACTCGGATCGCGAATCGGTGCTTCAAAACTCCTCCGGCGGCCGGATCTTGGGCTCACACCACCAAGGAAGTTCTCCCCTCTCTCTAAGATGAAGAAAGAGAAACTCAAGATGAAAATGAGGGTTTCTCCCCCATTTCCCGGCTATTAACCCCCCAGGAGCAGCCCCTACCGTCGGATTCAGATCCAAGGGAACGGACGGCCGAGATTAGATCCAAAATCCCAAAAACTGGGCCGAACACGGCTTGACACACGGCCGTGTGTCTGGCCGTGTAACTCATTCGCCGATCGACACGGCTCCTGACACGGCCGTGTTCGAGGCCGTGTGCCCCACACACGGCTTGAGACACGGCCGTGTGTCTCAGGCCGTGTCCTTCTCTGACTCGAGACTGCACAAAAATGCATTCGACCACTGAACACGGGTAGGCACACGGCCGTGTGCCTGGCCTTGTGCCCCTGAGATGACTTCAAATCGAAAAGTGGTCAACATGAAAGTTGTAGATCTCGTCGAGACGAACAAAATTCATGTTGACCATTTTTCCACCCGACACCGTTTTGACCCTCAAAATGGTGCCCGAACGCGATCATCTCCGAGGTTGGGGTCTTACAGCATGTTTATAGGTTAAGGTTATTTTTCCTTTATATATATGCTTGTGACTCTGACATCCCATTGTATAAATGGTATGGGACATTCTATACAATGGGAGCCTTGCAAAAGATCCCTTGCTTATGCGTACCCGCATAAGTGGAGGTTACATTTCATTATTCTCTTGATTATATATCCTGTTAGATTCCTGTCACCTGCTCTCTTTTGCCACCCCTTGTTGTCCTCCGCTTCGTCCTCCCGCACGGTGCCTAGGAGTTGCAGGAGGAGGTGCTGAGGATACGAATTAGTCTTTTTGACTAATGGTCGTTGACCTTACTATTTTAGGAGCTCGAGGAGGT
Source organism: Platanthera zijinensis (assembly GCA_039513925.1). Classification (NCBI taxonomy): domain Eukaryota; kingdom Viridiplantae; phylum Streptophyta; class Magnoliopsida; order Asparagales; family Orchidaceae; genus Platanthera; species Platanthera zijinensis. Next base: position 100,732,241 of record CM077083.1, read on the forward strand.
GGACCAGCACGTCGAGGAGGCAGGACTTGAGGAGCAGGTACCGGCTACTACTACTGGAGCACATGTTCAGGTGCGATGATTTGAGATGATAGATTCCGCTGCTGTATGTGAGAGTGAGAGTGATCATGATGTACTGGGCATAAGCCCTATTTACTTATATTTGTTGTACTTATTGCGGACTGATGTTTCATTCTCTTTTGATATATATGTGTGCTATGGCTGTGGACTTTTACTGCGTTTACTCTGATATTATATTTTATTCTCATATTGGCCGACATGATATGATCGTACTAGCCGGCAGAATCGGCGTCTTGCGGTGACACTAACCCGTGCGTTAGTGTCACCGTAAGGCGGCGGTTCTGGGCATAAGATCCGGGTTGCCTCGGATTTGAGGAACAGGATCTTACAAACTGGTATCACTTGAACACACGATCATATGAGAATACAGTCCACCACACTGGAACACCCCGCGCGGGCATTAGTTTGCGGACAAACTATGCAGCGGAAGTAATGGTGTGCCCATGTGTAATAGCCACATAAAACAGTCCATTAAACAATGAGTTAGGCCAATTTTGACATTACCTTACCTTTATGCAGCCTCCACAGGATGCGGTTCCTCCCCCTCCGGCTGCTATTCCGTTCATGCAGACAGAGATGGGACAAACGCTGACGGCGATCCTGGACGCATTCAGAGATCAGCAAGCCCCGGTACAGCTACCCAACCCAGGGTCGAACTGGCTGAGTGCGTTTAAAAGTCTGTCTCCGCCATTGTACCGCGGGACAGAAGACGCGGTAAAGACAGAGGAGTGGTTGGAGACCATCCAGGAGCTGCTAGCCGGCATCAGCTGCCCCGTCAGACAGGCATTTCCCCATGCCACCTCGGCACTAGACGCTCATGCAAAGAGGTGGTGGAAGTCGGTGCGGGACTCTACATTCGCCGACCGGGAGCTGATGGACATATCTTGGGAGGAGTTCAGCGACGTCTTCTTGGAGCATTTTGTATCTTCCACAGACCGAGATGCCTTGGAGGCGAGGTTTCTGAGCCTCCAGCAGGGGAGCCGATCAGTTATTGAATATCAGAGGGAGTTCTCCCACCTGGCGAGGTTTGCAGGCTTCCATGACTGGGACGACCAGAAATACGCGAAGAGATTCTATCACGGGCTCCGCGACTCTTTGAGGCAGCCCTTGCTGTTCATTGCCCACGGTACCATGGCGCAGATCATCGAGATGGCAAAGAAGCTGGAGGCTGACCAGCTGTTGGTGCAAGGCAGAGGGAAGAGACCGTTGGATGGACAGTCGTTTGGGGAGAGCAGCAGATCATCTCAGAGGGGCAAGACGATTGGATACAGGAGAGGTGGGGGACGTCGTCGTCCCAACTATAGGCAGGATCAGGGGACTCCTCCACCTTTGGCTCCCCCACCTATGCAGATTCCCGGACCGATGAGACAGGATGATCGAGGTCAGAGGCAGATCACCTGCTTTGGTTGCGGCCAACCTGGGCACATCAGGATGCAGTGCCCACTTCAGGTCCACCCTCTTCCTCCTCCTCCACCTCCAGTGGCCCCTCCAGTTCACCAAGGCCGAGGACGAGGACGGGGACGAGGCCGAGGCCGAGGCCGAGGATATCACGGCCGAGGCCGAGACCGGGAGCAGGTATACGCGCTGGATCTCACGGAGCAGAGGGACCCAGAGGAGGTGATTACAGGTACTTAAAATTTTTTTTTAGGATTTATAAATTTTAAATTTTAAGAGTACCTTAGACATTAAAAGTAATACTATTCTTTGAACTCAAACAAACCCAGGCATAGTGATGATTAGCGGAAGCCCGCTCACACCCTCTTCGACACGGGTGCGTCACACTCCTTCGTGTCGGACTCGTTTATTGAAGGATTAGAAGGAGTGGAGAAGTTTTCCGGTTTGGAAAAGAGAGTGCGACTCCCTGATGGTACGGAACTTCGAACCACAGACAGCTGCAATATGGATGTCGAGATAGGAGGCAAAGCGTTCGAAGCTCCGGCAACAGTTTTGGGGCTACCGGATTTTGATCTGATCCTAGGCATGAACTGGCTTCATTGGAACTACGCGCAGATAGATTGCCCCTCGAAGAGGATCACACTCAGACACGGAGACTCCTACGTCACCATTGAAGGTATCTGTTCCATCCCCCGCCTTTCTTTATCTTTAGTACAGGCTGTCAAGGCCTATGAACGGGGGGAAGAGGTATATCTCATTTGCTTCGAGATGGCAGTAGTAGAGAGTTCCCTAGCCGATATTCCAGTGGCACGAGATTATGCTGATGTCTTTCCGGAAAAGTTACCTGGACTACCACCATCATGAGACTTGGACTTCAGGATTCAGTTAGTGCCAGGGGCAAGGCCAGTGTCCCGAGCTCCCTACAGGATGGCACCTAGAGAATTGGCAGAGTTCAGGACACAGTTGCAGGAACTGGTGGAATCAGGTTTCGTACGACCGAGTTCTTCACCTTGGGGAGCACCTGTTCTATTTGTGAAGAAGAAGGACGGTTCGCTGAGACTATATATAGATTATAGAGAACTGAACCGATTGACGGTTCGGAATACATATCCACTGCCACGGATAGATGAGCTCTTCGATCAGCTTCAAGGAGCTTGCTGGTTTTCAAAATTGGATTTGCGGTCAGGATACTATCAGCTCCGCATCAGAGAAGAAGATATACCGAAGACGGCCTTCAGCTCCCGTTATGGCTTATATGAGTTCACGGTGATGCCGTTCGGGCTCACGAATGCGCCCTCGGCCTTTATGACGCTCATGAACAGGGTATTCGAGCCTTATCTGGACCGGTTTGTTATAGTCTTTATTGACGACATTCTGATTTACTCGCGATCTCGAGAGGAGCACGCAGAGCATTTAGCACTGGTATTGCAGAAGTTAAGAGAATTTCAGATGTATGCGAAGTTCTCAAAATGTCAATTCTGGCTTCAGGAAGTGGCCTTCCTAGGACACACAATTAGCGGAGCTGGATTAGCTGTGGATCCTGCTAAGATAGAGGCAGTACGGGATTGGCCACGACCAAAGACAGCGTCGGACATCCGTAGCTTCTTGGGCCTAGCAGGTTATTATCGCAAGTTCGTGGAGGGATTCTCAAGGATAGCCCTCCCCCTCACGTCCTTGACGAAAAAGGATGCCGCATTTGATTGGACAGAGCAGTGTGAGTCAGCATTTCAAGAGCTCAAGGACCGGCTCACTTCATCCCCCATCCTTGCGCTGCCCTCTAGGAGTGAAGGATTCCAGATATATACAGATGCCTCCTATCAGGGGATGGGTGCAGTCCTGATGCAACATGGACATGTTATCGCTTATGCTTCGCGACAGCTGAAGAAGCATGAGCATAACTACCCAGTACATGATCTCGAGCTCGGGGCCGTAGTCTTTGCCCTCAAGACATGGAGACATTACCTCTACGGGATTCATTGTGATATATACTCCGACCATAAGAATCTCAAGTACATCGACACGCAGAAGGTTCTAAACCTGCGACAGAGAAGGTGGCTTGAGTTCCTTTGCGATTACGACTATAAGATGCACTATCACCCGGGGAAGGCGAATACTGTAGCAGATGCTTTGAGCAGGAGAGCCGGCACTTCTGGACCGGAGCCCCGGGTGATGTCTATGGAGCTGCTACGCATGATGGAGGATATGCAAATTACCATGGTTTCGGAAGCCGAGCCAGTGATTTATCGAGAGAACCTGAACTCTTTGGTCAGCGATGATGATATACAGAAGCGCATTCTTACACATCAGAGATTGGATACTGATCTAGAGCCTATCTTTGACGCTCTAGAAGGAGGCAAGTATGGGGATTATACGCTGGAGGACGACCTTCTTCGATTCCGTGGCCGAGTGTACATTCCAGCAGGAGGTGGGATCCGGGATGACATCCTCAGAGAGGCACACTACTCCAGATATTCAGTGCATCCCGGCATCACCAAGATGTGGGTTGACTTACGACGGACCATGTATTGGCCAGGAATGAAGAGGGAGATCATATATCTTGTGACACACTGCGAGACTTGCCAGCGAGTGAAGGCCGAATGCAAGAGCCCAGGCGGTGTATTACAGCCACTGCCAGTCCCAGAATGGAAGTTCGAGGATATTTCCATGGATTTTGTACACGGACTCCCTCGCTCCCATTCTGGGCACGATTCTGTCTGGGTCATTCTGGACAGGTTGACCAAGGTAGCACGGTTTATCCCGGTCAGAAAAGATGCCCCAGTTGCTGTGTTGGTGAGGTTGTTTGTAGAGCAGTTCATCCGGTATCACGGAGTACCCAGGTCTATTGTTTTAGATAGAGACGGTCGCTTCACCTCCAGGGAATGGAGGGCAGTGCATGCTTACTTGGGGTCCAGGCTTTCTTTTAGCACTACCTCCCACCCACAGACCGACGGTCAGACAGAGCGGACGATACGGACTATGGAGGACCTACTCAGGTTATGTATTCTGGATACAGGGAAACCCTGGGAGAGACTACTGCCGAATTCTCATACAACAACAGCCACCAGGCCAGCATCGGGATGGCTCCTTACGAGGCGCTTTATGGGAGAAAATGCCGGACTCCGCTATCCTGGGTACAGGATGTGGACACTCGAGCCCTTGGGTCAGACTTTGTGGAGGATACGGAGGCTCAGATTCACTTGATCAGGGATCGGCTTTTGGAGGCTCAGAGCAGACAGGCAAAATATTATGATACACGACACCGGAAGGTGGAGTTCCAGGTTGGGGACAGAGTTTTTTTGAAAATTCGACCGGTACACGGTGTTTCTCGGATACGGAGACACAAGAAGATCAGCCCCCGGTACATGGGACCCTACTTGATTTTGGAGCGTGTGGGCCCCTTGGCTTACCGGCTGCAGCTACCTCCGGAGCTGAGCGGCCTACATGATGTTTTCCATGTCACTTCCCTGCGAAGAGCTCTTCTTCAACCTGAGCAGCATATCACCACTGCAGCTGGACCGGTAGAGCCTGACCGTTCAGTTAGATTGGAGCCGATCCGGATCGACGATTCAGCCGTCCGAGTGTTGAGGAAAAAGAAGGTTCCGCTCGTGAAGGTGTTGTGGTCCAACCATGGAAAGGAGGAGCACACCTGGGAACCTAGGGATCTGATGCTGGAGCGCCATCCGGAACTATTTACATCAGGTACTCTCTATGATATCTTTTTAAAAGTTCCTTAAAGTTTCGGCAATTGGAACCCGTAGACCCAAACTTAAATTTCGGGGACGAAATTATTCCTTTTGTTTATAGGATTTGTAACATCCCAATGTTACTTCTAGACCCCTTAACTTAGATTGGGTTAGGCATGGGGTGGGTGTTTGGGTTATAAGCTAGGTTTGACCCTAGGTAGTGGATTGTAGCCATGTGGGGCCCACCATGGGGCCAAAGTCAAATTAGGTCAAACTAGCCTAAACAGGAACCCTAGCCACACCATGACCCCACCATGATGCCCTAACCCTAAATACAACCTAAGTGGACCCTAAGGTAGGCCATGGGGTCAACCAGTTGACCCATGATGGGTCAAGTCAACACCTTTGACCTAAATAGTGAAAATGGTGCCCTAGCCCAATTCACTGGGGTGGGTCCACCCAAATCAACCCAAATTCATCATGTGGGCCTAAAGTGACCTTATAAACCCTAGGGGAGAGAAAAATAGGGTCTTGCAATAGTACTTTTGGGAGAACACTTAGGAGAGAGAAGATGCTAAGAAATGGGTTTGGACCATTTGGGCTCATCCCACCAACCCATGATGGGTTGGCTGACCATGCATGGGTACTAGGAGGTGTAGGACCCCCACCATGCAGCCTTGGGTCAAGCCTAAACCCAACCCAAGCCCAATATAGCCTATTCCACTTGTAGAACCAATTCCTCTCTCTCCACTCACCTAACTCAGCCCTAGCCTTGGCAACCCGACCCATTAAGGCTTAGTCAACCCACTTGGACCAGTGGGACCCACTCCCAAGCAACCTAGCCGGCCAAACCCTCCAACCCGAGCCCCTCCTTGGTGAATCCGCCCCCTACCTTGGTGAAATCGCCCTCCCCCTCTTAACTCAGCCCCCAAACCTATCCACACCTTTCATTCCACTCACTCCTACCCCAGAGACAGAGAGAGAAGGCCAGAGACCACCAGCTGCCATGGCTAATAGAGGAGATCGCCGGAGAGTGCATGCAATGGAGAGCCGCCACCACCCTCAGCCACAGCCGCCATTAAGGGTCCGTATCCCTTCCCCTCTTACTGTACTAGTTTCCTAGATCAACTAGGTTAGAGGTCGAGCTCAAACGAGCTCGATAGTAGGCCTCTAAAGCTTGGAAAAAGCTTCAAAAATGGCGGTTTCATGACTTTTCGGCTTGGTTGCGCCGCCGCCGTCCGCCGCTCTCCGCCGCCCAGCCGCCGGCCAGCTCAAGCCCCGACCACCGTGAGGCCGAGGGAGTACTTGGCCGGAGGCCCCGCCGCCGGCGATAGCCGGAAACGGCCCCGCAAACCTGCCTGTGTTGGGTTGGCCTGCATGCAGTGCATGAGGAAGTTGATACAGCCGCCGTTAGATTCCTTTAAGATTCGTGCAACATTTGTTAGTAAATCTCTATATTAATATCAAATGAATAGTACACTATTCTGTCACACTTTTACTGTGACTTTGCATGTTGCTTATGAGGTACTTAGAGGCCCCACCTTAGGATGGACCCTGAATGAAACATTTAGGTAGATGAGTTAACTTTAAAATGCCACAGAAATCATAGGTTTTGGACCAGTAGGCTACCCTGTAGGGCTGTTTTGCTAGGACTGCCCCCTAACTAGGGCAGAAACTAAAACTGATGCCCTGCTCAAACCCTAAGTCCAAATGGACGGAGATTTTGGGCATGTAGCTTATTTAGTCAAATCTAGGTCCTCCCCAAAAATCAGAATTTTTGGGGAACATTTTACTATAGTTTTTACAAAAATACCCAAAAGTAAATAAATGTGATTTTTGGAGTTCTCCAACTCCAAATGACCCCAAATTTTGGTGTCACCCTCTCATGGGTATATTAGACCCATGTTTAAAATTTGGGCTAAATTAACTCACTGCATGATGAGGAATCTCACTTGCAAGTTTGTAAAAATAGGCTTAGGCTTGGGCTGCAAATAGTAATTTGGCAGAATTTTAAATGGCTGCCCAAGACAAACCAGAAGCCCCCTTGACCTGAGATTTTGGTCAGAGGTATAATTAGGGCACATTTAGGCCCTGCCCAAAAATGGGCTTGATTGGAAAATAAAATATGAGGAAATTACAAAAATACCCCTAGGGCTTAACTAAGTGATTCTTGGAGTTAGCTAACTCCAAATGGCCCCAAATTTTGGTGGCTCATCCTTAGGGGCATCATTGGTTCCTGGTAGAAATTTCAGAGCAATTAGACCACTGCATGATGGGTTAATCCATGTACATGTGTTGGCTAATTTAGGCCTTGGTGTGCAATTAGCAAGAAATTGTATATTGTGTATTTTGCCTAGCTGAGGCACCCAAAAACCATGCAATAAATTCCAGTGATTCATTAGGGCATGTTTCACCCCTAGAATTATTTTTGGGACTTTTGGAATCAAAAATACCACTTATTGGAATTTTTCAAATTATAGGCCTTTTTGGAAAAAAAATGGGAAAAATAGAATTTGGCTATATAAAACTTTCAAATTCAGCCAAGTCAAAGTATGGTGTCTTATTTGACTTAGGAAAATTTTAGACCTCTATTTGGAAATTATTGGAACAAAAACCTTGAAATTACTATTTTACCCCTTTTGTATTTATTTATGAATTGGTGGAATTACATGTGGGGAAATTGTAAAAACATTTCTATAGATGTATAATAGCAATATTAGTGTTGCATTTTTATTTCAGAATTTTTGTACACACTGATAATTATTAAGGTAGGAAAATGGCATTTTGGTAAATAATTAGGAATGAATTTTGGTAGACCATTACACTGTGGAAATAAATGAAACTCTGCCATTAGTCATAAAATAGTAATATGAATGCTTAGTAATTTTCCTGGAATTTTGGTGAATATAATTCTTGTACTTTATTTGGAAAATGGCACTTGTGTAGGAATTTTATTAATTATGGGATAAATAGATATAAAAAAAAGGAAAATTATGAAATCTTGTAGACAGTAATATTTTACTCATATGCAACTCAGGAAAATTCCCATAAGTCAGAAGATTTTAATTGATGATACTTCATGTGTAAAATGACCTAGGGAATAATTCTAAAAGATTTAATTAAAGGCCTTAATGACCTAGGAAAATTATGAAAATCAACACACTCATTTTATTAGTCCATACCACCCTAGGATAAATACTTGGGGTCAGTTGGATCAAGAATTTAGAAGTTCGATTTCAGGGTGGCAATAGGTCATGGGGTGCGCTTAGTAAAGAAGGCTGGACTACAGGCCACCAGGGGATGAATCAACAACTGAGTTAGGGTTTAAGTTCGGAAGTATAACCCTGGGTGGCAGATGCATTCTAGAGACGAGAGTAATAGTGTAACATTAGTCATGCCTAGGTAGAGTTGACGGAAGACCGTCACTCCTTAACCCATACCTTAAATCACTAGGTCACTCTATGTAATAGGAGAGAGAAAAGGGAGTTCGGGGTAGGCAACAACTAAACTAAACATCCTTGAGAAAGGGAGCTTTGGGATTCAGCCCATCGTAGCTCCTAGTGCCCCTGAGAGCCCTTCACCGGGAATCCCTTGGGCAGTCCTGGGATTAACCTTAAGATTCTGAGTATGATAAACTGTAGACAAGAGTAGTCTATTAGGTTAGGTGAACTGGACATATGCTCACTCGTGCCGGGTTGGAGGGACTTGGAGTCTTGGACTACTTGCTCACCCGTGCAGAGTTGGAGAAAGGGATTGGTTTATATACACTCACCCAGGTAGGGTTGGAGTTTTTGTAGCACATACTCACCCGTGACGGGTTGGAGAGATTTTGGGACTGGATAGTCCTTGGAGCTGGAGGCTCGATATATATATAACACTTGCATGTGCATATACTAGTGGCGGGCCATGCGGTACTGGCCGGTCGTCACACCGACGACAGTACGATGGACCAGGCGGGTGCGAGGGTTAGAAGGACCAGTAGGTTGTTTTCACTGGAGTCTGGAGGACTTTTCCTAATAACGCGCACCCGGCCCAACAAGACTGACAGGTAGTCAGCAAAGTGGTACGCAGAGACTCTAGAGTGCACTGGCGGTGTACAGAGGCGTACAAGAGAGGTCTAGGCTTGGTAGTGTGTATACCCGCCTAGAAGGCGGAGACGCCCGCTCCGCTGCTGCCGTAGCCACACCGGTGGTACCTGAGAGTGATGCTAGCTCTCGAAAAGTGGGAACTAAAGGTCTGTGATCACGGAGTCGTGTGTGTGTGTTGCACTGCATGTTCATATCATACCCACCATATAGTTGCATAACATTAACCTTCATAACAACTTGAGTCACCTAATGTATAAGTGGTATGGGACGCTTATACATTAGGACCTGCTATACGATCCCTTAGCCTATAAGCCTGAGTGGGCATGTTTATAGGTTAAGGTTATTTTTCCTTTATATATATGCTTGTGACTCTGACATCCCATTGTATAAATGGTATGGGACATTCTATACGATGGGAGCCTTGCAAAAGATCCCATGCTTATGCGTACCCGCATAAGTGGAGGTTACATTTCATTATTCTCTTGATTATATATCCTGTTAGATTCCTGTCACCTGCTCTCTTTTGCCACCCCTTGTTGTCCTCCGCTTCGTCCTCCCGTACGGTGCCTAGGAGTTGCAGGAGGAGGTGCTGAGGATACGACTTATTCTTTTTGACTAATGGTCGTTGACCTTACTATTTTAGGAGCTCGAGGAGGTGGACCAGCACGTCGAGGAGGCAGGACTTGAGGAGCAGGTACCGACTACTACTACTGGAGCACATGTTCAGGTGCGATGATTTGAGATGATAGATTCCGCTGCTGTATGTGAGAGTGAGAGTGATCATGATGTACTGGGCATAAGCCCTATTTACTTATATTTGTTGTACTCATTGCGGACTGATGTTTTATTCTCTTTTGATATATATGTGTGCTATGGCTGTGGACTTTTACTGCGTTTACTCTGATATTATATTTTATTCTCATATTGGCCGACATGATATGATCGTACTAGCCGGCAGAATCGGCGTCTTGCGGTGACACTAACCCGTGCGTTAGTGTCACCGTAAGGCGGCAGTTCTGGGCATAAGATCCGGGTTGCCTCAGATTTGAGGAACAGGATCTTACAGAGGAAGTGTGAATAGGAATTAAGTTCAAGGCCGCCGCGCTAGCCTTGTTTCTTTGACGCACAAGCGCGATGCGATCTCGATAGCTCTTACTAAGAGACATGACAGCGGAAATGGGTGGAGTGAAATATGGAAAGAAGAGATTCCCTGCATATACATGAAGGAACATCGTATTTATAGACTCAAGGGAGGGGAGGGCCCCCCACCAGAAAAGATTCCGTCATAAAGTCGCTATGGTGACACGAGCCTCGGTTGAACTTTCCTTTCGAGCTTAGACAACCCCAAAAAGAGCGGGGATTGTGTATAACCTCGGGCTCGCGCAAGGAGGACTCGGAAAAGAGGGGACTACAAAGACCCCAGGAGAAGAAAAGGCGCTAGGCGAGATGGGCCCAAGAGAGGATCCATTCGCGCTAGGCGAGATGGACCCAAGAGAGGATCCCTTCGCGCTAGGCGAGACGGGCCCAAGAGAGGATCCATTTGCGCTAGGCGAGACGGACCCAAGAGAGGATCCCTTCGTGCTAGGCGAGACGGACCCAAGGGAGGATCCATTCGCGGTAGGCGAGACGAACCCAAGTGGTGCTCTCGCCCACGGGGTGGCGCTCTCGCCAAGCACCGGTTCGGCAAGAAGTGGGAGGACCGGTTCAGTTAATGGGCAAAGACCGGTTCAGGTGGCAAACGGTTCCTTTTTTTCCAGCTTCATAGGTTTTTACTCCTTTAACCCTCGTGGCCTGCCCATAGCCCTTCAGAACAGCGGAGTTTGGCTGTTGGCAGACCCGACCCGGGGTATTCTGGTAATTTCATGACTGGTTCGATTTGGTTGTTTGCAGTTCAAATCTTGAGGCCAATAAATTGACCGGTAAGTTGTCTGAGAGAAAGGACTGGGAACCCCTTTTTTCTTTCTCTTTCAAGCACCTAGCTCATCACTGGCTAGGGAGGGGGAGAATCACAAATTTTTCCGGGTGAGAGGTGGGACCTCCGTGCTGAATCCCTCGGTCTGTTTTTCCAGGAATCCTATTGGGAGCGTGGTCCAGAGTGAGTAGGTGTAGGCTGCAACCTTAGATCCGAGCATTAGGAGAAGCTGACTTTGTTAGTTCCAACACTTAAGATTCTCTTAAGAAGAGTTAAGTGAGATTCCTTGGGGTTGACTTGAAATCTAGCATAGAGGCATATGACAAACATTATATCAGGCCTACTTGCAGTTAGATATAATAGGGAACCAACAATGGCCCTATAATTTTTCTGATCAACAGGCTTTCCCTTTTCATCAGAATCAATAACTACATTAGTAGACATAGGAGTGTGCATTGCAGAAGCATCTGCCATCCCAAACTTCTTTACCAATTCCTTGGCATATTTAGATTGGGAGATGAAGATGCCATCAGCATCTTGTTTCACTTGGAGACCAAGGAAATAAGACAACTCACCCATACTACTCATCTCAAACTTAGAATGCATTAGGTCTGAGAACCTTTTGCATAGTTTGGGATCAGTGGAACCAAATATAATATCATCCACATAAATTTGAACTAACCGGATCTTGTCCTTATTGTGCTTAATAAAAGGGTTCTATCAACTATGCCTCTAACAAACATATGTTCTAAAAGGAAACTAGCCAAAGTTTCATACCATGCTCTAGGAGCCTGCTTAAGTCCATACAGAGCTTTTTGCTACTTAAAAACATGTGAGGGATAAGTTGAAGAAATAAAACCAGGGGGTTGTTCAACAAATTCCTCTTCCTTTAGCTCTCCATTCAGGAATGCACTCTTTACATCCATTTGGAACACCTTAAACTTCATGTAGGCTGCATAGGATAGAAAGATCCTTATTGCCTCTAGACTTGCAACAAGAGCAAATGTCTGATCATAATCTATTCCTTCTTCCTGTCTGTAGCCCTGTGCTACAAGCCTTGCTTTATATCTTATAATAATTCCTTGAGCATCCAACTTATTTCTAAACACCCATTTGGTGCCTATAACCAGTTGACCTTTTGGTATTGGAACCAAATTCCAAACATTACACCTTTTAAACTGGTTTAGCTCTTCTTGAATAGCAATGATTTAGTGGGGATCTTGCTCAACATCTTTTATGGTTAGGGGCTCAATCTGAGAAAGAAAACAAGTAAGCATCACATCTTGACTTAGTTGATGTCTAGTTTGCACACCAGTTGAAATGTCTCCAATCACTTGAGATGTAGGATGATCCCTAAATGTGACATAATCTGTTGGTGGTATGTGATCTTCAACAGAAGTTGGAATCAATTCCTCAGGTGGAATTAGATTGGCTGTTGGTAGAGTTACAATCACTTCTACTTGGTCTTCATCACTGTCTGAATCAGCTATCTGAAGAGTTGGTTGAGGTTGAATCTCCTGAGTGAGTTTCAGCTCATCCAAATTCTTGCACAAGTCAGGTACCTTCAAAGAGTTACTAGAAGAAGTTTCCTTCTCTCTGTAAAACATGTTAGTTTCATCAAAAGATACATGTACTGACTCTTCAATTTTCAATGTGGATTTATTAAATACCCTATAAGCTTTACTTACTTGGGAATATCCTAGAAAGATTCCCATTAAAGCCTTTGCTTCAAACTTTCTAATGTAGTCTTTGTTATTGTTGTGAATGTAAACTACACAGCCAAAAATTCTAAAATAATCTATTTTAGGTTTCTTTTCTTTAAGCAATTCATAGGGAGTTTTCCCCTTTAGTTTATGTATCAGACTCCTATTCAGTACATAGTTAGCTGTGCTAACTGCTTTGTCCCAAAAGGATAGAGGCATATTAGCATCTGCTAACAATGTTCCTACAGCTTCAATAAGGGTTTTGTTTTTCCTTTCAACTACCCCATTTTGTTGAAGAGTTCTAGGAGTAGATAAGCAATGCCTGATACCTACTTTCTCACAGAATTCTTGCAAAAGAAGAGATTCAAACTCAGTACCATGATCACTTCTGATCAAGGCAACTTGAGTAGAGTACTCAGTCTGTATATAAAGTAGAAAATCTGTAAGAACTTTAAAGTTATCAGATTTTGTTCTCACGAAGAACACCCAAGTGAACCTAGAGTAATCTTCTACAATTACTAGGATATAGAATTTCCTTCCTAGACTTTGTACAGCTATTGGACCAAAGAGATCCAAGTGCAATAGGTACAGGATTTTAGGTGAATCACTTTTATTTACAGCTTTGAAACTAATTTTAGTTTGCTTGCCTAGTTGACAAGCCTTGCATAGGCCTTCCTTCTTGTAGGGGCAAGAGGGCAAACCTCTTACAAGGATGTATTTAGATAACCTAGATATGTTCTTAAGGTTAACATTACCTAGCCTTTTATGCGACAAAGTATTATTACTACTCACCTCATTAAATAAACAAATTTCAAAAGAGGTGGATTTAAAATCTACAAGATAAATATTTCCATGCCTAATGCCTACTAATACAACTTTATTATCCAAAGTAATATTGCACAGAGAATTAGAAAACCAAACCTGGTAGCCAGCATCACACAGCTGACTAACAGAAATGAGATTGGGCTTCAGTCTTGTGACATAAGCTACCTTCTTGAAAGTCACTGACCCTATGGTGAATTTAACATATCCTTCAGTCTGACCACAGCTGGAATCACCAAAGACTATCTTTGGTCCCAACTTGGCTTTGAAGATTGAAAGGTTCTCTTTATTTCCAGTCATATGCTTGGAGCATCCACTATCCAAATACCACTTTTTCTAAATGATAGGATAGGTCTTAACCTGCAATAAGATAGATTAAACATTGTGGACCCAGGTAATCTTGGGTCCATTGTTCTTCACATACGAAAAACTAGAAATGAAAGAGTATGGAGGTTGAGGGTGATATCCTAAGGGATGAGATCTCCTAGGTGGGATAATCCAATTAGCAGACCTAGGGTTGCTATTAAACTTATTGTTTCTGTGAGCATTGTTGTGATTCTGGAAATTTAGTTCTGATCGTCGATTGATGTTTGACGATCGGTACCCAGATCGTCGATCTTGGTTTACAGAAAAGGATTCTGGATTCCACGATCATCGATCTCTGTTCGACGACTCCGGCTGAGATCGTCGATCACTCATTGCTAAGTAGTTATACCCAGCAGGTGAGTTCATAGATCGTCGATTGTCGTTCGACGATGGGTGAAGCGATCGTCGATAGTCGTTCGACGATATTTGTATTTCTATGAATTTCTGTTTCCTTTTGTCTCTCTTAATCTTATTTAAATCTTTCTTAGCCTTTTGAATAACCTCAGTGTTATGTATTCCCTTTTCAGAACAAACTTTACCTGAGTAGACAGATTGTATTTAAGGAGCAATGGGGGTTCACTAGGGGAGGCACCTAAGCCCAACTTATTGTTGCCTATCCTAGTGTTGGCAGTGCTTGTGATTTCTAGCAACTTAAGGCTTCTGCCATTAAGTGAATCTTCTAACCTCTTAGCTTTAGCTAGTTCTAATTTAAGAAATTTGATTTCTTCAGATGATCTAGTGAGTTCAGATTCTAACCTAATGTTTTCACTAGATAGAGATTCTGATTCAGCTAGTTGATCTCTAAGCAAGTAAATCTCCTTTTCTATGCTAAGAAAATCTAGGCAAAGAGTTTTAAATTCATGCTTAAATTCATCAGAGGTAAAATCATAAGATGCAATTACCTGGTCTTCATCAAATAATTCATCCTCCTCATCTTCAGTCATCTTTGCAGCTGAGTTGCTGCTGCAGGCATTGATTTCCATAAGGCAAATCTCCTTAGCTTTCTTCTCTTCTTCATCATCTTCACTGGAGCTGGAGGAAGAGGTGTCTTCCTCAGTATCACTCTAGGTCTTTGCAACAAGACCTTTCTCTTTCTTCTTATATTTGTGAGAAGATGTCTTGGAATATTGCTTCTCATGTTCCTTCTCTTTTCTCCTTTCCTTATGCTTTGTCTCCGGACACTCAGGGAGAATCTGTCCAGGCTTCCTGCATCCATAACAAACAATTTCTTTAGATGGGGTTTTATCATACCTTGGCTTGTCATCATATTTTGATTACTTTCTTCTGTTGTCCTTTTTGCCCATCTTGTAGAACCTCTTGGCAAAGAGTGCCAACAGTTCTTCATTTGATTGAGTCACTTTGGACTCATAATCAGCCTTAAGAGCAAGGGTTTGCTCTTTCCTTGTTGGAGTAGATGCTTTGGCTTCAGCTTCAGCTTCCCTGGTCTTCAGTACTTGCTCAAATGATTTGAGCTTGCCAATGAGAGCTTCAGTTGAAATCATTGTTGTACTTCTGGAATCCTTGATTGGCCAGATTCTGAGATCCCATGTGCTGGGGAAGCACATCAGTATTTTATCATTGACTTCTGTCAATGTGATCTCCTTATCAAGTGTCCTAAGCTCATTGATAATGAAGCAGAGCCTTGTGTACATAGCTTTTACTGTCTCATCTTCTTTCTTCTTGAAGTTCTCATATTGGGATATGAGGTTGGACCTTCTGTCCTTCCTCTCATCAGCTGAACCAGCTACAATCTGTTTTAGTGAGTCCCACATGGCTTTTGCTGAGGTGCAATCAACCACTTTCTGGAATGTCTCATCAAACACAGTCTGAGCCAGAATATTCATAGCTTTGGCATCAGCTATCTTGGCCTTCTTGTAAGTTTCATTATAGTCAGGAGGTGGCACTATACTGAGATTTACAGATGTTGTGGCAGTAGCTGCAGCATGTGGTGTTGGTGGCCCTGTTAAGATAGATGAAAAAATATCTTCATTAATAGAGTTCATGTAAAGTCTAATTCTTGTCTTCAAGATGCCAAACTTTGTTAAGTTGCATACCGATGGTTTGGTGCTAGAGTAATCTTTGTACTGGGCCATCAATCTAATGTGAGTGTATATGGTATAAAAGTATCTAATCACAAGATCTTATTGTTTAGGTGTTAGCCTATTCAACCAATCAACCTGATAAGGATTTAGTTGTTGAATAACCAACCTCCCTATGATACCAATTGAATGTGAGGGGATAAGATACTTACTACTCTAGAGGGGGGTGAATATCGTATTCAAAAAGAAGGAGACTCTAAACACTTCTCTTCTAGCTGTTTGCGGAATAGAAATAAAAGCTTTTAAACCTAAAGCTTAACTGAGTGTAGTGAATAAAAGAGAAGCTCACTGAATTTAAAGTTGAACTTTTATCCTAACACAGCAACTAGCAACCTAGTTAAGACTATCACAGCCTCAGAGCAATGATTAAAATAAGCAACAGACAACACAAGAGCTTTATAGTGGTTCCCCAATTTGGTACATCCACTCTTCTACCACCCTGGTAGGAATCCACTACAGGTTTTTGATCAGGTGCCCTGCCACTAGTAGATCTGCTTCAAGTAGATCTAGAGACCCTTCAGGCTTTTGATCAGGTGCCTAAAAACCAACAAACAGGTTTTTGATCAGGTGCTCTGCCACCAATGGTACACTTTTGAAGGGAGTAATAACCCTTTTATAGGAGGTTAAAATAGAGAGTTAAGATGTCTTCTCTGTGTTAAGAGAAGCTAGTGGATGGCTCTGAATATATCAAAGCTCCCCTTGGCTTAGAGAATGTCCAGGAAGAAGCTTTGCTTCAGGGTGTAGGATCTCCAAATTACTTGAGAAGACTTTTTGATGCAGCCTTGAAGAAGACTCTTGATTTTGAATGAATGTTCTTCTTCAGTAGCTTTTTCAATCTGGGGGAGTTTGCAACAATGAATGTTCAGCAATCTGGGAGGTTCTTCTTCTTGAAAGCTTGAAATCTGAGTATTGATTTTCCTGAAGACAGGATGAACTCAGGAAGAAGAAGAACTTTTCTTTCTCTTGAGATTTCTAGTTCTGTATCTGCTGTGAGTTTTCTTAGTATTTTTATCTTTAGCCGACTGCACTGATAATATAGAAACTTCTCTTTTTTTAAAAAAAAACCTCGAGCCCTGCACTAGATAAACTTTCCAAATAATAGAATAAAATAAATAAATAAACCTGCACCTGCAATCTTTTCTGTCATTCCCAAAAAGGAATTAAGGATATTAAAAAATATCCTTTCAATTTGACTTTACAAATTGGCACAGGAAACAAAGCCTAACAGCTATATTACAGGTGTAGAAAAGCACGATTTCCTCTAATAAAACAAACGTCTTTATTCTGCCAAATCTCTCAATTAATGCAAAAGCAATATTACAAATAAGAAAAAGAATATAAGCATTAAATTGAGCAGAATATTTTGAATAAATATGTCTTAAACAAGAGGAAATAAACCAATGATCAAATGAAATAACTATAGATAAAAGTAGACAGAAAGCGTCGACCAGAGATCGAAGATCGTCGATCTGAACAAGCAGATCATCGACCTGAAGAAAAACTGTCTTCACAGAAATCGACGACCAATGCTACACGATCATCGATTTGAATAAGCAGATCGTCGACCCACTTTAAAGTTTATATAACTCAGAGATCATCGATCATCAATCGAAGATCATCGAACGCCATTCGACTATCGTCGAGCACAATTCTACTTAACCATTTTCATTTAACTTCAATCTCACCTAATCGGGCGTTCACACGATCGTGTCAAAGTTTACACGGGCGTGTTTTCCCTCTGACACAGGCGTGTGGTGTCCGTGTTCCGGTTCATTTTGAGTCAGTTCGTACACCGCCTGGGGGACACGGCCTGGGACACGGGCGTGTCACAGGCCGTGTCAAGTCAAAAATAGAATTCTGGGCAGATCTTTGCCATCCAATTCTTTCTATTTGGATCCAATGGCCCTGGTCTTTTCCTGTAGTGATAAGACTGAGTGGTAGCTTCTTCTCTCATTCTTATCAAGAGAGTAAAAAAAGAGAGAAAGCTTGGAGGAAGGAGAATGAGGAGAAGAGCAAGGCTTTGGTGGTGCTCCCGAGGTCCGATTCGCGATCTAAGGCTAGTTTAGGTTAGGCAAAGCTGCTGCGGTGCTTTCCAACCGGCCAGATTTTTTGATGGATCCCAAGAGAGCGTCAAGGGTAACGATCTTCCTTCTTGGACTTGTGAAGTCCTCTTTTATGCATGAGTAATGAATCCTCTCCACCAAAAGGTGGGAAAAGTGAGTGATTCCAATGGGTGATAGTTGATATCCCCAGCTTGAGTCTGCATATAAACCCAAAAAATGTAGTACGGGATAGGCATGCTGTGTGAAGCCCATCTGGACATGTTGGTCTTGATTGGTGATGTTGCATTAACGAACCGAAGAAGACTCCGCGTATACTCGTGTAGTGAGTGGGTTCGTTGCGTTATGCATGTGAAGGGAAGTAGCAAGAAGTACTGGATTGTGGAACTCCAGGAAAATACCCTTGTGTTGTATGTGTTGTGGCGACGATGTAGTCAGTCCTTGATGGACGATGAAGCCAGTCCTAAGTGGAAAGTATGGCTATTGTGATGCCAGTCCTCAGCGGACGTTATGGAGATTGGGAGCTGCGAGCTCTAAAAGGCCTCGTGCCGAACAGGAAAAGTGAAGCCGACCCGCTCCTTTTATTATAGCCACAGGTACGATGTGCTTGGTTAGGGCAAGGTGACTTGAGCAACGGGGGGTGGCGGATCTGTACCTGCATTATGTTTACTATACAAGGAAGTGCCAAGGCATTGGGCTTTCGTCTGTAGCATAATGAGAGTCTTAGGCCTGTGCGCCAGTAAGACTAAATGCTTAATGGTGTTGATCCCGGTTCGCCGGTGTACCCAAAATTGTGCCAAAGAGCATAGATCGTCGGTCCGGGTGGCCGACGGTTGTGATAGATTTCTTGTGCATGAGAGCACAATATATATGAGCTGTCAATTGCTTTATTACTCTGCAGGAAAGGAATGCCTCTGCCCCGGGAAAGGTGTAGGATTGTTATAAATTGGTCAGCTGAATGCTGACCGTTTCCTTGTTTGCCACCTTCTGGGTGGATTGTCACTGTGCAGGTGCTGGAGAGCCGACCAGAAAAGGAAGGGCTGATGCCCCTACTGCTACTGCTGTTGCCGCTCTTTCTATTGCTACTAGCCCTCGAAGTCTAGCTTTTGTAGTTTCTGTCATTCATGTATGGCCGCCCTGCTCGCCGATGTATGTAATCCTTATTGTTTAAAAAGGAACTGTAAGGCCTTAAGGCCAAACTGTAGTATTTGATATGCCCTCGTTTGAGTGGTTGTATATAACGTTGGTTTATATATATCTAGTGGATATTCCTGCTATGAGTTCAGCTACTTGTGTTTCTATTCCGCTAGCATTCTCTGTGTTAGGATGCGTTGATGGTATTATCCTGTGACCTCACCGTCTTTTTGTACCATATAGTGTGGGGCCCCGGCCGGACCTTCTATTATATGTTATTTAATAGGTGGAGTCATTATATTTTGGTATCATCTCATCTCGATCTTCCTTTTTCGAATTCGTGGTCGAATTTATTTGTGGGGTGGCGAGCACGTGTCTGTGCGACCCGCTGTAATGCTAGTGAACTCTGGAATATCCACTAAGAAATGCAAATACACTTTTTTGAGGTATCTGCGCGTTCCTACTTTGTTGTTATTGCTTGCGCCTTGTCGCTAATGTGTGTCTTGTCCACCCATAAGTGACTCGTAGTGGTGCTGGACAATCTGAGCCCCAGTGCTCTGATGAGAGTGCATCACCAGCTGAGGTGCCAATACCTCCTCACTATGCAGAAACTATTCGATTAGTTGCTAAAGCTCTATTTGCGATGATTCGGTTGACCGGGCAGGCGCTGCCGATAGTGGTGCCAGATCGTGTTGGTGTCTGACCCGAACCGGTTGAAGCTGTGGATCCGCGAGCAGCTGATCGAAAATTGAAGCAATTCATGTGCTTAAATCCTCCTATGTTTACATGACTAGGATCCCCAACGCAGGCAGAGGACTGGTTATCGTGCGTCAAACGTATTTTGACGGCGATCAGGACGAAGGAAACTCAATAGGTCACTTTGTCCACCTTCTTGTTAGAAGGAGAGGTGAGGTTATGGTGGGATTCGGTTGATTTACACCATTTTGCGGGCAGGCAATTAACTCAAGTATCGATTGAGAAATTCTCTCGTATGTTTTTGGCTAAACTTTTTCCAGCGGCACAACGCATTGCGATGGAGAATGAGTTCCAGTGGCTAACGTAAGGAGAGTCTAGCGTTGATGCGTACCTACATCAGTTTACAAGATTGGGACAGTATGCAGGAACAATCTTTGCTGATGAACAAAGAAAAACAAATCGGTTCTATGAAGGATTGCGTGATGAGTTGAGGTTCCTGCTTTCTAGTTTTGTGAACCTGGGATTTCAAGCTTTGGTTGATACGGAGGGTGCAATAGAAAAGGACATGAAGCAGGTGTAAGGCAGGAAGGACTTGGCGGTGGTAAAGCCCGAGTTCAAAGCACCCCTCTCTGGAAAATCATACTATCAAAAGAAGTGGGGCGAGAGGTCCAAGCCTTCGGGGCAAACTTCTGGGAAGGTCATCTCGGGAGCAACATCGAGGTCGGAGTCTCGTGCATGCTTTACCTATGGTAAAGTGGGGCATTTAGCTCGTGATTGTCGAGTTGCTCAACCCAAAGGATAAAATAAGACGGGTGCGTCTTATGCTGAGAAGAGAAAAGCAGTGGTTGATTCCTCTGCATCGCAAGCATAGCCCAGAGTTTATAATCTTGGCCAACAGGAGGCTATTAAGCAAAGTGACTTCGTCACAGGTACGAGTTATATTAATGCTTGTTGTATTGATTGCATATTTTGTATGTAGATTGTGCATGATGTGTGTGCTACAGGCTTTGTCCTGATTTGGAACAATCCGGCGAGAGCCATGTTTGATACGGGTGCTTCGCATTCTTTTCTGTCTACGGACTTCGTAACTCGAGTTGGAGTACCGAGTCATGTGACGACAGATGGTGTAAAGATGCTACTACCGAATACGTGTATCATGCTTGCGGATAGGACTTGTGATGTGGACATGCATATAGGAAATCGAGATTTCGGATTGAGAGCATCCGTGCTGCCACTATTGGAGTTTGATGTGATCTTTGGCATATACTGGCTCTCGGAGCAGCGTGCCTTGATTGATTGCACCTCCAAGGAGATCACAATGGGCCATAATACTGAAGTTGAGACGAAGTTTGCTGGTATGCGAGGAGTAGGCATGACCTTATTGTCCGCACTCCAAGTTGTCAGTGCTGTTCGGAAGGGCGCGGAGTTATTCTTCTCGCTTATTCAAGCTGTTGTTTCAAAGGCCAGTGTAAGTGAAGTTCCGATTGTGTCGGAGTTTGCAGATGTGTTTCCTAAGGATCTTCCTGGGTTACCGCCCTAGCGGGAGATTGACTTCACGATTTAGTTGGTGTCAGGTGCAAAACCTATGGCCCACTCACCATATCGCGTTGCGCCGAAGGAATTGGCTGAGCTGAAAGTCCAATTGCAAGAATTATTAGAGCAGGAATACATACGCCCAAGTATGTCACCTTGTAGCGCGCCTGTTCTATTTGTGAAAAAGAAAGACGGTAGTTTGCGTTTATGAATTGACTACCGCGAATTGAATAAGCTGACGGAAAAGAACAAATATCCGCTTCCACGGATCGATGACCTATTTGATCAGCTAGCGGGGTCAACCGTCTATTCAATGTTGGATTTGAAATCGGGTTATTATCAATTGCGTATTCGGGAAGGTGATATCCCAAGAAAGCGTTTGGGACACGCTATTGTCATTATGAATTAACGGTGATGTCATTTGGCTTATGTAATGCGCCTTCGGTATTCATTGATCTAATGCACGGGACATTCTGAGAGTACTTGGATTTATTCGTAATTGTGTACTCTCAGTCGGGAAATGATCATGCAAACCATTTGCGGTTGGTGTTGCATACCCTGCGGAGGAATAAACTGTATGCCAAGTTCTCAAAGTGTGAGTTCTGGCTATCGTCAGTGGCTTATTTGGGCCATGTGGTAAGTGGAGAGGGCATAGCAGTAGATCCGGCAAAGATAAGTGCCATACAGGATTTGCCAGTGTTGTCTTCAGTGGCCAAGGTCAGGGGCTTTCTTGGCCTTGCAGGCTACTATAGATGGTTTGTGGAAAACTTCTCACGGATTGCTTTACCTCTGACCATGTTGAAAGGAAAACATTAGAAGTTTGTTTGGACACCAGAGTGTGCGCGAGCTTTTCAAGAGCTGAAGAGTCGTTTGACCACGGCACCTGTGTTGACATTGCCATGTAGTACAGATGGCTATGAGATCTACAGTGATGCTTCTGGGAGCGGCTTAGGCTGCGTTCTTCTGCAATTTGGTAAAGTGATTGTTTATGGCTCACGCCAACTAAAGGTGCATGAACGAAACTACCCCATCCACGATTTAGAGTTGGCGGCGGTAATCTTCGCGCTAAAGTTGTGGCGGCACTATCTTTACTGCGTTAAAGTCTATATATATACAGATCACAGGAGCCTAAAGTATTTGTTAAATCAAAAAGATCTGAATATGAGACAACGGAGGTGGATGGAGTTCCTCGGGGACTACACTTTCAATATTCATTATACTCCCGGGAAGGGCAATGTGGTCGTTGTTGCTTTAAGTCAGAGGATGCCAGTTCGGGCAAACTTGTTGCAGAGGCATGATGTGTGACTAATCCAGGAGATGGAAGTGTTAGAGATCTCTTGTGTTGACAAGGATGCTACGACCGATGCGTACTTGAACTGGACGGAGGTACAATATGACCTAGCGGATAGAGTTCGGCGAGCAAAGGATCTTGATTAAAGTCTCCAACGCTATGCAAAGGATGGTCCTTGTGACCAATTCTCTTTGGATGATGGATTGTTGTGAAAAGATGGTCGATTGTGCATCCCAAGTACAAGGAAGTTGAGAGAAGAATTTATGTACGAAGTGCATTTTTCCAAGTACTCAATTCACCATGGGAGCACAAAAATGTACAGAGACATGAAAAAGTTGTTCTGGTGGCCTGGACTAAAGAAAGTCATAACACATTATGTGGCAGAATGTCACACTTGTGCTTTGGTAAAAGCGGAATGCCAGAAGCCTGGTGGTTTCCTGAAGTCGTTACCAATTCCGGAGTGGAAGTTTGATGATATTAAAATTGATTTCGTGCACGGGTTGCCGAGATCTCAACGCGGTCATGACTCTATCTGGGTGATTGTAGACCGGTTGACAAAAGTAGCTCACTTCCTTCCAAACAAGAGAGATGATTCAATGGAAACCTTGGCTAAACTCTATGTGGAACAGATTGTTCGACTGCAAGGTGTTCCTCGGATCATTGTCAGTGATCGCGATGGGTGATTCACCTCAACTGAGTGGAGGTGAATTCATCAAATGTTTGGTACAAAATTATCATTCAGTATGGCCTTTCATCCCCAAACGGTTGGCCAGACTGAGCGAACCAATAGGACGATGGAAGATATGCTTCGTATGTGCGCCCTAGATTTCGTTAAGAAATGGGAATAATACATTTACTTGGTTGAATTTGCCTATAATAACAGCTACCAAGTGAGCATCGATATGGCACCGTTTGAGGCTCTATATGGTCGTAAATGACGTATGCCATTAGCTTGGGCGGAGGCTGGAGAATCCAAGCTGAATGGGCGAAAGGAAGTCGAAGAAGCTACCTCAATTATATGCTCTATTCGGGAGAGGCTATTGATAGCCCAAGATCGACAAGCAAAGTACTACAATGCCAAGGATCGGAATGTGGAGTTCGCGGTGGGCGATTGGGTCTATTTGAAGATCAAACCCTTCAAAGGCGTATCTCAGGTTCGGCGGTTGAAAAAGCTATGTCCCAGATACCATGATCCGTTTGAAGTGGTGGAACAAGTCGGGGAAGCCATATCGGCTAGCGCTTCTAGCAGAGTTGAGTGGATTGCATAATTTCTTCCACATCTCAGTACTTCGCAAAACCGTCAAGGAACCATCGCATATTGTTGTGAATGATCGTGTACCGTCGAGTATGGGCTAACGATGAAGGTTAGACCCATTCAGATCGAGCCGAGAAGTAGTTGCAGAACAAGATAATCGGGATGGTCAAAGTTCAGTGGGACAATTATGGCCGAGAGGAGCTAACATGGGAGCGTGAGCAGCCATGTGAGCTGAGTTTCCCGACCTTTTTGTATAAACTGTTGACCATGTACATGTTCTTATCACAACTCTTTTAATGTTATAACTTTAGGATTCCTTTTTTTTTGCTGAGTACAAATTTCGGGATGAAATTTATCTTAAGGGGGGAGGATTGTAACACCCCAAAATCTTATGATAGAGTCAGGCTGGGTGACACGGCCTGTGACACGGGCGTGTCCAAGGGCATGTCCAGGCACACGGCCTGGGATACGGGCGTGTCCCAGGGCGTGTCCTTCTCTCGAGGCATCGACTCAAGCACTCGAGAACTTATCATCGAGAGGCGACATGGTCTGGGACACGGGCGTGTCCCAGGGCGTGTCCTGCTCGGGAGAGAATCTTTGTCATTGAGTGGGGATGAGAGAAATGACGTTGAGTTGCGTTGAGTGTGGAACACGGCATGTGATATGGGCATGTCACTAGGGCATTTTGGACACACGGCCAGGGACACGAGCGTATGCCTTAGCCGTGTCCTGCTCGGGTGATTTGTGCTTGTGTTACAACAGGTGACCCGGCCAGTCACACGACCGTGTGAAAGTTGACACGGGCGTGTCTGTCCTATGACACGGGCGTGTGGTGCCCGTGTTATGGTTCATTTTGAGTCAGATCGTACACCACCTGGGGGACACGGCCTGGGAAACGGGTGTGTCACAGGCCGTGTTAAGTCAAAAATAGAATTATCGGCAGATCTTGGCCATCCAATTCTTACTATTTGGATCCATTGGCCCTGGTATTTTCCTGCAGTGATAAGACTGAGTGGTAGCTTCTTATCTTATTCTTATCAAGAGAGCAAAAAAGATAGAAAGCTTGGAGGAAGGAGAAGGAGGAGAAAAGCAAGGCTTTGGTGGTGCTCCCGAGGTCCGATTCGCAATCTGAGGCTAGTTTTATGGAGGCAAAGCTATTGTGGTGCTTTCCAATCGGCCAGATTTTTCAATGGATCCCAAAAGAGCGTCAAGGGTAACGATCTTCCTTCTTGGACATGTGAAGTCCTCTTTTATGCATTAGTAAGGAATCCTCTCCACCAAAAGGTGGGAAAAGTGAGTGATTCCAATAGGGATAGTTGATATCCCCAT
Organism: Platanthera zijinensis; assembly: GCA_039513925.1. Taxonomy (NCBI): domain Eukaryota; kingdom Viridiplantae; phylum Streptophyta; class Magnoliopsida; order Asparagales; family Orchidaceae; genus Platanthera; species Platanthera zijinensis. The sequence continues at coordinate 100,757,685 of CM077083.1, forward strand.
CTTGAGTCTGCATATAGACCCGAAAAAGTGTAGTACGGGGTAGGCATGCTGTGTAAAGCCCATCTGGACATGTTGGTCTAGATTGGTGATGTTGCATTAACGCACCGGAGAAGACTCCGCGTATACTCGTGTAGTGAGTGGGGTCGTTGGGTTATGACTATGAAGGGAAGTAACAGGAAGTACTTGATTGTGGAACTCCAGGAAAATGCCCTTGTGCAGTATGTGTCTTGGCTACGATATAGCCAGTCCTTGATGGATGATGATGTAAGACCCCCTTTTTTTCATTTCAACCACCGGGGTCTTAGCCCAGAATTGCCGCTTTGCGGTGGCACCGACTCACGGGAAGGTCGCCACTACAAAACGCCAATTCTGCCGGCCCTTTTCTATCGCAGAATAGTAGCATAATAAAGTAAGAGCAAGTCCACAATAATCACATGTATATAAATAAATCTCCACGAAGGGAGTGTCCACAATATATCAGAGTACTGAAACTACAGGCTTATGCCTGGTACATGTAATCCTCACTACAAGTCACTCGCGGAAGCAAAACTAAAGCTAAGCGTCACCGTAACTGTCACAGAACCGAGAGCACCTAAGCTGGACTGGCCCAACTCCACCGACTCTGTACTCTGCTGGTACTGCATCGCTGGGTGCTTCTTCCTTTTCGACCTGCCGTCGCCGCGTCGCGATCCACGTCTACATTTACGTCTTCGGCCTCCTGGTTGTTGAGCTGGTGGAGTCCCACCCATCAAGGGGCATTCAACCCGTGTATGTCCCGGCTTGTGACAAGGTAATACGGTCGCGGGGTCGACTCTGTTAGGAACTGCAAAAGCCGTGACCCTTCCAAATGGTACACCTAAAATATTGTGGTTCGAAAACCGTTAGTCATAAAGACTAAGCCCTATCATCCCCTACCCCTTCCCCCATGGCTCCTAGGTACCGAGCGGAGAGGAAGAAAGGGAAGGACATGAAGGTGGAGATTAAACCAAATAAACAGGTGACAGTGGACCTATGCTAGCAAGTTATAATAGGTGAACAGTTTAAATGTTGTAATAAGTAAAGTAGTTAATAAGTAGCAATTTATATAAAATGGCAGCTAGAGAACAGTAAGTAAGCAAGCAAGTAGATAAGTAAGTAACCTTAACTTATATGAATACCCATACAAACTTATAAGTTAAGGGATCTTCTGCAAGGCTCCCATCGTATAAAAAGTCCCATACCGATTTATACGTTGGGGTGTCGGTTGTATGCAAATATGAGTGTAGTGATATGCTATGCCATGATTCATGCAAGTGCAACTCACGCACACGACTCTATGCGCACAGACCTTTAGTTCCCCCTGTTCGGGAGGCTAGCTTCACCCCCAGGAACCTCCGTTATGGCAAACGGAGACAGTGAGTCGGGCCCCCCACTCCTAGGCGGGTAACCACACTACCAGGCCTAGCCCTTCCGTACGCCCCTAGAAGAACACAACCTAGAGTATCCGCGTACTGCTGCTGGATGTACCCTCCAGACTTTTCGTCGAGTCATCGTACCGCTGTCGGTGTGATCGATCGCCTAGTACCGATGACCCACCACTTTTATTCCGTGCTCCAACCCTCGAGCCCGCGGCCCCCCGGACAGTCCTGTCCGTGCATCTACCTTCAGAGCTACTGTCTGAATGGCAAGTAATCCTATAATTCTACTTTCCTAGATACCGGGGAGTGTAAATGTGCAACCCTAATTATATTAGTTGCTCTTTTAATTTATTATTCCTATGGTTTACGTTAGCGCAGGACTGCCCCCGGTATACCCCGTGAAGGGCTCTCAAGGGGCACTAGGAACCAAGACGGCGGCATTACGGCCCGAAGTTCCCTTTCGCAAGGCACATATTATTATTGGTTGACCTCCCTTAACCCGCTCCTCTTTAGTTACTTTAGTTCTAACCCTAGAGTATTAAGACTCTTCCTCTTCTTCCCGGGATGGACGATCTTTCGTCGTTCCCGTACTCCCTTATCCTAACCAGTCTCACACTCTACTTATCCTGACTTCCAAGGATGAACTCAATCTTCGCTTGCCTTATCAACCATCAATTACCAGAATTCCGTGGCTTTACTATATGCAGACCATCCTAAACTATATGAGGTACCCAAGGGGAGGTACACCAAATTATCTTCCAAATCTCCTATAATATTTACTAGAGGTCTACCATATCATTATTTGTCTAAATCCAGAAAGTTATAATTTTCCTAATTAATCTGACATTTATTTAATTTTCTCAAAGGTCGGGCCACGGGTCATTTTAAACATGAACTACATGATCTTCCTAAGTAATGGCTACTCAAAAATCATGATCATTAAATAACAGCAAGATAACCTCAAATACAAATTCTCAGAAATTTATAGAAAATATTAGGCCTCTAAATAATTTATTCAGTATAATCACGTTAATTCTACGTAATGAAGGAAGTACTGAAATTATTCATCTAAAAATTATAGAAAAATCACTAGTCAGTAGTATGATATATAAAAGTTCTTTGTGCAGAGAATCATAATTTTACTAGCTTGCTAAATACCACAAAAGATTTAATCAAATAATCAAGGTAAAACATACTTAATGAAGCAAGCCTTAGAATTAATCTTCCAAAAATCCCATAAAAATTCACAAAGATTTAAAATCATAATAAACGTTCTCTGCCTAAATTTCATCAATTTCCAGGAAGTGTGTACTCCATAATAAATTTTCCAAGCAAATCTTACAACTACTAAATCATTAAAGGAAGTATCCAAAATAATGATCATAAAATTCATAGAAAAATATCCAGAGTTTGTACCATCCCTGTAATTCACTCTACCCAAATCTCACCACTTTTCAATGTGATTTAGTGTCATTTCCTATCTCTACAAGTTTTGCGCCCTAAACTAGGGTTAGATTTTTAGGTATCCCAACGGTCTCCAAATCTACTAAGGTTTCATCCAGAGTACTATATTGGCCCTATGGTTCCCTTCACCCAATTTCGGGTCAATCCAAGGTCATTTGACCACATGACCTTCACAAACCACCAAGATCCATCCTTAGGGTTTGGCCTTGGTCCTTAGGGTGAACTTACCCCGATCCACCTCAAACTCCATGAGGGGGTGCTAGAGAATACTACTAGCCAGTGGTAAAAATCTCAGCCTCTGTTGAGGTGATCTCACCACTCAAACTTCAAAAGTGCACTTTTAACCTAAGACCCCTTATTAGGGCAAAACTTAGGGTTGATCATTTCTAGTCCAAACCATCTACAAATGAGATGGAAAATTATACAGAACCTTATGGTGACCCCAGGGACCTCTCACCAGAATTTGGGAGGGTTTGGAAATTATGTAACTATCTAATTAAATTCGGCTAGGATTATTGAATTTTCCTAAAAACTATAGCAAAAAATATTCTCCAAAAATTCTCATTTTTGGATAGCACCTAGATATAGGTAAGATTAGGCCACACCCCAAATTTCAAGTCATTTTGATGAATGGATTGGAGTGGGGAATTTTTCTAAGGTCAAGACAGCCCTCTGGATAGACCTCACCAAAAAGGGTGCTGTGGTCTAACCAGGATTCCAAATTGAGTGAAATTAATTTTGAATAAAACTAGACTTCAAGGGCTACAGTTTCTATGTTGACCACTTTTCCTGTAGGAGCCTATAGGTATTTTTCCCAAATTATTTAACATGACAGATAAATTCATTCAGAAATTGTTTTTAAAAAAATAGAATCCAAATTTCATGGCACTGTTCATCTTCTTCAGAGCCCGAACCAGAGGCCTAAAAACCTAATTTTCCTGTAGCTTTTCCAAGCTATTTCCCAGCCATCCAGCCATCTCCATGGCCGACCACCACCACCACCACCTCCGTTGAGGCGAGGGCTATCGTCGGGCGGCGGCGCGGCCGCCGGAGAGGCGGTTTCCGGCGAACCCGCCACCATGAAATTTTCGGAAAACCACGAATACGCTCACCCGATCTGGCTCTTTTGAGCCCGATATCTCTCCTAACGATTCCTAAGATCTATCCGCAGAAGAAGAGGGAGGGGAGGACCTTATTCATGGTTTGACGGCGAGATGGACGTTGGACTGTCATGGCGCAGTGGTGGCGTCGTCGGAATTCTTCTACAGCACAGTAGGAGGTTCAAAACTTCAGGTAAGGACTGGGAAACTTCATCTCTGAGCCTAAGGGGCCTTTTTAAAGGAAGGAAAGGAGGGAGGGGAAAGGTTGAAACGTTCACGGCCATTAATAATTCCCTTAATGACGTTTCGGTTATGGAGAATGGCAGTTGAAATGTTGGAGATGAAGAGGTGTTGCCAGGTGGCGATTTCTTATTTGACTAACATTTCCCTAATTATTTATTAACTAACTAGGGACTGAAACGGCCCATAAATACTCTTGATTTTCATTCCCATAATCAGAATTTATTTCGACGTCAGTTACCGAAATTTCCAGTCTGGCTGACGTTTCGGCCTTGGTCACGGGCGTGACACATAGGTCACGGGCGTGACAGGCCCAGTTAGCCAGTTCTGGGTTCGACGATCGTCGAATCGAGATCGACGATCGTCGAAGGGTGGTCACGGGCGTGACACCTGGGTCACGGGCGTAACAGGCCCGTGCGGCCAATTCTGGTTCGACGATCGTCGAACTGAAATCGACGATCGTCGAGCGTGGTCACGCCCAATGTCACGGGCGTGACATTGTGGGTCACGGGCGTGACATGCCTGGTGACTAATTCTGGCTTGACGACGTCGAACTAAAATCGACGATCGTCGAGCATGTCACGCCCTATGTCACGGGCGTGACATTGTTGGTCACGGGCGTGACATGCCCGTGTGGCCAATTTTGGGTCGAAGACCGTCGACCTAAAATCGAAGATCATGGACCATGGTCACGCCCTATGTCACGGGCATGACATTGGGGGTCACGGGCGTGACAGGGTCAAGGTAATTTCCGCGCTCGGCGATCGTCGCGCTGAGATCGACGATCGCCGAAGGGGTCACGCCCTTGGTCATGGGCGTGACACCTGGGTCACGGGCGTGACAGGGCCGGGTTGAAAATTCTGTGCCCGACGATCGTCGAATGAGTCACGCCCCAGGTCACGGGCGTGACGGGTCGGTCACGGGCGTGACCAACCCGTGACCCGAAATCTTGGTCGGTTTATTTCAGTTTTTGGGCTTCCTAGGGTTCCATCACGACCAACCGACTCCTAGGGGCCTAGCCAGAAATGGGATGTTACAGATGAAGCCATTCGTAAGTGGATAGTGTAGCTATTGTGACGCCAGTCCTCGGTGGACGTTATGGCGATTGGGAGCTGCGACCTCTAAAAGGCCTCGTGCCGAACAGGAAAGGTGAAGCCGACCCGCGCCTTTTATTATAGCCGCAAGTACGATGTGCTTGGTGAGGGCAAGGGAACTTGAGCAACGGTGGGTTGCGGATCTGTACCTGCGTTATGTTGACTATACAAGAAAGTTCTAAGGCATTGGGCTTTCGTTAGTAGCATAATGAGATTTTTAGGCCTGCGCGCCAGTAAGACTGAATGCTCAATGGTGTTGATCCCGGTTCGCCGGTGTACCCAAAAGTGTGCCTGAGAGCACAGATCGTCGGGCCGGGTGGCCGACGGTTGTGATAGTTTGCTTGTGCGTGAGAGCACAATATATATGAGCTATCAATTGCTGTATTACTCTGCAGGAAAGGAATACCTTTGCCCCGGGAAAGGGGTAGGATTGTTATAAATTGGTCAGCTGAATGCTGACCGGTGCCATATTTTCCACCTTCTGGGTGGATTGTCCCTATGCAGGTGCTGGAGAGCCGAGCGGAAAATGAAGGGCTGATGCCCCTGCTGCAGCTACTGATGCCGCTCTTGCTATTGCTTCTAGCCCTCGAAGGCTAGCTTTTGTAGTTTCTGTTATTCATGTATGGTCGGCCTGCCCGCCGATGTATGTAATCCATACTGTTTAAAGAGGAACGGTAAGGCCTTAAGGGCAAACTTTAGTATTTGTTATGCCATCGTTTGAGTGGTTGTATATAACGTTGGTTTATATATATCTAGTGGATATTCCTGCTATGAGTTCAGCTACTTGTGTTTCTATTCCGCTAGCATGCTCTGTGTTAAGATGCGTTGATGGTATTATCCTGTGACCTCACCGTCTGTTTGTAGCATATAGTGTGGGGCCCCGGCCGGACCTTCTATTATATGTTATTTAACGGGTGGAGTCGTTACACTTTGGCTCAGTGGTTGATATAGCATGGTTGCATGTGCATAAATTATAAGGTGGTGGGTCTTCAGTGTTGGATGGTCAATGCACCGACGCCAATACATTGACTCGGAAAGTGTGGTTAAGCACTCCGCCAAATTAAGTCCGGTGGACTAGCCGAAAAAGAGTACGCAGGAGCTCTGCTTAGTGCACCAACATTGAGGCATACGATAGGTCTGACTGGTAGTATAATTACTGTTTTAGAGGTGGGCGAGGCCCAACCCACCGCTTCCGTTTGCCACTACGGAGGTATCCTGGGAAGTTAGGATCATATAAGGGGGAACTAAAGGTATGTGTACACAGAGTCGTGTGGGTGTGTGTCACTTGCATGATTCACATCATAACATACTTGCATGACATAGCATAATCATTGCATATAACCCTTGACACCTATTGTATAAATTTGTATGAGACTCTTTATACAATAGACCCTGCATTATGACCCCTTAGTTTATAAGCTTGCGTGAGCATGCTTATAAGCTAAGGTTATTATTCTATGGATATATATATATTGCTTGAATAAAAACTGACACCCTATCATATAAATTTGTATGAGACTTTTTATATGATAGGAGCCTTGCAGAAGACCCCTTAGATTATATGTTTGCATGAGCATTCATTTAAGTTAAGGTTACATATTTCATAATTTTTCATACATATTTTCTTTCTGCTAGGCTAGTTCCGCCGCCACCTGCTACCTTTGTTATTCTCCACCTTCATTATCTTTCCTTTCCTTCACCCTGCTCAGTGCCTAGGAGCCATGGGGGAGGGGTGGGGGATGATAGGACTTAGTATTTTAGACTAACGGTTTTCGGACCAAATCATTGTAGGGGATCATGGAGCCCAGATTGGAGGTGCAGCCCCGGAGGTCGGCACGCTTGGAGACGGGACAGTCTAGTACTGGAGTTTTGACTGCTGGGACAGTGAGTCCCATTCTCTAGTAGTTATTATAGATTTGCTTCCACGATGAGTGACTTGTAGTGAGGACTTTGATGTATCGGGCATGATCCCTATTTCCAGTACCTTTATTATTATTGTTGTGGACTCTCCCTTCGTGGAGAAATATTATTATATATGTGATTATTGTTGACATGTGCTAGAGCTATAATTTCATGTACTATCATACTTTTGCTACTATTCTATGATTGATATAGCCGGCAGGATCGACGTTTTGTAGTGACGACCTCCCGGGCATAATGGTGTCACTACAAAGCGGTGGTTCTGGGCCTAAGACTTCGTGGTTTAAAAGGAAAAAAAGGGTCTTATAAGTGGTATCAGAAAATAAAATTCTATGACTAGAAGGTGTAACTTTTCACCAAAAATTCTATGATTAGTGCTATCAAAAAAATGGGGTCTTGATAAAGAGTCTTCAAATCATTCCTCATCACCAACTAATATGCAGCTCAGTTTGTGATGAGGAGTGGTTTGAAGACTCTTTATCAAGGAGGTTGTGGGTTCGAGATCCGGCATCAACAATGCGCCGCGGCCGAGAAACAGGCATGGAGAGGCTTTGGGGTGCATGGTCTGCAGACCTTATTAGGCTGAACCCTTTCGAGCGTGGTGCTGGGGGTGCCGGCGGCCATCCTTACGAGCGTGGTGCTGGAAGGTCGTTACACCTGAAGAGGACGATGTACTGGCTGGGCATGAAGAGGGATATCACATCCTTCGTGACCAATTATGAAGCTTGTCAGTTATTGAAGGCAGAGTGTAAGAGTCCGGCCAGATTGTTGCAGCCACTTCCGGTACCGTAGTGGAAGTTCGACGATATTGCCATGGATTTCATACATGGTCTTCCTCGGTCATATGCGGGGAACGACTCGATATGGGTGATCGTCAATCGATTGGCGAAGGTGGCCAGATTTATTCTGATCAGGAAGGACGCTTTAGTGGGTGAATTGGGCGGAGGTTCATAGAGCAGTTTGTCCAATACCATGGAGTATCGAGGATGATAGTGTCCGATCGTGATGGACGATTTACGTCCAAGGAGTAAAGGTAAGTCTAGGCTTATTTGGGGACCCGGTTGACATTTAGTACCGCCTTCCACCCTCAGACGGATGGGCAGACAGAGCACACCAATTGGACACTAGAGGATTTGTTGCGTCTTTGCGTACTGGACCGCAGGGAGCCATGGGGGAGGCAGCTACTGTCACAACCCGCATTTTCCCCGAGGTTAAGGAGTATCAGAGTATGGGAAAACACGCGTTGTGATGCAACATCAAGCAGGGGATAACGGCCGACGCTCAGGCAACGCAACGAGACCACAAATCACAAGTTTAATTTAGTAGAAAACCAGTTTATTTAAAGGTCGCATCCCTCGGCACAGTGGATCAGCTAGTCCACACTAGGAAAATATATATATTTGTTTACAGCGAAAAAATACTTGATTTAATTGATTTGACACCCTAAAAGAGTATAAGGGCTATCAAGAGACCACTTATAACATGCACGACACCTAAGGTGAGTATAGTATTTATGTTTAAAAGGTATGCTTTACGCTTTTATAAGATAGTGCTTTAGTTTTGCAAATATGATATGCATGAGGTACATATAATAGTTTAGGGTTTTAAAATACCTAACATGCAACCTAGCATAAAACCTTCCCATAAGCAAGAAAACAACCCCAAGAGGGCAAAAACAGAAGTTTTAATACATATCCAGCAAAACAAGTAAGCCACCAGTAAGCATCGACAACCCGACACGAACCCACCGGTGAGTGTGCATGTCCATACAGAAACGAAAGATAACTACCTCACAAGCTGAATGATCTGCAACTCAGCTACCCTGGAGGCTCCCAGCAAGACCTACTAGAAGGAATCAGCCACTCAATCGGCTATAACGTGGACCTGAGGCATTCAAGAAAAGAAATGCCTCAGCAAGGAAATAATCAAAAGTAAAAAAAAAATACCAGATTACTTAATAAAGAAGGGTTTTCCAACCCGGCAATAAGGTACCAATCAGCAGAAGCAGGAAAAAGTAAGAACTATTGTTAGAAAGACAATAAAAGCAAATCACACCAAGTGTGAGCACAAAAGCTACCTGCTCTACGGAAAGAAACAATCTGCAGCAGTAAAGTATTAGTATAATAGCAGGAAAAGCCAAAAACGGACAATGGGAGAGCTAACAATCCTAAGTTTGTGGGCAATTGACCGGGGTGTAAAAAAAAAGGGGCTGGAACGTGTGGCAGTACCAACACCAACAACCAGACCCTAAAAATACTCAAGGGTGAAACACAACCGGTGGCTGCCTTAGGGTCCACACACCTAAACAAGTTGGCCACAATGTCAAAACTTAGTGGTATCCACAGCTCAGCACACACAATTCACCCCTCCAGAGTCCAGAAACAAACACCCCCTCCGGCCATAGCCCACGAGTCGGCGTGCAAAAACTAGCCGAACAGCCCCAACATCCCCCTTAGGAAGGTAAAAGTCCTCTAACAGTCCTAAAGAAGCACACATCCCAAGGCTATAACATTAGCCTAAGAAAAACTACGCTGTTGAGTGAGTGGACCTCATTCAATGCTTGGGTCCTTAGAAAAAAAAGAACAGACCCGACCCTAGCTCCTCTTAACATCAGGCATGCAGAGCCTTGGAAAATTAATTCCAAGGCTCATGCTGCATCTCCTAACCCAAGAGCTGGAGTTTAATTCTAGCTCTCACTCTTACCTCTCCTATCCGGCCACAGCAGCCCTAAACTAGCTTACCACTAAGCTAAGCTTAATCCTAATACTAACCAACATCCTTGGCACCAGCCAAGACAAGCGTTTAATTTGGAAAAGAAAAAAAACCTGGAGCTTTAGGCTAGCAAAAGGAAAGAGCAGCACAAACTCAAGATTAGAAGTGAAAACAGTAAGGGCCAATGGAGCCACTTGCCTCACCACCAAACTCCAGCAACAGCCTTCACTTCACGGGCTCGGCACCGGTAGCAAGGCTACCTAGGAAGAAACAGAAATCTGGAGCTTTTATAGAAGAGGAAGAGGAGAGGACCAAACCCTAGCTCCTAATGACGGTCCCAAAACAAGAGATACTTACCTAGGAAGCTAGCTCTCGGCGAGATCAGCTCAAACCTGGCGCTACCCGAGCGAAACACGCCCTAAAACTAAAGCTAGCCGGCGGTCCAAGCTGCAGCTCCTCCGCCTCCCGCTTGCTTCCTTCCGCTGGAAGCTATCAAGCCGAAGCTAGCTCGGGAAATGGGGAAGAAGATAAGGGATAAGCTTTAATTACTCAGCCCACTAACATTATTATACTATTATCTAACAACACTAAGCTTAAACTATTCTAAAATATCCGGCCACTAACAGCCACTAAGCTATTATAATACTAAGCCTAAGCAGCACTAGCAGCTATCCCGAGCCCCCCTCACTCAACCTGCTCACAGCCATCATAAACTAATATATATATATATATATATATAAGTAACACCCAAGCCACCAACTCAAAAGCATTATCTTATAGCTTTAATATCTAATATACATATATATATAAACATATATACTTATATAAATATATATATGCCCTTACATATATACTCACATATATAAACATATATATACAGATATATATATATAATACAAAAATAAGGAAACACTTCACCAGCCTCACTAAGCTCGATCACACAAGGCCAGGCACAACAACCAGGTAGTCACTACCGGGTAACAAAACAAACGTCGAAACGACGCGAAAAATAGATGATCTCAGATTTTGACAAAACTCGCACCGTAGCTAAACACCAGATCTACAAACACAACGGCGAAGTCGAAAACAACATCCGATGATCAAAACTTGGGCTAACACCTCCCGAAGCCAAAACACAAGCATTCCCTGAGAGCCCCAGCCGAGTCACCAAAAATAGACTCTGGCTAGCTGGGGAATCTTGCAAACAGGCTACTAATGGACCTCTAAAGGAACCTAAAGAGCTATGACCACGCTATAACAATCGCAAAAGCCGGCAATGCGTCATTGTAATGCCAAACAATGATCAAACAAAACACAGAAAAACCGGGGGCGTTACCGACTCCCCCTAAAAGAAAGTTTCTCCCCGAAACTTTGCGCACAACCCTTCTAACAAAAGGGAAAAGAATAAGCTAACCAAAAGCCATAAAAGAAAGAGTGCAAACATACCAGGCACAAGTCAGGGGAACAGATGAGGGGAAGTCGCCCTCATTGCCGACTCTAGCTCCCAAGTCGCGCTTTCTATATCATTGTTCTTCCACAAAATTTTCACCATAGGAATTGTTTTCTTCTGCAACACGCGATCCTGAGAATCCAAAATGCGGACAGGCACTTCCACATAAGAAAGGTTTGGCTCCAACAGAGGCACAAAATCCAAAACCTGCCTGTCCCTATGCACAAATTTCCGCAACTGACTGACGTGAAAAACATCATGAACGTCTGGAAAAATTGCAGGCAAATGTTCGGTTTCTCTATGAGGATGGTACAACACTTGTGCACGTAGCGGAAGTAATAAAAATCAAGAACAACCCAAAAGAGATTGGGATCGGGCCATGAATATTGAATCAAGAAGTTAACAAACAACTAGGTCAAAGTTACCTTTCTGGTGTTGAATCAAAATTCAACAGAGCTGCTCCTAGATATAAGTCCTTGTCGGTGGCGAGTTCTACGTAGAATAACGTCTACATCTCTGCAGAAATCCATACGAGCAGGAGAACACCGAGCTTCGTCACACGAAGGGTCTGGAAGGAGATCAACTGCACCTTGCACTTCCACGGACTGCTAGGTCCGTTCCAGGAAGAGCAACGCCGGCGACTATCGTCGGAGAGGAGGTGGTCGGCGGAGCGAACGAGGGGGCGAAACGATTCCGTCCGGCAGGGTTCGGGAATCGGCGGATCGGCAGAATGGCGAAACGCTTCGGTCGGGTTCGATTCGGCCGCAGGAGAACTCACTCGCCTAATTCCAAAACCCTAAGTCCTTATTTATACCAAAGGTATAATCAGATCTAAGAGTATCGCTATCTGCAGACAACACAGCATAGGTTTTCAGAATCCTTCGCCGGGAATGAGTTCCAGGTTCGGCGAGAATTCGATCCAGATTCGGCGAGAATCAGCAGACAGAATCGACGAGAAACATCTGCAGAATCGTCGAAAATCGAGGATGGAATCGTCGAGTATCACCAATCACCGGGAATCCAACAATTCGATTCTCGAGGAATTTGTCGAGAGTCGGCGAGTCATACTCGACGATTCTCGATGAATCATTCGCGACGAATGATTCTCGGCGAACTCGTCGAGAGTCGGCGAGTCATACTCGACGATTCTCGACAAATCTCCTTGGCAACATTTGCCTGACCCCCATTCTGTATGGTGATTGGTAACCCTTACCAACACAGTCAATCTTCCAACTTCTCCACATACTCTTATGTGCGACCCTGTAGGCTCATATCGCGTTGGCAGTGAGATTAAATGTTTGACCACTTCTAGATCACCTTGGTAACTCCAACAGTCTCCCACTTGATCTTGAAAGTATCAAACCAAAAACCTCACAAATAATGTGCGGCATCTAGCAATGCATCATAGCTACCCAAGCAATAAGAGTTCATAACTCAAAAGCCTGTATGAACAATGTTCCAGCGTTATCTTTGTCCCTTTGTCCCTTACATCCGGAAAGAACTAGAGGCGTAGAGCATGTCACCCTCATATTAGCTCAATCCAAGTTTCTTGATCTAGAACGGACTTCCAGAGAATGGTGAGTCCAATATCACATATTGACTCAACCAAGCATGGCCATGCATTTCTCAGTCTAGTTACATCAAGGGGCCAATGGATGCAACTCCCGTCACATAGGAGGACAAATCCCATATCTACTCACACACAAACATCCAAATGATTCGTAACGTGCCCAACAACCACCCTTATCATCAACCTTTCTCAAGGAAGACTTTAGATGGCATCAAAGCACGCTCTTCCTCACATGATGAATGCTATGACTTCAGGTCAAAGGACCACAACACCATTATCAATTGAGACCTACTCGTGAAAGGTTTAGACAACAATCCACAGAGTAGTCTCAGGTTGGGTCTGTCAAGTATAACTTGTTCATTAACAAGTACCCATGTGATGACTTGATATCACAATATCATGACCTATGAGAACTGGTCATCAGTCAACACACGTGCTAGTCTTAATGTATCATCATCACCCTTAGTTTCTATGATGATACAACGACCAGGGACCTTTTAAGTATGAAGCTTCAAATAAATCATAAGCTCTCACATTTAAGTCACGTACTTGATGTCCTATGGAAGCGAACACTCTAAGGGTATTTATTATGTTAACATTTAACTATCGCATAGAGAAATCATAATAAAAGAACTTGCCATTAATTGTAAAATTAAATTCGGTACATAATTCATCATATGAATAAACAAAAAACAGCCAACTGAATATATATTTACATGAAACCCACAAGATACTCACTAGAGCTGATCATTTAGGTATCGTATACCCATTGATCTAGTATGAGCATAATGCTTTCTCTGCGAGAGAGGCTTTGTCAGTGGATCCGCAATATTCTCTTCAGTCGGCACTCTACAAATGTTCATTCTCCTAGTTCGACAATCTCACGAATAAGATGGAACCGCCAAAGTATGTGCTTTGAGCGCTGATGGGATCTAGGTTCCTTAGATTGTGCAATTGCACCATAATTATCACAGTAGAGAACTACGGGACCAACAATGCTAGGAACTACATCAAGCACGCCAATGAATTTCCTAATCCATACAGCCTCCTTCGCTGCGTTAGCTGCAGCAATATACTTAGTCACTGTTATAGAATCAGCAACTGTCTCTTGCTTGGAACTCTTCCAGCTCACAGCTCCTCCATTAAGGCAAAACACAAAACCTCACTGAGACTTTGAGTCGTCCCTATCAGTTTGGAAGCTAGCATTCGTGTAACCACTTACAACGAGCTCTTCCTCTCCACCATACACCAAGAACACATCCTTTGTCCTTCTCATGTACTTCAGGATAATCTTGACTGCAATCCAGTGACACTCACCGGCGTCTTACTGATACCTGCTAGTCATGCTAAAAGCAAAGGAGACATCGGGTCGAGTACATAACATTGCATTCATGATTGATCCAATTGCCGAAGCATATGGAATCAACTTCATGCGGTCCTTATCTTCACAAGATTTTGGACACTGGTCCTTAGAGAGATTCACACCATGAGACATGGGTAAAAATCCTTTCTTGGACTCAAGCATGTTGAACCGCTTCAACACCTTCTTGATGTATGTACTCTGGGTCAAACCCAGCAACTTCTTCGATCTATCTCTATAGATCTTAATACCGAGTATGTAAGTCGCTTCACCCAAGTCCTTCATAGACAAGAAGTTCCCTAGGTTGTTCTTAACACCTTTTAGGGTAGGAATGTCATTCCCAATCAATAGTATTTCATCTACATACAATATCAGGAAGACAACAATGCTTCCACTGATTTGCTTGTAAACACAAGGCTCATCTTCATTCTTGATGAAACCAAACTCTTTGATTTTCTCATCAAAACGAAGATTCCTACTTCGAGAGGCCTGCTTCAGTCCATAAATGGACCAATTCAGCTTGCATACTTTAGTGGCTTCATTTGGGGATACAAAACCCTCGGGTTGTGTCATGTACACTTCCTCGAGGAGGTTTCCATTAAGGAAAGCCGTTTTGACATCCATCTGCCAGATCTCGTAGTCATAATACGCAGCAATAGCAAGCAATATCCTTATGGACTTTACCATGACAACAGGGGAAAAGGTTTCATCATAGTCAATACCATGAATTTGCTTGAAACCCTTAGCCACCAGTCGCCCTTTGAATGTTTGTACATTCCCATCCATGTCGGTATTCTTCTTAAAGACCCATTTGGACCCTATGGGTCGTACCCCTTCAGGTGGTTCTACCAAGTTCCAAACTTGTTTTGCATACATGGAGTCCATTTCGGATTTCATAGCCGAAGGCCATTTGTCGGAGTCTGGTCCATTCATAGCCTCTTGGTAGGTTGCTGGTTCATCATCATGATCCAGAAGCAACACATTACCTATTTGAGACATGAGAAATCCATGTCTCTCAGGCTCAAATCTCGGTCTACCAGATCTACGTAGGACTTGTGTTTATTGAGCAGGTTCTCTAGCTACAATATCTTGTAGTCCTATCTCAGAATGCAATTCCGGTTCATTCACTACTTGTGGTTCTTGAACTTCTTCAAGTTCTACCTTTTCAGTCTTTCTTAATAAGAATTCTCTCTCCAAGAAGACGCCAGTCCTTGCGACAAACACTTTGCCCTCGGATGGTAGGTAAAAGTAATACCCTTTCGTTTCCTTAGGATATCCCACCAGATAATATTTATCCGATTTGTGTTCCAGCTTGTCAGGCATTTGACATCGCACGTATTCCTCACAGCCCCAAATTTTAATGAACGACATACTAGGACGCTTCCCAGTCCATATCTCATATGGTGTCTTCAGAACCATTTTCGTTGGAGCGCGATTCAGTATCATTACAACAGTCTCTAAAGCAAAACCCCAAAAAGAAACAGGAAAGTCTGCATGACTAATCATCGAACGTACCATGTCTAACAGAGTACAATTTCTCCTCTCAGACACACCATTATGTTGTGGTATTTAAGGTGGAGTGAGCTGTGATATAATACCACACTCTTTCAGATGACCACGGAACTCATGACTCAGGTATTCACCACCTCAATCAGATCGGAGTGCTTTAACCCTTTTACCCAACTGGTTTACTACTTCATTCTTGAACTCTTTGAACTTTTCAAAGGTCTTGGATTTGCACTTCATAAGATACACATATCCGTATCTACTGAAATCATCAGTAACTGTAACGAAGTAAAAATACCCACCTCTAGCCATGGAGCTCATGGGTCCGCATACATCACTATGTACAACACCCAAGAGATCCTCAGCCCTCTCAGTATAACAAGTGAAAGGGGTTTTAGTCATCTTGCCTAACAAACAAGATTCGCATCGCTCAAATGATTCATAATCAAATGAGTCCAAAAGTCCATCTTTATGGAGCTTGGATATGCGCTTCTCGTTTATATGGCCCAAACGACAATGTCAGAGATATGTAGGGTTTGAGTCATTTGTTCTTAGTATTTTATTATTTTCTAAGGTATAAGTCAGAGGGTCCAAGTTCAAAACATAAAGACCATTAAACAATTGGGCTACAGCATAACAAACATCATTCTTAAATATAGAACAACAGTTGTTCTTAATTATAAAAGAAAATCCACTCATGTCCAAGCATGAAATAGATATAATGTTTCTAGTTATGGCCAGAATGAAATAACAATTATCTAATTCTATTACAAGCCCACTGGGCAAAGAAAGACGATAAACCCCTACGGCTACAGCAGCGACTCTTGCTCTATTGCCGACACGCAGGTCCACCTCCCCTTTACTCAGCAATCTTCTCCTTTCTAATTCCTGCATATTTGTACAAATGTGAGAACCACATCCGGTATCCAATACCCAAGATGAATGAGCAGAGAGGTTTATTTATATAACATAAATATTTGAAGCGGAAGTCATACCTCCCTTCATTTTCTGCCGACCCTCAATGTAAGAAGGACAGTTCCTCCTCCAATGACCAGCCTTGCCACAGTGGTGGCATTTCCCTTCCTTCACCGTGCTCTTCTTTTTCATCAGTGCAGAAGACTTGGGCTCAAGATATGACTTAGGTCCCACCTTCGTACTCATAGAGCCCTTGGCCTTGCCCTTTCCCTTATGCACCATCAGTATGGGGCTGGCAGGCTTGGCCTTCTTCATATTGATCTCGGCAGTTCTTAACATGCCTAGGAGCTCGGGCAGTTTCTTGTCTATTTCATTCATGTTGTAGTTCAAGACAAACTGCTCATAACTGTCTGGCAGCGATTGCAGGATCAGATATGTGGCCAACTATTGACCCAGAGGAAAAGCCAGCCTTTCAAGGTTCTCTATATACCAAATCATCTTGAGTACGTGAGTCCCTACTGAGTCTCGAACTCCTATCTTGCACTGAAATAACGCTTTTGTGACATCAAACCTCTCTTGACGAGCTTGCCCTTAAAACATTTTCTTCAAATGCTCGTCAATCTCCTTGCACCCCATGTTCTTATGTTGCCTCTGAAGCTAAGAGTTCATGGTGGCAAGCATAAGGCATTCAATGTCTAAGGTGTCATCAGTATACTTTTTATAAGTATCCTGATCAGCACGGGAAGAATTCCCGGTCGACACCTCGGGGGTTTCTTCTTCCAAGACATAGAGCTTTCGCTCTTCCCTAAGAATAATTCTCAGGTTCCTGTACTAGTGCATGTAGTTGGTCCCATTGAGCTTATCCTTCTCAAGGATGTCTCTCTGAGACAAAGTGGAGTGTGAACCACTTACCATGGAATTCTACAAGAATTTATGCAGAATAATATCAGCACCAAAATTTCAAAATACATTTTATTTTTAATTTGGACTTCAATTAAAACTCCCACTATTTTATTCAAAATGATGGCCCTCACTATCAATTTGGAGAGTTCATGCAATCTACACTCTTAGTGGACAAGATCCGTATTTCACCAACACAATGAGTCAGCTTTGGCTTTTCTCTTACGATGTGGTTATTTAGGTAGGCAATGCTTGCCAATTGTATCCTCAAGCAATTCTTGTATGGTTGGTGAATAACTCCTTATTTGCATCCATCATATGGTTCATGCCAACCCTATGTCTCTAGGCACTCAACCTTTGAGGTCACCTAGTTAAGTTGGACCCAATGTCGATAGTGGGATATCACAATTATCCGCTCGCACCCTTACCAAGATAGATTAATGCACCTTGCTTTGGAAAGCCCACACTTCATCGATCGAGGCAGGAAGAGTGTCATCCATCGGAAGGCATCCGAACACTTAATATTTGATGAAGGGATTTTTGATAATATGTTAACAATTAACCATGATCAACATTTGATCAATGTGCACATCCAGAGGAAAACATTTGAAAGTGAGGATAGATACAACTCTAGAGGGGGGGGGGGTGAATAGAGTATTCAAAAATTATGACACCCTACTCAACTCCCTTAGAGTTAATTTGTGGAATGAGTTTATAGATATTTGAAACCCTAGAGCCTAACACAAAGTGTAGTGCACAAGAGAAAGCTAACTGTAATTACAGTGAGCTTTGGTGCTATCACAGCAACTAGCAATCCTAGTTATTTCTACTCATAGCCACAGTGCAATAAATTAATTAAGCAACACAGACGACACAAGAGGTTTATAGTGGTTCCCTATAAATAGGTACGTCCACTTTTCTACCACCCAGGTAGGAATCCACTACAGGTTTTTGTTCATGTGCCCTGCCACCAACTGATCTGGTTCAGGTAGATCAAGTAGACCCTTTGAGCTTTTGATCAGGAGCTCAAAATCCAACACAGGTTTTTGATCAGGTGCCCTGCCACCAAGGTTCACTTTTGAAGGGAGTAATAACCCTTTATACAGGAGGTTGAGAGAGAGTTAGAAAGTCTTTTCTATTGTTAAAACAGATTAGAGAAGCAAGTGGATTGCACAGAGCTAGAAAGCTCTAAAGAATCAAGGCTCCCCCTGGCTTAGTGATATCCAAGAAGAAGTCTTGCTTCAGGGTGCAGGAACTCTTCTGAACTCTTGACAGAGAGCTGTCTTGAAGTTCTTGAAGGAGCAACTTGAAGAAGACTCTTGATTTGTAATGGATGTTCTTCTTCAACAGCTTTTCTTCCTTCTTCTTCTTCTTCTTGAGACTCTGAGTGAATGTTCCTGGCAGCAGGATTAACTCAGGATTGAAGAAGAGAGAGTTAAAGAAGGTTGATTTTCTCAGTTGAATATAACAATAACTGAGAGTTGTATCTCTTCTTTTTGTGAATCTGTATGAGAATGTCTGTGTGTATCTCTCTTCTCTATGTATATCTTCTTTTGTTCTTTCAAAAGAAACTCTTTATATATTGGCCTTTGTAACGGCTCTAATCTTTGTTTGAACTTTTTCTTCTTCTAAGATCTGCGATCTGGGCTGCAAATAGCACAAAATAAAACATATCCTGCAGACAGACATGCTATAAAGGGATAACGCTTTCTAAGAAGCTGCAAATCCAATCTGATAAAAGGAGTACTAAAGAAAGTCACATCAGACTAAACTCTTTACGGCTAGAGAAGACTTTTGTGTCTAACGACTATAAAGGACAGCAAGGCAAATAAAGCAAAAAGATATTTCAACTAATAAGGCAAAAAACTTTATCAGAAAAAGCTTGACTTATGCACAAAGGATGGGGCAAAGATTGCCTTGAGATGTATGCACAAAATCAATGAAATAATGTTTAATAAAATATGCCAAATAAATAGGAAATAAATCATAGAACAGAAGGAGTACAAAATTACTAAAGGCAGACAGAAGAACGTCGAACGACCCTCGGAGATCGTCGACCGAACCACAGAGATCGTGGTACTATCAGAACAGATAGTCGAACGACACAGATAGTCGAACTATCAAAGCAGATAGTCGAGCTATCAAAAAGATAGTCGATCCATCAAACAGATGGTTGAACTATCAACACAGAGTAGATAGTCGAACGATTAGAACAGATAGTCGAGCTATCAAATAGTTGAACTATCAAGGCAGATAGTCGAACTACCAAACAGAACAAATAGTCGAACTATCAAACAGATAGTCGAACTATCAGATAGTTGAACTATCAAGGCAGATAGTCAAACTATCAAACAAAACAGATAGTCGAACTATCAAACAGATAGTCGAGCTATCAGATAGTTGAACTATCCAAGCAGATAGTTGAACTATCCAAGCAGATAGTTTAACTATCAAGAAATCTGTCTGGTCAAAAGAAGTCGAGCGGGGTTCGACGATCGACGAGGCAGATACCACAGATCGTCGAGCTAACAAGAGTTAAACTAACTCAGAGATAGACGATCTGCTGACTGACGATAGTCGACCAACTGATAGACGATCGTCGACCAGTTTATATACGATAGTCGAGCGGCGTTCGACCATAGTCGAACCAAAAACAACTTAACAAAATTTTAATCTTGATAAGTGACAACTCTACAACTAAAGTAATCTAACCAAATAACTAACCATTGACCATAGATAAATCTTGGGTCAAGAAACTAATTGAGAAGACTAAACTCAAATCCAAACTAGGGTACCAACAATCTCCCCCTATTTGGGTTAAGTCTCTCAAAACAAAAACTACTGGAAATAAAAATAACTCAGGAAAAGAAACACCTAAGCAACAAATTGCATCAATCAAATAGACAAATAAAAAAATTGTCAATAAATAAAACTTAAGCAGCATTAGAATCTGATTTTGGTACAGAAGAACCAGGAAGAAAAGAAATTTTTCTGAAAGGATCTAGAGCTTCCTTCTTTGATATCTTTAAATCTTATTCTCCAATGATTTTTGATTCTCCTGATCTTGGCACTACTGCTTTTGGGTGCTTTTCCATATATTTAGAAGGATCAAAAACCTCAGGTCTTACCTGGAATTTGTCAAGCTCCTTCTTTCTGAATTTAGACATAGTAGTTAAGCCTATAATATCTTTTCCTTCAGCTCTGGCCTGTCTGATTTGAGCTGCTCTAACTAGTTCAAGAAATCGGGCCATCCTAAAATCAGGATTAATCTCTTGTCTTTCATATTCATTTTCACCAGTTGGATCTAAATGTTTTACAGTTTTAAATTTTGTAGATAGTTCTAGCATACTTGCAACTGGCTCTTTATTTTCTTGAATAACTAGAGAAGGTGGAGGAGCAAACTCTGCATATTTTTTACTTGATTTTTTAGAGTGAAAAATCCTTTTTCCTTTTGAATCAGTTTTCTTTGTTTGAGCTGGCTTTTTGGATGGTATGCTTTTGCTTTCTTCAGGAGAGGATTCTTTTCTCTTGGGTAAAGGAGGAGGAGAAAAGGTTGGCTTCTGATATACTATCTCCTTCACTTGCTCTTTTGTAACAGCATCTTGTCTTTGATGTCCAGATTGAGATATGCCTTGATATCCTGGATTGCTTCTTCTTTGATGTGCTTGAGACGCAGTGAATCTAGCAGAAGGGGCTGATGGATTGGCAGATACATTTCCAGATGCTCCTGCACTAGGAGGTGGAGGAGGAGGGCCTCTAGGATTCCATTTTAGAGCTGGACTGTCATACCTTTTGCTTTTTTTTTTCTGCTTTTGTTGATTTCTTGATAATCCCATCCAATGTTGATATTCTTTAGACTTGGGATCTATCCCTTTCAATATATAATAGAGAACATCATGATCTGGATTAACAGGAGGAGGAGCAGCAACTTTCCTTTTTCTTTTTTCTGCTTTCTTCTTCTTAGAACTTTCTGACTCATCAGAATCCTCCTCATCATCGGAATGAGATGATTGAGGTTGATCATAGGGATCAAAAGCCTTTTGCTCAGCTTATTCTTTGGCTTTTAATGCAGCTTTCTCTTTTTCTTCTTATAAGCCATCCTGTGCTAGAAGAGTATCCAAATCTAGTCCTGGGGTGTCATCCCAGACTATTGATTTTTCTTCTTGTACATCTGAAACTTTCTCTTGATCATCTTGCACAGCTATCTGAGCTGGAGGAGTAGATACAGGATCTTGAACAGCAGGTTCTTGAGCAGGTTCTGGAGCTGGTTCTGGAGCTGGTTGTTGAGCAGCTTGAACTTCTTGAACTAGATCTGAAACCAAAGGGACACAAAGGTGTTCTAAATGGTATTGAAACATTCCTTCCAGGTATTCACAGGCTAGCATGTCAGTTAACATGTCAAGGAATTGAGTAAATGAATTACCTTCAGGATTTTCCTCAGAATTTTCTAACTCCCACAAGTCATCTAGAAAGGAGGTAATGACTCCTTCTAGGAATAGAGCAACTAAGGGAGTGGAGGCTTCTTCAAGGCACACTTTGAAGGCAAATTCTGCTTCCATTATGATGTCAGATGGCCTCTTAACTGGTGCTGGTTCTACAGATTATGCTGTAATGTCAACTGGAACTGCTGTTTCTTTTTGAATTTCAGCTTGGGGATCTACTAGAAGAGTAACAAGGGGCGGTCCTGAGTCATCTTCCTCGAACATCTCCCCCTGCCTGATTTCAGTAGATACTGAAGTCAGGCCCCTAACTGAAGAGGGCTCATCAGACTTAGAGAGAGCTATGATGGAGGATGACAGGGAAGAGATGGTAGAAATAAGAGGGGCAATTTCTTCTTCAATCATGGTTTTGATTGAAGGAGTAATTAGCTCTAGGATGTTTGCAATGAAAGCTGGAGTTATTTCAAATGATGGTGGGGGAATCACAGTAGATGGAAGATCATCAGGGACGGTGGTCTCCTGATGAGATATGTTGTGAACTAGTGATTGATGGGTGGATGTAGGAAGATCAGTATGATCTGAATGAGGAATTGGTGACTGAGGTGGAGTTGGTAGATTCTCAGAAAGAAACAGATCAAAACTAGGATGAGAAATCCTAGCACGATGTGAAGGGAGTGGATATGCTGGTGGTGATGCATAGAGAATAGTGGAGGAATCAAGTAGAAGTGAGACAGTGGATGTAGATGCTAATGCAGAAGTGGATGGCAGTACAGTAGAAGTGGATAGTAATGTAGAAGTAGAAGTAATGGGGGGAAAGGAGGAGCCTTCTTTATGTAGGTGGGGAGTGACTGATACAGTCCATGTGCTCTCAAATAAAACAGGAGCTACCCCAGCTGGTGAAGGCTTCTGAATGCTCCTTTTCAACTTAACAAATAAGGTGGGATCCATTTTCTTTCTGGCATTGATGGAAGTTGCAACTGTACCAACAGTTGAGGATATTTTTCTTTCCAAAATATTCCTATTACCCTTCCAAGGGTTACTTCCTTCTTGCTGTTCTTCTTTCTGATCAAATCAAACACTATACTTGCCCAATCTATCTCTTTCTTATTGATAATTGCACTCATCAAGGCAAACTGCTGCCTGGTTATGTTGTCATGAGCTGAGTGCTTACCTAACAGCACTTTTCCAACAAGTTCAGCTAAGAACTTAATCCTCAACGGGAAGTTCACTTTCAGCAACTTTGAAGGAATGCCCTCGGCATGTCCTAGCTCGATGAGCATTCTTCCATACTCTTGAACATCTTGTTCATATTCTTCTTGTCCATTCAATAATCCGGAAATTTCAGTCAGAACGGCAGGAGTCAAGATTACCTCTTCGCCGCCTATTATCCCGGTCATGGATTCGTCTCTGGAAGACGAAGAGTAAACCCACTCTTTGATCTCTGGGATGTTGATCTTGATCCTTATTGACATCAGCTTTTCCAAACCTTGATCCTTGTAGAGCTGTAGCATCTCTATAATCTCCGCATCGCAAGCGCTGAACGAGTCGAAATCCACGCTAAAATCGGCATCAAACTTCATCGCTGTCAGGAGAGCTGGAGCAACCGCCATTGATTTGGTTGGAGAGGACGACGAAGACGAAACGGCAGAAGGCGCGGGGCAGAGCTCAAGTAGAAAGATGGAATACGAAAAGACGAGTTATGTCGACTACTAAAAAGACGATATCTTAACCAAAGTCGACCATCGGTTTTATATTAAAACAGAAATCGTCGATCTATTTTAACATATATTGGAGACGATAGTCGAACAGTCGTTCGACGATTGTTTCCTGAAGCATAGTAGTCGATCAATCGTTCGACAATTTCTGTCTTCACAAACAAACAAGCCGTCGTCACCCATAGGTTGACGGTAGGCTCGACCTGTTCGACTATCGTCGAACGTCGTTCGACGATCTTCAAACAGATTTACAAAAAAAAGGCAGAAGTCACACTTAGTCTTTTCCATTAATCATGCCTAGTTGAACCAAAAAGAACAGATGCTTCTATTCATCTAAGGGCTTGGTGAAAGTATCACCTCTCTGAAGGTCAGTGGATATGAACTCAAGGCTGATCTTGTTCTTTTCCACACAATCTCTCAGGAAATGGTGTCTAATCTCAATGTACTTGGTCCTAGAGTGGTGCACAGGATTTTGTGCAATGGAGATAGCACTGGTACTGTCACACATGATTTTGGTGTTCTTGTGTGTGTACCCATAATCCAAAAGATGGTTTTGAATCCACAGGATCTGTGAACAACAACTAGCAGCTGCTATATATTCAGCCTCTGTAGTTGAAGTTGAGACAGAAGCCTGTTTCTTACAGAACTAAGAGACCAATCTCTCTCCCAGGAACTGACATGTTCTTGAGGTACTTTTCCTGTCAACTCTACAGCCAGCATAGTCAGAATCAGAGTATCCAATTAACTCAAATTTTGATTCAGTTGGGTACCATAGTCCTAAATTTGGACATCCCTTCAGGTATCTCAAAATTCTCTTGAGGAGAATCAAATGAGATTCCTTGGGGTTGACCTGGAATCTAGCACATAGGCATGTAGCAAACATTATATCTGGTCTACTTGCAGTTTAATACAATAGGGAACAAACAAGGGCCCTATAGTTTTTCTGATCAACTGGCTTTCCCTGATCATCAAAATCTATAACTACATTAGTAGCCATAGGTGTATGCATTGCTGAAGCATCAGCCATCCCAAACTTCTTTACCAATTCCTTGGCATATTTGGATTGGGAGATGAAGATGCCATCAGCATCTTGCTTTACTTGGAGACCAAGAAAGTAAGACAGCTTACCCATACTACTCATCTCAAACTTAGAATGCATCTGGTCAGAGAACTTTTTGGATAGTTTGGGATGAGTGGAGCCAAAAATAATATCATCCACATAAACATTAACTAACAGGATGGTGTCCTTGTGGTGGTTAAAGAAAAGGGTTCTATCAACTACTCCCCTAACAAAGTTGTGCTCTAACAGGAAACTAGCTAGAGTCTCATACCAGGCTCTGGGTGCTTGTTTAAGTCCATAAAGAGCTTTTTGCAACTTGTAAACAAATGAGGGTTGAGTTGAAGAGACAAACCCAGGAGGTTGTTCAACAAACACCTCTTCCTTTAGCTTACCATTTAGGAATGCACTCTTGACATCCATCTGGAAAACCTTAAACTTCATATAGGTTGCATAGGCTAGAAAGATCCTTATTGCCTCTAGCCTTGCAACAGGGTCAAAGGTTTGGTCATAGTTTATACCTTCCTCCTGTATGTAGCCCTGAGCTACAAGCCTAGCTTTGTTCCTTACAATAATTCCATTTACATCCAACTTGTTTCTAAACACCCACTTGGTTCCTATGATCAGTTGGCCTTTAGGTCTTGGAACCAAAGTCCATACTTTACATCTTTCAAATTAATTAAGCTCCTCTTGCATAGCATTGATCCAGTGGGGATCTAGCTCAGCATCTTTTATGGTGAGGGGCTCAATTTGTGAAAGGAAACAAGCATGCATCACATCCTGTCTTAATTGATGTCTTGTTTGCACACCAGCTGATATGTCACCAATCACTTGAGATATAGGATGATCTCTAAGTGTGACAAGATCAGCAGGTGGGATGTGATCTTCAACAACAGTTGGGATTAATTCCTCCTGAGGAATTTGATCAACTGTTGGTGGTACAGCAACTGATTCCACAGTGTCTTCATCACTGTCTGATTCAGTGATATGAAGAGTTGATAGATGGAGAATCTCTTGAGTGACATCTTTGCATGACTCAGGTACCTGCAATGAGCTTGAGGAAGGAGAAGTTTCCTTCTCCTTGTAAAACATCTTTGACTAGTCAAAATAAACATGCACAAACTATTCTATTTTAGATGTTGATTTATTAAACACCCTATAAGCTTTGCTTATTTGGGAATATCTAAGAAAAATTCCCACTGAAGCTTTTGCTTCAAACTTTCTAAGGTATTCTTTATTGTTATTGTGAATATACATTACACAACCGAAGACTCTAAAATAATTAATTTTAGGTTTCTTTACTTTAAGCAACTCATAAGGAGTTTTACTCTTAAGCTTGTGTATAAGACATCTGTTCAAGACATAATTAGTTGTGCTAATAGCTTCTGCCCAATAAGAAAGAGGCAAGTTAGCATCTGCCAATATTGTTCCAGCAGCTTCAATCAGGGTTCTATTCTTCCTTTCCACTACCTCATTTTGTTGGGGAGTTCTAGGAGCAGAGAAGCTATGTTTGATACCTTCTTTCTCACAGAATTCTTGCATGAGAAAGGACTCAAACTCAGTACCATGATCACTTCTGATCAATGCCACATGAGTAGAATACACAGTCTACAGACATAGCAGAAAGTCTGTAAGAACTTTGAAGTTATCAGCCTTAGTTCTCAAAAAGAACACCCAAGTGAACCTAGAGAAGTCATCTACAATCACTAAAGTGTAATACTTCCCTCCTAGACTTTGTACATTTATTGGGCCAAAAAGGTCCAAATGTAATAAATACAGAATTTTAGGTGAATCACTTTTATTTATAGATTTAAAGGATTTTTTGGTTTGCTTGCCTAATTGACAAGCCTTGCATAGGCTTTACTTCTTGTAGGGGCAAGAAGGTAAACCTCTAACAAGGTTGTATTTAGATAACCTAGATATGTTCTTGAGGTAAACATGGCTAAGCCTCCTATGCCATAAGGTGATATTATTTGTTACTTCATTAAACATGCAGATTTCAGATTGAGTTGATTTAAAATCTACTAAATAAATATTACCCTGTCTAATGCCTACTAACACAACATTACTATTTAAAGTAATATTATAGAGAGTGTTAGTGAAAGATACATGATATCCTGCATCACATAACTGGCTTACTAAGATAAGGTTGTGCTTCAGTCCAGATACATATGTAACCCTTTTGAATGATACTGCTCCAATGGTAATCCTACCATATCATTCTGTTTGACCACAGCTGGAATCCCCAAAGATCACCTTTGGTCCAAACTTGGCCTTGTATCTTGACAAATTTTCTTTGTTTCCTGTCATGTGTTTGGAACAACCACTATCCAAATACCATTTATCTTTAGTAATTAGATAGGTCTTCACCTGCAAATTAAACAGTTAGACATTGTGGACCAAGACAACCTTGGATCCATTATTATTCACATAATGAAAACTTGAAATAAAAGAATAAGCAGATTGGGGTTTATATCCTAAAGGGTAAGATCTCCTAGGTGGGATGCTCCATGCAGTTGATGGGTAAACAAAACTAGGGTTTCTATTTACACTAGGATTTCTAGGGTTCAGGTGATTATTTTGATAATCATATTGAGATCGTCGATCATCGTTCGACGATCGATGCTCAGATCATCGAGCATCGTTCGACCATTGAGCCTTCGATCGTCGAGCAGCGTTCGATGACTTTTGTAGTTCCTTAAATTTTTTGCTTTCTCTTTTCTCTCTTAGCTTTATTTAAGGCTTTGTTAACTAGATTTACGTGCTCAGTATTCTTTATTCCATCAGCTGAAATAAAGTTTTCCGGAGTTGAAAGATTATTTTTAAGAACCAAAGGGGGTTCACTTGATGAGGCTCCTAAGCCTAGCTTTTTATTTCCTGACCTATTGTTTGTCATGCTAGTGATCTCTAGCAGCTTATGGCTTCTACCATTTAGAGATTCTTCTAATTTTTTTGATTTAGCTAGTTCATTTTTAAGAAATTTTATTTCTTCACTAGACTTAGTGAGTTCTGCTTCTAACCTAGCATTTTCAATGGAGAGGATTTCTGATTCTACTATCCTATTTCTAAGCTCCTTAATTTCTTTTTCTTAACTAATTAAGTCTAAGCAAAGGGATTTAAATTCAGCAGAAGAAAAATCATAAGAAGAAAATATCTGATCTTCTGTAGGCATTTCTTCATCATCATCAGAATTCTCTGCAGCTGAGTGATTGCTGCAGGCATCAATTGCCATAAGGCAAATTTCCTTTGCCTTCTTCTCTTCCTCATCTTCACTGGAGCTTGAGGAGGAAGATTCCTCATCTGAATCACTCCAGGTTTCAGCAACAAATCTTTTCTCCTTCTTCTTATTTTTGTAGGAGGAGGACTTGGAGTGCTTCTTGTGATGTTCTTTTTCTTTTCTCTTTTCTTTGTTCTTTTCCTCTGGACACTCTGGTAGAATGTGTCCAGGTTTCCTGCAACCATAACAATTAATTTCTTTAGCAGGAGATCTGTCATACCTTGGTTTATCTTCATATCTTGAAGATTTCTTTCTGATTTCTTTCTGCCCATCTTGAGAAACCTTTTGGCAAAGAGTGTCATCAGCTCCTCATTGGATTGGCTTCCTTCAGAAGCATCAGCAGCTTTGAGAGAATGAGTTTGCTCTTTCCTTGTTGGAAAGGGAGTCTTAGCTTCAGATTCAGCTTCTCTGGACTTCAGCACTTGCTCAAAAGATTTGAGCTTGCCAAGGAGGGCTTCAGTTGAGATTTCAGTAGTACTTCTGGCCTCCTTGATGGGCCAGATCCTAAGATCCCATGTGCTGGGGAATCACATCAGTATCTTATCAATAACCTCTGTCAATGTTATCTCCTTATCAAGGGTTCTTAGCTTATTGATGTTTGAGCTGAGCCTTGTGTACATTCCTTCAACTGATTCAGCTTCAGTCTTCTTGAAGTTTTCATATTGGGATATATGGTTAGACATTCTGTCCTTCCTCTCATCAGCTGAATCAGCTACAATCTGGTTCAGTGAGTCCTACATGGCTTTTGCAGAGGTGCAATCAGCCACTTTCTGGATGGTTTCACCAGACATAGTCTGAGCCAGAATATTCATTGCTTTAGCATCAGCTACTTTTGCTTTCTTGTATGCATCATTGTAGTCTGGAGGTGGCACTGCACTGGGATTTGTAGATGTTGTAGCAGTGGCTGCAGCTGGTGGTGTTGGAGGTCCTGTCAAAATAGAAGAAAAAATATTTTCATCAATAGAATTCATATATAACTTGATTCTTGACTTCCAGATGCTGAACTTAGCTAAGTTGCAAACTGGAGGTCTCGTGCTAGAATAATCCTTATACTGGGCCATGAAGTGAATGTCTATAAACTTGGTATCTATCAGGATCTTGTGACTCAGGTGTTTGCCTGTACAGTCAGTCAACCTCCCTCTAATACCAATTGAAAGTGAGGATAGATACAACTCTAGAGGGGGGGGGAATAGAGTATTCAAAAATTATGACACCCTACTCAACTCCCTTAGAGTTAATTTGCGGAATGAGTTTATAGATATTTGAAACCCTAGAGCCTAACACAAAGTGTAGTGCACAAGAGAAAGCTAACTGTAATTACAGTTGAGCTTTGG
Source organism: Platanthera zijinensis (assembly GCA_039513925.1). Taxonomy (NCBI): domain Eukaryota; kingdom Viridiplantae; phylum Streptophyta; class Magnoliopsida; order Asparagales; family Orchidaceae; genus Platanthera; species Platanthera zijinensis. The sequence goes on from CM077083.1 coordinate 100,787,135, forward strand.
TTCTATCACAGCAACTAGCAATCCTAGTTATTTCTACTCACAGCCACAGTGCAATAAATTAATTAAGCAACACAGACGACACAAGAGGTTTATAGTGGTTCCCTCTAAATAGGTACGTCCACTATTCAACCACCCTGGTAGGAATCCACTACAGTTTTTTGTCAGGTGCCCTGCAACCAACTGATCTGGTTCAGGTAGATCAAGTAGACCCTTTGAGCTTTTGATTAGGAGCTCAAAATCCAACACAGGTTTTTGATCAGGTGCCCTACCACCAAGGTTCACTTTTGAAGGGAGTAATAACCCTTTATACAGGAGGTTGAGAGAGAGTTATAAAGTCTTCTCTATTGTTAAAACAGATTAGAGAAGCAAGTGGATTGCACAGAGCTAAAAAGCTCTAAAGAATCAAGGCTCCCCCTCGATTAGTGATATCCAGGAAAAAGTCTTGCTTCAGGGTGCAGGAACTCTTCTGAACTCTTGACAGAGAGCTATCTTGAAGGTCTTTAAGGAGCAGCTTGAAGAAGACTCTTAATTTGTAATGGATGTTCTTCTTCAACAGCTTTTCTTCCTTCTTCTTCTTCTTCTTGAGACTCTGACTGAATGTTCCTGGCAGCAAGATGAACTCAGGATTGAAGAAGAGAGAGTTGAAGTAGGTTGATCTTATCAGTTGAATGTAACAATAACTGAGAGTTGTATCTCTTCTTGTTATGAATCTGTATGAGAATGTCAGTGTGTATCTCTCTTCTCTATGTATATCTTCTTTTGTTGTTTCAAAAGAAACTCTTTATATATTGGCCTTTGTTGTAACATCTCATTTCCGACTAGACCCCTGGAAGTGGTTTTGTCATAACAGAACCTTAGGAAACCCAGGAATTGAAGATTATCGACAAAAATTTCGAGGCAAGGGGTGGTCACGCCCGTGACCGACCCGTCACGCCCGTGACCTAGGGCGTGACCCCTTCGACGATCGTCGACCTCAGGAAGACGATCGTCGAGCTCAGAAATTTCAAAATGGGCCTGACACGCCCGTGACCGGTCCGCCACGCCCGTGATCTTGGAATGGCGTTGAGAAGAGGATGAGCTTAAGCTCTCACTCAACGCCGTGGGGCTGAGAGCTGGCGTTAAAGTGGAGCTTAAAGCTCACTCAAAGCCATAAGCTGGATGGCGTTGAGTGAGCTTAGCTCACTCAAATCCATAAGCAGGATGGCATTGAGTGAGCTTAGCTCACTCAAAGCCATAGGTTGAAGGGCGGTTGAGTGCACTGACTGCACTCAACGCCATCTTAGTGTTTCGGCATGAAATAGGAGTCGTTTGAGTGAGCTGAGCTCACTCAACGCCGTTGACTGGAGTGGCGTTGAGTGAGCTTAGCTCACTCAACACCGTAAACGGTTCAGGCCGGATTATGGTGTGTGAGTGCGTTTGAGTGCACCTCAACGCCATAAGCTGAATGGCGTTGAGTGCACTGACTACACTCAACGCCATTTAGTGTTGTCTGGATGTAATTGAGTGAGCAGAGCTCACTCAATGCCATAACCTGGACGGCATTGAGTGAGCTAAGCTCACTCAACGCCATCATCTAAAAATACATATTCCGAGTGGCGTTGAGTGAGCAGAGCTCACTCAGCGCCATAATTCGGATGGCGTTGAGTGAGCTGAGCTCACTCAACGCCATAATCCGGATGGCGTTGAGTGAGCTGAGCTCACTCAACGCCATAGTCTGGAATGGCGTTGAGTGAGTAGAGCTCACTCAACGTCGTAGCCTGATGGCGTTGAGTGAGCTGAGCTCCCTCAACGCCATTATACTTAGTCTTTTTTCTTGCATTTTTACTTCTAGCTGGGTGCTGGTTTAGCTGAACCGGGCCGGTTCAGGAGTGAGCCGTCTTCTCCAATAAGACCTGATAAGTTTCATTTGATTTAAGATGACCAGTCATGTTGTGCCACGTGGATCGCCGGTTTTGCAAAAGGACGGTTGCGGCCATGGCCGAAAGCTTGAAGTCACGGCCATCAATGGCATTTGATGCCATGTCTCTTTCCCTTCCCCTGAAACTGCTGCATTTAACTCCTCTCAGGGAGAGGAGGAGTTTCCAGCCCTCCTCCAGCTATCATAGGGCTGATTCATCCCCCCTGTAACGCCCCTATCTGTCGTATAGTATATAGCAGTAGGTCCGGCCGGGCCCGACGCCATATACTACGGACAGACCGGTTGGTTACGCGTTGAAACCATTCAACCAATCATGTCGTCCTACACAACATCTAGCGGAAGCAATTTAGTAGGTTGCAAAAGAAATAAGAACCCAGCCACAACAGCATGAATGTCCACTACAAACTCAGGAATGTAAACATACACCAAAAGAGAAATGTCCTTAAGGCCTTACACTGTTCACATAACATAAGAAGTGTTTTCATACTTCGGCTCGCAGGCCGGTCACACGTGAATACAATAAAAACACTCAAAATTTGGCCTTCGAGGGCCGGCGCAGCAACTTGGGCTTTAGCCCGCTATTTTCCGCTCGGCTCTGCAGCACCTGCAAGCAATAAACCACCGCCCGGTGGCAAACAATAGCAACGGTCAGCAATGCTGACCAAATTATAACGATCCCGCCCCCACATTCGGGGCGGCGATGCTCTTTCCCTGCACTTTATTAACATAGGCACTTATATAAAGTATTTGCACTTCACCACAGGCGTAGGCTCGCACGGCCACACACCCCATGCACTCAGGGCACATTCTCGGCGAACCGGCCAACGTCACGTCAATTCAAGCCATAGACGTTCCCAATCCACCACCGCCTCTTGGATGGTCATCCATATGAGCATTTTGTCTTATTGGCCTTGGTCACGGCAATTTAAGCCATAGACCGCCGAAGACCCTCATCCATGCTAACGGTCCTACCGAACGACATAGACCGGGTACGGTTCCGCCTGACCCGTGCTCATACCGCAACGACAATTTAAGCCATATGCGCAGGCCAAGACTCACCGAGTCCCGTTTCCACCACAATAATCACATAACCCAGTTATGTTCACGTTGGCTCCCCGGCCATCGTGTTGGCAAAACCCGCTTTTGCCCAGTTTTCCGGGTGCACCTTGGAGTTAATCTCCAAGGCTCCCTGATGCAATCTACCACGTAGAAAACCCGAAAACACCCAAACATCCGGATTCTTGCCCGGTTCAAATGCAATGCAACATCACCGATCCGGCTCTACTTGTCCGGATAGGCTTCACACACAGTGCCTATGTCCGTTTACGCATACGGACTCTACACAAGGGGGACTTCACATATCTACCCCAAGGAACGCTCCAACTCTTCGCTCACTCGCGAGAGAGGGCTTCCTATGCAAAGGAAAAGAGGGCTTCACATGCCCAAGGATGAGAAATCGTTACCCTTGAGTTCTTCCGCGGCGCCATCGAAAACTATGCGGTTGGAAAGCACCGCAATCTCCTTGCCTCCGCGGATCCGGACTCGGATCGAGAATCGAAGCTCCGAAGCTCCACCGGCGGCCGGAGTTGACCACCTTTTTCCTCCTTCAAGCTCTCCCTTCTCTCTAAACTTTAGAGAGAGAGAACCCAAGTGAAAATGGGGTTTGCAAACCATATTTTCGGGTTTAAGCTGCCAGCAACCACTCCCAGCCGTCGGATCCCAAGCCAAGGAAATGAACGGCCACGATTAGACCTCAAAATACAAAATCTGGGGCCAAACACGGGTTCACACACGGCCGTGTGCCTGGCCGTGTAGCTCATTCGCCGTCTCGACCAAAATTGAAAACCAGTAACACGGCATGTGACACGGCCTCCGACATGCCCGTGTCACCTGCGACACGCCCGTGTCAGGACCTGTGTCACGCCCCCCGTGTGCAATCGATCAACACTTCGCAGTCAGAGAGGTACACGGCTTGGTTACACGACATTAGACACGCCCGTGTCAAACTAGACACGCCCGTGTTCATGCCTGTGTCACTGCCCGTGTACCCCACCGTACAGCCCAGGTGTGACACGGCCTGGGACACGCCCGTGTCTTAGGCCGTGTTCCTCCACACGACCATCGTCGACCTGAACTGGTCGACTACACGGCCAGCTCGACGACCCGAGCTCGACATGCCCGACACGGCCTCCGACACGCCCGTGTCGGGGCCCGTGTCACCTGCACCAAAACTTTGTCTTGGGCAAAAGTGATCCCCGTCGCTCGTACAACATTTTGGGGTGTTACAATTCTACCCTCCTTAAAGAATTTCGCCCACGAAATTAATAAAGGAAAAAACAGGACTTAACGTAAATCAGTACCTGAGCGGAACAATTCCGGGTACTCCTCCAGCATAGTCTGCTCCCGTTCCCAAGAGAGCTCCTCTAGCCCGCAATTATCCCACCGGACCTTAACCATCTGGATCTCCTTGTTACGGAGTCTCTTGACCTCAACATCTTCAATACGAATGGGCCTGACCCTAATCGTCAACCCTTCGTCCACCAGCACTTGATCAGCCGCGATCACCTGCGAAGGCTCTTGCTCCGCCTTCCGCAATAGAGATGTGGAACACATCGTGTAGTCCACTCAACTCCACCAATAGCTTCAAACGGTAAGCAGCTTCGCCGACTCGCTCCAGAACCTCAAAAGGTCCAAGGTATCTTGGGCTCAGCTTCTTCAAGCGTCTCACCCGCAAAACCCCCCTTGAACGGCTTCACTTTCAAGTATACCCAATCGCCTACCACGAACTCCACGTTCCGGTGCTTGGCATTGTAATACTTCGCCTGCCTGTCCTGAGCGATCAACAAGCGCTCCCGAATGATCCGCACCAACGAGGTAGCACTCTCTACCTCCTGCTTCTTGAACAACCTTGCCTCGCCCGTTTCAAGCCACGATAACAGCGTGCGACACTTCCTACCATACAGGGCCTCGAAGGGCGCCATTTGTATACTCGCTTGGTAGCTGTTGTTGTACGCGAACTCCACCAAATACAGGTGGTCTTCCCAATGCTTACCGAAATCCAGAACACACATGCGTAGCATGTCCTCCATCGTTCTATTGACCCTCTCGGTCTGCCCATCCGTCTGCGGATGGAAAGCTGTGATGAACATTAACTTTGTTCCCAGCATCTGCTGCACCAACCTCCAATCATTTGACGTGAACCGTCCATCGCGATCACTCACAATGCTACGGGGCACCCCATGCAGCCTAACAATATTGTCCACGTATAGCTTTGCCAACTTCTCCACCGAGTCATCCTTCCTATGCGGAATGAAATGCGATACCTTAGTTAGCCGATCTACGATCACCTAGATGGCGTCGTTCCCCTTCTGCGACCTTGGCAACCTGTGCACAAAGTCCATAGATATATCGTCGAATTTCCACTCCGGTATAGGCAAGGACTTCAGAAATCCTCCCGGCTTTTGGCATTCCGCCTTCACCAAGGTGCACGTTTGGCATTTAGCCACGTACAACGCCACATCTTTCTTGAGCCCCGGCCACTAAAACAACTTTTTGAGATCACGATACATCTTCGTGCTCCCTGGGTGGATTGAGTACTTGGTATGATGAGCCTCGTACATCAACTCCGCCCAGAGGTTACCCCCACTCGGGACGCACAACCGATGATCCTTCCTTTATGAACCATCTTCCACCGAGAACTGGGAATTTGACCCATCCAGAGCGGCCTCCATAAGCTCCTTCATGGAGTCATCTAACTCCAATGCCTGCCGAACACGGTCAGCCAGGTCATACTGTACCTCTGTCCAGTTTAACATTGCTTTGGCGCTCGTCTGCTTGGCAACGCAACAGATCTCAAGCTCCTCCAACTCCCGTACTAGCCACTCATCATGCACCGACAACCAGTTGGCTTGGGCGGGAGCCCTGCGGCTCAGCGCATCCACAACTGCGTTGCCCTTCCCGGGTACATAATGTATTTTGAAGGTGTAGTCCCCTAGGAACTCCATCCACCTCCTCTGCCTCATATTAAGGTCCTTTTGATCCAACAAGTAATTTAGGCTCTTGTGATCGGTGTATATATCGACCCTTACGCCTTAAAGGTAGTGCCTCCACAACTTGAGTGCAAATATCACGGCCGCCAACTCCAAATCGTGCACCGGATAATTTCTTTCATGCACCTTCAACTGACGCGATCCATACGCTATCACGCTCCCATGCTACAATAACACGTAGCCCAAGCCACTACCCGAAGCGTCGCTATACACCTCGAAGCCCTTGGTCCCACACTCGGCGAACTAAGCACTGGCGCCGTGGTCAACCGCCTCTTCAGCTCCTCAAAAGCTTGCACGCACTCTTGCGTCCATAAGAATCTCTGATCCTTCCTTGTCAACTTCGTGAGAGGTAAAGCTATCCGCGAGAAGTTCTCTATGAAGCGCCTGTAATATCCGGCAAGCCCGAGAAAGCGAAGAACAGCTCTGCACTAGCACGAACCGCCTTCACCACCTGAAGAGAAGACATCAGTGTCTTGCTCGACCCCTTCAGCCCCTCGAATGTAGTCTCCCGCCCTAGACCCAGCTTGACCTCCTTTCGGTCGCAGTCGATCCAAGCCTTCTGCTCTGACAGCCAATCCATTCCAAAGATAACGTCGAACTCTACTAGCGGCAGCAATGACGCTAGCAAGTCGAACTCTTGGCTCCCAATGCGAACCTTCACTGCGCACACTCTTTCCGCACGCATCGAGCACCCATTCGGTAGCAGCACATCCAACTTGTCCTTCGCCATCGAAGAAGGGACTCCGATGCGCGATATAAAACTTTCGGACAAGAAGGAGTGTGAAGCTCCCGTATCGAACAGTGCCCGTGCCAGACTATCACTAATCAAGACAAAGCCTATGCAAAGAATATTAGGCTAACAAGCAATAGATAACGGTATTAAAGCTAACTTGCTATAAATTAACTCATACCTGTCACCACATCCACTTGCTTGATGGCCTCCTGCTGGCCCAAGTTATAGACTCTAGGCTGAGTCGGAGCATAGTTGGACGCGGTCGACTCCACCGCTTTGCCCTTCTCCTCGTAGGTAGCTCATTGTTTCCTTTCGGACTTTGAGCGTCCACTCCAGCAATCACGGGCAAAGTGCCCTGTCTTTCCACACGTGAAACAAGCGCCCGTGGTTCGATTGGTAGTTGCCCCCGAGGCACCTGAAGAAGCTGGACCCGACGTCTTAGCTTTATCATAGAATCTGCGGTAGCCCGACTTCGACGTAGTCGGCGCCTTGAACTCCGATTTCTTAGCACCAGATTCCTTCTCCTTTTTTGCTTGCACATTCCTCATGTCCTTCTCCAAGGACCGGGCCTAACTGACCTGGGTCATGAAACCATGCGCCTTGGGCCCCGACAGAAGCAACCTTAAATCATCCCTTAGCCCTTCATAGAAGCGGCTCGTCTTGCGCTCCTCGTCTGTGAAGGTAGCGCCGGCATATCTCCCCAACCGAGTAAACTCGTGGAGGTACTCATCAACGGTGCTATCCCCTTGCACCATCTTCTGAAATTTGCTTTCTAGCGCGATTCTCTGCGCCGAGGGGAGGTATCGAGCCATGAATAGTCTCGCAAACTCCTCCATCGAAACTTCGGCCAACGGCCTTCCCTGCAAATGATGTAGCTCTAGGCCTTCCCACCGTAGTCTTGCGTCCCCATCCAAAAGGAAAGTCGCTATAGTGGTCTTCTGCCACTCTTCTGTTTCCATCGCAGTCATCACCCTGTTGACCCTTGAGAGCCAATCCTCTGCTTGGGATGGGGTTTCTGCCCACGTGAATACCGGTGGATGAAAGCCCATCACGTGCTTCAGTTGTCTTTCGGTTGCTCTCCGAGGCAACTCTGGCTCCACCCGTACTTGCTCAACCCTCCTTTGCTCTGCCGTATGAAGCGGTACTTACTCCACAGCAGGAGCAGGATGCTGCACCTGCCTTGCAGGCTGCGCATTGATCATTGCCATGACCGCTTCTACCACCAACCTAATGGTCTCAGCAGACAAAGGTGTTGCAGGCGCATCGCTTGGCGCACTGCTCGCCTCAGAACCTGGCCGTTCTGACGGCCCAGCACCACTCCTGGTCACCTATAATCGTGCAAAACACCGATAAACGACCAAAAATTACTGCTAACAGCAATTATAGGAACACGCAGGTTCCTCAAACATGTGTATTTTCATTCCTAAGTGGACATTCATGGGTTCTTTTCATGTTATAACGATGACGCACACACATGTGCTCACCACCCCTTAAAGTGAATTCGCCCACGAATTCATTTAAGCCTGACCGAAACCAGAAGTCTGATACCAATTTGTAACGCCCCTATCCGTCGTATAGTATATAGCAGTAGGTCCGGCCGGGGCCCGACGCCATATACTACGGACAGACCGGTTGGTTACGCGTTGAAACCATTCAACCAATCATGTCGTCCTACATAACACCTAGCGAAAGCAATTTATTAGGTTGCAAAGAAATAAGAACCCAGCCACAACAGCATGAAAGTCCACTACAAACTCAGGAATGTAAACATACACCAAAAGAGAAATGGCCTTAAGGCCTTACACTGTTCACTTAACAAAAGAAGTGTTTTCATACTTCGGCTCGCAGGCCGGTCACACGTGAATACAATAAAAACACTCAAAATTTGGCCTTCGAGGGCCGGCGCAGCAACTTGGGCTTTAGCCCGCTATTTTCCGCTCGGCTCCGCAGCACCTGCAAGCAATAAACCACCGCCCGGTGGCAAACAATAGCAACGGTCAGCAATGCTGACCAAATTATAACGATCCCGCCCCCACATTCGGGGCGGCGATGCTATTTCCCTGCACTTAATTAGCATAGGCACTTATATAAAGTATTTGCACTTCACCACAGGCGTAGGCTCGCACGGCCACACACCCCGTGCACTCAGGGCACATTCTCGGCGAACCGGCCAACGTCACGTCAATTCAAGCCATAGACGTTCCCAATCCACCACCGCCTCTTGGACGGTCATCCATATGAGCATTTTGTCTTATTGGCCTTGGTCACGGCAATTTAAGCCATAGACCGCCGAAGACCCTCATCCATGCCAACGGTCCTACCGAACGACATAGACCGGGTACGATTCCGCCTGACCCTTGCTCATACCGCAACGACAATTTAAGCCATATGCGCAGGCCAAGACTCTCCGAGTCCCGTTTCCACCACAATAATCACAAAACCCGGTTATGTTCACGTTGGCTCCCCGGCCATCGTGTTGGCAAAACCCGCTTTTGCCCAGTTTTCCGGGTGCACCTTGGAGTTAATCTCCAAGGCTCCCTGATGCAATCTACCACGTAGAAAACCCGAAAACACCCAAACATCCGGATTCTTGCCCGGATCAAATGCAATGCAACATCACCGATCCGGCTCTACTTGTCTGGATAGGCTTCACACACAATGCCTATGTCCGTTTACGCATACAGACTCTACATAAGGGGGACTTCACATATCTACCCCAAGGAACGCTCCAACTCTTCGCTCACTCGCGAGAGAGGGCTTCCTATGCAAAGGAAAAGAGGGCTTCACATGCCCAAGGATGAGAAATCGTTACCCTTGCGTTCTTCTGTGGCGCCATCGAAAACAATGCGGTTGGAAAGCATCGCAATCTCCTTGCCTCCGCGGATCCGGACTCGGATCGAGAATCGGAGCTCCGAAACTCCACCGGCGGCCGGAGTTGACCACCTTCTTCCTCCTCCAAGCTGTCCCTTCTCTCTAAACTTTAGAGAGAGAGAACCCAAGTGAAAATGGGGTTTGCAAACCCTATTTTCGGGTTTAAGCTGCCAGCAACCACTCCCAGCCGTCGGATCCCAAGCCAAGGAAACGAACGGCCACGATTAAACCTCAAAATACAAAATCTGGGGCCGAACACGGGTTCACACACGGCCGTGTGCCTTACCGTGTAGCTCTGTTGCCTTTCTCGACCAAAATTGAAAACCAGCAACACGGCATGTGACATGGCCTGCGACACGCCCGTGTCACCTGCGACACGCCCGTGTCGGGACCCGTGTCACGCCCCCCGTGTGCAATCGATCAACACTTCGCAGTCAAGGAGGTACATGGCTTGGTGACACGGCATCAGACACGCCCGTGTCAAACTAGACACGCCCGTGTTCGTGCCCATGTCACTGCCCGTGTACCCCACCGTACAGCACAGGTGTGACACGGCCTGGGACACGCCCGTGTCCTAGGCCGTGTTCCTCCACACGACCATCGTCGACCTGAACTGGTCGACTACACGGCCAGCTCGACGACCCGAGCTTGACACGCCCGACACGGCCTCCGACACGCCCGTGTCGGGGCCCGTGTCACCTGCACCAAAACTTTGTCTTGGCCAAAAGTGATCCCCGTCGCTCCTACAACATTTTGGGGTGTTACACCCCCTCCATCATGGCCGAGCCAAGCTTTTATGGGCCATTAATGGCCACCGGCTTTTGGCCGATCCCCCTCCTTGCCGAAGCTTTAAAACATCTTCAGAGGCCCAAGGGGAGTTTTTCCCAGTGTTACCCGAAGTTTTCGAGCCTCCCCTTGCTGTTGAACAATTTCCGGCGATGCTACCACCGCGCAAATGGCTTCCTGACGGTCTGCACGCGACCAGCCCGCGAACAAGGTCCTCCTCTACCTCTTCTTCTATGGATAGATCTTAGAAATCATTAGGAGAGATATCGGGTTCAAAAGAGCTGGATCGGGTGAGCGTTTCCATGGTTTTTCCGAAATTTCATGGTGGCGGGTTCGCCGGAAACCGCCTCTCCGGCGGTCGTGCTGCCGCCCGACGGTAGCCCTCACCTCAACAGAGGTGGTGGTGGTGGTGGCCGGCCAGGGAGACGGCTGGGTGGCAGGGAAATAGCTTTAGAAAAGCTACAGGAAATGTTTATTTTTCTGATGTTGTTCGGGTTCGGGTAAAGAAGAAGGTGAACAGTAGCATTTAATTATATTATATAATGTATAGTTAGGAATTAATTCCCTTTACTGTACACTAGGTTAAAACTTAAAATTATAGCTTGTAGGGGCTGAAACATAAAAAGTGTTCAACATAGAAAATGTAGCACTTGAAGTCTGGTTTAATTTAAAATTTATTTCACTCGATTTGGAGTTCTGGTTAGACCACAGCACACTTTTTGGTAAGGTCTATCCATAGGGCTGTCTTGACTTTAGAAAAATTCCCCACTCCAATCCAATAATCAAAATGACTTGAAATTTGGGGTGTGGCCTAATCTTAGCTATATCTAGGTGCTATCCAAAAATTAGGATTTTTGGAAAATATTTTTCTATAGTTTTTATAAAAATTCAATAATCCTAGCATAATTTAATTAGATGGCTAAATTACTTCCAAACCCTCCCAAATTTTGGTGAGTGGTCTCTGGGTGTAACATAAGGTTCTGGTAAAAATTTCATCTCATTTGGAGATGTTTTGATTAGGTTTGAGTCCAACCCTAGGTTGATCCTTATAAGATAATTTAGGATCAAACACCCCCTTGGTATTTGGGTGGTCATATCACCTCAACAGAGGCTGATATTTTGTCCAATGGCTGTTTAGGGCATGACACACCCTCCAAGGGAGTTTGGGGTGGTTTGGTGTCGGGTAGCCCTAGAACCCTAGGGAAAATCCCTTAATGGTGGTTTTTGGGGTTGTGAAGGTCATGGGGTCAAATGACCTTGGACTGACTTAAAATTTGGTGGAGAGAACCATAGGGCCAGTATAGTTCTCTGGACAAAATTTTAGGGTATTTGAAGACAACTAGGCTACCTAAAATTCTAACCCTAGTTTAGGTCACCAACATTAATTTGAATTATTAAGCTATCAAATGAACTTCAAATCAAGTAAAATTGGAGTAGGGTGATTTTCTAATCTAAATGGCCATGTTTTAATTTTGTTGAGATTTTTGGGTTAATTTATACAGTTCTTTATTTACAACCCTAGTTGTGCCCTAGATATTTATTTTGATGATTCTGGAATTTCTGTTTACTGGAATGTTATGAAATCTTGGATTAGGGCATATTATAGCATGTTATACCTTCTGTATTTTTCTTAGAAGTTTTAAATGATTATTTTGGGTACATATCTCTTTAACGTACTAGTTGTGACATTTAGTCAAAAATACAAATAATGTTCAATTACCGTCTGAAAATTATGAAATTTGGTCAGTGGGTGCTTAAAATTACGTTACTCACCCTGTAATTTTCTCTAGAATTTTAGATGATTAAAAATAGTATCTCCTTCTCTAAGCTAGGAAAATCAGTATTTTACATTAAAATAGATTCAGAGCCCAAATATTAGACAAAAATTATGGGGCTTGGTTTCTGATGGTTTTAGGTCACCATAAAGCTTCTATAATTTTCTTGCGATTTTTGGACACATATTTACAGTACTTTCTTCATAATATAGTAGAAATGGCCTAAAACAGTAAATTAGGAAATATAGACCTAAACACCTCTGGAATTTCTCAAAACTTGGAATTGCTGTTTAAATGTCTCATAGGATTTTTACTGATCTTGGGATGATTTATTGTTGGCTCATTAGTGCACTTCATGTTCATACTAGGGCATTTGGAATCTTAGAATAAATAAATTAAATGCCCGATAAATAGAAAAATTTGGAAATCTTGGTCTTAGCTATATTAGGTCGTGATAGACCTCCAGTAAATACTATAGGAGATTCGAAAGACAAATTGGAGTACCTCCCCTCATACTCCTCACGTATCTTAGGATGGTCTGCATATAGTAAAACCACAGAAACTGAACTAGAGTGGATAATGAACTTTGAGAGATGGAATTTTTGGTAGTTGCTGGTTGGTTAGGGCAAGCTAAGTTAAGTTCATTATTGGAGGTCAGGATAAGTAGAGTGTGAGACTGGTTAAGGATAAGGGCGTACGGGAACGACGAAAGATCGTCCACCCCGAGTAGTAGTGGAAGAGTATTAATACGCTAGGGCTAGATCTAAAGCAACTTAAAAAGGGATCGGGTAATGGGTATCAACCAAAACAATAAGTGACTTGCGAAAGGGAACGGTGGGCTTCAGCTACCATCATAGTTCCTAGTGCCCTTTGAGAGCCCTTCACGGGGAATACCGGGGGCAGTCCTGGGCTAACGTAAACTGTAGAAATAATAATCTAAAGAGCAACTAGTATGATTAGGGTTACACACACATACACCCCGTTAGCTAGGAAGGTAGAATAATTGGTTTGGTTGTCATTCAGATGGTAGCTCTAAAGGTAGATGTACGGACGGGACAGTCCGGGGAGCCGAGGGCTCGAGGGTTGGAGTACAGAATAAAGGTAGTGGGTCTTCGATATCTGATTGTCGTTCACACCGGCATCGGTACGTTGAATCGGCGGTGTGGGACACTTAGCCAAAGAAAGTCTGGTGGGTATAGCCAGCAGTAGTACGCGGATACTCTAGGTTGTGTTATTCTAGGGGCGTACGGAAGGGCTAGGCCCGGTAGTGTGGATACCCGCCTAGGAGTGGGGGGCCAGACCCACTGTCTCTGTTTGCCACTACGGAGGTTCCTGGGAGTGAAGCTAGCTACCTGAATAGGGGGAACTAAAGGTCTATGCGCATAGAGTCGTGTGCGTGAGTTGCACTTGCATGAATCATGGCATAGCATATCACTACACTCATATTTGCATACAACCGACACCCCAACGTATAAATCGGTATGGGACTTTTTAAACGATGGGAGCCTTGCAGAAGACCCCTTAACTTATAAGTTTGTATGTGCATTCATATAAGTTAAGGTTACCTACTTATTTACTTGCTTGTTTACTTACTGTTCTCTAGCTTCCTTTTTATACAATCGCTACTTACTACTTCTCTTCTTTACCACTTACTACCATAGAATTGCTAGTTGTACTTTGTTCTAGATAGTTGTTAGAATAACTCCCCTGTCACCTGCCTGATTATTCTCCACCTTTGTAGCTTCCCTTTCCTGCTCTCCGCTCGGTGCTCAGGAGCCGTGGGGGGAGGGGTAGGGGATGATAAGGCTTAGTCTTTATGAGTAATAGTTTTTGAACCACAACATTACAGGAGCTCCGGATGGGAGAAAGGAACCAGTAGTCCAGCGACCGGCACTAGCGGAGTACGGTGCGCATGGAGGTGGGTCAGTCTAGCATTGGTGCACCTGCGACCAGCTCTGTGAGCGATTAGTACCTTTATAGTTCTGCGATGAGTGATTTGTAGTGAGGACTCTGATGTACCGGGCTCGAGCCCGTTTATCTATATTTCATCTGAACCGTATCTTGCAGTACTTCTATTATCTATTTCGTGTTATTATCTACTAATGGACTGGATGTGATTTCACTTTTATACATTCTTCTGTGGACTTGTTTACATTTATGTATAATTACTTCTCTCTCTTGTGATCGAAAAGAGCCGGCAGAATTGGCGTTTCTAGTGGCGGCCTTCCCGTGAGTCGGTGCCACCGCAAAGCGGCAGTTCTGGGCTAAGACCCCGGTGTCGAAAAAGAAAAAAAAGGGGGTTCTTACATTTGTAACGGCTCTAATCTTTGTTTGAACTTTGTCTTCTTCTGAGATCTGCGATCTGGGCAGCAAATAGCACAAAACAAAACATATCCTGCAGACAGACATGCTATAAAGGGATAACGCTTTCTAAGAAGCTGCAAATCCAATTTGATAAAAGGAGTACTAAAGAAAGTCACATCAGACTAAACTCTTTACGACCAGAGAAGACTTTTGTGTCTAACGGCTATAAAGGACAGCAAGGCAGATAAAGCAAAAAGATATTTCAACTAATAAGACAAAAAACTTTGTCAGAAAAAGCTTGACTTATGCACAAAGGATGGGGCAAAGATTGTCTTGAGATGTATGCACAAAATAAATGAAATAATCTTTAAAAAATATGCCAAATAAATAGGAAATAAATCATAGAACAGAAGGAGTACAAAATTACTAAAGGCAGATAGAAGAACGTCGAACGACCCTCGAAGATCGTCGACCGAACCACAAAGATCGTCGACCTATCAGAACAAATAGTCGAACGACACAGATAGTCGAACTATCAAAGCAGATAGTCGAGCTATCAAAAATATAGTCGATCCATCAAACAGATGGTCGAACTATCAACACAGAGCAGATAGTCGAACTATCAGAACAAATAGTCGAGCTATCAAATAGTTAAACTATCAAGGCAGATAGTCGAACTATCAAACAGAACAGATATTCGAACTATCAAACAGATAGTCGAACTATCAAGGCAGATAGTCGAACTATCAAACAAAACAGATAGTCAAACTATCAAACAAATAGTCGAGCTATTAGATAGTTGAACTATCCAAGCAGATAGTTGAACTATCAAGAAATCTGTCTGGTCAAAATAAATCGAGCGGGGTTCGACGATCGACGAGACAGATACCACAGATCGTCGAGCTAACAAGAGTTGAACTAACTCAGAGATAGACGATCTGCTGACTGAAGATAGTCAACAAACTGATAGATGATCGTCGACCAGTTGATAGATGATAGTCGAGCGGCGTTCGACCATAGTCGAACCAAAAACAACTTAGCGAAATTTTCATTTGGATAAGTGACAACTCTACAACTAAAGCAATCTAACCAAAGATCTAACCTTTGACCATAGATAAATCTTGGGTCAAGAAACTAATTGAGAAGACTAAACTAAAATCCAAACTAGGGTACCAACAACATTTTTCAAAAATCCGCATGCATCCCTTATGTGCACAACATGACACTATCAACATTTGATAGAAGGAAGGGCTAAATCTGAACATTCGGACTTTTCCAAATCTTCAGATTTACATGCATTGGACAAAGGCAAAGGCAACTCAACTTAAAGCAGTAGACAAGCTCGTCTTTCATTGTAGGATAAAAAATCAAAAACAATACACGGGTTCATTAACCACTCGAGGGACGGTTACTGCAAAGGATACAACAATTTCTCACAATTAGAAATTACCATGAAATCCCAGACGTTCCTAGCGGGGTCCAAAGATTAAATCAAGACATTTAGAACACTTCTAAATCCCTAGGTTTACACATACTAGAATAACCTAACTTCCAATACAACAATCATGGTCAAAACCTCCCTCTGATACCACTGTTGGGTTTCTCTATGAGGATGGAAAAACACTTGTGCACGCAGCGGAAGTAATAAAAATCAAGAACAACCCAAAAGAGATTGGGATCGGGCCATGAATATTGAATCAAGAAGTTAACAAACAATTAGGTAAATGTTACCTTTTCGGTGTTGAATCAAAATTCAGCAGAGATGATCCAAGATATAAGTCCTTATCGGTGGTGAGTTCTACGTAGAATAACGTTTACGTCTCTGCAGAAATCCACACGAGCAGGAGAACACCGATCTTCGTCACACGAAGGGTCGGGAAAGAGAACAACTGCACCTTGCACTTCCATGGACTGCTAGGTCCGTTCCAGGAAGAGCAACGTCGGCGACTATCGTCGGAGAGGAGGTGGTCGGCGGAGCGAACGAGGCGGCGGAACGCTTCCGTCCGGCGGGGTTCGGGAATCGGCGGATCGGCAGAACGGCGGAACGCTTCCGTCGTGTTTGATTCGGCCGCAGGAGAACTCACTCGCCTAATTCCAAAACCATAAGTCCTTATTTATAACAAAGGTATAAACAGATCTAAGAGTATCGCTATCCACAGAGCACACAGCATAGGTTTTTATAATCATTCGCCGGGAATGAGTTCTAGGTTCGGCGAGAATCCGATCCAGATTCGGCCAGAATCAGCAGAAAGAATCGACGAGAAACATCTGCAGAATCGTCGAGAATCGTGGATGGAATTGTCGAGTATCACCAATTGTCGGGAATCCAACAATTCGATTCTCGACGAATTCGTCGAGAGTCGGCGAGTCATACTCGACAATTCTCAATGAATCATTCGTGACAAATGATTCTCGACTAACTCATCGAGAGTCGGCGAGACATACTCGACGATTCTCGACGAATCTCCTTAGCAACGTTTGTCTGACCCCCATTCTGTATGGTGATTGGTAACCCTTACCAACATAGTCAATCTTCCAACTTATCCACATACTCTTATGTGCGACCCTGCAGGCTCATATCGCGTTGGCAGAGAGATTACATGTTTTACCACATCTAGATCACCATGGTATCTCCAACAGCAAATCCCGCTTATAAGCAGCCACACCGATCCGCTCAACAACCCTGAATGTCCCCACATATCTCGGGTCCAACTTTCGGTTCTTTCCAAATCTCTTGATCTCAGTCATCGGAGAAACCTTTAAGAACACCTTGTCCCCCATAGCAAATTCCAAATCTGATCTATGGCAGTTGGCATTCTTTTCATATCTCTCTTGGGCTAATCGAAGCTTTTCCCGAATGAGCTTCACCGAAATTTCCATCTCCTCGAGTGCTTCTGGACCCAGCAACGGTCCCTCGCCAACCTCAGCCCAAAACAAGGGAGTCCTGCAGCGCCTCCCATATAAAGCCTCAAAAGGAGCCATTTGCAAGTTTTTCTGATAGCTATTGTTATATGCAAACTCCATAAGCCGCAAATGCTCGTCCCACGCACCACAATGGTCCAGACTATAGCATCGGATCATATCTTCCACAATCTGATTTACCCTCTCCGTCTGACTGTTGGTTTGCGGATGATAGGCAGTGGAATACCTCAAATCTGTCCCCAATCCTTCCTGAAGACTCTTCCAAAAATGAGACGTGAACCTGGAGTCTCGATCCGATATAATGCTTACGGGTACGCCATGCAGTCTAATGACCTCCTCCACATACAACTCAGCTATCTTCCTCATCGAGTAATCGATCTTGAATGGCACGAAATGAGCACACTTTGTCAGTCTTTCCACGATCACCCATACTGAGTCATGCCCCCTAGGAGATCTTTGTAAGCCGGTAATAAATCCATCGAGATGCTTTCCCACTTCCAAGTTGGAATATCCAAGGGGGTCAGCTTGCCACATGGTCTCCCATGATCAACCTTCACTTGCTTGCAAGTGTTGCACTCAGAAACAAATCTTGCTATGTCTCATTTCATCCCATACCACCAAGCAATCTGCTACAAGTCACGGTACATCTTGGTTGATCGTGGGTGGTAGGCAACGCTAGACCCATGGGCTTCCCTACACACCATAACCCCGATATCGCCAACAGCGGGAATGCAAAACCTTCCACGGTACTTCAAGGTACCTAAATCATCTATAGAAAAATCTTGCAGCTCACCTTCCTCAGCTCAAAGATACAACCGCAGAAGGTCAGGATCATCTTTCTGATGCATTCTCGTGAGCGCGATCCATGAAGGCTCTGCCACTGCCAGGCTACTCTGCCCATCGCAGCTACCCACAGAAATGCCCATCAACAGAAACTCCTCTACTAACAGCTCGGCTGTGAGACCAAAGATCTTCCCTGACTTCCGACTCAGGGCGTCGGCCACCACATTGGCCTTCCCCAGATGATACTGAATCTAAACATCATAGTCAGCCATGTACTCTAACTATCGCCGCTGATGCAGGTTCAACTCCTTCTGCGTGAAGACATACTTCAAGCTCTTATGATAAGTAAAAATCCTGCACATCACACCATACAGCAAATGCCTCCATAACTTCAGAGAATAGATCACAGCAGCAAACTCTAGGTCATGCGTAGGGTAATTCCTCTCATGAGTCTTTAGCTGTCTCGACCCGTACGCAATCACCTTCCCGCCTTGCATCAGCACGCATCCCATCCCGATATGCGATGCATCCACATATACCTTATACTCAGCACTTTCAGTAGGTAAGGACAAAATAGGAGCTGAACATAGCCTTCTCTTTAGCTCCTCAAAAGCCTCTTCACACTTGTCATCCCATACGAAGGCTACATTCATTTGGGTTAACCTTGTCAATGGCGCAGACAGGGTGGAGAACCCCTTCACAAATCTTCTATAATAGCCTGCCAGACCCTAGAAGCTTCTGATCTCACGAGGAATAACAGGTCTCGCCCACTCTATAACTGCATCGATCATCTCTAGGTCTACTAAGATCCCCTCCTTGTTAACCATATGGCCGAGGAAAGATACCTGAGGCAGCAAAATTCACATTTGCTCAACTTGGCATAAAGATTAAGGTCTCTCAGAGTCGTCAAGACTAGACACAAATGTCGATCATGCTCTTTTACATTCCGGGAGTACACCAAAACGTCGTCAATAAAGACAATCACAAACTTGTCTAAGTAATCCTTGAACACGCGGTTCATCAAATCCATGAAAGATGAAGGCACATTAGTCAAACCAAATGACATGACTAAGAACTGGAAATGCCCATGACGAGATCGGAATGCCGTCCGCGGAACATCTGACTCCCAAATCCTCAACTGGTGATAGCCCAAACGAAGGTCTATCTTTGAAAATACAGCACTACCACGCAACTGGTCAAACAAATCATCAATCCGAGGTAGAGGGTACCTGTTCTTAATTGTAACCTTGTTCAGCTCTCTATAGTCGATGCATAGCCTCATCGACCCGTCTTTCTTCTTTACAAACAGCACAGGTGTACCCAAGGGCGACGAACTCGGCCTAATAAAACCCTTTGCCAACATCTCATCTAGCTGGATCCGCAACTCCTCCAGCTCTTGCGGGGCTATGCGGTACGGCGCCTTAGCAATAGGATGCGTACCCGGCTCCAAATCTATGACAAACTCGACATCTCTATCAGGTGGAAGACCGAGAAGCTCAGCAGGAAAAACATCAGGGAACTCACAAACAATGAGAATCTCTTCCAACCGCAGCACACTAACATCTGCCCCTACCAAAGAGACCAAACAGGCAAAATAACCCGTAACAAGCAACTTACGAGCACATACCGCAGAAACAACCGGAGACTCTTGAAGTGGATCGGCATAAATGCTCCCGGGCTGACCGTTGTCCTTCACGAAGTCCAAGCGCTTACCCTTACACTGGATAAGCGCATCATATTTGGACAACCAATCCATGCCTAGGATAACTTCGAAGTCCTCTAGATCAATCACTTTAAGATCTGCCTTAGCTAGAAAGTCTCCTAACAAGATTGGGCAGCCCTGAATACCCAAGTCTGAAATCACAGAGTCGCCCGAAGGGAACTTAACGCAGAAAACTCTAACAACACGATCTAGGCCCAACTCGAATCGCTCCACGAAAGCCCTAGCAACAAAAGAGTGGGTGGCGCCAGAATCGAAAAGAACGCGCGCCCAACGGTTCTTTACCTTAAATCTCCCTATACAGCAACCCACACAACTAAGGGAAAACAAAAGCTAAACTATTCAAGAGGTAGAAAATTCAAGTTAGGA
This sequence comes from Platanthera zijinensis, assembly GCA_039513925.1. Taxonomy (NCBI): domain Eukaryota; kingdom Viridiplantae; phylum Streptophyta; class Magnoliopsida; order Asparagales; family Orchidaceae; genus Platanthera; species Platanthera zijinensis. Next base: position 100,807,365 of record CM077083.1, read on the forward strand.
AGAAATCTAACCTTTAATGACCTGGGTCGAGGTCAATGCTTCCTCTGAAGAGATAACATTCAGCTTCCCCTTGCCTTTATCCACGCATGGGGGTGGCGGCAACGCCTGTAATGGAACTACTAGGAGAACGGGCTGTGCCTGAGGGCACCTCGTCTTGAGATGGCCCTTTTGCCCACACTTAAAGAAAGCTTTATCTTTCGACCAACAACGGGCCACATCATTCCACTTCCTTCCGCACAAGGAACACACCGCATCTCCTCTTGGAGCACCTTGGATAGTATGGACTTGTTCTTTATTCTACGCTGCCAATCTCTTGAAGCACTTCTCCAGGGGGTGGTCTGGCCGGCCACAGAAGCTACACGTCCCCTTGTCTTCTTCTATGAAACTGCATCAGGTTCCTGGGAGCCTTTCCCCCCAATAGACTTCCGCTTGTCTTACCTCGCCTGCTGGCCTCTGTTCTTAGCATTCTCAATGGCCTCAACTTTCAAAGAAGCTTCCACCACTCCGGCATAACTGACTGCTCCGTAGGCATTTGCTAACTGCTGAACGTCGCTTCTTAGCCCACCCAAAAACCGCTTAACCCGGTTTGCTTCAACACTCACAAGTCCAGGAGCAAACCGACTCAGTTTGCTAAACTCAATCTCATACTCACTAACCGTGAGTTTCCTTTGCTTCAAATGCAGGAAGTCATTCATCAACCTGTCCCGCTCGACCGAGGGCAGAAATTTACTTAACAACATCTCCCAAAATGACTCCCAGGTGCATCCTGCAACCATACCTTCCTTCTCCCTCAGCCACAAACTCTTTGCAAATCCCTTGAGCTAGTAGGCAGCGAGCATTACTTTCTGATCATCCGTGATCCCAGAATAGGAGAACATCTCCTCTATAGAAATCAGCCAGTCATCCAAAATGATGAAATCTGCCTGCCCGTCATAAGTAGGGGGCCTAAGTCGCTGAAACTAAGATCTGAAGGCCATCTCCGGGGGCACTACAATTGGAGGCACAAGAGGAGCAGGAGGGGGAGGAACAGCTACACCCCCCAACGGGGTCCTGAGCTCTCTGAGCCTGCCCTGCCACTACAGCAACTGAGGACTGGATCTGGCTCTGCATGTCCACCACCTGTCTCGATAAGGCTTCGTTACTTAGCCGCAAACTTTTAATCAGAGCCTCGTTTTAGGATCCTGAAGACTCACCCGTAGATTGGGGAGTAGATCGTGTCGCAGGACGTTTCACCATCCTATAATCGCACTAGTCCTAGTTAAAACCAATTCCAACCACTAGAACAAGTCTACCCGATACAGACAAGCATACTTAAAAATGAATTGCAACTACAAATCTTGTTCTAGGATTCGTTTTATAATGATGATGTTATGCTTAACCTAAGATGGTTCACTACCATCACACTAACTCATGTGCTTAAATCATGGATGCATGCTTTTATATTCATTTTGACTCAAAACCATGTGTATACATATGTCATCATGCAAATCTTTAGCCTGGCACATTGTGCTTATGAAATGTTATGCTATGCATGCCGTGCTATGCATTCTAAAAAAGGCCTTAATGCATGCAATGGGCGGCGTACACATGAAAATGTTATGCATCCCATACTACATAACATTCCCATGCAATGAAAAAGAAAAACGTGCTAGCCGCATTCATGTGGTGAGGTTATGCATCCCATACTACATAACCCTCACATGTTTCCTTCAATGGTAGATCCATATACGAACACATATTATGAATCCCATACTACATAATATGCCCCGTATACTTCTTTATGCTTATGAGTGTAGTGTTCGTGCTTCGGCCAAGACGTGTTGATGACATATCGGTGAGTGTATGCTTATGAAGCTAAACTTCTAATGTAATCAAAAGGAAAGGTTTCTCGACAAACTTCTCAAGCAACCTCCCTCTGATACTAACTGTCACAACCCGCATTTTCCCCGAGGTTAAGGAGTATCAGAGTACGGGAAAACATGCATTGTGATGCCACATCGAGCAGGGGATAACTGCTGACGCTCAGGCAACGCAACGAGACCATAAATCACAAGTTTAATTTAGTATAAAACCAGTTTATTTAAAGGCTGTATCCCTCGGCATAGTGGATCAGCTACTTCACACTAGGAAAAATATATATATTTGTTTACAGCGGAAAAATACTTGATTTAATTGATTTGACACCCTAAAAGAGTATAAGGGCTCTCAAGAGACCACTTATAGCATGCTCGACACCTAAGATGAGTATAGTATTTATGTTTAAAAGGTATGCTTTACGCTTTTATAAGATAGTTCTTTAGTTTTGCAAATATGATATGCATGAGGTACATATAATAGTTTAGGGTTTTAAAATACCTAACATGCAACCTAGCATAAAACCTTCCCAGAAGCAAGTAAACAACCCCAAGAGGGCAAAAACAGCAGTTTAAATTCATATCCAGCAAAACAAGTAAGCCAGCAGTGGGCGTCGACAGCCCGACACGAACCCACCGGTGAGTGTGCATGTCCATACAGAAAAGAAAGATAACTACCTCACAAGGTGAATGATCTTCAACTCAGCTACCCTGGAGGCTCCCAGCAAGACCTACTAGAAGGAATCAGCCGCTCAATCGGCTACAACCTAGACTTGAGGCATTCAAGAATAGAAATGCCTCGGCAAGGAAATAATCAAAAGGAAAAAAAATACCAGATTACTTAATAAAGAATGGTTTTCCAACCCGACAACAAGGTACCAATCAGCAAAAGCAGGAAAAAGAAAGAACTATTGTTAGAAAGACAATAAAAGCAAATCACACCAAGTGTGAGCACAAACGCTACCTGCTCTGCGGAAAGAATCAATCTGCAGTAGTAAAGTATCAGTATAATAACAGGAAAAGCCAAAAACGGACAATGGGAGAGCTAACAATCCAATGTTTGTGGGCAATTTACCGGGGTGTAAAAAAATAATGGGTTGGAGCGTGTGGCAGTACCAACACCAACAACCAGACCCCAAAAATACTCAAGGGTGAAACACAACCGGTGGCCGCCTTAGGGTCCACACACCTAAACAAGTTGGCCACAATGTCCAAACTTAGTGGTGTCCACAGCTCAGCACACACAATTCACCCCTCCAGAGTCCAGAAACAAACACCCCCACCGGCCATAGCCCACGAGTCGGCATGAAAAACTAGCCGAACACCCCCAACATCCACCTCATGAAGGTAAAAGTCCTCTAACAGTCCTAAAGAAGCACACATCCCAAGTGTATAGCATTAGCCTTAAAAAAAACTACGGCATTGAGTGAGTGGACCTCATTCAACGCCTGGGTCCTTAGAAAAAAAAAAGATAAGACCAGACCCTAGCTCCTCTCAACACCAGGCATGCAGAGCCTTGGAAAATTAATTCATAGGCTCATGATGCATCTCCTAACCCGAGAGCTGGAGTTTAATTCCATCTCTCACTCTTACCTCTCCTATCCGGCCACAGCAACCCTAAACTAGCTTACCACTAAGCTAAGCTTAATCCTAATACTAACCAACATCCTTGGCACAAACAAGGCAAGCATTCAATTCAGAAAAGAAACAAACCTGGAGCTTTAGGCTAGCAAAAGGAAAGAGCAGCACAAACTCAAGTATAGAAATGAAAACAGTAAGGGCCAAGGGAGCCACTTGCCTCACCACAAAACTCCAGCAGCAACCTTCACTTCACGGGCTCGGCACCGGTAGCAAGGCTCCTTATGGAGAAATAGAAATCTGGAGCTTTTAGAGAAGAGGAAGAGGAGAGGACCAAACCCTAACACCTAATGACGGTCCCATAACAAGAGATACTTACCTAGGAAGCTAGCTCTCGTGAGAGCAGCTCAAATATAGTGCTACCCGAGCGAAACACGCCCTAAAACTACAGCTAGCCGGTGGTCCAAGTTGCAGCTCCTCAGCCTCCCGCCTTCTTCCTTCCGCTGGAAGCTAACAAGCTGAAGCTATCTCGGGAAATGGGGAAGAAGATAAGGGATAAGCTTTAATTACTCAGCCCACTAACATTATTATACTATTATCTAACAACACTAAGCTTAAACTATTCTAAAATATCCGGCCACTTACAGCCACTAAGCTATTATAATACTAAGCCTAAGCAGCACTAGCAGCTATCCCGAGCCCACCTCACTCAACCAGCTCACAGTCATCATAAACTAATATATATATATATATATATATATATATATATATATATATATATATATATATATATATATATATATATAAGTAATACCCAAGCCACCTACTCAAAAGCTTTATCTTATAGCTTTAATATCTAATATACATATATATCTATATATATATATATATATATATATATATATATATATATATAACATATATACATATATAAAATATATATATGCCCTTAAATATATACTCACATATATAAACATATATAAATAGATATATATATATATATATATATATATAATACAAAAATAAGGAAACACTGCAACAGCCTCACCAAGCTCAATCACCCAAGGCCAGGCACAATAACCAGGTAGTCACTACCGGCTAACAAAACGAACGTCGAAACGACGCGAAAACCAGATTATCTCGGATTTTGACAAAACTCGCACCGTAGCTAAACACCAGAGCTACAAACACAACGACGAAGTCGAAAACAACATCCGACGATCAAAACTTGGGCTAACACCTCCCGAAGCCAAAACACAAGAATTCCCTGAGAGGCCCAGCCGAGTCACCAAAAATAGACTCTAGCTAGCTGGGGAATCTTGCAAACAGGCTACTAATGGACCAATAAAGGAACCTAAATAGCTATAACCATGCTCTAACAATGGCAAAAAGCCGACAACGCGTCATTGTAACGCCAAACAATGATCAAACAAAACACAGAAAAACTGGGGGCATTATAGTCACTCCCCCTAAAAGAAAGTTGGCCGAAATTTCACCTTAATGGCCAACCAACCCTACCCAAGTCTTACTAGACCTTAGGGGAGGACAATGGGTTACCAAGGACCTATTGGGGTCAACCGAAAAACTCAAGTTGACCAAGGTCAACTCTACGCTAGAATTAGGTCAAACTAGCCTAAATGGCTAGCTCAAGCCAAATCCACTTGGGCTAAGCCCAACTTGGGTGGCCAACTAGAATAATGAGGTTTATAATCACTTAAAAATACATTCATTTTCCTGAAATGTTCACAAGGAGAGATAAAGTGATCTTCTCCTTTAATGGAGGAGAGAGAAAGAGTTAGAAAGTGAGCTTTAATGGCCATGGAAGGCCAAGGGCCTCCTAAATCCTTCTCCCATGGCAAGGTTCCTTGTACCTAGTTAGTTAGGGGAAGATAGACAGCCATGACCAGCAACCAAAAGTGCTGAAATCAAATTCTCCAATAAGGAAGAGAGAGAAACAAGAGAGAAGGACATTAATGGCCATGGGAGATCAAGAGTTCCTCTCCTCATCTCCAAAGGCTCTATACATTCCCCCTCATCAGTTTAGAGGAGTTTAATAGCCATGGCCGACCCCCTTGGTGGCTGGATGCAGGGAATTTTAGTTGGCCGAAATTTCACCTTAATGGCCATTAATGGAAACTGGTGCTTGACCACTCCCCTCCCCCATTATTCTATTTTAAAAGCTTCCCCAAGGTTAGAGGAGACATTTCCACCCTTTACATGAAGAAACTGAGATATTTAGCTGTGTAGTTGTAGAGCACCAAAAGCTCCACCATCGGAAATGATGGCACGACGGTCGGCCTGACAACAACCCTCCACTAAGGTCCTCCTCTAATCCTTTCTTTGTAGGCTAGAATCTTAGATCATTTAGGAGAGAAATCGGGCTCGATTGAGCTCGATTGGGAGATAAAAAAATTCAGATTTTCCATAGTTTTTCTACCTATCGGGTTCGACGGAAATTGCCTCTCTAGCGATCGTGCCGCCCTCCGACGATAGCCACCACCTCAACGGAGGTGGTGGTGGCAGTGGCCGTCCTGGGAGGGGACTGAATGGCCGACAAATATCTTTAAACGCTGCTCCAGGTAAGTGAAATCTAGGCAATTGGCTATAGGAAGAATAAAGCCATGGCTCGTCTGATTATGCTTTATGATTCGTGCCAATGATTATATATTAATTAATTTAATTCCATTTTCTATCACAGTTATTGGGCTGTTTTAAATTAATTATTAAAAATACTTAGGGTCCTCTACAATAAAAGTGGTCTACATGAAAGTTGTATCCCTATGAGTCCAGTGTATTTTTAAATTGATTTGAACCTATTTGGAGTTTAGCTCAGACCACTGGAATCATTTTGGTGAGGTCTATACCTAGGGTTGATCAGAGATTATTTGGCGTGCCCCCATCAATACAGCCATCCAAATGACTTGCAATTTTGACTTGGGGTATAACACCCCTATCCGTCACATAGCATATAGCAGTAGGTCCGGGCGGGGCCCGACGCCATAAACCACAAACAGACCGAAGGGTTACTAAATGAAACCATCCTTCCAATAACACTCATCCTATACAAAAAACATTCTAGCGGAAGCATTTTAAATGTTGCAAAGAAAAGAACCAAAGCCACAGCATGAATGTCCACTAAATACCCAAAATAAGAATGAGCGTACAAATACATAAAGTACTTGGCCTTATGGCCTACATGAGTTTACTTTAAACAAATAATGTTTTCCAAACATCGGCACGCAGGCCGGTCACACATTAGAATAAAAGTAATCATTCGCATTGGCCTTTGAGGGCCGGCTCAGCAACAAGGGCTTCAGCCCGCTATTTGACTCTACGCTCCGCAGAACCTGCAAGAACCAATCCACCGAAACAATAGCCAACAAAAGCAACGGTCAGCTAAAGCTGACCAAATTATAATGACCCTGCCACTTGATTGGGGCGGTGGTGCTCCTTACCTATATTGCATTAGTATAAACCAATGATTAAAGTGTAGGTACAACATTCGCACAATACACCACAGGTGCAGGCCAGCACGACCACACAACCCGTGCTCTCAGGGCACTTACTCGGTGAAGCCGGTCCGAACCCGGTCCATTCCATGACTCCACCACTGCCCCCAGGACGGAAAACCTCGTGAGCATTTAGTTTTTTCAGCCGCAGCCTATACTCGTTCTCCAAATTATTGGTAAGTCCCACGTACCTTAGGTCACTTTAATCGAAGCATGTGGAGTTGGTAGGGTTCCACACCGCCCGTTGCTCACCTCGCCACGGCCAAATTAGCCATCGACGCAGGCCAAGTTTCCCCAAGTCCTAAAGTATCGATCATACAACGGTACATTGACCCGCTATCTACGAGGCTGGCTCCCAGGCCACGAAAACGGCAGAACTTCACTTCCACCCAGATTTTTGGGTGCCCCTTAGGGTTAATCCCTAACACTCCCTGTTGCAATCTACCACGTAGAAAACCCAAAAAAACCACCAGCACGGAGTCTTCTCCGGCTATTCATGCATAATGAAACATCACCGATCAAGACCAACTTGTCCGGGTAGGCTTCACACACCATGCATATGTCCGTACTTCGCTTCTGGACTCTATATGCAACAATGGGGACTATTAATGTCTACCAGAAGGAATACCTTACGCTCACCGCATACACGCAAGAGCGGGTTTCTTTTGTGTTAGGTACATTGGAAAATGTGTACCTGATTTGGAGAAGCCTCACTTAGCTCAATGATATACATCAAGGTGTATTTGATGTTATTTTGAGTTTATATGTGCAGGTTAATTATTGGCTAAAAAGCAGAAAAAGTTTCTGTTTCCATGTGTCGACACTTAAGGAAGTCTGTGTCGACACTTGGAAAAGTTGTGTCGACACCAGAAGCAACTGTGTCAACACACAGAATTTTATAGTCGACACACAGAATTTTGTAGTCGACATCAACTGTGTCGACACCGGGAGGCAGTGTCGACACACAGAAATAGTTAGTCGACTTCAACTGTGTCGACACCGGGAGGCAGTGTCGACACACAGAAGTAGAGTCGACATCAACTGTGTCGACACCTGGAGGCAGTGTCGACACACAAATTCTGATACTAAATCAACTGTGTCGACACACAGGACTTGTGTCGACACTCAGCAGAGGTTCAACATAAATGATTGTTGTGGAGTGAAGAAGTGATTGCGTCGACACAAATAATCAGTGTCGACACATTATCATGATGAAGTGTCAAGAAGCTGTGTCGACATCAAGGCGGCTATGTCTACACCACCAAAGTCTGTGTCGACACTTAAGTCACTTGTGTCGACACATATTGACAGATGGTATTGACACTTTATGACAGTCAGTCTCGACGCTTTGCTGATAAAGACAAAGGCTCAAGATCTGTTTGATGACTTGATAGCTGTGACTTACAACAGGTTTACTGAAGATGTCAGTCTTATCAGAAGTTCGTTTGAAACTAGATCGGCCGATTACCATGGGAGAAGCCTAAAAATAGACGGACTGTGTCAAAATAAACACAACGATCTAATCAATCAAAATATAACTAACCCAACTATTATGAGATTGATCTCTGATAAAGAAAGTACAAGTCACAAAGAAGAAGATCTTCGTGAGAAGATCTAAGAAGACGTTCTGAAGTAGTTATCTATTCAGATTCTGTCTAAGTTGAATTCAATCAAGAATTAAGAAGTATCTTAAAGAGGTTGGGAGAGAGAGATCCAGCTATTTGAAGTCAAGTAGGAGACAATCACTGGTCTCTCAAGAAGTAGATACTGAACTAATCTATCAAGAAGATTCAGATCTATTTCTAGAATCTGAGGAAAAAGCTGCCAGTCAGTTATATTCAAAAGAAATCAACCCAACTTAGTTCATATTAAATAAGCTTTGAAGAGTGCTAAGATCAAGTTGATTTCAGCCATCAGCCTCTTAAAAAAGCTGATCAAGAAAGTTCTTATCCCTTCTCTCTCAACAGGGGTAAGAGATTATAAAATTCCTTATCAAATTCTGTAGGATCTATTCATATATCTGAGTTGTAAGCCTGTTTTATAAAGGCTGAGTGTAGGAGATTTATTCTCTCAGTGGTAGGGCTGTTTGTGCCTGAGTTGTAGGAGAAGGTATTCTCTGAGTTGTAGGCCTTATGGCAAGGCTGAGGTAGGGCTTATTAGCCTGAGTTGTAGGAACCTTATAGGGTTCTTAGTTGTAAGAACTTTTCAGGGTTCTGACCTGTAAGATTTGTGGATCTGAGAAGAAAAGGAAGAAGTTAGGCTGAATCTAGCACACTGCTAGATAGGTGAAGGGGGAAAATGGATGTACCCAGACCTTGGGGAACCATTATAAATCTGTGTGCAATCTGTGATGCTTGTGTTATTATAGTTTTTGTGATTGTGTGTGCTGTGATCGCTGTAGAGATTTGTGCTTTATATTAAAGATCTATAGCTAAATTCTGCCTTAAGTTAAAACAAGGATAAGAACCTATTCACCCCCCCCCCCCTCTAGGTGTTTAGGTTGTCTTGAAGTTAAAACTATCAAGTGGTATCAAAGCGAGGTTGCTCAAACAAGGACTTAACAGTCTGAGTTAGATCCCTAAGGCAGAATCAAGAATCAGGAAAACTGGTTCTGGAGATAATCACAAGGAACTAGGGTCAATGAAATTACCCATCTGTAGGAAAGAGTTTACTGGAATCTGGAAAGAAAGGGTTAGGTTGTTTATGGACGCCTCTGACCCAAGGATATACATCACAGTAAAAGAAGGTCCATATATCCCAATGAATGTGTCTGTTATAGATGCAAATCAAAGAACTCCTTAAGATTTTTCTGAAATGACTAAGGAGTAGATTATACTGGCAACTATGGATAAAAGAGCTCAAAATATCATAGTGAGTGTCATAGATGATTAAACTTTCCAAAATTTGATTCACTACAAAACCTCCAAGGAAATGTGGGACGCTTTGATTATCTACATGGAGGGTTCTGAAGAATTTAGACAAGACAGAAAGTCTATGCTCAATCAAGAATATGAGAGTTTCGGACAAGGGAAGTCTGATAACATATCTGAATGCTACAAGAAATTCCACAGGATAGTGAATGAACTGATGTCCTATGGAAGGGTCTTCAGTACATATGAGCTGAATGACAAATTCCTAAGATCCTTGACAAAGGATTGGGATACCAAGATTTGTGCCATTAGAGAAGTGGCCAAACTAGCAGACATTTATCCTCCAACCTTATTTAGAAAGTTGTTATCATATAAAATGCAACTAATGGCTAGGAAGGAGGAAGAAACAAATACAAAAGGAGAGCATAGAGAAAGGTCTGTGGCCTTCAAGGTTGAAGCCACTATAAAAAATAGAAGGATATCTCCATCACCTCCTAAGGAAGTTGCTGAAGTTATCTCAGAGAATTCAGACAATCAGAACTTAGATAGCAGTGATTCAGATGCAGATTTTTCTTCCTTTACAATGCAGTTTCACAGGTTCTTGAAGAAGAAGCAGTGGAAGTCAAGGCCCTCCACATCACAGCCATTTGATGACTACTATCAAAAGAGAAAATCATCAAGAAAGGAAAGGAGCGGGTCTAAGCCCAGCAAAGCTACAACATCAAAAATTGTTTGCTATTGCTGCAATAGGCCTGGACTTGTGGTGGCTGAGTGTCTAGAAAAGAGGAAGGAGTCAGCAGACAGAAAGAAGACTCAACAAAAGGGCAAGAAGGAGAAATCCATTGTTGCTAAGAAGGAGAAGAGTCTTACAGATCAATCCTCCTCAGAGTCAGAATCTGAAGCTGAAGCATACAAGGGACTGTGTGCAGCTAGTGAAGAAGATGAGTTTATACAATTGCTGAACTCCATCTATGAACATGAAGACCATCAGTGCATGGGACTGATGGCTGAATTATAAGACAATAAGTGCCAGGATCAGCCTAGTCCCAGTAAGGTACAAAGTAATTCTAGAATTTTTGATTACAGTACTTGTTCAGAGTCAGATTCATCTGCATCAAGTGATGAGGATGGATCTAAATCTGAAGGAGATATTTATCAGTTGATAGATGAATATGGGGACTTATTGCAGGCACTTAAGGAAAGCAAAAACCAGGCAAAAACTCAGGCTAAGGAAATTGTAGATCTTAAGATTGCTGCATCTGATTTTAAGAAAGAGTTGGATCAAAAAATGAATGAGGTTACCAAACTGAAAACTATTACTGTTATTCAGATGGGTACAATCATATACAAAAATGATCTAATCAAAAGTCTGGAAGTCAGACTTCAAGTAGAGAAAGATCTTGTGGCTAGTTACTCTAAGCCAAAATCAATCTTACCCTTAATAGATGATTTTGTGGCTCAAAAGTGTAAGGCAGGATTAGGCTTTAAAGGTAACACCAGGGATGTCCAATTCAAGAGAAAAGGCAAAGCACCAGTCCAGCTAGTAAATTTTAAAGTTCCTGTAATGTTTAGAAAGATACAAGTTCCTTCTAATAAATATGATCTTGAAAACATTCATGGTCATAATAAGACTGATGTTCTGAATAACAAGGGAGTTAATGCCAATAAGTCAGCCCATGTCAATAAACCCCATGTTCCAAGGAAAACAGTGGGTGTAGCTGCAGCAGCACCAGCACAGAACAGAAATTTTTCTGCCAAAAATGTATCTAGACATAGATACAATAAGTATGAATGTTGGTGCTATGGCAAGACAGGCCATTTTGCCTTAGACTGTTGGCATAACATAAGTGTAGTGTAGGGATGTCCGGAATCGGAGATCTCTATGGAAATAATTCACTCCTCGCCCAATATCGTCTTAGAACTATCGCACCTATACAGCACCTATCGCCCACAATATTTCCTCGTCACAAACGCAGCGCATAAAAATAACAAGGAGGATTGGTCGACTCGAAAATAGCAATCGAAATTTGAGTCGGATCGTTCCCCAAATTAACATAAAGATTGCCAACCTTTTTGGGAGCAAAACCAAGGCTATAGGCCAAGATCCGCTCCGGCAAATAGGATCCACCCGATCCGGAAATAAAAAGCCTAGCAACGTCGTTTTCGAAATGAAAAGTGCAGCGATTGATTTAACAAAGCGGATAAAACGATTTGCGATCCACCACAACTAATTAGAAGAAATCACACAAGGAGGGATGAGATATTTTACCCAACCGGAGAACGTTCGCACAAGATAACTGTGGGAGAATCACTCTCTCCACGGATCCACCGGCGTCACACCGAAGGGCTTGCAACCTTCTTCCACGGAGTCGCACCGAAGGAAGCCGCGCCGAAGTCGCACCGAACGGATGGAGGGAGCAAGGGAAGCCGGCGGCTTCACACCACAAGCAAAGGGGGGGAAAGGGGCGGCGGCTAGGAGGTTTCCTCCTCTTGGCCGAAATTCCTCAAGGGGATTTTAGGGTTCTATTCTTCTCAAATTATCTCATAACAAGGCCTCCTTAAATAGGAGTTACAAACAAGCCTTAACCATTCATGATGGAGATGTAATCTCATCTATCCAAATGGTTAAATGCACACCAAATAAAAATATTGTCCAAATGCAAAAATAAAAAGTGCAATATTGAATATAAAATTATCACTTCAAACTTGGATAATTTTATATTCCTAAAATAGAAATAATAAAGCATGAAAAGGGAAATGTTTTAATGCGGTGCGGCGAATGTTGCGCGCCGCGGGCGGAGGTTGTAACGTAGCCTTCCGCTAGCATCATCGTGACGCCTCACGTCCTTTAGTTGAATCGCCTCAGCAACCGGGTCAACCTCATCATCGTCAGCATCGTCTCCAAGTAGAGGTGGAGGGGGTGCGCCATCAATCCTCCCCCGCTCAAAATCACGCATCTCTGTTGCGTGGTCCAAGAGGTAGCGGCGAAGAAGATCGGCATCCAAACTTTGCAGCTCCAACTCGAGCACCCAAGAGTCATCCGAAGGGGGGCGGTCACGCCAACGGATGAGGAAGCGGCGGGTGTCGCCATCAGCAGTGGTAACATGCTCAGCAACAAGTATCATCTCTGGATTGGAAAATGTCCATGGGAACCTGGGGAACAAATTAGCAGTAGGCAAGAAAGAAGGCAACGTACCATCTGATGATATACCTGTGGGGACAGTAAGAGAGAGATCATCGGTTCTACCACTCCCCAACCCATGAGAATTTAAAGTGGGAGAAGAAGACGACAAAGAAATCAACTCTTGTGGTCGCGACACAAATATCGTTAAATCCGAAACGTTAAAAATGGGGGAGATACCCCAATCAGCAGGCAAGTCCAAAACGAAAGCGTTGTCACCTAACTTCTTAATAATCTGAAAAGGGCCGGCGCGCTTTGGTGCTAACTTTTTAACGGTGCCAGTTGGCAAGCGTTCGGGAACTAAATGGACTAAAACCAGATCGCCAATTTTAAAGTTTGATACTCTCCTATGTAAATTAGCGTGCGCCTGATAAGAGTCGTATTGTGGCGTCAAAGTGGCCCGTATACGTGCATGTAGATCATGGATGTGTTGGGCAAAGGATTGTGCAAATTGACTTGCTTTGTACGTTGGAGGTAACGGCACCAAGTCAAGCGGCACAGGAGCTTTATAACCGTGGACAATCTCATTCGGAGACATACCCGTAGACCTATTTTTGGAATTATTGTAGGCTAATTGGGCGTGGGGTAAGAGAAGATCCCAAGTGCCTAAATGATCACTCACGAGGCATCTTAACAAATTCCCTAAACTCTGATTAACTACTTCCGTCTGCCCATCCGTTTGGGGATGATAGGCGGAGGAAAACAATAACTTTGTTCCCATTAATATCCATAACGTTTTCCAAAAATAACTAGTGAATTTTACGTCTCTATCCGAAACTATGGTCTTTGGCACTCCGCGGTGACTAACGACTTCTTTAAAATATAGTTTAGCGACATGAGACGCATCGTTTGATCTACTGCATGGGATGAAATAAGCCATCTTGGAAAATCTATCAACAACTACAAAAACGGAATCATGACGACGTCGGGTAGGGGGAAGGCCTAATACAAAGTCCATACTAACATCCACCCAAGGCATGGAGGGAATAGGCAAGGGTGTATATAATCCTACATTGGTTTTACCACCCTTAGAAACCTGACACGTTCGGCAGCTACTCACGACTCTTCCTACCATAGTCTTAAGTTTGGGCCAATAAAACTTTTCCTCGACTAACGTAATCGTCTTATCCCTACCGAAGTGACCACTCAACCCTCCACTATGCAATTCCCAAATGATATGTAGACGTAACGATGACTGCGGAATACATAGCTTTCCGTTCCTAAACAGGTAACCGTCCTTAATGACGTATGCAGATATCGTCGTGGGGGAACTATCCTGGGCTGATAAATAGACGTCTTGGAAGTCAGGACACGTAGCATACTCATCCTTAACCTGCTCAAATCCTATAACATGTACTTCCATAGAAGTGAGTAAAAGCGTAAGACGACTAAGGGCGTCAGCGACTCGGTTATCAGCTCCTTTAAGATGTTTGAGGTTAAATGTATAACCTTGTAGGAATGCTACCCACTTAGCGTGTCTTGGGCTTATTTTATGTTGTCCGTTAATGAAACGCAAGGCCTCATGATCGGAGAGGATCACGAACTCCTTGGAGAGGAGATAGTGCCTCCAATGGTGTAGACATTGGACTACAGCATAGAACTCCCTATCGTAATTGGAATAATTCAACTTGGGGCCCGACAACTTCACGCTGAAATAACTAACGGGATGGCCCTCCTGGCTCAGGACACCTCCAATCCCTACTCCAGACGCATCACATGTGAGCTCAAAGACTTTAGAAAAGTCAGGTAGACGTAAGACAGGTGCCTCAGTCATAAGCTCCTTTATTCGTTCAAAAGCATAGGTGGCGGACTTCGTCCATGTAAACTCTCCCTTCTTCATACAGTCGGTGATAGGTGCCATAATACTACTGAAGTCTCGTATGAAATGACGATAAAACATGGCTAACCCATGGAAACTACGTACCTCACGTAGGGTGGTTGGCACGGGCCAGTCCTTAATGACCTGAACCTTGCCCGGATCAACTCGAATACCCTGTGAACCGACTATATAACCTAAGAACTCTAACTCCGAGGCATTGAAAGTGCATTTCTTAAGATTGAGAAATAAGGTCTCTTTCCGCAGGGTGGAAAGGATCACTCTCATGTGGGAGATGTGCTCGGTAGTAGAGGTGCTATAAATCAGTATATCGTCAAAGTAGACGACAACGAACTTCCCCATAAATGGCTGAAAGACATGTGTCATCATCCGGGAGAAGGTACTAGGGGCATTGGATAACCCAAAGGGCATCACAAACCATTCGTACAGTCCATCCTTCGACTTAAATGCTGTCTTCCACTCATCGCCCTCTCGTATCCTAATCTGGTGGTAGCCACTCCGAAGATCT
Organism: Platanthera zijinensis; assembly: GCA_039513925.1. Classification (NCBI taxonomy): domain Eukaryota; kingdom Viridiplantae; phylum Streptophyta; class Magnoliopsida; order Asparagales; family Orchidaceae; genus Platanthera; species Platanthera zijinensis. The sequence continues at coordinate 100,822,701 of CM077083.1, forward strand.
AATTTGGAGAATACGGTGGCCCCAGACAAGACATCCAACAAATCATCTAGGCGGGGAATGGGAAACCTATACTTGATGGTGATCTTGTTGATAGCCCGGCTATCAACGCACATCCTCCACGTACCATCCTTCTTGGGGGCAAGAAGGGCTGGCACCGCGCATGGGCTCATACTAGTCCTAATGAAACCTTTCTCTAGCAAGCCCTCTATCGGGGACTGCAACTCCAGGTGAGCTGCGGGGTGGAGTCGATAATGGGGCTGATTTGGCAAGGAAGACCCCGGGATGAGGTCTATCGCATGCTGAATATTTCTAAGCGGGGGCAACGTGGACGGTAGCTCATCCGGGTACACGTCCCTATACTCTTCCAATAGTACCCGTAACTCACTAGGTAACTCATCCAAAATGCTAGAATCGGGCTTTGCACTTAGGAGGACTAGCGCATACATAATTCCATCAAGGAACGGATCTCTCTCAAACTCTTTCTTACCAACTAGATTCAATGCTTTCCGTTCTACCGGGATAGTGGTGTCCTTAGCCAAGACTACGGGCTCCTTTGGGATGGTCGGTCTCAAGGTGACGGTTTTGCCATTGAATTTGAATTCATATGTATTGGCTCTACCAAAATGAGTAACATCACGGTCATATTGCCAAGGGCGGCCTAACAACACATGACAAGCGTCCATCGGAAGGACATCACACCACACCTCATCAACGTAGGATTTGAATGAGAGTGGGACCAGGCATCGCTTAGTAACAGGTACGGAGATCTTATTGATCCAAGCGACCCTATATGGGGTCGGGTGTGGTTCTGTGGTCAAGGACATACGTGCTATGGTGTTCTCAGATACAACGTTCACACAGCTACCACTATCAACAATCAGCTTGCAGAGTTTCTCGCCACTCTTAAAAATCAGGGAAAATATGCTCGTCCTTTTCCATTCATCTAATGGTCGAGGGGTGGCCAAGATACAACGCATCACCATAAGGGGGTGATCGTCCTCTAAGTCACTTGGGACCCCTTCCGGGTCGCTCTCCTCAGCAGCCTCATAAATATAATCCGCAAGATCGGTCGTCGTCTCTAATAGGGCTATGGCTTTAGTCTTCGTTGGGCATTCGAAGGCATAATGACCTTGAATGCCGCAAGAATAGCATGTGGCGTTAGTTTTGCTAACCTTTCCGATTGGAATGCGTTCACTCGCGGGGTTCTTGGTGTTCCTAGCCGTGATCATGACAGACTTGGACTCGGCCGACCGGTACTTCCCCTTATCGTGATAGGTGGAGGAAGATGCTCCGGTAGACGATTTTCCTTTCGCATGAGAATAACGGGAGTGAGCCTTAGAGGCTAAGTGTTTTTCAATGTCGAGGGCGGCATTGAATGTGGTGTTCAAATCAGTGTGGCCATAACGCAAGAGCTTACGCTGAATATCGGGTTGAAGCCCCTTACGAAACCTAGAAAGGGTGACTTCGGGGATCTCCCTCAGGTTACAACGCACCAACCGGTCCTTTAATTCTCCCATGTACTCTGATACAGAATTGGAGCCTTGCCGCAGGGAGGCGAGCTCGTCAAACATTTGTGTCCGATGGTACGCGGGGACGTACTGATCGGTCAGCAAATTCTTTATGACGGTCCATCCAATAATTGGGTCTCCGTCCCCAGTCCCTAGCCTACGCTCCTCATTCAGCCAATAAGTTTTGGCGCGACCGGTTAGCTTCATCCTGGCAACTTGGACCTTTTGGGGGTCCGTAAGATGGTGCCAATCATAATAGCATTCCATGTCCACTATCCATGTGAGGAAATTCTGTGGATCTCCCATACCATCGAAAGTGGGGGCATCAATTTTGATGGCCCTTGTAATATCAAACTCTCGCCCGTGGCGATTGCCTCGAGGGGGCACTGGTGGGGAGTCGCCATCCGAATCCGAATCGGAAATATGTTGGCGCCGGTGGGGCAACTCAACATTAGCGGGAGGTGGGGGTGGCCTAGCTTGATTTTGTAAAATCTGTGCTAAGGTGGCCCTAAGTTCCGTCATATCGTTACGAAGACCTGCTATCGCTTCAGCGTTACGAATTTCGTGCTCGTTCTCAGCCATCCTAGACGTAGACGGTGCCGAATACTCCGTGCCTAGCCTAGTGCGCATGCAAGACCCAGAAAATTATGAAAGATAATTTTTCCTATGGCTGTAGCTAGAATGAAAATATTTTTTTTTTTGACAAGCGTGATGTGAGAAACACGTAGATCGTTAAAAAAATTTTTTTTTGAAATTTTGCTGAAAAATGAAGATTTCAGCCCGCTATTTGCAGACCAACTGGACAGAATTATGATGTTCTAATTTGCAGGCAGACTTAACGGGGTCGAATCGATAAATTTTCTGTTTTAATGTTGCTGGAAATAAGGTTAGGAAGCTACAGAAATTTTTTCAGATTTTTTTGACAAGTTTTAAAATTCCGAAGGATTTACTAAATGCAGATCAAACCGAAAATTTCAGATTTTTGAAAGTTCATATCAACCAACGAAGAACGCAGAGAGGATGTTTGCAACTTGGGAGTTGAAACAACCGCCTCTGATACCAAATTGGTGTAGGGATGTCCGGAATCGGAGATCTCTACAGAAATAATTCACTCCTCGCCCAATATCGTCTTAGAACTATCGCACCTACACAGCACCTATCGCCCACAATATTTCCTCGTCACAAACGCAGCGCATAAAAATAACAAGGAGAATTGGTCGACTCGAAAATAGCGATCGAAATTTGAGTCGGATCGTTCCCCAAATTAACATAAAGATTGCCAACCTTTTTGGGAGCAAAACCAAGGCTATAGGCCAAGATCCGCTCCGGCAAATAGGATCCACCCGATCCGGAAATAAAAAGCCTAGCAACGGCGATTTCGAAATGAAAAGTGCAGCGATTGATTTAACAAAGCGGATAAAACGATTTGCGATCCACCACAACTAATTAGAAGAAATCACACAAGGAGGGATGTGATATTTTACCCAACCGGAGAACGTTCACACAAGATAACTGTGGGAGAATCACTCTCTCCACGGATCCACCGGCATCACACCGAAGGTCTTGCAACCTTCTTCCACGGAGTCGCACCGAAGGAAGCCGTGTCGGAGTCGCACCGAACGGATGGAGGGAGAAAGGGAGGCCGACCGCTTCACACCACAAACAAAGGGGGGGAAAGGGGCGGCGGCTAGGAGGTTTCCTCCTCTTGGCCGAAATTCCTCAAGGGGATTTTAGGGTTCTATTCTTCTCTAATTATCTCATAACAAGGCCTCCTTAAATAGGAGTTACAAACAAGCCTTAACCATTCATGATGGAGATGTAATCTCATCCATCCAAATGGTTAAATGCACACCAAATAAAAATATTGTCCAAATGCAAAAATAAAAAGTGCAATATTGAATATAAAATTATCACTTCAAACTTGGATAATTTTATATTCCTAAAATAGAAATAATAAAGCATGAAAAGGGAAATGTTTTAATACGGTGCGGCGAATGTTGCGCGCCGCGGGCGGAGGTTGTAACGTAGCCTTCCACTAGCATCATCGTGACGCCTCACGTCCTTTAGTTGAATCGCCTCAGCAACCGGGTCAACCTCATCATCGTCAGCATCATCTCCAAGTAGAGGTGGAGGGGGTGCGCCATCAAAGTGTCAGGAAGAACAACAGTCTACCAGTTAGAATAGCTGCTGGTTGATTTGATATGAATGGTGCTAACTTGAACCAAGGACCCAAGACTTTCTTGGGCTCTAAGGTTAGGTAATTCTGTATTGCAGGAATGTCCAAGTTGCCATTCCCCTATATGGTACTTGGACAGTGGATGTTCCAGGCACATGATTGGAACAAAGGGGCTGCTGAAGGAGTACTCACTTATCAAGGATGAGCCTAAAGTAATCTTTGGTGGATCTGAAAGAGGAATCAACAAAGGATTTGATAACATTTCTTCAAACCAAATTACCATCACTCAAGTGGCTTATGTAAAAGGTTTGAAACACAACCTGATAAGCAGAAGTCAGCTGAGTGATCTGGGATATGACATTTCATTTGTTAAGAATGGATGTTATATCAAAAGGTCAAGTGATCAAAAGGTCATATTGACTGGGTATAGAAAAAGAAATGTTTATTGTCTTGACTTTGTGTGTGAGAACAAGGTTTCTCCTATTTGTCTTGTAGCTGATGAGATAGCATCTCATTGTGTCAAATGGCACAAGAGGCTGGCTCATCTTAACTACAAAACAATTGGCCAACTCTTTAATAAAGAGTTATTGAGGAATAGTCCTTAAGTTAAGTGTATAAAGGAAGGGATATGTTCAGCTTCTCAAAAGGGCAAGCAGACAAAATCCTCCTTTCATAGCCTTGAAAACAAGGATTCAGTGAGGTGTCTATACCTCTTACATATGGATCTTTTAGGTCCTATGCCAGTTCATTGTCTATGTAGGAAGGTCTACACTTTTGTGGTGGTAGATGACTATTCTAGATATTCCTGGGTGTTCTTTCTGAGACAGAAATCTGAAACCCCAAGTGTTTTACATAGTTTTGTCAAACAAATTCAGAATAAACTGAACAGTACAGTGGTCAAAATTAGAAGTGACCATGGCACTGAATTTCAATCTGAAAGTATGACAAGATTATGTGAAGAATTTGGGATTTTTAAAGAGTTCTCCTCACCTAGAACACCTCAGCAAAATGGTATTGCTGAAAGGAAGAATAGGACATTGATTGAAGATGGTAGAACTCTATTTAGTGACACTTTTCTCCCAGAATACTTCTGGGCTGAGGCAGTTAGTACTTCATGTCATGTGATCAATAGGGCCTCTATTACAAAAACCCACAAAAAGACACCCTATGAGATCATGAAAGGTAGAAAACCAAATTTATCCTATTTTAGAATCTTTGGTTGTAAGTGTTATATCCTTAACAATGGCAAGTATTATCTAACTAAGTTTGCTGCCAAATCCAAATATGGGATATTTGTTAGGTACAGCATAGATAGTAAGTCTTATAGGGTCTACAACTTGATTACACAGGTTGTAGAAGAATCTGTATATGTTGTATTTGATTAAACTAGAGTAATCAACAGTGAGTTGCCTTATAGTTGATGCAGTCCAACATGTATAAGCAACAGAATGGACAAGCTTTCCATTGCAGAAGGCTCAACTGCAGATGAAGAATTGGAAAATGATGGCTACTGTCCAGGGGGAGTACAAGACTCTCTAGAAGTTGATGACAACCAAGAGGTACAACATAATGAAGAAACTGGAGGTGTTCAGCCAAAAGGAAGTCTACTTCCAGCTGTAAGACATCTAAAGGATCATCCAGCAAATCAGATAATGTGTGATCCAAGACATGGAGTGCAAACTAGAAGTAGAAATCAGAATACAGTCCGGCACTCAGGTTTTCTATCTCAACTAGAGCCAAAGAAATTTGAAGAAGCTATCCAAGACCAACACTTGATTAATGCTATGCAAGAGGAGCTTAATAAGTTTAGAAGATGCAAGGTCTGGGAGTTAGTTCCTAAACCAAAAGACCACAACATAATTTGTACAAAGTGGATTTTTAGGAACAAGTTGGATGAGAGTGGAGTTATTGTGAAGAACAAAGCAATATTGGTTACAAAAGGATACAGGCACGAAGAGGGAATTGTCCTTTATCAAACATTTTCCATAGTAGCAAGTCTGAAAGTAATCAGGATGTTCCTTGCCTATGTAGCATATCAAGGCTTCAAGGTATACCAAATGGATGTGAAATCAACATTCCTGAATGGTGATCTAAAAGAAGAAGTCTATGTAGAGCAGCCATAAGGTTTTGTAGATTCTCTTAAACCTGGTTATGTCTATAGACATAGGAAAGCATTGTATGGGTTAAAGCAATCCCCAAGGGCTTGGTATGAAACCCTGTCTACTTTCCTTATTGAGAACAAATTCTCAAGAGGTAAAATAGACAAAACTCTATTCCTAAGGGAATCTAAAGGTAAGATAATCTAAGTTCAGATCTATGTAGATGACATAATTTTCGGTCTATAGAGAACAACCTTTGTAAGAAGTTTGCCAAACTTATGCAAGGGAAGTTTGAAATGAGCAGTATGGGAGAACTTAAGTTCTTCTTGGGACTCTAAGTAAGACAGACTGATTATGGCTTGTCCATATCCCAGTCTAAGTTCACCAAGGAGTTAATTAAGAAGTATGGTATGGAATCATCCTCCACCATGAGAACTCCTATGGGAACAAGTATGCCTATATGCAAAGATGATGCAGGTAATCTTGTAGATGAGTCTTTGTATAGAGGAATAATTGGCTCTCTATTATATCTCACTGCTAGTAGACCAGACATTATGTATGCTACATGTGTATGTGCTAGGTACCAAGCATGCCCTAAAGAATCACATTATACTACAGTCAAGACGATTTTGAGATATCTAAAGGGCACACATAATCTAGGCCTTTGGTACCCTAGGAATGGAGATTTTCTACTAACAGGTTATTCAGATGCAGATTTTGCAGGCTGTAGAGAAGATAGAAAAAGTACTACAGGTACATGCTAATTCTTGGGAGGAAGGTTGATATCCTGGAGCAGTAAGAAGCAGACTAGTGTGGCAATATCCACAACTGAGTCTGAATATGTGGCAGTAGGAAGTTGTTGTGCACAGCTGTTGTGGATTCAGCATCAACTAAGGGACTATGGTATTCAAGTAAGTAGAACACCTTTATTGTGTTATTCTAAAAATGCCATTTCTATTACAAACAATCCTATTTCACATAGTAGGACTAAGCATATAGAGATAAAATACCATTTTCTTAGAGAACATGTAGAAAAAGAAGACATCTCATTAGAATTTGTTAAAACTGATTATCAAATTGCAGATGTATTTACTAAGCCTCTGGATGAAACTAAATTCAATAGATTTAAAATTGAATTAGGAATGCTGACCATAGGGTAGTTTACCAAAAATTGGCTAAGTAAAATGGTGTCGACACATTAGGTAATAAAGTGTCAACACAGAGAAGTTATGTCGATAATTTAGGGAAATTGTGTCGACACAGAGTGAAAGTGTCGACACCTAAGGGACTATATGTCGACACATCCAGACAAGCAGTGTCGACACATCCAGAAGAGTTGTGTCGACACATCCAGAGAAGTTGTGTCCTCACATTCAGTCAAGTGTCGACACTTCGAATAAGTGTCGACACAGAATTTCTCATTCTCATCTTCGTAAGTCAAGTGTCGACACATCATCAATTTGTGTCGACACATAGAGATCAACTTTGTTGTCAAGACATTAGGAGTTTGTGTCGACACATTCCAACTGTGTCGACACATTTAGACTGTTTTTGCCTGCCTTTTGACCTTATTTGATTAGAAGGGCTTAAATAGGTCAAGAACATATTCTGTCGACACGCTCACCAGGGTATCGAGATAAAAACTTTGTGTCGACAAACTCTCTTCTCTCCAACCAAGCTTTCTCTTCATTCCAATGGCGCCCACGGTTGAAGACAACATCAATGAAGGATATGAGTTGGTTAGGCATGCATTCGACGATGCCGCAACGGAGATCAAACATGTCATTTCTCTTCTTGCAGACAACAGATTAGAATATCTTGTCTATGAACCTACAAAGATATGGAAGAAAGAAGTATTCGAGGTCTACACTGCTTCATCAATGGACTCAACAGGATTGAAGATCAAATTCACTGTACATGGAGAAAAAGTCAAGCTATCTCAGAAGAGGTTGAGCAAGATTCTCCATCTTCCTAGAATACATGATGAGGAAGAGGTCCCAGCCTCAAGGACCAGGGAGGCGCTTCAATGGTATGGATTGTATCCAACCTTAAAGATAGGAGCAACCATCAACATAAAAGGCATGAATCATCAAGGGAAATTCCTGTCTGAAATAGTAGGAAAAGTGATCTTATGTAAACCAGATGGCCTTGATAGGATATCAGCCTATATGTTCAGCCTGATGACAAGGATAATCTTTAAGATTCACACAAATTGGTCTGCAGTACTGTTTGATAAGATAAAAGAAGGAATCAAGAAGCCAAACATGGCTAGGATCATGAGTCTGTACCTAGCTGTAATAATTCTAGAGGTGATGCAACAGATTCCTGGATCAATGATAAATCACATGAGGAGAATTGACATAAGGTTATTCTCAAGATGGGATAGAGTTCTTTCAAAGGAGATGCCTGATGTGGACAGGCAAGAGCTAACGGAAAAATCACCAACACATGACCTTTCTGAGCATGGTCATGAAGATGCACAAGAACAGGAAGCACAAGTTAGAGAACAAGTTCAGGATAAGATTGAGACTACTCAAGTCAAGGAAGAGACTATCTCTGCACAGGTGTAGGGGGAGCCAATTACTGCACAGGTTCACGGGGAGACACATTCTGAACAGGTGCAGGAGGAAGAAAGAATCAATTTATTAGAGGACATAGTTTCTCAAACTAGTCTTGATATTTCTTAAGTTGCTACTGCTACTGAGAAAGTACTATCTCCTGCTCACACTCAATAAGAATTCACTATTGAAGAGTTGTTTCCTGATCTTGAAGGAGCAGCAGATAAAATGGAGACCCTAAGATTTGAGGGGGAGCAAGTAAGGATTGAGGGGGAGTAGGTTAATATTGAGGAGGAGCAACATGGAGCTGAGAAAGAAATTTCTTCCACTCCTCAAGAGAGAGTTAATATTGAAAGTTCTTCAGAGTCTGAGCATAAAGAAGTCAGGGAGGCCAAGAAAAGAAAACTAATGGTCTTTAAGAGAAGAATTCAAAGCTATAAGAAGGCTCTGCAAACAACTACTTCACAATCTACTTCTGATTTTTATTACAGCAAGCTTATGGTTGATTTACAAGTAAAATTTGATGAGCAGAGATTGACTCTTGAAAAGTATGTGGATGAAAGCCATAAGGCTCTTCAATTTGATCTAGCCCAAGACATAAAGTCAATCAGATTTGAGGTCAATCAGAATAAGAAAGAAATGACAGATTGCTTCCATAAGGGGGGCAATGCTGTGGTGTTTTTGGCTACTCAGCAAGCAGAGATTAAGAAACAAGTGGATGATATTGCTGTCAAACAAGGATACGTCCTTGAAAATCAAATAAGAATGAATGAGAATCTGACTGAATCTAAAAATTTGATAGTCACTGAGTTTAAAAATACTGTTATTGCAGTGACTGAGGCAAGAAATAAGGAGAAAGAAGACTTTGATAAGAAGCTACAGGAAACATTGGATTCCTTTTAGACAGATATTACTAATTCTCAGAAAACAATTTCTGATCAGCTTCAAAAGTTAAAGCCATTCTTTAAAGATGGTATTAATTACCTGGATGGGCAAATCCGATTTCAAAAAGATTATTTGAGATAACATATGGCCAGAGAAGTCATAAAGGGGGAGAGGATTTTAGTATATGCAGGCTCTAATCATGCAAAATGGATAACCAATAGCATTAGAGCCACTTTGGGATATCCACCCTTATGTGATGATGATAATATGGCTGAGTCAGGGGTGCAACCAACTCTACTTGAAGGTGATCAACTAGAGGTTGCCCAAGTCATTTACCCCCCTGCAGATCTTGAGATGATTCATCAACAAGTTCAGTCTATGTACAACCATCCACCACCAGTTACTAATGTTATTATTGAAAAAGTAGATATGCCATAAGCTGGTCTGAAAGCTCAGCAAGATGCTCAGTTATCAAAGATAAGATTCAGAGAGCAGGCAGAATTAAAACCAGATTGTGAGCAGTGGACCCCACTTCAAGAAACATTATATAAACTGCCTGGAAAGCTGTAAAAGATCAAGTTCATGAAAGAGGTAAATGGTATAACGAGAAGGAGTGGCAAATGTATGAGGCTAGGCAAGAAGCCATACTTCAATTTAGGAGAAAGGCTAAGAGTGGGAAGCTACCTCCTAATGCTGAGGAGCCTAGCAAGTATTTCCCTAAGCCTTTTCATTACTTTGAAAGGCAAATGATCAAGGCTGAAGCACAAAATAAAGCTGATTTGAAAGGCAAGAAGCCTATTAAAAATACAGGACCTCCTGTGCAGGCTAAGATTATATCTGGAAAAGGAATAGTCATCAAGGAGCCAGTCCAGCCTTAGTTTTGTTTTTACTAGATTGTTCAAAAACTATAAAATTCTTAGTTTTTCAAGAAGTCTATGTAATCTGTATAAAGAAACTTTTTTATATTATAAACAAAACCATGTTCCATGATCATTTAGTTTGCATCATTTTTCTGTGATGTGATTTTACTATTTTTTTGTTTATAATTTACCCTATTAAATAATGCTTATACATCATCATGTTTATTTATTATAAGTGGTGTATATCATTGACAAAAGGGTTATGACTTCTCCAAATAGGGGGAGATTGTTGGGTACATTGGAAAATATGTACCTAATTTGGAGAAGCCTCACTTAGCTCAATGATATACATCAAGGTGTATTTGATGTTATTTTGAGTTTATATGTGCAGGTTAAGTATTGGCTAAAAAGCAGAAAAAGTTTATAAGTCCATGTGTCAACACTTCAGGAAGTCTTTGTAGACACTTGGAAAAGTTGTGTCGACACCTGAAGCAACTGTGTCGACACACAAAATTTTGAAGTCGACACACAAAATTATTTAGTCGACATCAACTGTGTCGACACCGGGAGGCAGTGTCGACACACAGAAATAGTTAGTCGACATCAACTGTGTCGACACCGGGAGGCTGTGTCGACACACAGAAGCAGAGTCGACATCAACTGTGTCGACACCTGGAGGCAGTGTCGACACACAAATTCTGAGACTAAATCTATTGTGTCGACACACAGGACTTGTGTCGACACTCAGCAGAGGTTCAACATAAATGATTGTTGTGGAGTTAAGAAGTGATTGTGTCGACACAAATAATCAGTGTCGACACATTCTCAAGATGAAGTGTCAAGAAGCTGTGTCGACATCAAGGAAGCTATATCGACACCATAACAGTCTGTGTCGACACTTAAGTCACTTGTGTCGACACATATTGACAGATGGTCTCCACACTTTATAACAGTTTGTCTCGACGCTTTGCTGACAAAGACAAAGGCTCAAGATCTGTTTGATGACTTGACAGCTGTGACTTACAATAGGTTTACTGAAGCCTTCAATCTTGTTAGAAGTTCGTTAGAAACTGGATCAGTCGGTTACCATGGGAGAAGCCTATAAATAGACGGACTGTGTCAAATCAAACACAACGATCTAATCAATCAAAATAAAACTAACCCAACTATTGTGAGATTGATCTCTGATCAAGAAAGTACAAGTCATAGAGAAGAAGATCTTCATGAGAAGATCTAAGAAGACATTCTGAAGTAGTTATCTATTCAGATTCTTTCAAAGTTGAATTCAATCAAGAATTCAGAAGTATCTTCAAGAGGTTTGGAGAGAGAGAGATCCAACTATTTTAAGTCAAGTAGAAGACAATCATAGGTCTCTCAATAAGCAGTTACTGAACTAATCTGTCAAGAAGATTCAGATCTATTTCTGGAATCTTAGGAAAAAGCTGCCAGTCAGTTATATTCAAAGGAAATCAACCCAACTAAGTTCAGATTCAAGAAGCTTTGAAAAAAGCTAAGATCAAGTTGATTTCAGCCATTAGCCTCTTCAAGAAGCTGATCAAGAAAGTTCATATCCCTTCTCTCTCAGCAGGGGTAAGAGATTATAAAATTCCATATCAAATTCTGTAGGATCTATTCATAGATCTGAGTTGTTAGCCTATTTTATAAAGGCTGAGTGTAGGAGATTTGTTCTCTGAGTGGTAGGGTTGTTTGTGCCTGAGTTATAGGAGAAGGTATTCTCTGAGTTGTAGGCCTTGTGGCAAGGCTGAGGTAGGGCTTGTTAGCCTGAGTTATAGGAACCTTATTGGGTTCTGAGTTGTAGGAACCTTTCAGGGTTCTGAGCTATAAGATCTGTGGATCTGAGAAGAAAAGGAAGAAGTTAGGCCGAATTTAGCACACTGCTAGATAGGTGAAGGGGGAAAGTGGATGTACCCAGACCTTGGGGAACCACTATAAATCTGTGTGCAATCTGTGATGCTTGTGTTATTATAGTTTCTGTAATTGTATGTGCTGTGATAGCTGTAGAGATTTGAGCTTTATATTAAAGATCAGTAGCTAAATTTTGCCTTAAGTTAAAACAAGGATAATAACCTATTAACCCCCCTATAGGTGTTTAGGTTGTCTTGAAGTTAAAACTATCACTATGCAAAAAGGAAAGAGGACTTTACATGTCCAAGAAGAGAATCGTTACCCTCGTGGTTCTCTTTGGTGCCATGGAGATCTAGACAGATGAAATGCACCATAACAGCCTCGCCCCCATAGATCTGGAGTTGGCTTGTGATTTGGGACTCTGAAGTTCCTCCGGCGGCCGGATCTCTCCTTCTCCTTCTTCCTTGCTCTCCTCTCTCTCTAAAGCATTAGAAAGAGAAAGCTTGATGAGGAATGAGGGTTTCAAACCATATTCCTAGACTATATATAAGCAAGGACCGCTCTTAACCATTAGATCCAATTAGAAGGAAACAAATGACCACGAATTGCACTTAAAACCAATTTCCTGGGCAAAACACGGCTTTTGACATGCCCTTTTCCAAGACCGTGTTCCACATTCGCCGCAAACCTGGAAATAAAGAACAAAACATGGCCTATGACACGGCTTGGGCCATACCTATGTCAACCATGGACACGCCCGTGTCATGGGTCGTGTGCCTCAATTGACACTGAAACCGTCGCATCCCAAACAGGACACGACCCTATGACATGCCCGTGTCACAGGCTGTGTGCCAGACATGCCTTGGGACATGCCCGTGTCCTAGGTCGTATAACTCTCTCGATATTGCCCGACTAATAGCCTGAGCAGGACAAGGCCCTGGACATGCCCGTGTCTTAGGCCGTGTTACCGACCTCCATGGGTCGTCGAGTGCATTTCGTCGACCACGTGAAAAATTGTCAAACCCGACACGACACGGCCCTAGACACGCCTGTGTCCTAGGCTGTGTGACCCTTACCAGGCCCCAAACATGGCAACAAACATTGTCTGTCCCACTTTTGAGTTTCGGGGCGTTACAGGGGGTCACTCTTATCTATACCTACAACATATCTAAAAATGGGAATTTTTGGAAAATATTTTCCTATAGTTTTTGAAATAATTTAATAAATTATTTATGATTTAATTAAAGGGTCTAATGACCTCCAATCCCTCCCAAATTTTGGTGAGTGGTCCTTTGGGTCAACATAGGACTCTGTATAAAATTTCATCCCATTTGGAGATGATTTTGGTTGGAGTTTGGTAAACCCTAGCCTAGGCCAAAAAGGGTTAATTAGGTTAAAATGTCCCTTGGGGTATTGAGTGATCAAATCACCTCAACAGAGGTTGAAACTTAGGCCACTGATTTGTTATGACATTAAACACCCTAACATGGAGTTTGGGGTGGATTAGGGTGGATTTGCCCTAGGACCCTAGCTCAAACCCTAAGGTTGAACTTTGGGGTTTTGTGGAGGACATGGAGTGATATGTCCTTGTATAGACATCGTGTTTATCCCATGTGATCTTAGGGTAGTTAATTGCCCTTGGAAGGAATTTGGTGACATTTAGGCTTAGACACACAACTTAAACCAATTTTGGATTTTTTAGGCCTATACCTTTTATGAAAATATTAATGGGTCATATGACTTTGGACCATCATGAGATTTTTGTAGGAGTAATTTTATAGTAATATTAACCTCTGAAAATTTATTATAGGATGTTTAGAAAATAGTAGCTCAAACTTGTAGGTATAACCTTCACCTTGCCCATTTTGATGATATTGAAGTAAATGTGCTTTAATTGTCTTAGGATGATATGAAAATCCGGAGAAGTTAATCAAATACTATTTGTAGCCACTGGTAGATTATTTGGAATAATTGGGCATCTCCTCTTAGTACTTCATTTGTTAAGTGAAATAGTGCACCTTATTTTTATAAAAATATAATAAATACTCTATCTTCCTGTAAAAATTTGTTACTTGGTCAGAGAACTTTTTACAGCATAATAAAGCCTAGAAAATTATTATAGTTTATTTGGATGAGTTTACAAGAATGTTTCTTCACGAAGTGCACAATCATGGATTTATTTGAGGTATTTTTCTGTATAGCTCACTGATCTTGGAATTGCATGACACATAGTCAGTAATATTTTATGATCATATTAAAACTCTGGTGATTTTTGTATAATTTTTAGACAATTATTTTATGTACTCCCTTCATTAACTCTAACTATTTGAATGACCTTGAATTAATTATTTAGAGGTTATTACATTTATAAAAATATGTGAAATTTGGTATTCATTGATATTTTGCTATCATATAGTATTCATAATTTTTTTGTGGCCATAACTAATGGAAATCTAGTACTTCATGTTCAAAATTACTCATGGCCAAACTTTTGGGAAAATCTAATAAATGCTAAATTAATAAGGAAAATTACATGTTTCTGTATTTAGGCTAAATGTGTCATGATAGACCCACAATAATTATCTTAGGGCATTTGGATTACAATTTGGAGTACCTCCTACCATGTACATCATATAGCTTAGGTTGGTTGGCATTTAGTAAAATTGCAGAAATTATGATAACATGTGGAATCGACATAGGGAGATGGGGTTATTAGTTTAATGATCTTGGTAAAGTGAAAAAGAAAAGAGAGCTTCATTAGGAGTCATGATGAGGAGAGTGTTGGGTTGACTAGTGTTAAGAGGTGCTCGGGATCGACGAAAGATCGTCCTTCCTGTGGAGAGAGAGAGAGTCAAAATATATTAGGGTTAGATCGAGAATAATATTAAAAGGGATCGGGAATTGGGTAATAACAAATAATAGTAAGTGCCTTGCGAAAGGGAGCTTTTGGCTTCAGCCTATCGTTATTCCTAGCTCACCCGAGAGCCCTTCATAGGGAATGTCCTTGGAAGTCCAAGATTAACGTAAGCCGTAAGACTAAATTGATTACAAGAGTAATTAGAAATACACTTGGATTACACTCACTCACACTTCCCCTTATTGTGGGAGTTAGGTTGGGTCTCACGAATGGTAGGATCTGTGGTTTTGGTGATAGGCAGATTAGCCTGGCGAGCCGATGGATCGGTAAATATTTATGGCGAACGGGATAGTCCGGGGAGCTTTGGCTCGGTGGGAAATTATATTAATATTGCATGTGCATAAGATATAAGGTGGTGGGTCTTCATTATTGGAGTGTCGTCGCACGGAAACCAATATATTGACTCGGCAAGTGTGGTTTGGCACTTAGCCAAATAAAGTCCGGTGCGCCAGCTAGCAAGAGTACACAGGAGCTCCGCTTAGTGCACCAGCTTTGAGGCGTATGATAGGTCTGATATTTATTGCTAATACTGGTGTAGAGGTGGGCGAGGCCCAACCCACCGCTTCCGTTTTCCACTATAGAGATATCCTGGGAGGTTAGGCTCCAAAAAGGGGGAACTAAAGGTCTGTGTGCATAGAGTCGGGTGTGTGTGTTGCACTTGCATGTTCACATCATAGCATACTTTCATGACATAACATAATCATTGCATATAACCCTTGTCACCTATTATATAAATTGGTTTGAGACTCTTTATATAATATGCCTTGCAAAACGACCCCTTGATCTATAGTTTTGTATAGGCATTCCTATAGGTCATGGTTACTTACTTAGTTTACCTTCATGTATGTTTACTTGCTCACCTTATTCATGTGTTGTTGGGAATTGTGCCCTTCAATGTCCCTTAGGATTTGAAGAAGCATCACCAATCATGCTAAGGGGTATAATGTATTTGATGTGTGATGGAGTTATTGCATGCAGTTTGTCCTTGATTGGACAGCTGAACAGGAGGAGGAAGCTGGAAGTTAGAAAATTTGATTAAGGAAAAAGCGCTGAGACAACTAAGACAGCTGAGAAGAATGTCTCAGCAGAACTGCTGAGACAGCTGAGACAGCTGTGATAGCTGAGAAGAATTTCTCTACAAAACCACTGAGACAGCTGAGAAGCTCAACAAAAATCATTGAGAGAAGTGTTGGTCTCAGCTAAACCGCTGAGATAGTTGAGAAGAAAATTGTTGAGACAGAAGACAGTGTCAGCTGTAAAGAAAGAAAATCGTTGAGATAGTTGAGAAGAACTCGCTGAGACTAAGTCAGCAGAATTTCTCTAAGTCCAGAAGCGTTGAGTGAGGCAGGCTTACTCAACGATTCTAAAGAAGAAGTCCAGTTCAAAATTCGTCGAGCTGATTCAAGAATTCATCAAGCTAATTCCAAAATTTTGCAAGCCCAGCTCACAGTTCGTCGAGCTCAAGTTAAAGGTTAAAGATTCTAAGTTCGTCAAGACCAATTCAGAAATCGTCAAACTGATTCCAGAATTTGTCGAATGTAACTCACCTTTCGTCGAGCTCATGTTAAAGGTTAATTACACTGAGTTCGTAGAGCACAGTTTATAATTCGTCAAACGGATTTCGAAATTCGTCGAACCCAGATCCCGGTTCGTCGAGCGCAGTCAGGACAGTTTATACCGTTGTAGGAAAGCTGCAGCAGTGATGGAAAGTACTATTTATCTTCTTTTGAGGATGGTGGCACTCACCATCTTTGCTGGGCCCACATTCAAATTGTGTCGGTTATTCAAAATCAACAACTATAAAAGGAAGAGAAGAAAAGGAGATTAGGGTTAGCGGAACCGTGAACCAGAACGAAAGTATAAATAAAAGTAGAGGCGGCTAGACTTCATCATTTTCGACAATCTTGAAAGCAAAGTCTAGCAGGCAAGCTAAAAGGCTAAGGGAGAAAGATAGTTGAAGCTTCTTCCAGTTCAGCAAGATTGTTCCTTGGAGAACAAGTTAGCTGATTCAGTCTATTAGCAAGAGAAGATAGCTGTGTGAAGGACTGAAAGACTTCAACAATAGGTAGCTGTATTCTGAACAGCAGAGAAATAGGTAGCTATAGAAGAAGACTCATACCTTCTACTTCAAGTGGGCTAGACTGATATCTGCTCAGTCTAGCAACTTTGACACAGAGATTTTTCTCTGAGTCTGTATTTCAATTTTCCTAATTACTTTCTTGTAGGATTCAGTTTATCTGAATCTGAGTGTAGGGCACTTGTTCCTGAGTGGTAGGTGACTAATTAGTAACTGAGGTAGGTCCCTGCTGGGGTACTGAGGTAGGATCCAAGTGTGGATCTCTGCTGTAGGGCTTAATTTCCTTAGGTAGGAGAGTGCTGCTCTCTAAGGTAGGATCCAAGTGTGGATCTGAGGTAGGGCTATCCTCCCAGCCTAAGTGTAGGGCCTAGTGCCTGAGGTAGGTTACTGGTGAGTCACTGAGCTGTAGGTGACAAGTGTGTCACTCAGTTGTAGGCCTTGGAGGAGGTTGAGCAGTAGGTGCCTGGAAGAGCACTGAGTAGGTACTTGGATAGGTACTAAGTTGTAGGAGTACTGCAGCACTCTGAGAGTAGGGTTATTTTCCTAAAGTTATAGGGCTGAGAATCCTGAGCTATAGGCCTTAGAAATAAGGCTGAGGTAGGTGGTTAGTGGAACAATGAGCTGCAGGAGACCCCCCCAGGGCTCTGAGGTAAGAGCCCTTGTTGTTCTTTTTTGGATTCTGAAAAAAATCTGTGTGTAAGGGTGAGGGACTTAGGTGTAAGCTCTGAGGAGCATATTGGTGGAGTTTGTTCCTAGTCCAATAAATCAGTTGGATAGGTGGGAGGGAAAGTGGATGTACCTAATTGGGAAACCACTATAAATATTTGTGTGCTTGCTGTGTTGCTTGTTTCTTTCTTGTATTGTAGGTAATTAGGACAAGCTCTAGATCACTAATTTTATAAATAGCAAAAAGTCTTAAGAAATTTCAAAGACCTATTCAGCCCCCCCCCCCCCCCCCCCGTAGGTGACTAGCTAACCCATAAGTAATAACTTTCATGTGTATACTCTTATTGCTTATCTACTATTTGTCTCTTTTAAGACTTGATATGATTATATACTCATGATAGACTAGTTCCACCGCCACCTACTTACTTTTGTTACTCTCCACCTTAAATACCTTCCATTTCCTTCTCCTTGCTCTGTGCCTAGGAGCCATGGGGGAGGGGTGGGGAATGATAGGACTTAGTCTTTAAGACTAACGATCGTTGCCCAAATCATTTTAGGAGTTCGTGGAGCCGAACCAAGAGATGCAGCCCCAGAGCTCGGTGTGCTTGAAGACGGGATAGTCTAGCACGGGAGTTCAGGCAATAGGGACAGTGAGTCCTAATCATTAGTACTTACAATGTATTTGCTTCCGCGTTGAGGGACTTGTAATGAGGATTACGATGTATTGGGCAGGAGCCCTTTTTATAAGTACTTTGATTTAACATTGCGGTGGAATCTCCCTTTGTGGAGATTTATCTTATTTCATGTGATTTCTGGTATATAAGTATTTGAGTTTACTTTACTCATGTACTTATACTTGTACTCTTCTCTTCTGCGATCGGTATGGCAAGCAGGATCGGCATTTTGTAGTGACGACCTTCTCGGGTGTGTTGGTGTCACCGCAAAGCGGCGGTTCTAGGCATAAGACATGTTGGTGCAAAAAGGGTCTTAATATGCATGTGATGTATGTGTGAAATCTGGGGTCTAGGGGTGTGCAGGATGCTGCATTAAAGTACTGGAACCATTTCAAGGAAAAGACCCAGAAAAGGTCACAGTCTAGAGAACTGTGGATGTCGTCGAGCGATAGTGACTGTCGCCGAACAATAGCTCCCATGGAGCAATAGTGTTTTGAGGCCTATCTCTAACAGACATGTCGGCCATTGTATGAAAAGCTGTGAGCTTAAATTGCCCTTCAATTGTGGGTACCATCCTGAAATGGTAAAGGGCCATGTGGCTTATGATGAGTTTTGTCGTAGAGGCCAATTACTGTGCCATAAAATTAAGTACCTCTGAACGACTAGGTCGTCAAGTTAAGTACCTCTGAATGTGTAGTCGGACATCAAGTTAAGTACCTCTAAACGACATAGTAATAAAGTTAAGTACCTCTTAACGACAAAGTTTCTGTCAAGTTATGTACCTCTGAACGGCGGTGTTGCACGGGGGAGGCCGGTACATCGAAAATGAGCCCTGAGTGCACGGGGCATGCGGTTATTGAGCCTACGTCTGTGGTGAATGGTGCTTAAATTGCACATTATAAATGCCATGATATATATATGATGCCTTGTTTGTAGGTATGGAGAAATGCCGCCCCGAGTAAGGGGTATGATCGATATAAACGGGTCAGCAAAATGCTGACCGTTGCTTTGTTTGTTACATTTTTGTGGGCCCTTTTGTGCAGGTGCTGGAGAGCCAAGTGGGAAGTAGCGGGCGGAAGCTCATGTGGTGCAATTGGCTAGCCCTTGAAGTCCCAAAAGCGAACATTTACTATTTTCATGTGTGGTCGGCTTGCGTGCCAAAGTATGAAACCACTTTTTGTTATATGAAATAGTTGTAATAAGGCTACGGCCGAAATATGTGTTATATGTATATATATATATATATGATTCCTATTGTGTAGTGGATATGGGTTCATAAACTAAAATGCTTCCGGTAGAATGCTCTGA
The DNA here is from genome assembly GCA_039513925.1 of Platanthera zijinensis. Classification (NCBI taxonomy): domain Eukaryota; kingdom Viridiplantae; phylum Streptophyta; class Magnoliopsida; order Asparagales; family Orchidaceae; genus Platanthera; species Platanthera zijinensis. The sequence goes on from CM077083.1 coordinate 100,842,295, forward strand.
GTTAGGGTGCGTTCATAATTGAGCTTGGATTTTGACACAATATGTAATTTCCTTAACTGTCTGTTGTATATGGCGTAGGGCCCCGGCCGGATCTTCTATCATATACTGTACGACGGATAGGGGAGTTGCACTACCGCAGGTAGTACCTCCTTGAGAGCTTTGTTTATGGCCTATGTCATGGAGACATGGGGCTTGAGATGTGGGGCTAAGGGCTCTGGGAGCCCACTCATGTGACCTACGAGCAACCCATGTATCATAATAGGGTAATGTATTGATTAGAGAAATGAGAATGGGGAGGCCGACCCGCGTCGTGGTAGTTTTTTTCCTATGATGTGAGCAACAAGAAAGGGTCAAACCTACCCAGTGACTATGTGGTCCGTCCGTGGGTTGTGATGCCTGTCGCAGACATAGTTACAGGTCTAAGGCCTTGCATAGGCCGTAGAGACTACCAAAATGCTCATGTTGTTGTCGTTTGGAGAATGGCGGTGGTCGCTGGTTTTTGTCCAAACATCGAGAATGTGCCCTGAGAGCACGGGGTATGTGGTCGTTTGTTCCTACGCCTGTGGTGAAGTGTGCTAAAATTGCACTTTCATTACTATGTTTTGTTTTGCTAATACATTGTAATGAAGAGCTCTGCCGCCCCGAGTAAGGGGTGGGGTCATTATAATTTTGTCAGCTTTAGATTAACGTTTCCTGTTTTGCCACCGTTCGGTGGATCTTACACAGGAACAGGTGAGCCAAGTGGCAAGTAGCGGGCTAGAGCCCTTGATGTTGTGCAGTCTCTTGAAAGCCAAAGCTAAGTATTTTCATTTACTTTGTTCATGTGTGGCTGGCCTATGTGCCGAATTCTATAAAACACTTTATTTCAAGTTAAATGTTGTAAGGCCATAAGGCCAAGACTCTATGTGTTTTTGTACTTTCATTCCCTCTTTGGGTTTTAGTGGACATTCATGTGTTGTTATGGGTTCTTCTAACTTGCTTAAAAGCTTCCGGTAGAATGCTCTTTGTTAGGTTTTGATATCATCTCAGAGTATTTCTTATTAATATGTAACTCCGCTGAGTGTCCGCGGGATATGAAGTGGGGCTCCAGTCGGACCTTCAGTTATATCCCATGTGACGGATGGGGGTGTTATAGAGGAGATTTCCTCTCTTCAGCATGCTTCTTCCTTACAGTCTGAGTCAGCACCTTTGCAAGCTTAGGTGAGGAAAGAAGTCAGATAGTTGAAGATGATCTCCATTATCAAAATTGGCACCATTAAAATGAAGAATAAGATCATCATGGATCTTGAAGAAAACCTCCTCAAGGAGAAGAAGCTTGTGACTAAATTTTCAAAGTACAAAATAGTTTTGCTACTGATTGAATCCGTCACCACTCAAAAGAATAAGAGAGGTTTGGGGTTCAAGTGGAATTGTAGAGCTTCTCATTCCAAAGAGAAAGGCAAAGCTCCTATTGTACCTCCGACCACCTTTCAAAAGGTAATACTCCCTTCCAACAGGTATGACCAGGACAATATTTATGGTCACTGGAAGAATGAGAACTCTTCTTGTATGGATACATGTGTACCCTATAATGGAAGGAGAAAGGGCATGGGACAGAGTGCACTGAAGGTTCCCCTTGAAGAGATCCAAAAGGCCCATTATGGACCATTTGTATTTGGTGCTCTATCCCCCCTCTAAAGGATACGGTAATGGATTATTCTCAAGTTCCTCCAACAAAAACCTTGACTAAAGGTAAGTCATTTAGTAAGCCTCACTTTGTTGTCTCTAATGTCATCAACAGCATGCCAACTGCATAGAAGACTTCTGTTGGTAAATTTCATAGTAAGACAAGTACATCTACAAGTATACTCACCTTCATTCAAATTCTTGTTGAAAGAAACAGGAAGAAGACTACTGCTCTCCCCTATGAACGGATAACCATTGATAGATTGCACACTCCAAAGGCTGTTCTGAAGAGGAGATACAACATTCATGAGTGTTGGTGTTGTGGCAAGGTGGGTCACTTTGCCATAGACTATTGGCCCAATAAAAGTGTGCCAAGGGCAAAGGTGAGTCTTTCTGTCAGGGTTGCTATAGGTAGACTGTTCATTTTCAGGCTAACATGAACCAAAGACCCAATCCCTTTTGGGTTCCTTAGGTAAACTAATCTGTGTTTGTAGGATAGTCTAAGTACCCATATAATGCCAATATAGTACTTGGACAGTAGATATTCCAGACATATGATTGGAACAAGGAGCCTTCTTAAGGATTATACTCCAGTGAGGAATGGACCTAAGGTCATTTTTTGAGGTTCAGACAGAGCAGTTACCAAGGGCTATGGTATGATCACTAATGGCATAGTCTTCATCATAATGGTAGCTTATGTAGAAGGATTGCAACACAATCTATTAGCATAAGCCAACTATAAGATATTGGCTATATCATTTTCTTTCATAAGGATGAGTGTCTGATCAAAAGGTCAACTGACTAAGAGGACATTTTGACAGGCATTAGGAGTTGAAATATTTATTGTTTAAATTTCTTATGCTTAAGCACGAACTCACCGATATGTCTGGTATAAAATGAGAAGGTCTCTTATTATGTGCAATGGCATAAGAGGCTTGCTCACTTGAACTGCAAGACAATTAGCAAGCTCTTTGGTGAAGGGCTAGTCAAAAATGGACCCAATCTAAGATGCACCAAAGAGGGCAATTGCTCTACATGTCAAAAGGGACAGCAGATAAAATCTTCCTTCAAGAGCATTGGGTCCAAGGATTCTGAGAGGTGTTGGTACCGCTTGCATATAGATTTATTTGGTCCTATGCCAATTCATAGTCTAGGTAGGAAAGTCTATACACTTGTGATAGTTGATGACTATTCCAGATTTGCTTTGGTTTTCTTTTTAAAGAAAAAGTCTGAAACCCTTGACATCTTGATGACCTTTGTTAAGAAAGTTCAGAATGAAAAGTACCGCTCTGTGGTCAAAATCAGAAGTGGCCATGTCACTTAATTTCAATTTGAAGGCATGCAAAAGTTTTGTGAAGGACAAGGGATTCATCCAGAGTTTTCTTCTCCAAGAACACCTCGGCAAAATGGGATTGCTCAGGGGAAAAATAGGACTCTCAAAGAAGTTTGCAGGACACTACTCAATGACACTTCTCTCTAAGAGTACTTCTTGGATGAGGCAAAAAAAACTATTTTATTGTTCTGAATAGATCTTCTATCAACAAGTATCACACGAAGACTCCCTCTAAGATTATGAAAGATAGAAAACCAAATATTGCCTATCTCAGAATCTTTGGAAGTAAGTATTTTGTGTTGAATAATGGGAAGTCTTACATGACTAAAATTGCTGCCAAATCCTATGAGGGAATTTTTGTTGGGTACAACAACCACAACAAAGCATATAGAGTCTACAACTTGAAAAATCAAGTTATTGAAGAGTCTGTCAATGTTGTGTTTGATGAGTCTTCCATGATTAACAGTGAGCTATCTAGCTCCACTAGATCTGTAGGTGTGTGCATTCTTGATGAAGGACAAAGTACACAGGATATAGGTGAAGACCAGTTGGAGACCAAGAAAGTAAGACAGCTTACCCATACTACTCATCTCAAACTTAGAATGCATCAGGTCAGAGAAGTTTTTGCATAGTTTGGGATCAGTGGAGCCAAAAATAATATCATCTACATAAACTTGAACTAACAGGATGGTGTCCTTGTGGTGGTTAAAGAAAAGGGTTCTATCAACTACTCCCCTAACAAAGTTGTGCTCTAACAGGAAACTAGCTAGAGTCTCATACCAGGCTCTGGGTGCTTGTTTAAGTCCATAAACAGCTTTTTGCAACTTGTAAACAAATGAGGGTTGAGTTGAAGAGACAAACCCCGGAGGTTGTTCAACAAACACCTCTTCCTTTAGCTCACCATTTAGGAATGCACTCTTGACATCCATCTGAAAAACCTTAAACTTCATATAGGTTGCATAGGCTAGAAAGATCCTTATTGCCTCTAGCCTTGCAACAGGGTCAAAGGTTTCGTCATAGTTTATACCTTCCTCCTGTCTGTAGCCATGAGCTACAAGCCTAGCTTTGTTCCTTACAATAATTCCATTTACATCCAACTTGTTTCTAATACCCACTTGGTTCCAATGATCAGTTGGCCTTTAGGTCTTGGAACCAAAGTCCATACTTTACATCTTTCAAATTAATTAAGCTCCTCTTGCATAGCAATGATCCAGTGGGGATCTAGCTCAGCATCTTTTATGGTGAGGGGCTCAATTTGTGAAAGGAAACAAGCATGCATCACATCCTGTCATAATTGATGTCTTGTTTGCACACCAGCTGATATGTCACCAATCACTTGAGATATAGGATGATCTCTAAGTGTGACAAGATTAGTAGGTGGGATGTGATCTTCAACAACAGTTGGGATTAATTCCTCCTGAGGAATTTTATCAACTGTTGGTGGTACAGCAACTGCTTCCATAGTGTCTTCATCACTATCTGATTCAGTGATATGAAGAGTTGATAGATGGAGAATCTCTTGAGTAACATCTTTGCATGACTCAGGTACCTGTAATGAGCTTGAGGAAGGAGAAGTTTCCTTCACCTTGTAAAATATATTTGACTAGTCAAAATAAACATGCACAGACTATTCTATTTTAGATGTTGATTTATTAAACACCCTATAAGCTTTGCTTATTTGGGAATATCCAAGAAAAATTCCCACTGAAGCTTTTGCTTCAAACTTTCTAAGGTATTCTTTGTTGTTATTGTGAATATACACTACACAACCGAAGACTCTAAAATAATTAATTTTAGGTTTCTTTACTTTAAGCAACTCATAAGGAGTTTTACTCTTAAGCTTGTGTATAAGACATCTGTTCAAAACATAATTAGCTGTGCTAATAGCTTCTGCCCAATAAGAAAGAGGCAAGTTAGCATCTGCCAATAATGTTCCAGCAGCTTCAATCAGGGTTCTATTCTTCCTTTCCACTACCCCATTTTGTTGGAGAGTTCTAGGAGCAGAGAAGCTATGTTTGATACCTTATTTCTCACGGAATTCTTGCATGAGAAAGGACTCAAACTCAGTACCATGATCACTTCTGATCAAGGCCACATGAGTAGAATACACAGTCTACAGACATAGCAGAAAGTCTGTAAGAACTTTGAAGTTATCAGCCTTAGTTCTCAAAAAGAACACCCAAGTGAACCTAGAGAAGTCATCTACAATCACTAAAGTGTAATACTTCCCTCCTAGACTTTGTACATTTATTGGGCCAAAAAGGTCCAAATGTAATAAATATAGAATTCTAGGTGAATCACTTTTATTTATAGATTTAAAGGAGTTTTTGGTTTGCTTTCCTAATTGACAAGCCTTGCATAGGCTTTCCTTCTTGTAGGGACAAGAAGGTAAACCTCTAACAAGGTTGTATTTAGACAACCTAGATATGTTCTTCAGGTAAACATGGCTAAGCCTCCTATGTCATAAGGTGTTTTTATTTGTTACTTCATTAAACGGGCAGATTTCAGATTGAGTTGATTTAAAATCTACTAAATAAATATTACCCTGTCTAATGCCTACTAACACAACATTACTATTTAAAGTAATATTATAGAGAGTGTTAGTGAAAGATACATGATATCCTGCATCACATAACTGGCTTACTAAGATAAGGTTGTGCTTCAGTCCAGTTATATATACAACCCTTTTGAATGATACTGCTCCAATGGTAATCCTACCATATCTTTCTGTTTGACCACAGCTGGAATCCCTAAAGATCAGCTTTGGTCCAATCTTGGCCTTGTATCTTGACAGATTTTCTTTGTTTCCTATCATGTGTTTGGAACAGCCACTATCCAAATACCATTTATCTTTAGTAATTAGATAGGTCTTCACCTGCAAATTAAACAGTTAGAAATTGTGGACAAAGACAACCTTGGATCCATTATTATTCACATAATGAAAACTTTAAATAAAAGAATAAGTAGATTGGGGTTTATATCCTAAGGGGTAAGATCTCCTAGGTGGGATGCTCCATGCAGTTGATGGGTAAACAAAACTAGGGTTTCTATTTACATTAGGATTTCTAGGGTTCAGGTGATTATTTTGAAAATCATATTGAGATCGTCGATCATTGTTCGACGATCGATGCTCAGATCGTCGAGCATCGTTCGACCATTGAGCCTTCGATCGTCGAGCAGCATTCGATGACTTTTGTAGTTCCTTAAATTTTTGCTTTCTCTTTTCTCTCTTAGCTTTATTTAAGGCTTTATTAACTAGATTTACGTGCTCAGTATTCTTTATTCCATCAGCTGAAATAAAGTTTTCTAGAGTTGAAAGATTATTTTTAAGAACCAAAGGGGGTTCACTTGATGAGGATCCTAAGCCTAGCTTTTTATTGCCTGACCTGGTGTTTGTCATGCTAGTGATCTCTAGTAGCTTAAGGCTTCCACCATTTAGAGATTCTTCTAATCTTTTTGATTTAGCTAGTTCATTTTTAAGAAATTTTATTTCTTCACTAGACTTAGTGAGTTCTGCTTCTAACCTAGCATTTTCAATGGAGAGGATTTCTGATTCTGCTATCCTACTTCTAAGCTCCTTAATTTCTTTTCTTAACTAATTAAGTCTAAGCAAAGGGATTTAAATTCAGATTTAAATTCAGCAGAAGAAAATCATAAGTAGATAATATCTGATCTTCTGTAGGCATTTCTTCATCATCATCAGAACTCTCTGCAGCTGAGTGATTGCTGCAGGCATCAATTGCCATAAGGCAAATTTCCTTTGCCTTCTTCTCTTCCTCATCTTCACTGGAGCTTGAGGAGGAAGATTCCTCAGCTGAATCACTCCAGGTTTCAGCAACAAATCCTTTCTCCTTCTTCTTATTTTTGTAGGAGGAGGACTTGGAGTGCTTCTTGTGATGTTCTTTTTCTTTTCCCTTTTCTTTGTTCTTTTCCTCTGGACACTCTGGTAGAATGTGTCCAGGTTTCCTGCAACCCTAACAAATAATTTCTTTAGCAGGAGATCTGTCATACCTTGGTTTATCTTCATATCTTGAAGATTTCTTTCTTAATTCCTTTCTGCCCATCTTTAGAAACCTTTTGGCAAAGAGTGTCATCAGCTCCTCATTGGATTAGCTTCCTTCAGAAGCATCAGCAGCTTTGAGAGAATGTGTTTGCTCTTTCCTTGTTGGAATGGGAGTCTTAGCTTCAGATTCAGCTTCTCTGGACTTCAGCACTTGCTCAAAAGATTTGAGCTTGCCAAGGAGGGCGTCAGTTGAGATTTCAGTAGTACTTCTGGCCTCCTTGATGGGCCAGATCCTAAGATCCCATGTGCTGGGGAATCACATCAGTATCTTATCATTGACCTCTGTCAATGTTATCTCCTTATCAAGGGTTCTTAGCTCATTGATGTTTGAGCTGAGCCTTGTGTACATTCCTTCAACTGATTCAGCTTCAGTCTTCTTGAAGTTTTCATATTGGGATATAAGGTTGGACCTTCTGTCCTTCCTCTCATCAGCTGAACCAGCTACAATCTGGTTCAGTGAGTCCCACATGGCTTTTGCAGAGGTGCAATCAGCCACTTTCTGGAAGGTTTCACCAGACATAGTCTGAGCCAGAATATTCATTGCTTTAGCATCAGCTACTTTTGCTTTCTTGTATGTATCATTGTAGTCTGTAGGTGGCACTGCACTGGGATTTGTAGATGTTGTAGCAGTGGCTGCAGCAGGTGGTGTTGGAGGTCCTGTCAAAATAGAAGAAAAAATATTTTCATCAATAGAATTCATATATAACTTGATTCTTGACTTCCAGATGCTGAACTTAGCTAAGTTGCAAACTGGAGGTCTCGTGCTAGAATAATCCTTATACTGGGCCATGAAGTGAATGTCTATAAACTTGGTATCTATCAGGATCTTGTGACTCAGGTGTTAGCATGTACAGTCAGTCAACCTCCCTCTGATACCAATTGAAAGTGAGGATAGATACAACTCTAGAGGGGGGGAATAGAGTATTCAAAAATTATGTCACCCTACTCAACTCCCTTAGAGTTAATTTGCGGAATGAGTTTATAGATATTTGAAACCCTAGAGCCTAACACAAAGTGTAGTGCACAAGAGAAAGCTAACTGTAATTACAGTTGAGCTTTGGTTCTATCACAGCAACTAGCAATCCTAGTTATTTCTACTCACAGCCACAGTGCAATAAATTAATTAAGCAACACAGACGACACAAGAGGTTTATAGTGGTTCCCTCTAAATAGGTACGTCCACTCTTCAACCACCATGGTAGGAATCCACTACAGGTTTTTATTCAGGTGCCCTGCAACCAACTGATCTGGTTCAGGTAGATCAAGTAGACCCTTTGAGCTTTTGATCAGGAGCTCAAAATCCAACACAGGTTTTTTAACAGGTGCCCTTCCACCAAGGTTCACTTTTGAAGGGAGTAATAACCCTTTATACAGGAGGTTGAGAGAGAGTTAGAAAGTCCTCTCTATTGTTAAAACAGATTAGAGAAGTAAGTGGATTGCACAGAGCTAAAAAGCTCTAGAGAATCAAGGCTCCCCCTCGATTAGTGATATCCATGAAAAAGTCTTGCTTCAGGGTGCAGGAACTCTTCTGAACTCTTGACAGAGAGCTATCTTGAAGGTCTTTAAGGAGCAGCTTGAAGAAGACTCTTAATTTGTAATGGATGTTCTTCTTCAACAGCTTTTCTTCCTTCTTCTTCTTCTTCTTGAGACTCCGAATGATCGTTCCTGGCAGCAAGATGAACTCAGGATTGAAGAAGAGAGAGTTGAAGAAGGTTGATCTTATCAGTTGAATGTAACAATAACTGAGAGCTATATCTCTTCTTTTTGTGAATCTGTATGAGAATGTCTGTGTGTATCTCTCTTCTCTATGTATATCTTCTTTTGTTCTTTCAAAAGAAACTCTTTATATATTGGCCTTTGTTGTAACATCCCATTTCCGGCTAGACCCCTGGAAGTGGTTTTGTCATAACAGAACCTTAGGAAACCCAGGAATTGAAGATTATCGACAAAAATTTCGAGGCAAGGGGTGGTCACTCCCGTGACCGACCCATCACGCCCGTAATCTAGGGCGTGACCCCTTCGACGATCGTCAACCTCAGGAAGACGATCGTCGAGCTCAGAAATTTCAACATGGGCCTGACACGCCCGTGACCGGTCCGTCACGCCCGTGACCGGTCCGTCACGCCCGTGACCTTGGAATGGCATTGAGTGAGCTAAGCTCACTCAACGCCGTGGGCTGGATGGCATTAAGTGAGCTTAGCTCACTCAAAGCCATAAGCTGGATGGCGTTGAGTGAGCTTAGTTCACTCAAATCCATAAGCAGGATGGCGTTGAGTGAGCTTAGCTCACTCAAAGCCATAGGTTGAAGGGCTTTGAGTGCACTGACTGCACTCAACGCCATCTAGTGTCGGCAGGAATGGCGTTGAGTGAGCTGAGCTCACTCAACGCCGTAGACTGGATAGCATTGAGTGAGCTTAGCTCACTCAACGCCGTAAACGGTCAAGCGGGATGGCGTTGAGTGCGTTGAGTGCACTCAACGCCATAAGCTGAATGGCATTGAGTGCACTGACTGCACTCAACGCCATTTGGTGTTGTCTGGATGGCGTTGAGTGAGCAGAGCTCACTCAACGCCATAACCTGGACGGCGTTGAGTGAGCTAAGCTCACTCAACGCCATCATCTAAAAATACATATTCCGAGTGGCGTTGAGTGAGAAGAGCTCACTCAGCGCCATAATTCGGATGGCGTTGAGTGAGCTGAGCTCACTCAATGCCATAATCCGGATGGCGTTGAGTGAGCTGAGCTCACTCAACGCCATAGTCTGGAATGGCGTTGAGTGAGCAAAGCTCACTCAACGCCGTAGCCTGATGGCGTTGAGTGAGATGAGCTCACTCAATGCCATTATACTTAGTCTTTTTTCTTGCATTTTTACTTCTAGCTGGGTGCTGGTTTAGCTGAACTGGGCCGGTTCAGGAGTGAGCCGTCTTCTCCAATAAGACCTGATAAGTTTCATTTGATTTAAGATGACCAGTCATGCTGTGCCACGTGGATCGCCGGTTTTGCAAAAGGACGGTTGCGGCCATGGCCGAAAGCTTGAAGTCAAGGCCATCAATGGCATTTGATGCCATGACTCTTTCCCTTCCCCTAAAACTGCTGGATTCAACTCCTCTCAGGGAGAGGAGGAGTTTCCAGCCCTCCTCCAGCTGTCACAGGGCTGATTCAGCCCCCCTGTAACGCCCCTATACGTCGTATAGTATATAGCAGTAGGTCCGGCCGGGGCCCGACGCCATATACTACGGACAGACCGGTTGGTTACGCGTTGAAACCATTCAACCAATCATGTCGCCCTACACAACACCTAGCGGAAGAAATTTATTAGGTTGCAAAATAAATAAGAACCCAGCCACAACAGCATGAATGTCCACTACAAACTCAGGAATGTAAACATACACCAAAAGAGAAATGGCCTTAAGGCCTTAAACTGTTCACTTAACAAAAGAAGTGTTTTCATACTTCGGCTCGCAGGCCGGTCACACGTGAATACAATAAAAACACTCAAAATTTGGCCTTCGAGGGCCGGCGCAGCAACTTGGGGTTTAGCCCTCTATTTTCCGCTCGGCTCCGCAGCACCTGCAAGCAATAAACCACCGCCCGGTGGCAAACAATAGCAACGGTCAGCAATGCTGACCAAATTATAACGATCTCGCCCCCACATTCGGGGCGGCGATGCTCTTTCCCTGCACTTTATTAGCATAGGCACTTATATAAAGTATTTGCACTTCACCACAGGCGTAGGCTCGCACAGACACACACCCCGTGCACTCAGGGCACATTCTCGGCGAACCGGCCAACGTCACGTCAATTCAAGCCATAGACATTCCCAATCCACCACCGCCTCTTGGACAGTCATCCATATGAGCATTTTGTCTTATTGGCCTTGGTCACGGCAATTTAAGCCATAGACCGACGAAGACTCTCATCCATGCCAACGGTCCTACCAAACGACATAGACCGGGTACGGTTCCGCCTGACCCGTCCTCATACCGCAACGACATTTTAAGCCATATGCGCAGGCCAAGACTCACCGAGTCCCGTTTCCACCACAATAATCACATAACCCGGTTATGTTCACGTTGGCTCCCCAGCCATCGTGTTGGCAAAACCCACTTTTGCCCAGTTTTCCGGGTGCACCTTGGAGTTAATCTTCAAGGCTCCCTGATGCAATCTACCACGTAGAAAACCCGAAAACACCCAAACATCCGGATTCTTGCCCAGTTCAAATGCAATGCAACATCACCGATCCGGCTCTACTTGTCCGGATAGGCTTCACACACAATGCCTATGTCCGTTTACGCATACGAACTCTACACAAGGGGGACTTCACATATCTACCCCAAGTAACGCTCCAACTCTTCGCTCACTCGCGAGAGAGGGCTTCCTATGCAAAGGAAAAGAGGGATTCACATGCCCAAGGATGAGAAATCGTTACCCTTGCATTCTTCCGCGGCGCCATCGAAAACTATGCGGTTGGAAAGCACCGCAATCTCCTTGCCTCCGCGGATCCGGACTCGGATCGAGAATCGGAGCTCCGAAGCTCCACCGGCGGCCGGAGTTGACCACCTTCTTCCTCCTCCAAGCTCTCCCTTCTCTCTAAACTTTAGAGAGAGAGAACCCAAGTGAAAATGGGGTTTGCAAACCCTATTTTCGGGTTTAAGCTGCCAACAACCACTCCCAGCCGTCGGATCCCAAGCCAAGGAAACGAACGGCCACGATTAGACCTCAAAATATAAAATATGGGGCCGAACACGGGTTCACACACGGCCGTGTGCCTGGCCGTGTAGCTCATTCGCCGTCTCGACCAAAATTGAAAACCAGCAACACGGCATGTGACACGGCCTCCGACACGCCCGTGTCACCTGCGACACGCCCGTGTCGGGACCCGTATCACGCCCCCTGTGTGCAATCGATCAACACTTCGCAGTCAGAGAGGTACACGGCTTGGTGATAGGGCATCAGACATGCCCGTGTCAAACTAGACACGCCCGTGTTCGTGCCCGTATCACTGCCCGTGTACCCCACCGTACAGCCCAGGTGTGACACGACCTCGGACACCCCCATGTCCTAGGCCGTGTTCCTCCACACGACCATCGTCGACCTGAACTAGTCGACTACACGGCCAGCTCGACGACCCGAGCTCGACACGCCCGACACGGCCTCCGACATGCCCGTGTCGGGGCCCGTGTCACCTGCACCAAAACTTTGTCTTGGCCAAAAGTGATCCCCGTCGCTCCTACAACATTTTGGGATGTTACAATTCTAACCTCCTTAAAGAATTTCGCCCACGAAATTAATAAAAGAAAAACAGGACTTAACGTAAATCAGTACCTGAGCGAAACAATTCCGAGTACTCCTCCAGTATAGTCTGCTCCCGTTCCCAAGAGAGCTCCTCTAGCCCGCAATTATCCCACCGGACCTTAACCATCCGGATCTCCTTGTTACGGAGTCTCTTGAAATCAACATCTTCAATACGAATGGGCCTGACCCTAGTCGTCAACCCTTCGTCCACCGGCACTAGATCAGCCGCGATCACCTGCGAAGGCTCTTGCACCGCCTTCCGCAATACAGAGATGTGGAACACATCGTGTAGTCCACTCAACTCCACCGATAGCTTCAAACGGTAAGCAGCTTTGCCGACTCGCTCCAGAACCTCAAAAGGTCCAAGGTATCTTGGGCTCAGCTTCTTCAAGCGTCTCACCCGCGAAACCCCCTTGAACGGCTTCACTTTCAAGTATACCCAATCACGGTACTTGGCATTGTAATACTTTGCCTGCCTGTCCTGAGCGATCAACAAGCGCTCCCGAATGATCCGCACCAATGAGGTAGCACTCTCCACCTCCTACTTCTTGTACAACCTTGCCTCGCCCGTTTCAAGCCACGATAACGGCGTGCGACACTTCCTACCATACAGGGCCTCGAAGGGCGCCATTTGTATACTCGCTTGGTAGCTATTGTTGTACGCGAACTCCACCAAATACAGGTGGTCTTCCCAATGCTTACCGAAATCCAGAACACACATGCATAGCATGTCCTCCATCGTTCTATTGACCCTCTCGGTCTGCCCATCCATCTGCGGATGGAAAGCTGTGATGAACATTAACTTTGTTCCCAGCATCTGCTGCACCAACCTCCAATCATTTGACGTGAACCGTCCATCGCGATCACTCACAATGCTACGGGGCACACCAAGCAGCCTAACAATATTGTCCACGTATAGCTTTGCCAACTTCTCCACCGAGTCATCCTTCCTATGCGGAATGAAATGCGACACCTTAGTTAGCCGATCTACGATCACCCAGATGGCGTTGTTCCCCTTCTGCGACCTTGGCAACCCGTGCACAAAGACCATAGATATATCGTCGAATTTCCACTCCGGTATAGGCAAGGACTTCAGAAATCCTCCCGGCTTTTGGCATTCCGCCTTCACCAAGGCGCACGTTTGACATTTAGCCACGTACAACGCCACATCTTTCTTGAGCCCCGGCCACCAAAACAACTTTGTGAGATCACGATACATCTTCGTGCTCCCTGGGTGGATTGAGTACTTGGTATGATGAGCCTCGTACATCAACTCCGCCCGGAGGTTACCCCCACTCGGGATGCATAACCGATGATCCTTCCTTAATAAACCATCTTCCACCGAGAACTGGGAATTTGACCCATCCAGAGCGGCCTCCATAAGCTCCTTCATGGAGTCATCTAACTCCAATGCCTGCCGAACCCGATCAGCCAGGTCATACTGCACCTCTGTCCAGTTTAACATTGCTTTGGCGCTCGTCTGCTTGTCAACGCAATAGATCTCAAGCTCCTCCAACTCCCGTACTAGCCGCTCATCATGCACCGACAACCAGTTGGCTTGGGCGGGAGCCCTGCGGCTCAGCGCATCTGCAACTGCGTTGCCCTTCTCGGGTACATAATGTATTTTGAAGGTGTAGTCCCCTAGGAACTCCATCCACCTCCTCTGCCTCATATTAAGGTCCTTTTGATCCAACAATTATTTTAGGCTCTTGTGATCGGTGTATATATCGACCCTTACGCCGTAAAGGTAGTGCCTCCACAACTTGAGTGCAAATATCACGGCCGCCAACTCCAAGTCGTGCACCGGATAATTTCTTTCATGCACCTTCAATTGACGCGATCCATACGCTATCACGCTCCCATGATGCAACAACACGCAGCCCAAGCCACTACCCGAAGCGTCTCTATACACCTCGAAGCCCTCGGTCCCACTCGGCGAACTAAGCACTAGCGCCGTGGTCAACCGCCTCTTCAGCTCCTCAAATGCTTGCACGCACTCTTACGTCCACAAGAATCTCTGATCCTTCCTTGTCAACTTCGTGAGAGGTAAAGCTATCCGCGAGAAGTTCTCTACGAATCACCTGTAATATCCGGCAAGCCCGAGAAAGCTACGGACTTCCGCGACAAAAGACAACGCCGGCCACTCTCGTATCGCAACAATCTTTGCCGGATCCACCGCTATACCTTCCCCACTCACTATATGACCAAGGAACGCTAACGAGGGTAGCCAGAACTCGCACTTGGAGAACTTTGTGTAAAGCTCATTCCTTCTCAGAGTCTCCAACACCAGGTGCAAGTGCTTGAAGTGGTCTTCCTCGCACTGTGAGTACACTAGAATATCATCAAAAAAGACGATCACAAAGCGGTCCAGGTAATCTCTGAACGTCCTGTTCATCAGATCCATAAATACCGATGGCACATTCGTCAGTCCAAACGGCATGACCGTGAACTCGAAATTCCCATACCTCGTACTGAACGCCGTCTTCGGGATATCACACTCCCTGATCCTCAGCTGATAGTACCCCGACTTCAAGTCCAACTTGGAGTATACCGACGATCCGACTAACTGATCAAAGAGATCATCAATCCTCGGGATCGGGTACTTATTCTTCTCCGTCAGCTTGTTCAATTCTCTGTAATCGATACACAGCCGCATACATCCATCCTTCTTCTTAACGAAGAGGACCGGTGCGCTCCAAGGCGACGAACTTGGATGCACATAACCTTGCTCCATCAGCTCCTCCAGCTAAACCTTCTACTCCGCCATCTCCTTTGGCGCCAACCTATAAGGAGCACGTGACACGGGCTTGGCACCCGGCACGAGCTCGATCGTGAAATCAATCTCTTGCTGCGGTGGGGCTCCAGGAAGGCTATCCGGGAACACATCTGGGTACTCGCATACCACGTGGATCTCAACTAAAGTGGACTTCGGCTCTACGGCTTCCACTAATGCGAAGAACAACTCTACACCAGCACGAACCGCCTTCACCACCTGAAGAGCAGACATCAGTGTCTTGCTCGACCCCTTCAGCCCCTCGAATGTAGTCTCCCGCCCTACACCCAGCTTGACCTCCTTTTGGTCACAGTCGATCCAAGCCTTCTGCTATGACAGCCAATCCATTCCAAAGATAACGTCGAACTCTACTAGCGGTAGCAATGACGCTAGCAAGTCGAACTCTTGGCTCCCAATGCGAGCCTTCACTGCGCACACTCTATCCGCACGCATCGAGCACCCATTCGGTAGCAGCACATCCAACTTGTCCTTCGCCATCGAAGAAGGGACTCCGATGCGCGATATAAAACTTTCGGACAAGAAGGAGTGTGAAGCTCCCGTATCGAACAGTGCCCGTGCCGGACTATCACTAATCAAGACAAAGCCTATACAAAGAATATTAGGCTAACAAGCAATAGATAACGGTATTAAAGCTAACTTGCTATAAATAAACTCATACCTGTCACCACATCCTCTTGCTTGATGGCCTCCTGCTGGCCCAAGTTATAGACTCTGGGCTGAGTCGGAGCATAGTGGGACACGGTCGACTCCACCGCTTTGCCCTTCTCCTCGTAGGTAGCTCCTTGTTTCCTTTCGGACTTTGAGCGTCCACTCCAGCAATCACGGGCAAAGTGCCCCGTCTTTCCACATATGAAACAAGCGCCCGGGGTTCGATTGGTAGTTGCCCCCGAGGCACCTAAAGAAGTTGGACCCGACGTCTTAACTTTCTTATAGAATCTGCGGTAGCCCGACATCGACGTAGTCGGCGCCTTGAACTCCAATTTCTTAGCATCGGATTCCTTCTCCTTTTTCGCTTGCACATTCCTCATGTCCTTCTCCAAGGACCTGGCCGAACTGACCAGGGTCATGAAACCCTGCGCCTTGGGCCCCGATAGTAGCAACCTTAAATCATCCCTTAGCCCTTCATAGAAGCGGCTCGTCTTGCGCTCCTCGTCTGCGAAGGTAGCGCCGACATATCTCCCCAATCGAGTAAACTCGTGGAGGTACTCATCAACAGTGCTATCCCCTTGCACCAACTTCTGAAATTCGCTTTCTAGCGCGATTCTCTGCGCCGAGGGGAGGTATCGAGCCATGAATAGTCTTGCAAACTCCTCCATCGAAACTTCGGCCAACGGCCTTCCCTGCAACTGATGTAGAACTAGGCCTTCCCACCATAGTCTTGCGTCCCCATCCAAAAGGAAAGTCGTTATAGTGGTCTTCTGCCACTCTTCCGTTTCCATCGCAGTCATCACCCTGTTGACCCTTGAGAGCCAACCTCTGCTTGTGAAAGTGAAGGGATAGATACTACTCTAGAGGGGGGTGAATAGAGTTATCAAATTTTGCACTAGACAAAACTTAATGGTCTACCCAACTCCCTTGGAGTGAAATGCGGAATGGAAAGATTATAGATATACAATTAACCCTATAGCCTAACACAAGTGTTGTGCACAAACTCAAGCTAACTGTAATTCTAGTTAAGGCTTGGAAATCCTAATCAGCAATTAACAACCTAGTTATATCTATTCACAGCCATAATGCAGGAATTAAACAAGGCAATCCAGACGACACAAGGAATTTATAGTGGTTCCCCAAACAACTTGGGTACATCCACTCTTCTACCAACAAGGTAGGAATCCACTCAGGTTTTTGATCAGGTGCCCTGTCACCAACAGGATCTGCTTCAGGTAGATCCAGAAACCCTTTAGACTTTTGATCAGTTGTCTAAAAACTAAGCACAGGTTTTTGATCAGGTGCCCTGCCACCAAGGGATACTTTTGAAGGGAGTAATAACCCTGTACAGGAGAGGGAAGGAAGGTTAAGATGTCTTCTCTATTTTACAAAAGATTAGAGAAGCACAAGGACTTGCACTGAGATAGAAAGCTCTAAAGAATCAAGGCTCCCGCTGGCTCAAAGGTGTCCAGGTGAAGTCTTGCTTCAGTACAGAAAACTCTTCAGAAAGATCTGAAGGAAAAACTACAAGAAGATAATAAATAATAAAATTAGAAATCTTCAAGCAGCAGTCTTCTTCTTCTTCTTCTTCAAAAGAACTCTGAGTTTGAATCTTCCTGGAAGCAGGAGAACTCAGGTTGAAGAAGAGTAGAAGAGCTTAACACTTCTCAGTTGGATGAGTATTGCTGAGAGCAGTGAACTTGATCTTGATGAAGGCTTGAATGCTTAAGTGAACAACTGGGTAGCTAGTTAGCTAGCTTGAATCCTTCTTCAAAGGGTCCTTTTTATAACAGCAACAAGCAACGGCTCTCTTCAATTTGAATTGCTTGTCTTCTTCTACAACTTGAGACCTGGGCTGTAAATATCAAGAAGAAAAGACAATCTCTGCAGCAGAAACATTCTATAAAAGGGATAAACCTCTTTCGAAGAAGCTGCAGGAAGCAATCTGATAATAAAGTACTAAATAAGGTCACATCAGAAACAAAATCTTTATAGCAGAAGAAAGACTTTTCAGTCTAACGGCTATAAAGGACTGACAGCAGATAAAGTAAAATACAATGTCAGCTAATAAGACAAACAACTTTATCTGAAAAGATTTGACTCAGGCAAAAGGGATGGAGCAAATATTGCCTGGAAATATTATCATAAAACAACTGAAAAGATATGCCAGATAATGTATTAATTAATTAAATATAATAAATAAATACAAAATATAAAGGCAGACAGAAAACGTCGAATGACCCACGGAGATCGTCGACCGACGCACGGAGATCGTCGAACTATCGGACAGATAGTCGAACGATCCAGATAGTCGAACTATCACAGGAGATAGTCGAACTATCACAGCAGATAGTCGAACTATCAGAAGATAGTCGAGCTATCAGATAGTCGACCTATCAACAGATAGTCGAACTATCAAAGCGAAACAGATAGTCGAACTATCAACATATAGTCGAACTATCAAAGCCGTACCGATAGTCGAACTATCAACAGATAGTAGAGCTACCAGATAGTCGAACTATCAAAGCAGATAGTCGAACTACCAAGCGAGAGCAGATAGTCGACTTATCAACAGATAGTCGAACTATCAACGCAGAACAGATAGTCGAACTATCAACAGATAGTCAAACTACCCAACAACAACAGATAGTCGAACTATCAACAGATAGTCGAACTATCAACAGATAGTCGAACTATCAGATAGTTGAACTATCCAAACAGATAGTCGAACTATCAAGGCACACAGATAGTCGAACTATCAACCGATAGTCGAACTATCCTCGCAGACAGAACATCGAGAAACTGATAGACGATCGTCGAACAGTCAGTCGACGATAGTCGAGCGGCGTTCGACTATAGTCGTACGAAAAACTATTTAACCAAATTCTTCATCTGGAAAAGCGAGGACTCTACAGCTAGACCACTAACCATTGACCATAGATATTTCTTGGGTCAAGGGATAAAAGGAGAAGACTAAACTCAAATCAAACTAGGGTACCAACAATCTCCCCCTATTTGAGTTAAGTCTCTCAAAAACTAAAACATAGAACTAGCTAAAGAGCAATAAAATTAATACAGGAAATAGATAAACAATTAACTAGCAGTTATCAAACAGATAAATAACAGTCAAATATATATAACAGCAGTCAAGCAAAACTAAGGATCTACAGAATCTGGCTTAGAGTTAGACGAGCTAGGAACAAAGGAAACTTTCCGTAAAGGATCAATTGCCTCTTTCTTAGACATCTTCAAGTCTTGCGCGCCAATAATTTTTAATTCTGCAGCCCTTGGAACAACGGCTTCCGGGTGCTTTTCCATATATTTTGAAGGGTCAAAGACCTCAGGATTAACCTAGAACTTTTCGAACTCCTTCTTTCTGAATGTAGACATGGTGGTTAATCCAGTAGTATCTTTTCCTTCAGCTTTTGCTTTCCTGATTTGAGCTGCTCCAACAAATTCGTGAAAACGAGCCACCCTAAAGTTAGGATCAAGCTCAGGACTTTCATAAACAGTCTCAGAAGAAGTATCATATGGTTCTTTATCTTGATTAACTAGATAAGACAGGGGAGCAGACTTAGCAAAGTTCTTGCTAGAATTTTTTTAAACAAAATAAACTACTTACCTTTTGAAACATCTTTTTTAGAATGCACTGGCATAGGAGATGAAATCCTTTTCTTTGGAGAAGGAGGAGGTGAAAAAGTTGGTCTTTGAAACACAACCTCCTTCACTTGTTCTCTTACTGTATCAGATCTTTGATGGCCAGAATATGATTTTCCATGAAAATCTTGAGAGCTTTTTCTTGAAGAAGACTGAGACGAAGCAGATTTTCCTGACGGAGCAGACGGATTAGCAGATAAATTCCCAGAGGCTCCTGCACCAGGAGGTGGAGGAGGAGGACCACTGGGTGTCCATCTAGGGGTAGGACTATCATATTTCTTAGCTTTCTTTCTCTCTTTCTGCTGGTTCTTGGAGAACCACATCCAATGTTGAAACTCTTTTGATTTGGGGTCAATTCCTTTCAGAATATAGTATGGAGTATCATTATCACGATTGGGAGGAGGAGGAGCAATTGCTTTTCTTTTCTTCTGAGCAGCTTTCTTTTTCTTTGAATTTTCAGATAAATCAGAATCCTCTTCATCTTCAGAGTGAGATGAAGGAGGATTGTCATATGGATCATAGGCTTCAGAAACAGCCTTTTCCTTTAAAGCAGCTTTCTCTTTTTCCTCTTCAATGGCATCCTGAGCTAGAAGGAAATCCAAATTCAACCCTGGTGAATCATCCCAAACAGTTGACTTTTCAACTTGCAAATCTTTTTCTTTTTCCTCTAACAAAGATTGAACTCTTTGATTCCAAGCAACTCTTGCTTTCTCTTCTTGATTTTCAGATACATCTTCTATGTCATCTAAAAAAGAATCGAGTTCTGGATCTATTGAGCATTAGGAACATCTGGAGCAGCTTCTGAAATAATTTCTATAACCTGAGCAGCTATATCTTCTTTAATATAATCTTCATATTTTACCAACTCCCAAGACTCATTTAGGTAGGATGTAATAATCCCTTCTAGGAAATGGGCAACCACGGGAGTGGTGAGATCTTCAAAGCAAACTTTCACAGCAAATTCAGATAGCATAATTGCCTCAGATATTTCTTTGTCAGATAGCACTGAAACTGATTCATCTTGAACTTGAACTGCATCAGCCTCTTCTTGAACTGCTGGAAGAACTGCTGGAAGGGAGGCTGGAAGCTCTGAGATATCTTCACAGAACATCTCCCCCTGCCTGATTTCAGTGGAAACTGAAACCAGGCCCCTTGAAGAAGAGGGCTCAGCAGATTTGGAAAGTGATTGGATGGAAGCAGTCAAGGTGGCAATGGAGGAGGCAAGTGGAGCAATTGCCTCTTCAATAATAATTTTGATTGAAGGGGTAATCAACTCCAAAATGCTAGAAATGAATTCTGGGGTGATCTCAAAAGATGATGGAATTGCAGTGGATGGAGATGCAACAGAGATGGTTGTAGTGTTAGGATGAGAAGTGGTGTGGACTGGAGATCGAATTGGAGATGGAGAAAGATGTGGAGAATGAACAGGGGACTGAATAGGAGACTGAGGAGGTGTTGGAATCCTCTCAGATCCTAACAGATCAAAACTAGGAGCAGATATCCTAGCCAGATGAGAAGGAAGAGGAGATGCTGGAGGGGAAGGAAGAACAACCGTGGTTGTTTCTCGAACAGGAGAAGGGGAAAGTCGTACTTCAGCTGAAGTTGATGGAACTTCAACTGAAGCAGACTGCATAGCAGAAGAAGATGAGGGAAGGGAAAGAGCTGAGCCAGCTTCTACCGGGTGAGGAGCGACCGAATCAGTCCTGGTGCTCTCTGATGTCGTTGGAGCAACCCCTGTGAGAGCGGGTTTCACAAAAGTCCTCTTCCACTTGGAGAACAAATTTGGGTCCATCTTCTTGCTTGCATTTATGGTTGTTGCAACGGAGACCAGCAACTGAGGATACTTTTCCTTCAGGAAAATTCCAATAACCCTACCTAGGGTAACCTCTTTCTTATTGTTCTTTTTCCTTATCAGATCAAACATTACTCCTTCCCAATCAATCTTTTTCTGATTAACAATTGCACACATCAGTGCAAATTATTGCCTTGTAATATTGTCATGAGCAGAGTGCTTCCCAAGGAGCACTTTTCCAACTAACTCAGCGAGAAATTTAATCTTAAAAGGGAAATTGACCTTGAGCAGCTTGGTGGGAATGCCCTCCGCATGTCCCAGCTCAGTCAGCATCCTTCCAAACTCTTGAGCATCTTGCTCATAATCATCTTCACCATTTATCAAACCAAAAACATCAGTTAGAACGGTCGGAGTTAAAATTACCTCTTCTCCACCGATGGTGCCAGTCATCGAATCGTCGGAGGATGACGAAGTGAAAGCCCATTCCTTGATCTCGGGAATATTTAACTTTATCCTTGTCGACATTAATCTTTCTAGACCTTGATCCCGGCACAACTGAATAACTTCTACAATCCCTGCTTCACAGCAACTGAACGTGTCAAAATCGACGCTGAAGCCTGCATTGAACTTTACAACGGCTAACACTACGGGAGAAATCGCCATTGAATTGCTGGAGAATGCGCGAGAAGGACGGCGAAGACGAAGGGGACGAAGCGGCAGAAAATCGCAAGCGGGAAGACAGAATGCGAAAAGTCACGCTCCGTCGACGATAAAACAAAAGATCTTTTAACCTAGGTCGACTATCGGCTTTATATTAGACCGGAAATAGTCCATCTACTAAAAAGATACTAGACCCGATAGTCGAACGGCCGTTCGACGATCGGCCCAGAAGCAGAGTAGTCGATCAATCATTCGACTATTTCTGGCTTCTCAAACAACAAGCTGTCGTCATCCAGAGATCGACGATAAGCTCGACCTGTTCGACGATCTTCGAACGCCGGTCGACGATCTTCAAACAGATAAGCTATCATTAACAAGAGGTCGACGATAGGCTTGATCCATTCGACGATCTTCGATCATCGTTCGACGATCTTCAAGCAGGTTTCAACATAGGCAGATATAGTCACACTTAGTCTCGTCCATTGATCATGCCTAGTTGAACTAAAAAGAACAGATGCTTCTGTTCATCTAAAGGCTTGGTGAATATATCACCTCTCTAAAACTCAGTGGATATGAACTCAAGACAAATCTTGTTCTTTTCCACACAATCTCTCAGGAAATGGTGCCGAATCTCAATGTGCTTTGTTCTAGAGTGGTGCACTGGATTTTTTGCAATTGAGATAGCACTGGTACTATTACACATGATTTTGGTATTCTTGTGTGAGTAACCATAATCCACAAGCTGGTTTTGAATCCACAGGATCTGTGAACAACAACTAGCAGCTGCTATATATTCAGCCTCTGCAGTTGAAGTTGAGACAAATGTCTGCTTCTTACAGAACCAAGAGACCAATCTCTCTCCCAGGAACTGACAAGTTCCTGAGGTGCTCTTCCTGTCAACTCTGCAACCAGCATAGTCAGAATCAGAATATCCAATTAATTCAAATTCTGACTCAGCTGGGTACCAAAGTCCTAGATTTGGACATCCCTTCAGGTATCTCAGGATTCTCTTGAGAAGAATCAGATGAGATTCCTTGGGGTTGACATGGAATCTAGCACAAAGGCATGTAGCAAACATTATATCAGGCCTACTTGCAGTTAGATATAATAGGGAACCAACAATGGCCCTATAATTCTTTTGATCAACTGGCTTGCCGTGATCATCAGAATCAATAACTACATTAGTAGCCATAGGTGTAGGCATTGCTGAAGCATCAGCCATCCCAAATTTCTTTACCAATTCCTTGGCATATTTGGATTGGGAGATGAAGATACCATCAGCATCTTGCTTAACATGGAGACCAAGAAAGTAAGACAGCACACCCATACTACTCATCTCAAACTTAGAGTGCATCAGGTCAGAGAACCTTTTGCAAAGTTTGGGATCAGTGGAGCCAAATATAATATCATCTACATACACCTGAACTAACAGGATTGTGTCCTTGTGATGCTTGACGAAAAGGGTTCTATCAACTACTCCCCTAGTAAAGTTGTGCTCTAAAAGGAAACTAGCTAGAGTCTCATACAAGGATCTGGGAGCTTGCTTTAGTCCATAAAGAGCTTTCTGCAACTTAAACACATGTGAGGGCTGAGTTGAAGAAACAAACCCTGGTGGCTGTTCAACAAACACCTCTTCCTTAAGCTCACCATTCAGCAATGCACTTTTGATATCCATTTGGAACACCTTAAACTTCATATAGGCTGCATAGGCTAAGAAGATCCTTATTGCTTCTAGCCTTGCAACAGGAGAAAAGGTTTGGTCATAATCTATGCCTTCCTCCTGTCTGTAGCCCTGAGCTACAAGCCTTGCTTTAGTCCTTACTATAATTCCATTTGCATCCAACTTGTTTCTATACACCCATTTGGTGCCTATGATCAGTTGGCCTTTAGGTCTTGGAACCAAAGTCCAAACTTTACATCTCTCAAACTGATTGAGTTCCTCTGGCATAGCAATGATCCAGTGGGGATCTAGCTCTGCATCTTTAAAGGTGAGGGGCTCAACCTGTGAGAGGAAACAAGCGTGCATCACATCCTGTCTTAATTGTTGTCTTGTTTGCACACTAGCTGATATGTCTCCAATCACTTGAGATGTGGGGTGATCTCTAAGTGTTACAATATCAGCAGGTGGGATGTGATCTTTAGCAACAGTTGGGATTAATTCCTCAGGAGGAATTTGATCTACTGTTGGTAGTACAACAACATCTTCTGTAATGTCTTCATCACTGTCTGATTCAGTGATCTGAAGAGTTGATAATTGAAGAATTTCTTGAGGGGCATCAGGTACCTGCAATGAACTAGAGGAAGGAGAGTTTTCTTTCTCCTTGTAAAACATCTGAGACTCATCAAAAGATACATGCACAGATTCTTCAATTTTACAGGTTGATTTGTTATAAACCCTATAAGCTTTGCTTACTTGGGAATATCCAAGCATAATTCCCATTGAAGCTTTTGCTTCAAATTTTCTAAGATATTATTTATTGTTATTATGAATATAAACAATACAACCAAATACTCTAAAATAATTTATTTAGGTTTCTTTCCTTTAAGTAACTCATAAGGAGTTTTACACTTAAGCTTGTGTATCAAACTTCTATTCAAGACATAATTGGCTGTACTAACAGCTTCTGCCCAATAGGAGAGAGGCATGTTAGCATCTGCCAACAATGTACTAGCAGCTTCAATGAGTGTTCTGTTCTTCCTTTCAACTACCCCATTTTGTTGGGGAGTTCTAGGAGCTGAGAAGCTATGTTTGATACCTTCTCTCTCACAGAATTCTTGCATGAGAAGAGAGTCAAACTCAGTACCATGATCACTTCTGATCAAGGCCACATGAGTAGAGTACTCAGTCTGCACACATAGTAGAAAGTCTGTAAGGGCTTTGAAGTTATCAGCCTTAGTTCTCAAAAAGAAAACCCAACTAAACCTAGAGAAGTCATCTACAATTACTACGGTGTAATACTTCCCTCCTAAACTCTGTACATTTATTGGGCCAAAAAGGTCCAAATGTAATAGATACAGGATTCTAGGAGAATCACTTTTATTTACAGATTTAAAAGAATTTTTGGTTTGCTTGCCTAGTTGACAAGCCTTGCATAGGCTCTCCTTCTTGTTGGGGCAAGAAGGTAAACCTTTAACAAGGTTGTGTTTAGATAATCTAGATATATTTTTAAAGTTAATATGACTAAGCCTCTTATGCCACAAAGAATTATTATTAATTGTTACTTCATTGAATAGACAGATTTCAGAATGAGATGAATTGAAATCTACTAAATAAATATTACCTATTCTAATGCCTACTAAAACAACATTATTATTTAAAGTAATATTGCAAGAGGAGTTAGAAAGTGAAACCTGGTAGCCAGCATCACATAGCTGGCTGACTGAAATCAAATTGTGCTTCAGTCCTGTCACATATGCAACTCTCTTGAAAGTAACATCTCCAATTGTAATCCTGTCATAGCCTTCTGTCTGACCACAGCTGGAATCTCCAAAGATAACCTTTGGGCCAAGCTTAGCTTTGAATTTTGACAGATGATCTTTGTTTCCTGTCATATGCTTGGAACATCCACTATCCAAATACCACTTATTTTGAGTGATTGGATAGGCCTTCACCTGCAAGACATTTATTTAGACAGAGTGGACCCAGGTAACCTTGGGTCCCTTGTTTTTCACAAAAGAAAAACTGGAAATATATGAAAATGCAGGCTGAGGGTGATAACCTAATGGGTGAGATCTCCTAGGTGGGATTCTCCATGCAGATGATGGGTCAACAAACCTAGGGTTTCTATTTTCATTTAGGTTTCTATAGTACTGATGATGATTTTGAAAATCATATTGAAAACGTCGATCGACATTCGACGATGGGCGCTCAGATCGTCGAGCTTCGTTCGACCATTGAGCTTCCGATCGTCGAGCGGCGTTCGACGCTCTTTGCATTTCTTTAAAAAATTTCTTTCTTTTCTCTCTCTTAGCATTATTTAAAGTTTTATTAACTTGGTTTACTTGCTCAGTGTTCTTCATTCCACTAGCTGAAATGAAGTTCACTGGAGTTGACAGATTATTTTTAAGAATAACTGGGGGTTCACTTGGAGAAGCTCCTAAGCCTAGTTTGTTATTAGCTGACCTAGTGTTAGTCATGCTGGTAATTTCTAACAACTTAAGGCTTCTACCATTAAGTGATTCTTCTAACCTCTTAGACTTAGCTAACTCCATTTTAAGAAATTTAATTTCTTCACTACAAGTAGTGAGATCTTCCTTTAACCTAATATTTTCTGTAGCAATTAATTCTGAGTCAGCTAACTTATTTCTAAGTTCTTTTGTCTCCTTTTCTGAGCTAATCAAATCTAAGCATAAAGATTTAAAATCTAATTTAAATTCTTCAGAAGTGAAGTCATAAGAAGATAGTACCTCATCTTCTGTTGGCATCTCTTCATCTGAATCTGAACTCTCTGCAGCTGAGTGATTGCTGCAGGCATCAATTGCCATCAGGCAAACTTCTTTTGCCTTCTTCTCTTCCTCATCCTCACTGGAGCTTGAGGAGGAGGATTCTTCATCAGAATCACTCCAGGTTTCAGCAATGAAACCTCTCTCCTTTTTCTTGTTCTTGTAGGAGGATGGCTTGGAGTGCTTCCTGTGTTGTTCCTTTTCTTTCCTCTTGTCTTTGTTCTTCTCCTCTGGACACACTGGTAAGATGTGTCCAGGCTTCCTGTAACCATAACAAATAATCTCTTTAGCAGGTGAGCGGTCATACCTTGGTTTGTCTTCATAGCGTGAAGACTTCTTTCTGAATTCCTTTCTCCCCATCTTGAGAAACCTCTTGGCAAATAATGCCATTAGTTCCTTATTTGATTGGCTGCCTTCAGAAGCATCAGCAGCCTTAAGAGCTAGAGATTGCTCTTTTCTTGTTGGAGTAGGGGTCTTTGCTTCTGCTTCTGCTTCCCTTGTCTTCAGCACTTGCTCAAAAGACTTGAGCTTGCCGAGAAGGGCTTCAGTGGAGATCTCATTTGTACTTCTGGCTTCCTTGATGGGCCAGATCCTTAGATCCCATGTGCTAGGGAAGCACATTAGAATCTTATCATTGACATCTGTCAATGATATGTCCTTGTCAAGAGTCCTCAGCTCATTGATGATTGAGCTGAGCCTGGTATACATGGCTTCAACTGATTCAGCATCAGTTTTCTTGAAGTTCTCATATTGTGAGATAAGGTTGGACCTTCTGTCCTTCCTTTCATCAGCTGAACCAGCTACAATCTGGTTCATTGTATCCCACATGGCTTTTGCTGAAGAGCAGTCAGCAACCTTCTGGAATACCTCATCAGACATTGTCTGAGCCAGTATATTCATCGCCTTGGCATCTGCTATCTTGGCCTTCTTGTACTCATCGTTGTAATCTGGAGGAGGCACTGCACTCATATCAGTTGATGATGAGGCAGTAGCAGCAGCAGGTGCTCTTGGGGGTCCTGACAAAATAGAAGCAAAGATGCTTTCATCAATAGAATTCATATATAATTTTATCCTTGCCTTCCAGATGCCAAACTTAGCTAAGTTGCATGCTGGAGGTCTGGTGCTAGAATAATCCTTGGACTGGGCCATGATAGTGAATATCTATAAGCTTTAGTATCTATCAGAATCTTGTGACTTAGGTGTTAGCCTATTCAGTCAGTCAACCTCCCTCTGATACCAATTGAAAGTGAAGGGATAGATACTACTCTAGAGGGGGGGGGGGTGAATAGAGTTATCAAATTTTGCACTAGACAAAACTTAATGGTCTACCCAACTCCCTTGGAGTGAAATGCGGAATGGAAAGATTATAGATATATAATTAACCCTATAGCCTAACACAAGTGTTGTGCACAAACTCAAGCTAACTGTAATTCCAGTTAAGGCTTGGAAATCCTAATCAGCAACTAGCAACCTAGTTATATCTATTCACAGCCACAATGTAGGAATTAAACAAGGCAATCCAGACGACACAAGGAATTTATAGTGGTTCCCCAAACAACTTGGGTACGTCCACTCTTCTACCAACAAGGTAGGAATCCACTCAGGTTTTTGATCAGGTGCCCTGTCACCAACAGGATCTGCTTCAGGTAGATCCAGAAACCCTTTAGACTTTTGATTAGGTGTCTAAAAACCAAGCACAGATTTTGATCAGGTGCCCTGCCACCAAGGGATACTTTTGAAGGGAGTAATAACCCTGTACAGGAGGGGGAAGGAAGGTTAAGATGTCTTCTCTATTTTACAAAAGATTAGAGAAGCACAAGGACTTGCACTGAGCTAGAAAGCTCTAAAGAATCAAGGCTCCCCCTGGCTCAAAGGTGTCCAGGTGAAGTCTTGCTTCAGTGCAGAAAACTCTTCAGAAAGATCTGAAGGAAAAACTACAAGAGATAATAAATAATAAAATTAGAAATCTTCAAGCAGCAGTCTTCTTCTTCTTCTTCTTCAAAAGAACTCTGAGTTTGAATCTTCCTGGAAGCAGGAGAACTCAGGTTGAAGAAGAGTAGAAGAGCTTAACACTTCTCAGTTGGATGAGTATTGCTGAGAGCAGTGAACTTGATCTTGATGAAGGCTTGAATGCTTAAGTGAACAACTGGGTAGCTAGTTAGCTAGCTTGAATCCTTCTTCAAAGGGTCCTTTTTATAACAACAACAAGCAACGGCTCTCTTCAATTTGAATTGCTTGTCTTCTTCTACAACTTGAGACCTGGGCTGTAAATATCAAGAAGACAAGACAATCTCTGCAGCAGAAACATTCTATAAAAGGGATAAACCTCTTTCGAAGAAGCTGCAGGAAGCAATCTGATAATAAAGTACTAAATAAGGTCACATCAGAAACAAACTCTTTATAGCAGAAGAAAGACTTTTCAGTCTAACGGCTATAAAGGACTAACAGCAGATAAAGTAAAATATAATGTCAGCTAATAAGACAAACAACTTTATCTGAAAAGATTTGACTCAGACAAAAGGGATGGAGCAAATATTGCCTGGAAATATTATCATAAAACAACTGAAAAGATATGCTAGATAATGTATTAATTAATTAAATATAATAAATAAATACAAAATATAAAGGCAGACAGAAAACGTCGAATGACCCACGGAGATCGTCGACCGACGCACGGAGATCGTCGAACTATCGAACAGATAGTCGAACGATCCAGATAGTCGAACTATCACAGGAGATAGTCGAACTATCACAGCAGATAGTCGAACTATCAGAAGATAGTCGAGCTATCAGATAATCGACCTATCAACAGATAGTCGAACTATCAAAGCGAAACAGATAGTCGAACTATCAACAGATAGTCGAACTATCAAAGCAGAACCGATAGTCGAACTATCAACAGATAGTAGAACTACCAGATAGTCGAACTATCAAAGCAGATAGTCGAACTACCAAGCGAGAGCAGATAGTCGACTTATCAACAGATAGTCGAACTATCAGATAGTTGAACTATCCAAACAGATAGTCGAACTATCAAGGCACACAGATAGTCGAACTATCAACCGATAGTCGAACTATCCTCGCAGACAGAACGTCGAGCAACTGATAGACGATCGTCGAACAGTTAGTCGACGATAGTCGAGCGGCGTTCGACTATAGTCGAACAAAAAACAACTTAACCAAATTCTTCATCTGGAAAAGCGAGGACTCTACAGCTAGACCACTAACCATTGACCATAGATATTTCTTGGGTCAAGGGACAAAAGGAGAAGACTAAACTCAAATCAAACTAGGGTACCAACAGCTTGGGTCGGGGTTTCTGCCCCCGTGAATACCGGTGGATGAAAGCCCATCACGTGCTTCAGTTGTCTTTCGGTTGCTCTCCGAGGCAACTCTGGCTCCACCCGTACTTGCTCAACCCTCCTTTGCTCTGCCATATGAAGTGATACTTGCTCCAAAGCAGGAGCAGGCTGCTGCACCTGCCTTGCAGGCTGCGCATTGATCATTGCCATGACCGCTTCTGCCACCAACCTAATGGTCTCAGCAGACAAAGGTGTTGCAAGCGCATCGCTTGGCGCACTGCTCGCCTCAAAACCTGGCCGTTCTGACGGCCCAGCACCACTCCTGGTCACCTATAATCGTGCAAAACACCGATAAACGACCAAAAATTACTGCAAACAGCAATTATAGGAACACGCAGGTTCCTCAAAATGTGTATTTTCATTCCTAAGTGGACATTCATGGGTTCTTTTCATGTTATAACGATGACGCACACACATGTGCTCACCACCCCTTAAAGTGAATTCGCCCACGAATTCATTTAAGCCTGACCGAAACCAGAAGTATGATACCAATTTGTAACGCCCCTATCCGTCGTATAGTATATAGCAGTAGGTCCGGCCGGGGCCCGACGCCATATACTACGGACAGACCGGTTGGTTACGCGTTGAAACCATTCAACCAATCATGTCGTCCTACACAACACCTAGCGGAAGCAATTTATTAGGTTGCAAAAGAAATAAGAACCCAGCCACAACAGCATGAATGTCCACTACAAACTCAGGAATGTAAACATACACCAAAAGAGAAATGGCCTTAAGGCCTTACACTGTTCACATAACAAAAGAAGTGTTTTCATACTTCGGCTCGCAGGCCGGTCACACGTGAATACAATAAAAACACTCAAAATTTGGCCTTCGAGGACTGGCGCAGCAACTTGGGCTTTAGCCCGCCATTTTCCGCTCGGCTCCGCAGCACTTGTAAGCAATATACAACCGCCCGGTGGCAAACAATAGCAACGGTCAGCAATGCTAACCAAATTATAACGATCCCGCCCCCACATTCGGGGCGGCGATGCTCTTTCCCTGCACTTTATTAGTATAGGCACTTATATAAAGTATTTGCACTTCACCACAGGCGTAGGCTCGCACGGCCACACACCCCGTGCACTCAGGTCACATTCTCGGTGAACCGGCCAACGTCACGTCAATTCAAGCCATAGACGTTCCCAATCCACCACCGCCTCTTGGACGGTCATCCATATGAGCATTTTGTCTTATTGGCCTTGGTCACGACAATTTAAGCCATAGACCGCTGAAGACCCTCATCCATGCCAACGGTCCTACCGAACGACATAGACCGGGTATGGTTCCGCCTGACCCGTGCTCATACCGCAACGACAATTTAAGCCATATGCGCAGGCCAAGACTCACCGAGTCCCGTTTCCACCACAATAATCACATAACCCGGTTAAGTTCACGTTGGCTCCCCGACCATCGTGTTGGAAAAACCCGCTTTTGCCCAGTTTTTTGGGTGCACCTTGGAGTTAATCTCCAAGGCTCCCTGATGCAATCTACCACGTAGAAAACCCGAAAACACCTAAACATCCGGATTCTTGCCCGGTTCAAATGCAATGCAACATCACCGATCCGGCTCTACTTGTCCGGATAGGCTTCACAAATAATGCCTATGTCCATTTACGCATACAGACACTACACAAGGGGGACTTCATATATCTACCCCAAGGAATGCTCCAACTCTTCGCTCACTCGCGAGAGAGGGCTTCCTATGCAAAGGAAAAGAGGGCTTCACATGCCCAAGTATGAGAAATCGTTACCCTTGCGTTCTTCCGTGGCGCCATCGAAAACTATGCGGTTGGAAAGCACCGCAATCTCCTTGCCTCCGCGGATCCGGACTCGGATCGAGAATCAGAGCTCCGAAGCTCCACCGGCGGCCGGAGTTGACCACCTTCTTCCTCCTCCAAGCTCTCCCTTCTCTCTAAACTTTAGAGAGAGAGAACCCAAGTGAAAATGGGGTTTGCAAACCCTATTTTCGGGTTTAAGCTGCCAGCAACCACTCCCAGCCGTCGGATCCCAAGCCAAGGAAACGAACGGCCACGATTAGACCTCAAAATACAAAATCTGGGGCCGAACACGGGTTCACACACGACTGTGTGCCTGGCCGTGTAGCTCATTCGCCGTCTCGACCAAAATTGAAAACCAGCAACACGTCATGTGACACGGCCTCCGACATGCCCGTGTCACCTGTGACACGCCCGTGTCGGGACCCGTGTCGCGCCCCCCCGTGTGCAATCGATCAATACTTCACAGTCAAAGAGGTACACGGCTTGGTGACACGGCATCAGACACGCCCGTATCAAACTAGACACGCCCGTGTTCGTGCCGTGTCACTGCCCGTGTACCCCACCGTACAGCCCAGGTGTGACATGACCTGGGACACGCCCGTGTCCTAGGCCGTGTTCCTCCACACGACCATCGTCGACCTGAACTGGTCGACTACACGGCCAGCTCGACGACCCGAGCTCAACACGCCCGACACGTCCACCGACACGCCCGTGTCGGGGCCCGTGTCACCTGCACCAAAACTTTGTCTTGGCCAAAAGTGATCCCCGTCGCTCCTACAACATTTTGGGGTGTTACACCCCCTCCATCATGGCCGAGCCAAGCTTTTATGGGCCATTAATGGCCACCATCTTTTGGCCGATCCCCCTCATTGTCCAAGCTTTTAAACATCTTCAGAGGCCCAAGGGGAGTTTTTCCCAGTGTTACCCGAAGTTTTCGAGACTCCCCTTGCTGTTGAACAATTTCCGGCGATGCCACCACCGCGCAAATGGCTTCCCGACGGTCTGCACACGACCTGCCCTCGAACAAGGTCCTCCTCTACCTCTTCTTCTATGGATAGATCTTAGAAATCATTAGGAGAGATATCGGGCTCAAAAGAGATGGATCGGGTGAGCGTTTCCATGGTTTTTCCGAAATTTCATGGTGGCGGGTTCGCCGGAAACCGCCTCTCCGGCGGTCGTGCTGCCGCCCGACGGTAGCCCTCACCTCAACAGAGGTGGTGGTGGTGGTGGCCGGCCAGGGAGACGGCTGGGTGGCTGGAAAATAGCTTTAGAAAAGCTACAGGAAATGTTTATTTTCCTGATGTTGTTCGGGTTCGGGTAAAGAAGAAGGTGAACAGTAGCATTTAATTATATTATATAATGTATAGTTAGGAATTAATTCCCTTTACTGTACACTAGGTTAAAACTTAAAATTATAGCTTGTAGGGCTGAAACATAAAAAGTGGTCAACATAGAAAATGTAGCCCTTGAAATCTGGTTTAATTTAAAATTTATTTCACTCGATTTGGAGTTCTGGTTAGACCACATCACACTTTTTGGTAAGGTCTATCCATAGGGCTGTCTTGACCTTAGAAAAATTCCCCACTCCAATCCAATCATCAAAATGACTTGAAATTTGGGGAGTGGCCTAATCTTACATATATCTAGGAGCTATCCAAAAATTAGCATTTTTGGAAAATGTTTTTCTATAGTTTTTATAAAAATTCAATAATCCTAGCATAATTTAATTAGATGGCTAAATTACTTCCAAACCCTCCCAAATTTTGGTGAGTGGTCTCTGGGTGTAACATAAGGTTCTGGTAAAAATTTCATCTCATTTGAAGATGTTTTGATTAGGTTTGAGTCCAACCCTAGGTTGATCCTTATAGGATAATTTAGGATCAAACACCCCCTTGGTATTTGGGTGGTCATATCACCTCAACAGAGGCTGATATTTTGTCCAATGGCTGTTTAGGGCATGACACACCCTCCAAGGGAGTTTGGGGTGGTTTGGTGTCGGGTATCCCTAGAACCCTAGGGAAAATCCCTTAATGGTGGTTTTTGGGGTTGTGAAGGTCATGGGGTCAAATGACCTTGGACTGACTTAAAATTTGGTGGAGAGAACCATAGGGCCAGTATAGTTCTCTGGACAAAATTTTAGGGTATTTGAAGACAGCTAGGCTACCTTAAATTCTAACCCTAGTTTAGGTCACCAACTTTAATTTGAATTATTAAGCTATCAAATGAACTTCAAATCAAGTAAAATTGGAGTAGGGTGATTTTCTAATCTAAATGGCCATGTTTTAATTTTGTTGAGATTTTTGGGTTAATTTATACAGTACTTCATTTACAACCCTAGTTGTGCCCTAGATATTTATTTTGATGATTTTGGAATTTTTGTTTACTGGAATGTTATGAAATCTTGGATTATGGCATATTATAGCATGTTATACCTTCTGTATTTTTCTTGGAAGTTTTAAATGATTTTTTTGGGTACATATCTCTATAACGTACTAGTTGTGACATTTAGTCAAAAATACAAATAATGTTCAATTACTGTCTGAAAAATTATGAAATTTGGTCAGTGGGTGTTTAAAATTACGTTAGTGACCCTGTAATTTTCTCTAGAATTTTAGATGATTAAAAATAGTATCTCCTTCTCTAAGCTAGGAAAATCAGTATTTTACATTAAAATAGATTCAGAGCCCAAATATTAGACAAAAATTATGGGACTTGGTGAGAGAAAGAGTTAGAAAGTGAGCTTTAATGGCCATGGAAGGCCAAGGGCCTCCTAAATCCTTCTCCCATGGCAAGGTTCCTCATACCTAGTCAGTTAGGGGAAGATAGACAGCCATGACCAGCAACCAAAAGTGCTGAAATCAAATTCTCCAATAAGGAAGAGAGAGAAACAAGAGAGAGAAGGACATTAATGGCCATGGGAGATCAAGAGTTCCTCTCCTCATCTCCAAAGGCTTGATACATTCCCCCTCATCAGTTTAGAGGAGTTTAATAGCCATGGCCGACCCCCTTGGTGGCTGGATGCAGGGAATTTTAGTTGGCCGAAATTTCACCTTAATGGCCATTAATGGCAACTAGTGCTTGACCACTCCCCTCCCCCATTATTCTATTTTAAAAGCTTCCCCAAGGTTAGAGGAGACATTTCCACCCTTTACATGAAGAAACTGAGATAGTTAGCTGTGTAGTTGTAGAGCACCAAAAGCTCCACCATCGGAAATGATGGCACGACGGTCGGCCTGACAATAACCCTCCACTAAGGTCCTCCTCTAATCCTTTCTTTGTAGGCTAGAATCTTAAATCATTTAGGAGAGAAATCGGGCTCGATTGAGCCTGATTGGGAGATAAAAAAAATTCAGATTTTCCATAGTTTTTCTACCTATCGGGTTCGACAGAAACTGCCTCTCTAGCGATCGTGGCGCCCTCCGACGATAGCCACCACCTCAACGGAGGTGGTGGTGGCAGTGGCCGGCCCGGGAGGGGACAGAATGGCCGACAAATATCTTGAAACGCTGCTCCAGTTCAGTGAAATCTAGGCAATTGGCTATAGGAAGAATAAAGCCATGGCCCGTCTGATTATGCTTTATGATTCGTGCCAATGATTATATATTAATTCATTTTATTTCATTTTCTATCACAGT
Source organism: Platanthera zijinensis (assembly GCA_039513925.1). Taxonomy (NCBI): domain Eukaryota; kingdom Viridiplantae; phylum Streptophyta; class Magnoliopsida; order Asparagales; family Orchidaceae; genus Platanthera; species Platanthera zijinensis. The sequence continues at coordinate 100,877,422 of CM077083.1, forward strand.
TATTGGGCTGTTTTAAATTAATTATTAAAAATACTTAGGGTCCTCTACAATAAAAGTAATCTACATGAAAGTTGTGTCCCTATGAGTCCAGTGTATTTTTAAATTGATTTGAACCTATTTGGAGTTTAGCTCAAACCACTGGAATCATTTTGGTGAGATCTATACCTAGGGTTTATCAGAGAATATTTGGCGTGCCCCCATCAATACAGCCATCCAAATGACTTGCAATTTTGACTTGGGGTATAACACCCCTATCCGTCACATAGCATATAGCAGTAGGTCCGGGCGGGGCCCGACGCCATAAACCACAAACAGACCGAAGGGTTACTAAATGAAACCATCCTTCCAATAACACTCATCCTACACAAAAAACATTCTAGCTGAAGCATTTAAAATGTTGCAAAGAAAAGAACCAAAGCCACAGCATGAATGTCCACTAAATACCCAAAATAAGAATGAGCGTACAAATACATAAAGTACTTGGCCTTATGGCCTTACATGAGTTTACTTTAAACAAATAATGTTTTCCAAACATTGGCACGCAGGCCGGTCACACATTAGAATAAAAGTAATCATTCGCATTGGCCTTTGAGGGCCGGCTCAGCAACAAGGGCTTCAGCCCACTATTTGACTCTACGCTCCGCAGAACCTGTAAGAACCAATCCACCGAAACAATGGCCAACAAAAGCAACGGTCAGCTAAAGCTGACCAAATTATAATGACCCTGCCACTTGATCGGGGCGGTGGTGCTCCTTCCCTACATTGCATTAGTATAAACCAATGATTAAATTGTAGGTACAACATTCGCACAATACACCACAGGTGCAGTCCAGCACGACCACACAACCCGTGCTCTCAGGGTACTTACTCGGTGAAGCCGGTCCGAACCCGGTCCATTCCACGACTCCACCACTGCCCCCAGGACGGAAAACCTCGTGAGCATTTAGTCCTTTCAGCCGCAGCCTAGACTCGTTCTCCAAATTATCGACAAGTCCCATGTACCTTAGGTCACTTTAATCGAAGCATGTGGAGTTGGTAGGGTTCCACACTGCCCGTTGCTCACCTCGCCACGGCCAAATTAGCCATCGACGCGGGCCAAGTTTCCCCAAGTCCCAAAGTATCGATCATACAACGGTACATTGACCCGCTATCTACGAGGCTGGCTCCCAGGCCACGAAAACGGCAGAACTTCACTTCCACCCATATTTTCGGGTGACCCTTAGGGTTAATCCCCAACACTCCCTATTGCAATATACCACGTAGAAAACCCAAAAAAACCACCAGCACGGAGTCTTCTCCGGCTATTCATGCATAATGAAACATCACCGATCAAGACCAACTTGTCCGAGTAGGCTTCACACACCATGCATATGTCCGTACTTCGCTTCTGGACTCTACATGCAACAACAGGGACTATTAATTTCTACCAGAAGGAATACCTCACGCTCACCGCATACACGCAAGAGCGGGTTTCTTATGTGTTAGGTACATTGGAAAATGTGTACCTGATTTGGAGAAGCCTCACTTAGCTCAATGATATACATCAAGGTGTATTTGATGTTATTTTGAGTTTATATGTGCAGGTTAATTATTGGCTAAAAAGCAGTAAAAGTTTCTGTTTCCATGTGTCGACACTTAAGGAAGTCTGTGTCGACACTTGGAAAAGTTGTGTCGACACTAGAAGCAACTGTGTTGACACACAGAATTTTATAGTCGACACACAGAATTTTGTAGTCGACATCAACTGTGTCGACACTGGGAGGCAGTGCCGACACACAGAAAGAGTTAGTCGACATCAACTGTGTCGACACCGGGAGGCTGTGTCGACACACAGAAGCAGAGTCGACATCAACTATGTCGACACCTGGAGGCAGTGTCGACACACAAATTCTGATACTAAATCAACTGTGTCGACACACAGGACTTGTGTCGACACTCAGCAGAGGTTCAACATAAATGATTGTTGTGGAGTGAATAAGTGATTGTGTCGACACAAATAATCAGTGTCGACACATTATCATGATGAAGTGTCAAGAAGCTGTGTCGACATCAAGGCAGCTATTTCTACACCACCAAAGTCTGTGTCGACACTTAAGTCACTTGTGTCGACACATATTGACAGATGGAATCGACACTTTATGACAGTCAGTCTCGACGCTTTGCTGATAAAGACAAAGGCTCAAGATCTGTTTGATGACTTGATTGCTGTGACTTACAACAGGTTTACTGAAGCTGTCAGTCTTGTCAGAAGTTCGTTAGAAACTGGATCGGCCGATTACCATGGGAGAAGCCTATAAATAGACGGACTATGTCAAATCAAACACAACGATCTAATCAATCAAAATATAACTAACCCAACTATTATGAGATTGATCTCTGATAAAGAAAGTACAAGTCACAAAGAAGAAGATCTTCGTGAGAAGATCTAAGAAGACGTTCTGAAGTAGTTATCTATTCAGATTCTGTCTAAGTTGAATTCAATCAAGAATTAAGAAGTATCTTCAAGAGTTTAGGAGAGAGAGAGATCCAGCTATTTGAAGTCAAGTAGGAGACAATCACAGGTCTCTCAAGAAGTAGATACTGAACTAATCTATCAAGAAGATTCAGATCTATTTCTAGAATCTGAGGAAAAAGCTGCCAGTCAGTTATATTCAAAGGAAATCAACCCAACTTAGTTCAGATTAAATAAGCTTTGAAGAATACTAAGATCAAGTTGATTTCAGCCATCAGCCTCTTAAAGAAGCTGATCAAGAAAATTCTTATCCCTTCTCTCTCAACAGGGGTAAGAGATTATAAAATTCCTTATCAAATTCTGTAGGATCTATTCATATATCTGAGTTGTAAGCCTGTTTTATAGAGGCTGAGTGAAGGAGATTTGTTCTCTCAGTGGTAGGGCTGTTTGTGCCTGAGTTGTAGGAGAAGGTATTCTCTGAGTTGTAGGCCTTATGGCAAGGCTGAGGTAGGGCTTGTTAGCCTGAGTTGTAGGAAACTTATAGGGTTCTTTGTTGTAAGAACTTTTCAGGGTTCTGACCTGTAAGATTTGTGGATCTGAGAAGAAAAGGAAGAAGTTAGGCTGAATCTAGCACACTGCTAGATAGGTGAAGGGGGAAAATGGATGTACCCAGACCTTGGGGAACCAATATAAATCTGTGTGCAATCTGTGATGCTTGTGTTATTATAGTTTTTGTGATTGTGTGTGTTGTGATCGCTGTAGAGATTTGTGCTTTATATTAAAGATCTGTAGCTAAATTCTGCCTTAAGTTAAAACAAGGATAACAACCTATTCACCCCCCCCCCCACCTCTAGGTGTTTAGGTTGTCTTGAAGTTAAAACTATCAAGTGGTATCAAAGCGAGGTTGCTCAAACAAGGACTTAACAGTCTGAGTTAGATCCCTAAGGCAGAATCAAGAATCAAGAAAACGGATTCTTGAGATAATCACAAGGAACTAGGGTCAATGAAATTACCCATCTGTAGGAAAGAGTTTATTGGAATCTGGAAAGAAAGGGTTAGGTTGTTTATGGAGGCCTCTGACCCAAGGATATACATCACAGTAAAAGAAGGTCCATATATCCCAATGAATGTGTCTGTTCTAGATGCAAATCAAAGAACTCCTTAAGATTTTTCCTAAATGACTAAGGAGTAGATTATACTGGCAACTACGGATAAAGAGCTCAAAATATCATAGTGAGTGTCATAAATGATTAAACTTTCCAAAATTTGATTCACTACAAAACCTCCAAGGAAATGTGGGACACTTTGATTGTCTACATGGAGGGTTCTGAAGAAGTTAGACAAGACAGAAAGTCTATGCTCAATCAAGAATATGAGAGTTTCGGACAAGGGAAGTCTGATAACATATCTGAATGCTACAAGAAATTTCACAGGATAGTGAATGAACTGATGTCCTATGGAAGGGTCTTCAGTACGTATGAGCTGAATGACAAATTCCTATGATCCTTGACAAAGGATTGGGATACCAAGATTTGTGTCATTAGAGAAGTGGCCAAACTAGCAGAAATTTATCCTCCAACCTTATTTAGAAAGTTGTTATCATATAAAATGCAACTAATGCCTAGGAAGGAGGAAGAAAGAAATACAAAAGGAGAGCATAGAGAAAGGTCTGTGGCCTTCAAGGTTGAAGCCACTAGAAAAAAATAGAAGGATATCTCCATCACCTCCTAAGGAAGTTGCTGAAGTTATCTCAGAGAATTCAGACAATCAGAACTTAGATAGCAGTGATTCAGATGCAGATTTTTCTTCCTTTACAAGGCAGTTTCACAGGTTCTTGAAGAAGAAGCAGTGGAAGTCAAGGCCCTCCACATCACAGCCAGTTGATGACTACTATCAAAAGAGAAAATCATCAAGAAAGGAAAGGAGCGGGTCTAAGCCCAGCAAAGCTACAACATCAAAAATTGTTTGCTATTACTGCAATAGGCCTGGACATGTGGTGGCTGAGTGTCTAGAAAAGAGGAAGGAGTCAGCAGACAGAAAGAAGACTCAACAAAAGGGCAAGAAGGAGAAATCCTTTGTTGCTAAGAAGGAGAAGAGTCTTACAGATCAATCCTCCTCAAAGTCGGAATCTGAAGCTGAAGCATACATGGAACTGTATGCAGCTAGTGAAGAAGATGAGTTTATACAATTGCTGAACTCCATCTGTGAACATGAGACCATCAGTGCATGGGACTGATGGCTGAATAATAAGACAATAAGTGCCAGGATCAGCCTAGTCCCAGTAAGGTACAAAGTAATTCTAGAATTTCTGAATACAGTACTTGTTCAGAGTCAGATTCATCTGCATCAACTGATGAGGATGGATCTGAATCTGAAGGAGATATTCATCAGTTGATAGATGAATATGGGGACTTATTGTAGGCACTTAAGGAAAGCAAAAACCAGGCAAAAACTCAGGCTAAGGAAATTGCAGATCTTAAGATTGCTGCATCTGATTTTGAGAAAGAGTTGGATCAAAAAATGAATGAGGTTACCAAACTAAAAACTATTACTGTTATTCAGATGGGTACAATCACATACAAAAATGATCTAATCAAAAGTCTGGAAGTCAGACTTCAAGTAGAGAAAGATCTTGTGGCTAGTTACTCTAAGCCAAAATCAATCTTACCCTTAATAGATGAGTTTGTGGCTCAAAAGTGTAAGGCAGGATTAGGCTTTAAAGGTAACACCAGGGATGTCCAATTCAAGAGAAAAGGCAAAACACCAGTCCAGCTAGTAAATTTTAAAGTTCCTGTAATGTTTAGAAAGATACAAGTTCCTTCTAACAAATATGATCTTGAAAACATTCATGGTCATAATAAGACTAATGTTCTGAATAACAAGGGAGTTAATGCCAATAAGTTAGCCCATGTCAATAAACCCCATGTTCCCAGGAAAATAGTGGGTGTAGCTGCAGCAGCACCATCACAGAACAGAATTTTTTCTGCCAAAAATGTATCTAGACATAGATACAACAAGTATGAATGCTGGTGCTATGGCAAGACAGGCCATTTTGCCTTAGACTGTTGGCATAACATAAGTGTCAGGAAGAACAACAGTCTACCAGTTAGAAGAGCTGCTGGTAGATTTGATATGAATGGTGCTAACTTGAATCAAGGACCCAAGACTTTCTTGGGCTCTAAGGTTAGGTAATTCTGTATTGCAGGAAAGTCCAAGTTGTCATTCCCCTATATGGTACTTGGACAGTGGATGTTCCAGGCACATGATTGGAACAAAGGGGCTGCTGAAGGAGTACTCACCTATCAAGGATGGGCCTAAAGTAATCTTTGGTGGATCTGAAAGAGGAATCAACAAAGGATTTGGTAACATTTCTTCAAACCAAATTACCATCACTCAAGTGGCTTATGTAAAAGGTTTGAAACACAACCTGATAAGCAGAAGTCAGCTGAGTGATCTGGGATATGACATTTCATTTGTTAAGAATGGATGTTATATCAAAAGGTCAAGTGATCAAAAGGTCATATTGACTGGGTATAGAAAAAGAAATGTTTATTATCTTGACTTTGTGTGTAAGAACAAGGTTTCTCCTATTTATCTTGTAGCTGATGAGATAGCATCTCATTGTGTCAAATAGCACAAGAGGCTGGCTCATCTTAACTACAAAACAATTGGCCAACTCTTTAATAAAGAGTTATTGAGGAATAGTCCTCAAGTTAAGTGTATAAAGGAAGGGATATGTTCAGCTTCTCAAAAGGGCAAGCAGACAAAATCCTCCTTTCATAGCCTTGAAAACAAGGATTCAGTGAGGTGTCTATACCTCTTACATATGGATCTTTTTGGTCCTATGCCACTTCATAGTCTAGGTAGGAAGGTCTACACTTTTGTGGTGTTAGATGACTATTCTAGATATTCCTGGATGTTTTTTCTGAGACAGAAATCTGAAACCCCAAGTGTTTTACATAGTTTTGTCAAACAAATTCAGAATGAACTGAACAGTACAGTGGTCAAAATTAGAAGTGACCATGGCACTGAATTTCAATCTGAAAGTATGACAAGATTATGTGAAGAATTTGGGATTTTTAAAGAGTTCTCCTCACCTAGAACACCTCAGCAAAATGGTATTGCTGAAAGGAAGAATAGGACATTGATTGAAGATGGTAGAACTCTATTGAGTGACACTTCTCTCCCAGATTACTTCTGGGTTGAGGCAGTTAGTACTTCATGTCATGTGATCAATAGGGCCTCTATTACGAAAACCCACAAAAAGACACCCTATGAGATCATGAAAGGTAGAAAACCAAATTTATCCTATTTTAGAATCTTTGGTTGCAAGTGTTATATCCTTAACAATGGCAAGTATTATCTAACTAAGTTTGCTGCCAAATCCAAAGATGGGATATTTGTTGGGTACAGAATAGATAGTAAGTCTTATAGGGTCTACAACTTGATTACACAGGTTGTAGAAGAATCTGTACATGTTGTATTTGATTAAACCAGATTAATCAACAGTGAGTTGCCTTATAGTTGATGCAGTCCAACATGTATAAGCAACAGAATGGACAAGCTTTCCATTGCAGAAGGCTCAACTGCAGATGAAGAATTGGAAAATAATGGCTACTGTCCAGGGGGAGTACAAGACTCTCTAGAAGTTGATGACAACTAAGAGGTGCAGCATAATGAAGAAACTGGAGGTGTTCAGCCAAAAGGAAGTCTACTTCCAGCTGTAAGACATCTAAAGGATCATCCAGCAAATCAGATAATGTGTGTTCCAAGACATGGAGTGCAAACTAGAAGTAGAAATCAGAATACAGTCCTGCACTCAAGTTTTCTATCTCAACTAGAGCCAAAGAAATTTGAAGAAGCTATCCAAGACCAACACTTGATTAATGCTATGCAAGAGGAGCTTAATAAGTTTATAAGATGCAAGGTCTGGGAGTTAGTTCCTAAACCAAAAGACCACAACATAATTTGTACAAAGTGGATTTTTAGGAACAAGTTGGATGAGAGTGGAGTTATTGTGAAGAACAAAGCAAGATTGGTTGCAAAAGGATACAGGCAGGAAGAGGGAATTGTCCTTTATCAAACATTTTCCACAGTAGCAAGACTGAAAGTAATCAGGATGTTCCTTGCCTATGCAGCATATCAAGGCTTCAAGGTATACCAAATGGATGTGAAATCAACATTCCTGAATGGTGATCTAAAAGAAGAAGTCTATGTAGAGCAGCCATAAGGTTTTGTAGTTTCTCTTAAACCTGGTTATGTCTATAGACATAGGAAAGCATTGTATGGGTTAAAGCAATCCCCAAGGGCTTGGTATGAAACCCTGTCTACTTTCCTTATTGAGAACAAATTCTCAATAGGTAAAATAGACAAAACGCTATTCCTAAGGGAATCTAAAGGTAAGATAATCTAAGTTCAGATCTATGTAGATGACATAATTTTTGGTCTATAGAGAACAACCTTTGCAAGAAGTTTGCCAAACTTATGCAAGGGAAGTTTGAAATGAGCAGTATGGGAGAACTTAAGTTCTTCTTGGGACTCCAAGTAAGACAGACTGATTATGGCTTGTCCATATCCCAGTCTAAGTTCACCAAGGAGTTAATTAAGAAGTATGGTATGGAATCATCCTCCACCATGAGAACTCCTATGGGAACAAGTATGCTTATATGCAAAGATGATGCAGGTAATCTTGTAGATGATTCTTTGTATAGAGGAATAATTGGCTCTCTATTATATCTCACTGCTAGTAGACCAGACATTATGTATGCTACATGTGTATGTGCTAGGTACCAAGCATGCCCTAAAGAATCACATTATACTACAGTCAAGACGATTTTGAGATATCTAAAGGGCACACCTAATCTAGGCCTTTGGTACCCTAGGAAAGGAGATTTTCTACTAACAGGTTATTCAGATGCAGATTTTGCAGGCTGTAGAGAAGATAGAAAAAGTACTACAGGTACATTCCAATTCTTGGGAGGAAGGTTGATATCCTAGAGCAGTAAGAAGCAGACTAGTGTGGCAATATCCACAACTAAGTCTGAATATGTGGCAGCAGGAAGTTGCTGTGCACAGCTGTTGTGGATTCAGCATCAGCTAAGGGACTATGGTATTCAAGTAAGTAGAACACCTTTATTGTGTTATTCTAAAAATACCATTCTATTACAAACAATCCTATTTCACATAGTAGGACTAAGCATATAGAGATAAAATACCATTTTCTTAGAGAACATATAGAAAAAGAAGACATCTCATTAGAATTTGTTAAAACTGATTATCAAATTGCAGATGTATTTACTAAGCCTCTGGATGAAACTAAATTCAATAGATTTAAAATTGAATTAGGAATGCTGACCATAGGTTAGTTTACCAAAAATTGGCTAAGTAAAATGGTGTCGACACATTAGGTAATAAAGTGTCGACACAGAGAAGTTATGTCGACAATTTAGGGAAATTCTGTCGACACAGAGTGAAAGTGTCGGCACCTAAGGGACTATATGTCGACACATCCAGACAAGCAGTGTCGACACATCCAGAAGAGTTGTGTCGACACATCCAGAGAAGTTGTGTCCTCACATTCAGTCAACTGTTGACACTTCGAATAAGTGTCGACACAGAATTTCTCATTCTCATCTTCGTAAGTCAAGTGTCGACACATCATCAATTTGTGTCGACACATAGAGATCAACTTTGTTGTCAAGACATTAGGAGTTTGTGTCGACACATTCCAACTGTGTCGACACATTTAGATTGTTTTTGCCCGTCTTTTGACCTTATTTGATTAGAAGGGTTTAAATAGGTCAAGAACATATTCTGTCGACACGCTCACCAGGGTATCGAGATAAAAACTTTGTGTTGACAAACTCTCTTCTCTCCAACCAAGCTTTCTCTTCATTCCAATGGCGCCCAAGGTTGAAGAAAACATCAATGAAGGATATGAGTTGGTTAGGCATGCATTCGACGATGCCGCAACGGAGATCAAACAGGTCATTTCTCTTCTTGCAGACAACAAATTAGAATATCTTGTCTCTGAACCTACATAGATATGGAAGAAAGAAGTATTCGAGGTCTACACTGCTTCATCAATGGACTCAATAGGATTGAAGATCAAATCCACTGTACATGGAGAAAAAGTCAAGCTGTCTCAGAAGAGGTTGAGCAAGATTCTCCATCTTCCTAGAATACATGATGAGGAAGAGGTCCCAGCCTCAAGGACCAGGGAGGCGCTTCAATGGTATGGATTGTATCCAACCTTAAAGATAGGAGCAGCCATCAACATAAAAGGCATGAATCATCAAGGGAAATTCCTGTCTGAAATAGTAGGAAAAGTGATCTTATGTAAACCAGATGGCCTTGATAGGATATCAGCCTATATGTTCAGCCTGATGACAAGGATAATCTTTAAGATTCACACCAATTGGTCTGCAGTATTGTTTGATAAGATAAAAGAAGGAATCAAGAAGCCAAACTTGGCTAGGATCATGAGTCTGTACCTGACTGTAATAATTCTAGAGGTGATGCAACAGATTCCTGGATCAAAGATAAATCACAAGAGGAGAATTGACATAAGGTTATTCTCAAGATGGGATAGAGTTCTTTCAAAGGAGATGCCTGATGTGGACAGGCAAGAGCTAACGAAAAAATCACCAGCACATGACCTTTCTGAGCATGGTCATGAAGATGCACAAGAACAGGAAGCACAAGTTAGAGAACAAGTTCAGGATAAGATTGAGACTACTCAAGTCAAGGAAGAGACTATCTCTGCACAGGTGTAGGGGGAGCTAATTACTGCACAGGTTCAGGGGGAGACACATTCTGAATAGGTGCAGGAGGAAGAAAGAATCAATTTATCAGAGGACATAGTTTCTCAAACTGGTCTTGATATTTCTTGAGTTGTTACTGCTGCTGAGAAAGAACTATCTCCTGCTCACACTCAATAAGAATTCACTATTGAAGAGTTGTTTCCTGATCTTGAAGGAGCAGCAGATAAAATGGAGACCCTAATATTTGAGGGGGAGCAAGTAAGGATTGAGGGGGAGTAGGTTAATATTGAGGAGGAGCAACATGGAGCTGAGATAGAAATTTCTTCCACTCCTCAAGAGAGAGTTAATATTGAAAGTTCTTCAGAGTCTGAGCATAAAGAAGTCCGGGAGGCCAAGAAAAGAAAACTAATGGTCTTTAAGAGAAGAATTCAAAGCTATAAGAAGGCTCTGCAAACAACTACTTCACAATCTACTTCTGATTTTTATTACAGCAAGCTTATGGTTGATTTACAAGTAAAATTTGATGAGCAGAGATTGACTCTTGAAAAGTATGTGGATGAAAGCCATAAGGCTCTTCAATTTGATCTAGCCCAAGACATAAAGTCAATCAGATTTGAGGTCAATCAGAATAAGAAAGAAATGACAGATTGCTTCCACAAGGGGGGCAATGCTGTGGTATTTTTGGCTACTCAGCAAGCAGATATTAAGAAACAAGTGGATGATATTGCTGTCAAACAAGGATATGTCCTTGAAAATCAAATAAGAATGAATGAGAATCTGACTGAATCTCAAAATGTGATAGTCACTGAGTTTAAAAATACTGTTATTGTAGTGACTGAGGCAAGAAATAAGGAGAAAGAAGACTTTGATAAGAAGCTACATGAAACATTGGATTCCTTTCAGATAGCTATTACTAATTCTTAGAAAACAATTTCTGATCAGCTTCAAAAGTTAAAGCCATTCTTTAAAGATGGTATTAATTACCTGGATGGGCAAATCCGATTTCAAAAAGATTATTTGAGATAACATATGGCCAGAGAAGTCATAAAGGGGGAGAGGGTATTAGTATATGCAGGCTCTGATCATGCAAAATGGATAACCAATAACATTAGAGCTACTTTGGGATATCCACCCTTATGTGATGATGATAATATGGCTGAGTCAGGGGTGCAACCAACTCTACTTGAAGGTGATCAACCAGAGGTTGCCCAAGTCATTTACCCCCCTGCAGATCTTGAGATGATTCATCAACAAGTTCAGTCTATGTACAGCCATCCAGCACCAGTTACTAATGTTATTATTGAAAAAGTAGATATGCCATAAGCTGGTCTGAAAGCTCAGCAAGATGCTCAGTTATCAAAGATAAGATTCAGAGAGCAGGCAGAATTAAAACCAGATTGTGAGCAGTGGACCCCACTTCAAGAAACATTATATAAACTGCCTGGAAAGCTGTAAAAGATCAAGTTCATGAAAGAGGTAAATGGTATAATGAGCAGGAGTGGCAAATGTATGAGGCTAGGCAAGAAGCCATACTTCAATTTAGGAGAAAGGCTAAGAGTGGGAAGCTACCTCCTGATGCTGAGGAGCCTAGCAAGTATTTCCCTAAGCCTTTTCATTACTTTGAAAGGCAAATGATCAAGGCTGAAGCACAAAATAAAGTTGATTTGAAAGGCAAGAAGCCTATTAAAGATACAGGACCTCCTGTGCAGGCTAAGATTATATCTGGAAAAGGAATAGTCATCAAGGAGGCAGTCCAACCTTAGTTTTGTTTTTACTAGATTGTTCAAAAACTATAAAATTCTTAGTTTTTCAAGAAGTCTATGTAATCTGTATAAAGAAACTTTTTTATATTATAAACAAAACCATGTTCCATGATCATTTAGTTTGCATCCTTTTTCTGTGATGTGATTTTACTATTTTTTTGTTTATAATTTACCCTGTTAAATAATGTTTATACATCATCATGTTTATTTATTATAAGTTGTGTATGTCATTGACAAAAGGGTTATGACTTCTCCAAATAGGGGGAGATTATTGGATACATTGGAAAATATGTACCTGATTTGGAGAAGCCTCACTTAGCTCAATGATATACATCAAGGTGTATTTGATGTTATTTTGAGTTTATATGTGCAGGTTAAGTATTGGCTAAAAAGCAGAAAAAGTTTATAAGTCCATGTGTCGACACTTCAGGAAGTCTGTGTCGACACTTGGAAAAGTTGTGTCGACACTTGAAGCAACTGTGTCGACACACAAAAATTTGTAGTCGACACACAGAATTTTTTAGTCGACATCAACTGTGTCGACACCGGGAGGCAGTGTCGACACACAGAAATAGTTAGTCGACATCAACTGTGTCGACACCGGGAGGCTGTGTCGACACACAGAAGCAGAGTCGACATCAACTGTGTCGACACCTGGAGGCAGTGTCGACACACAAATTCTGAGACTAAATCTATTGTATCGACATACAGGACTTGTGTTGACACTCAGCAGAGGTTCAACATAAATGATTGTTGTGGAGTTAAGAAGTGATTGTGTCGACACAAATAATCAGTGTCGACACATTCTCAAGATGAAGTGTCAAGAAGCTGTGTCGACATCAAGGCAGCTATGTCAACACCATAACAGTCTGTGTCGACACTTAAGTCACTTGTGTCGACACATATTGACAGATGGTCTCCACACTTTATAACAGTTTGTCTCGACGCTTTGCTGACAAAGACAAAGGCTCAAGATCTGTTTGATGACTTGACAGCTGTGACTTACAACAGGTTTACTGAAGCCTTCAGTCTTGTCAGAAGTTCGTTAGAAACCGGATCAGTCGGTTACCATGGGAGAAGCCTATAAATAGACGGACTGTGTCAAACCAAACACAACGATCTAATCAATCAAAATAAAACTAACCCAACTATTGTGAGATTGATCTCTGATCAAGAAAGTACAAGTCATAAAGAAGAAGATCTTCATGAGAAGATCTAAGAAGACATTCTGAAGTAGTTATCTATTCAGATTCTGTCTAAGTTGAATTCAATCAAGAATTCAGAAGTATCTTTAAGAGGTTTGGAGAGAGAGAGATCCAACTATTTTAAGTCGAGTAGGAGACAATCATAGGTCTCTCAATAAGCAGTTACTGAACTAATCTGTCAAGAAGATTCAGATCTATTTCTTGAATCTTAGGAAAAAGCTGCCAGTCAGTTATATTCAAAGGAAATCAACCCAACTAAGTTCAGATTCAAGAAGCTTTGAAGAAAGCTAAGATCAAGTTGATTTCAGCCATTAGCCTCTTCAAGAAGCTGATCAAGAAAGTTCTTATCCCTTCTCTCTCAACAGGGGTAAGAGATTATAAAATTCCATATCAAATTCTGTAGGATCTATTCATAGATCTGAGTTGTTAGCCTATTTTATAAAGGCTGAGTGTAGGAGATTTGTTCTCTGAGTGGTAGGGCTGTTTGTGCCTGAGTTATAGGAGAAGGTATTCTCTTAGTTGTAGGCCTTGTGGCAAGGCTGCGGTAGGGCTTGTTAGCCTGAGTTGTAGGAACCTTATTGGGTTCTGAGTTGTAGGAACCTTTCAGGGTTCTGAGTTGTAAGATCTGTGGATCTGAGAAGAAAAGGAAGAAGTTAGGCCGAATCTAGCACACTGCTAGATAGGTGAAGGGGGAAAGTGGATGTACCCAGACCTTGGGGAACCAATATAAATCTGTGTGTAGTCTGTGATGCTTGTATTATTATAGTTTCTGTGATTGTATGTGTTGTGATAACTGTAGAGATTTGAGCTTTATATTAAAGATCTGTAGCTAAATTTTGCCTTAAGTTAAAACAAGGATAAGAACCTATTAACCCCCCTGTAGGTGTTTAGGTTGTCTTGAAGTTAAAACTATCACTATGCAAAAAGGAAAGAGGACTTTACATGTCCAAGAAGAGAATCGTTACCCTCGTGGTTATCTTTGGCGCCATGGAGATCTAGACGGATGAAAAGCACCGTAACAGCCTCGCCCCCATAGATCTAGAGTTGGCTTGTGATTTGGGACTCTGAAGTTCCTCCGGCGGCCGGATCTCTCCTTCTCCTTCTTCCTTGCTCTCCTCTCTCTCTAAAGCTTTAGAAATAGAAAGCTTGATGAGGAATGAGGGTTTCAAACCATATTCCCAGACTATATATAAGCAAGGACCGCTCTTGACCATTAGATCCCATTAGAAGGAAACAAATGACCACGAATCGCACTTAAAACCAATTTCCAGGGCAAAACACGGCTTGTGACATGCCCTTTTCTAAGACCGTGTTCCACACTCGCCGCAAACCTGGAAATACAGAACAAAACATGGCCTATGACACGGCTTGGGCCATACCCATGTCAACCATGGACACGGCCGTGTCATGGGTCGTGTGCCTCAATTGACGCTGAAACCGTCGCATCCCAAACAGGACACGACCCTGTGACATGCCTGTGTCATAGGCTGTGTGCCAGACATGCCTTGGGACATGCCCGTGTACCAGGTCGTATAACTCTCTCGATATTGCCCGACTAATAGCCTGAGCAGGACAAGGCCCTGGACATGCCCGTGTCTTAGGCCGTGTTACCGACCTCCATGGGTCATCGAGTGCATTTTGTCGACCACGTGAAAAATTGTCAAACCCAACACGACACGGCCCTGGACACGCCAGTGTCCTAGGCTGTGTGACCCTTACTAGGCCCCAAACATGGCAACAAACATTGTCTGTCCCACTTTTGAGTTTCGGGGCGTTATAGGGGGTCACTCTTATCTATACCTGCAACATATCCAAAAATGGGAATTTTTGGAAAATATTTTCCTATAGTTTTTGAAATAATTTAATAAATTATTTATGATTTAATTAAAGGGTTTAATGACCTCCAATCCCTCCCAAATTTTGGTGAGTGGTCCTTTGGGTCAACATAGGACTCTGTATAAAATTTCATCCCATTTGGAGATGATTTTGGTTGGAGTTTGGTAAACCCTAGCCTAGGCCAAAAAGGGTTAATTAGGTTAAAATGTCCTTTGGGGTATTGAGTGATCAAATCACCTCAACAGAGGTTGAAACTTGGGTCACTGATTTGTTATGACATTAAACACCCTAACATGGAGTTTGGGGTGGATTAGGGTGGATTTGCCCTAGGACCCTAGCTCAAACCCTAAGGTTGAACTTTGGGGGTTTGTGGAGGACATGGAGTGATATGTCCTTGTATAGACATCGTGTTAATCCCATGTGATCTTAGGGTAGTTAATTGCCCTTGGAAGGAATGTGGTGACATTTAGGCTTAGACACACAACTTAAACCAATTTTGGATTTTTTTTAGTCCTATACCTTTTATGAAAATATTAATGGGTCATATGACTTTGGACCATCATGAGATTTTTGTAGGAGTAATTTTATAGTAATATTAACCTCTGGAAATTTATTATAGGATGTTTAGAAAATAGTAGCTCAAACTTGTAGGTATAACCTTCACCTTGCCCATTTTGATGATATTGAAGTAAATGTGCTTTAATTGTCTTAGGATGATATGAAAATCCGGAGAAGTTAATCAAATATTATTTGTAGCCACTGGTAGATTATTTGGAATAATTGGGCATCTCCTCTTAGTACTTCATTTGTTAAGTGAAATAGTGCACCTTATTTTTATAAAAATATAATAAATACTCTATCTTCCTGTAAAAATTTGTTACTTGGCCAAAGAACTTTTTACAGCATAATAAAGCCTAGAAAATTATTATAGTTTATTTGGATGAGTTTACAAGAATGTTTCTTCACGAAGTGCACAATCATGGATTTATTTGAGGTATTTTTCTGTATAGCTCACTGATCTTGGAATTGCATGACACATAGTCAGTAATATTTTATGATCATATTAAAACTCTGGTGATTTTTGTATAATTTTTAGACAATTATTTTATGTACTCCCTTCATTAACTCTAACTATTTGAATGACCTTGAATTAATTATTTAGAGGTTATTACATTTATAAAAATATGTGAAATTTGGTATTCACTGATATTTTGCTATCATATAGTATTCATAATTTTTTGGTGGCCATAATTAAAGGAAATCTAGTACTTCATGTTCAAAATTACTCATGGCCAAACTTTTGGGAAAATCTAATAAATGCTAAATTAATAAGGAAAATTACAAGTTTTTGTATTTAAGCTAAATGTGTCATGATAGACCCACAATAATTATCTTAGGGCATTTGGATTACAATTTGGAGTACCTCCTATCATGTACATCATATAGCTTAGGTTGGTTGGCATTTAGTAAAATTGCAGAAATTATGATAACATGTGGAATCGACATAGGGAGATGGGGTTATTAGTTTAATGATCTTGGTAAAGTGAAAAAGAAAAGAGAGCTTCATTAGGAGTCATGATGAGGAGAGTGTTGGGTTGACTAGTGTTAAGAGGTGCTCGGGATCGACGAAAGATCGTCCTTCCTGTGGAGAGAGAGAGAGTCAAAATATATTAGGGTTAGATCGAGAATAATATTAAAAGGGATCGGGAATTGGGTAATAACCAATAATAGTAAGTGCCTTACGAAAGGGAGCTTTTGGATTCAGCCTATCGTTATTCCTGGCTCCCCCGAGAGCCCTTCATAGGGAATGTCCTTGGCAGTCCAAGATTAACGTAAGCCGTAAGACTAAATTGATTACAAGAGTAATTAGAAATACACTTGGATTACACTTACACTCACACTTCCCCTTATTGTGGGAGTTAGGTTGGGTCTCACGAATGGTAGGATCTGTGGTTTTGGTGATAGGCAGATTAGCCCGGCGAGCCGATGGATCGGTAAATATTTGTGGCGAACGGGATAGTCCGGGGAGCTTTGGCTCGGTGGGAAATTATATTAATATTGCATGTGCATAAGATATAAGGTGGTGGGTCTTTATTATTGGAGTGTCGTCGCACGGAAACCAATACATTGACTCGGAAAGTGTGGTTTGGCACTTAGCCAAATAAAGTCCGGTGCGCCAGCTAGCAAGAGTACGCAGGAGCTCCGCTTAGTGCACCAGCTTTGAGGCGTATGATAGGTCTGATATTTATTGCTAATACTGGTTTAGAGGTGGGCGAGGCCCAACCCACCGCTTCCGTTTTCCACTATAGAGGTATCCTGGGAGGTTAGGCTCCAAAAAGGGGGAACTAAAGGTCTGTGTGCACAGAGTCGGGTGTGTGTGTTGCACTTGCATGTTCACATCATAGCATACTTTCATGAAATAACATTATCATTGCATATAACCCTTGACACCTATTATATAAATTGGTTTGAGACTCTTTATATAATATGCCTTGCAAAACGACCCCTTGGTCTATAGGTTTGTATAGGCATTCCTATAGGTCATGGTTACTTACTTAGTTTACCTTCATGTACTTTTACTTGCTCACCTTATTCATGTGTTGTTGGGAATTGTGCCCTTCAATGTCCCTTAGGATTTGAAGAAGCATCACCAATCATGCTAAGGGGTATAATGTATTTGATGTGTGTTGGAGTTATTGCATGCAGGTTGTCCTTGATTGGACAGCTGAACAGGAGGAGGAAGCTGGAAGTTAGAAAATTTGATTAAGGAAAATGCGCTGAGACAACTAAGACAGCTGAGAAGAATGTCTCAGCAGAACTGCTGAGACAGCTGAGACAGCTGTGATAGTTGAGAAGAATTTCTCTACAAAACCACTGAGATAGCTGAGAAGCTCAACAAAAATCATTGAGAGAAGTGTTGGTCTCAGCTAAACCGCTGAGATAGTTGAGAAGAAAATTGCTGAGACAGAAGACAGTGTCAGCTATAAAGAAAGAAAATCGTTGAGACAGTTGAGAAGAACTCGCTGAGACTAAGTCAGCAGAATTTCTCTAAGTCCAGAAGCGTTGAGTGAGGCAGGCTCACTCAACGATTCTAAAGAAGAAGCCCAGTTCAAAATTCGTCGAGCTGATTCAAGAATTCATCAAGCTAATTCCAAAATTTGTCAAGCCCAGCTCACAGTTCGTCGAGCTCAAGTTAAGGGTTAAAGATTCTAAGTTCGTCAAGCCCAATTCAGAAATCGTCAAACTGATTCCAGAATTGGTCGAATGTAACTCACCTTTCGTCGAGCTCATGTTAAAGGTTAATTACACTGAGTTCGTAGAGCACAGTTTATAATTCGTCGAACAGATTTCGAAATTCGTCGAACCCAGATCCCGCTTCATCGAGCGCAGTTAGGACAGTTTATACCGTTGTAGGAAAGCTGCAGCAGTGATGGAAAGTACTATTTATCTTCTTCTGAGGAAGGTGGCGCTCACCATCTTTTCTGGGCCCACATTCAAATTGTGTCGTTGATTCAAAATCAACAACTATAAAAGGAAGAGAAGAAAAGGAGATTAGGGTTAACGGAACCGTGAACCAGAACGAAAGTATAAATAAAAGTAGAGGCGGCTAGACTTCATCTTCTTCGACAAGCTTGAAAGCAAAGTCTAGCAGGCAAGCTAAAAGGCTAAGAGAGAAAGATAGTTGAAGCTTCTTCCAGTTCAGCAAGATTGTTCCTTGGAGAACAAGTTAGCTGATTCAGTCTATTAGCAAGAGAAGATAGCTGTGTGAAGGACTGTAAGACTTCAACAGTAGGTAGCTGTATTCTGAACAGCAGAGAAATAAGTAGCTATAGAAGAAGACTCATACCCTCTACTTCAAGTGGTCTAGACTGATATCTGCTCAGTCTAGCAACTTTGACACAGAGATTTTTCTCTGAGTCTGTATTTCAATTTTCCTAATTACTTTCTTGTAGGATTCAGTTTATCTGAATCTGAGTGTAGGGCACTTGTGCCTGAGTGGTAGGTGACTAATTAGTAACTGAGGTAGGTTCCCTGCTGGGGTACTGAGGTAGGATCCAAGTGTGGATCTCTACTGTAGGGCTTAATTTCCTTAGGTAGGAGAGTGCTGCTCTCTAAGGTAGGATCCAAGTGTGGATCTGAGGTAGGGATATCCTCCCAGCCTAAGTGTAGGGCCTAGTGCCTGAGGTAGGTTACTAGTGAGTCACTGAGCTGTAGGTGACAAGTGTGTCACTCAGTTGTAGGACTTGGAGGAGGTTGAGCAGTAGGTGCCTGGAAGAGCACTGAGTAGGTACTTGGATAGGTACTAAGTTTTAGGAGTACTGCAGCACTCTGAGAGTAGGGTTATTTTCCTAAAGTTATAGGGCTGAGAATCCTGAGCTATAGGCCTTAGAAATAAGGCTGAGGTAGGTGGTTAGTGGAACAATGAGCTGCAGGAGACCCCCTTAGGGCTCTGAGGTAAGAGCCCTTGTTGTTCTTAGTTTGGATTCTGAAAAAAATCTGTGTGTAAGGCTGAGGGACTTAGGTGTAAGCTCTGAGGAGCATATTGGTGGAGTTTGTGCCTAGTCTAATAAATCAGTTGGATAGGTGGGAGGGAAAGTGGATGTACCTGATTGGGAAACCACTATAAATATTTGTGTGCTTGCTGTGTTGCTTGTTTCTTTCTTGTATTGCAGGTAATTAGGACAAGCTCTAGATCACTAATTTTATAAATAGCAAAAAGTCTTAAGAAATTTCAAAGACCTATTCAGCCCCCCCCCCCCTTAGGTGACTAGCTAACCCATAAGTAATAACTTTCATGTGTATACTCTTATTGCTTATCTACTATTTGTCTCTTTTAAGACTTGATATGATTATATACTCATGATAGACTAGTTCCACCGCCACCTACTTACTTTTGTTACTCTCCACCTTATATACCTTCCATTTCCTTCTCCCTACTCTGTGTCTAGGAGCCATGGGGGAGGGGTGGGGAATGATAGGACTTAGTCTTTAAGACTAACGATCGTTGCCCAAATCATTTTAGGAGTTCGTGGAGCCGAACCAAGAGATGCAGCCCCAGAGGTCGGTGGGCATGAAGACGGGATAGTCTAGCACGGGAGTTCAGGCAATAGGGACAGTGAGTCCCAATCATTAGTACTTACAATGTATTTGCTTCCGCGTTGAGTGACTTGTAATGAGGATTATGATGTATTGGGCAGGAGCCCTTTTTATAAGTACTTTGATTTATCATTGCGGTGGAATCTCCCTTTGTGGAGATTTATCTTATTTCATGTGATTTCTGGTACATAAGTATTTGAGTTTACTTTACTCATGTACTTATACTTGTACTCTTCTCTTCTGCGATCGGTATGGCAAGCAGGATCGGCATTTTGTAGTGACGACCTTCCCGGGTGTGTTGGTGTCACCGCAAAGCGGCGGTTCTAGGCATAAGACCTGTTGGTGCAAAAAGGGTCTTAATATGCATGTGATGTATGTGTGAAATCTGGGGTCTAGGGGTGTGCAGGATGCTGCATTAAAGTACTGGAACCATTTCAAGGAAAAGACCCAGAAAAGGTCACAGTCTAGAGAACTGTGGATGTCGTCGGGCGACAGTGACTGTCGCCGAACAATAGCTCCCATGGAGCAATAGTGTTTTGAGGCCTATCTCTAACAGACATGTCGGTCATTGTATGAAAAGCTGTGAGCTTAAATTGCCCTTCAATTGTGGGTACCATCCTGAAATGGTAAAGGGCCATGTGGCTTATGATGAGTTTTGTCGTAGAGGCCAATTACTGTGCCATAAAGTTAAGTACCTCTGAACGACTGGGTCATCAAGTTAAGTACCTCTGAATGTGCAGTCGGACATCAAGTTAAGTACCTCTGAACGACATAGTAATAAAGTTAAGTACCTCTTAACGACAAAGTTTCTGTCAAGTTAAGTACCTCTGAACGGCGGTGTTGCACGGGGGAGGCCGATACATCGAAAATGTGCCCTGAGTGCACGAGGCATGCGGCTGTTGAGCCTACGTCTGTGGTGAATGGTGCTTAAATTGCACATTATAAATGCCATGATATATATATGATGCCTTGTTTGTCGGGATGGAGAAATGCCGCCCCGAGTAAGGGGTATGATCGATATAAACGGGTCAGCAAAATGCTGACCGTTGCTTTGTTTGCTACATTTTTGTGGGACCTTTTGTGCAGGTGTTGGAGAGCCAAGTGGGAAGTTGCGGGCGGAAGCTCATGTGGTGCAATTGGCTGGCCCTTGAAGTCCCAAAAGCGAACATTTACTATTTTCATGTGTGGTCGGCTTGCGTGCCAAAGTATGAAACCACTTTTTGTTATATGAAACAGTTGTAATAAGGCTACGGCCGAAATATGTATTATATGTATATATATATATATGATTCCTATTGTGTAGTGGATATGGGTTCATAAACTAAAATGCTTCCGGTAGAATGCTCTGAGTTAGGGTGCGTTCATAATTGAGCTTGGATTTTGAAACAATATGTAATTTCCTTAACTGTCTGTTGTATATGGCGTAGGGCCCCGGCCGGATCTTCTATCATATACTGTACGACGGATAGGGGAGTTACACTACCGCAGGTAGTACCTCCTTGAGAGCTTTGTTTATGGCCTTTGTCATGGAGACATGGGGCTTGAGATGTGGGGCTAAGGGCTCTGTGAGCCCACTCAAGTGACCTACGAGCAACCCATGTATCATAATAGGGTAATGTATTGATTGGAGAAATGAGAATGGGAAGGCCGACCCGCGTCGTGGTAGTTTTTTTCCTATGATGTGAGCAAAAAGAAAGGGTCAAACCTACCCAGTGATTGTGTGGTCCGTCCGTGGGTAGTGATGCCTGTCGCAGACATAGTTACAGGTCTAAGGCCTTGCATAGGCTGTAGAGACTACTAAAATGCTCATGTTGTTGTCGTTTGGAGAATGGCGGTGGTCGCTTGTTTTTGTCCAAACATCGAGAATGTGCCCTGAGAGCACGGGGTATGTGGTCGTTTGTCCTACGCCTGTGGTGAAGTGTGCTTAAATTGCACTTTCATTACTATGTTTTGTTTTGCTAATACATTGTAGGGAAGGAGCTCTGCCGCCCCGAGTAAGGGGTGGGGTCATTATAATTTGGTCATCTTTAGATTAACGTTTTCTATTTTGCCACCGTTCGGTGGATCTTACACAGGAACAGGTGAGCCAAGTGGCAAGTAGCGGGCTAGAGCCCTTGATGTTGTGCAGTCTCTTGAAAGTCAAAGCTAAGTATTTTCATTTACTTTGTTCATGTGTGGCCGGCCTGTGTGCCGAATTCTATAAAACACTTTATTTCAAGTTAAATGTTGTAAGGCCATAAGGCCAAGACTCTATGTGTATTTGTACTTTCATTCTCTCTTTGGGTTTTAGTGGACATTCATGTGTTGTTATGGGTTCTTCTAACTTGCTTAAAAGCTTCCGGTAGAATGCTCTTTGTTAGGTTTCGATATCATCTCAGAGTATTTCTTATTAATATGAAACTCCGCTGACTGTCCGCGGGATATGAAGTGGGGCTCCAGTTGGACCTTCAGTTATTTCCCATGTGACGGATGGGGGTGTTATAGAGGAGATTTCCTCTCTTCAGCATGCTTCTTCCTTACAGTCTGAGTCAGCACCTTTGCAAGCTTAGGTGAGGAAAGAAGTCAGATAGTTGAAGATGATCTCCATTATCAAAATTGGCACCATTAAAAGGAAGAATAAGATCATCATGGATCTTGAAGAAAACCTCCTCAAGGAGAAGAAGCTTGTGACTAAATTTTCAAAATACAAAATAGTTTTGCTACTAATTGAATCCCTCACCTCTCAAAAGAATAAGAGAGGTTTGGGGTTCAAGTGGAATTGTAGAGCTTCTCATTCCAAAGAGAAAGGCAAAGATCCTGTTGTACCTCCGACCACCTTTCAAAAGGTAATACTCCCTTCCAACAGGTATGACCAGGACAATATTTATGGTCATTGGAAGAATGAGAACTCTTCTTGTATGGATACATGTGTATCCTATAATGGAAGGAGAAAGGGCATGGGACTGAGTGCACTAAAGGTTCCCCTTAAATAGATCCAAAAGGCCCATTATGGACCATTTGTGTTTGGTGCTCTATCCCCCCTCTAAAGGATACGGTAATGGATTATTCTCAAGTTCCTCCAACAAAAACCTTGACTAAAGGTAAGTCATTTAGTAAGCCTCACTTTGTTGTCTCTAATGTCATCAGCAGCATGCCAACTGCATAGAAGACTTCTGTTGGTAAATTTCATAGTAAGACAAGTACATATACAAGTATACTCACCTTCATTCAAATTCTTGTTGAAAGAAACAGGAAGAAGACTACTGCTCTCCCCTATGAACAGATAACCATTGATAGATTGCACACTCCAAAGGCTGTTCTGAAGAGGAGATACAACATTCATGAGTGTTGGTGTTGTGGCAAGGTGGGTCACTTTGCCAAAGACTATTGGCCCAATAAAAGTGTGCCAAGGGCAAAGGTGAGTCTTTCTGTCAGGGTTGCTACAGGTAGACTGTTCATTTTCAGGCTAACATGAACCAAAGACCCAATCCCTTTTGGGTTCCTTAGGAAAACTAATTTGTGTTTGTAGGATAGTCTAAGTACCCATATAATGCCAATATAGTACTTGGACAGTAGATGTTCCAGACATATGATTGGAACAAGGATCCTTCTTAAGGATTATACTCCAATGAGGAATGGACCTAAGGTCATTTTTTGAGGTTCAGACAGAGGAGTTACCAAGGGCTATGGTATGATCACTAATGGCATAGTCTCCATCATAATGGTAGCTTATGTAGAAGGATTGCAACACAATCTATTAGTATAAGCCAACTATAAGATATTGGCTTATCATTTTCTTCCACAAGGATGAGTGTCTGATCAAAAGGTCAACTGACTAAGAGGACATTTTGACAGGCATTAGGAGTTGAAATATTTATGTTTTAAATTTCTTATGCTTAAGCACGAACTCACCGATATGTCTGGTAGAAAATGAGAAGGTCTCTTATTATGTGCAATGGCATAAGAGGCTTGCTCACTTGAACTGCAAGACAATTAGCAAGCTCTTTAGTGAAGGGCTAGTCAAAAATGGACCCAATCTAAGATGCACCAAAGAGGGTAATTGCTCTACATGACAAAAGGGACAGTAGATAAAATCTTCCTTCAAGAGCATTGGGTCCAAGGATTCTGAGAGGTGTTGGTACCGCTTGCATATGGATTTATTTGGTCCTATGCCAATTCATAGTCTAGGTAGAAAGTCTATACACTTGTGATAGTTGATGACTATTCCAGATTTGCTTTGGTTTTCTTTTTAAAGAAAAAGTCTGAAACCCTTGACATCTTGATGACCTTTGTTAAGAAAGTTCAGAATGAAAAGTACCGCTCTGTGGTCAAAATCAGAAGTGACCATATCACTTAATTTCAATTTGAAGGCATGCAAAAAGTCTGTGAAGGACAAGGGATTCATCTAGAGTTTTCTTCTCCAAGAACACCTCGGCAAAATGGGATTGCTCAGGGGAAAAATAGGACTCTCAAAGAAGTTTGCAGGACACTACTCAATGACACTTCTCTCTAAGAGTACTTCTTGGATGAGGCAAAAAAAACTATTTTATTGTTCTGAATAGATCTTCTATCAACAAGTATCACACGAAGACTCCCTCTAAGATTATGAAAGATAGAAAACCAAATATTGCCTATCTCAGAATCTTTGGAAGTAAGTGTTTTGTGTTGAATAATGGGAAGTCTTACATGACTAAAATTGCTGCCAAATCCTATGAGGGAATTTTTGTTGGGTACAACAACCATAACAAAGAATATAGAGTCTACAACTTGAAAAATCAAGTTATTGAAGAGTCTGTCAATGTTGTGTTTGATGAGTCTTCCATGATTAACAGTGAGCTATCTAGCTCCACTAGATCTGTAGGTGTGTGCATTCTTGATGAAGGACAAAGTACACAGGATATAGGTGAAGACCAGTTGGATCTAGAACTTTAAATTAAAGCTACTGAAGATAGAATACCAGTTGTAGTCAGGCACTTCAGAGATCATCCCATAGATTAAATCATAGGAGATGTAAGCCAAGGTATTACAACAAGGATCAGTAGCCTCAACATTGCAATGTTTTCAAGCTTCTAGTCTCAAGTTGACCAAAAGAAGTTTGAAGATGCCATCATAGATCCATTTTAGATTGTGGCTATGTAAGAAGAACTGAACCAGTTTAGGAGATGTAAAGTCAGGAGTTGGTTCCCAGACTAAATGGATATAACATCATTGGAACCAAGTGGATTTATGGGAATAAACTTGATGAAAATGGTGTTATCATCAAGAACAAGGCTTGAATAGATGCCAAGGGATACACACAAGAAAAATCTATTGACATTGATCAAACCTTCGCACCAGTTGCTAGACTGAAGGCAATAAGATTATTCCTTAGGGAAGTCAAGGGTAAGATCATTCTAGTCCAAATTTATGTAGATGACATAATTTTTGGTTCTACTGATGATGACCTCTTGAAAATGTTTGCGAAATTTATGCAAGTGCAGTTTAAGATGAGCGGTATGGGTAAACTCATGTACTTCTTGGGCATCCAAGTAAGACTGTCAGAGGATGGTCTATTCATCTCTTAGTGTAAGTTTGCCAAGGAACTAATTAAGTAGTTTGGAATTAAGAGTGACTCCATAATGAAAACTCCTATGGGGTCAAGTGTGTCAATAGACAAGTATGAGACTAGGAAACCTGTCTATGAAACCTTATATAGAGGCATAATTGGCTCCCTACTCTTCCTAACTACTAGTTGGCCTAACATCATGTATGTTATATATGTTTGTGCTAGATACCAAGCAAGCCCTTAAGAGTCTCATTATTTTGCAGCATAAAGAATTTTGAGATATCTCAAGGGGACAACTGATCTTGGCCTATGGTACCCTTTGAATAATGATTTTTAACTAATAGGGTATTCAGATGTAGATTTTGAAGGGTGTAAAGAAGACAGGAAAATACATCAGACACCTGCCAATTTCTTGGAAGATGACTTGTGTCTTGGAGCAGCAAGAAGCAAACCAGTGTTGCCATCTCAATAGCTGAATCATAGTATTTCTCAGTTGGAAGTTACTATGCATAACTTCTATATATTCAGCATCAGCTCCAAGACTACAATATCTAGCTAAGTAGAACTCCAATGTTTTGTGATTCTTCTAATACAATCTCTATAGCTAGGAAATCTATTTCTCATAGCAGGACTAACTACATAGAGATTTGATATCACTTCATTAGGGGCATGTAGAAATAGAAGATATTTGTCTTGAGTTTGTCCTCACTTACAAATAGGTGGCTGACATTTTCACTAAGCCACTAGATGAAGCCAAGTTCAATACCTTTAAAATTGAGTTAGGTATGTTGAACTTAGTTTTGATTCATTGTCTGTCCATATATAGATATTGTAAGAAAAATTGACCCTTATAGGTTATCAAATAAGATATGGACTAAGTACCCCGGCGTCGAGTGTGCTGAGACTAAGTGTCCAAGCGTTGAGTGTGTTGAGACAGCTTCAGGCAACCAGTGTGTCGAGTGCATCGAGTCCACTCAACAAATCAACTAAGCCAGTTCTTATTACGGCTATCTTTCAGGATAAATCTCAGCCATTGATAAAATCATATTAAACACGACAGGTACATCCCTCTCCACATTCTAAAATAGGGGTAAATATAAATAGAAGTGTGTGTGCTTAAAATAAAATACACTATTCCTAGCCCTTTTCAACTTCTTGCCACCCTGCGATGATATTTCAAACAAGCTCTAGAAATTCAAAAGTTCTTGGTGCTAAAAAGAATGGATTTCCTATTTGAGGGTTTTGAGTTATTGAGAAATTGATTCAAGGATGCTCCGGATGAATTACAACTCGTTCTCTACTTACTGTAAGTCACTGACCTAGAATTCATCCTGTCAGAACTAAACTCGATATGGAAGAGAGAAGTGCTTGAACTCTATTCGAATTCCACTATCTACACATCCTCCAATAAAATCAAATCATCCATCAGTGGGCATAAGATCAAGATCCCTCCCAGAAGGTTGAACAAAGCCCTGAATCTGCCCAAGTTCAGACCGTCTGTTGAAGAGGAAGAACCATATCAAGATGATGTGAAATCTTCCCTCAAGTGGTGTGGTCTTTAAAACAATACCACTGGGTCTGTTCTGAGAAAGGTGATGAATTTAAAAGGAAACTTTCTGGCAGATGTCATTGGCAAAGCTCTGATCAGTAAGACAGGGTCCCATTAAAAGATCTCTAGAAAAATGTTAGATCTAATGACAAGGATAATTCTATCTAAGTGAACTAACTAAAGGAGGGTACTATTTGACAGAATACTAGAATGTGTCCAAGAGTAAAACTTGGGAAGAATCTTGTCTCTATACTTGCATACTTCTGTTCGAGGGATCCTTAATATGAGTCTAGAAATAAAAATCAATAACATGAGGAGGATGAACTCAAAGATGTTTGATATGTGGGACAGAGTCTTGCTCCCACATTAGTAATCTAATGATAAAAAAAGAAAGAAACTATGATCACTGATGAAAGCAACTCTTCTTAGAGCAGTGAAGAAGAGCCTCATGACCCTCAATTGTCTGATTCTTTAGATGAAACTAGAAGTGATATGAGTGCTCAGGTTTCTATATCCTCTAAACCTACTACAAGGATTCAACTTGGTGGGTCTTAGTCTAAAGATACTCCTGCATAAACATTTGAAACACTGACTAGAGATATGGTATAAAAGATCTATGCAGATATTGACGGGAGACTACCGAGTCAGATGCTCCTGCTGAGGGGGACCATGTTCAATCAATGCAAGACAAGCTTGATTCCCTCTTAGAAAATCTATAGTGAAAAATATACCAAATCTAAGATGGTCATTAGACTATGCCTTTTAGCCCTCTGTCTATGAGGGAGCAACTTCCTGATACAGTGATTGAAGATGCTCCAGTCATAGTTGATAACGACTAGTAAATTCCTATAGGGAATGCAGAGGTTGAGTGGCAGATTCCAACAGAGCTCCCTGGTCAGGAAACTACAAAAATTATTTACATATCTGAGGGTGGTGAACCAGAGTTTGATGAACCATGTACTGATACTGCTGATCATTTTTCAGAATATATGAGAGCTGACTCAAAGATAAGGAAAGAGACAAGGAATGAGGATGATGATGCATGCTTCCAAGGGGCATCTCATTAGGATGATCCAATGTCCTCAACATTTTTGGCACTACTTAAAGGTTTGCTAAATGATCCAAGAAGATAACTAGAGCACTATGTGGATGATTCCAACAAACAGCTGAGAATGGATCTGTCTATAAATATCAAGTCCATTAGATTTGATGTGAACCTGCTGAAGGCAAATACAGTTGCATTCTTCACAAGGGTTGCTCCTACTATGATATTTACTGAAATCAAACTTCAGGAGATTGGACTTAGGTAGAATGACATTATACAGAATCAGAACATCATATCCAGCAATATGAAAATGGTTCATAAAGCTCAGAAGAGACAAATGGATGCATGCACACAAATTTTGGATGATCATCTACTGGAAGTTAAAAATTATGTCACCAATCGGATAAATTTTGTGGATTAAAAGCTATCTCAGGCCAAGAATTCCCTGACTACAACTATATCTAAAGAAGTCATAAAGGGGGAGAAGGCAATGAGCAAAGCAAACACTAAAAATGTTGTTTGGGTCACCAATGTAATTTGGGGATCATGGGGACTTAAATAATATTCATATGATAATATTGTTCCTGCTCCTCTTCTAGATGATCAGACTTTTGATAATCAATATGATGATCAGTATGGTGATCAATATGGTGCTTAGTGGGCTGAAAACTTTTCTGTTGCTATTGATATTCCTACCTTTAGCCCCACTGCTGAATAGATACTGAAAGCTAAAGGCATGTCAGATGTAGAAGATGAAGAAATCAGGCTCAGCAAAAAGAGGCACAGAGAGAGATGAAAACTAGGCCATACTTTGAAAAATGGAGCCCTCAATCTAGGACTATCATTCTGTCTGCCTAAGATCAAATCAAAGATCACAAGACTGACAAGGGAAAGCTGTCTAGCTTTCTAGAATGGGCTAAGCTACAAAGGAATAAAGAGGCTAGGAGGAAGTTCAGTAGAGATAAGAAGATAGGTGCAGTACCACCAGATGCTCTTGAGCACAATATATACTTCCCAAAGCCTTATAGTTATTTTGAAAGTCAAAAGCAGAAGAAGACTAAGCAGCTGAAAAGGATTTAAAGAAACCCAGCAAGGGCATATTGATCAGGGAACTTGAAACCTTAAATACCTATGTATTCCTTAAAATGGCTCTAGGAATATTGATTTTGTCATACGCATGCTATCTATTTATAATTATCTATTTAAATGGAAATCACAGTTTTTATTATTTGAAAAATAATTGTTCTTGTCTGCTGTGAATGTTTCTCTTTTATAGAGCTGTGAATATTATTTATTAGGGTTATGACTTCTTCAAATAGGGGGAGATTGGGTCTTTTGATCACAATGTCCTAGATTTGAAGAAGGCCCAAAGTTCAATGGTATACACATGTTTGTATTCTATATACAAGTTCAAGTTCAATGTATACAGGTTGTATACTGTTACTTTGATTAGAAAGGTTGTCAGGGACACAATTATAGTTGTACTCAAGACAGGTTATTTGATAAGCAGAAAATAGGCTAAGTCCAAAAGTGTTGAGTGAACTCACTTCACTCAACGCCAGAAGGTCAAAAGCGTTGAACTAACTCCAAGCAGTCAAAGCCTCAGTGTTGTAGAATTGAAATTTGTCTAAAGATAGAAGCGTTGAGTGAAGGCATATCACTCAACGCCTACTCAAAATGATTTCTGGTAAAGTACAGACGCATTCAGTGAAGACGGGTCACTCAATGCCTCATCAAGAATTCAGCAAAGTTGGGAAGCTTTGAGTTTAGAAGCTTCACTCAATGCCTTCATACAGTAAAATTCTACTAAATCCAAAAGCGTTGAGTGATGAAGGCTCACTCAATGCCTTATCAGTAAGGCTAAACAAGTCAAATGCATTGAGTGATGAAGGTTCAATGAACTCCTTAGGAAGCAAAATTTCTGTTATGTGTTTTAGCACTATATCACTTGATTACGCTCAATGCCTATAAATTTTGACTGAAAATCACTAAGTCCACAAATATTGGATCATGCCAACAACATCAATAATTCAAATGTTAAGTTAATTTCACGTTAGATGAAAAATTCGTTGTATGCCTTTAGTATAGTATTAATGCAAAAGATATGTTGCAGTTACCTATTCCGACTGGTCTATACTATACATAGAGCTGTTAGATGGCAAGCAATAAAAGGCACTTTCCAAGAAATCAAAAAGAATATTTTTCATCATTTTCTTCCTCTCAATCAAGTGAGAAAGTTGATTTTCACTCGGATTTACAGAAGCTCTGAAAGGAAAAACTCAAACAGAGGACAGCTGTTGAAGAAGAAAAGAACTATAGAATCAATCTATCTTCAACAACAAGATCAGAAATCTCGTTTTTTTGAGTAAGTCGAAGAAGCAGAGCAAACTCAAGTAGTTGTTCATCTTCAAGGCCACTGCACTCAACACTACTACATCAAAGGCTTGAAGAAGCAGTGCATGGATATTTCTTATCAACATAAGCCGAAACTTCCTGAAGATCTACTATCTTGGTGTTGTGAAGAAGTTGGACTGAGTTTACTCAGCTTAGAAAGAAGACTCAGAGGAAATTCTTTATGGATTCAATCATCTTAAAACCTCTACTCTTTCTATTGATCATTATTTATCTGAGTTGTAAGTCTAACATATAAAGGCTGAGTGGTAGGATTCTTTTGAGATTCTGAGGCAGGGCTTATGTGCCTGAGGTGGGATCTGACTCAGATCTGAGGTAGGAGATTTATTGTCCTTGAGTGTAGGGCTATCCTTTTAGCTCAAGTTGAAGGGCTTCTTGTTAATCCTAAAGTAGGTGATCTAGAGGATCATTGATCTATAGGATTATAGTTTACTCTGAGTGTGTAGGGCTTTGGCCTGAGGTAGGTCTTGGAGGAATCCTGAGAGATCCTAAGGGATCTATGTTTTAAGCTCTTTGAGTCGAGTTTTAAGTGGATTGCCTTTTCTAACAGACTGTTAGAAAGGTGGGAGGGAAAGTAGATGTTCCCATGCCTTGGGAAACCCATATAAATACTGGTGTGTTGATCTTTGTTCTTGAAAGCTAACACAATAATCTAACTCTCAACATACCGAAGCAAAAAGTAGTCATAAGACTTGAAAACATATTCACCCCTAGGTGTATAACTACTCTTAAAACAAAGACTTTCAACTGGTATGAAAAGATCTTTAAGATCGTCAATGACTTAAGAAATTATGGTCATGTGTTTACCAACGGTGAACTTAATGATAAATTATTGAGATCTCTAACCAAAGAATGGGATATTAAGATTTATGCTATAAGGGATTTGGTAATCTGGCTAAGATAGAGCCATAGAACTTATAAGAGAAGCTGTTTTCTCACGAGTTATAACTCAACACCAGAAAGGACAAAGAAGAGGGAAGCATCACTTCAGTTAGACAGAAGTATGTAGGTCTGAAGGCCGAAGAGTTAAGGAAAGGCAGATGTTGGAGCCAAAATTGACCTCAACCAATGTTCAAAATAGGGGTGCAGCCAACACGTACTTCTCTCAAGCCTCGCCTCTTGACTGGTAGCTAACGACCTAGGACTGACCCAAAGACTCAGCAGGGAGGTCCAACCTCACACCCAGAAGATCTCTGAGAGCTTCCCCTCCAAAGCAAAACGCTGGGCTAGGAGCTCCTGAGAAAGTGTAACGCCCCCCGAATTTCCGATGATTTATTTAAATTCGCGTTTGGCGTTACGTTGGCTTTTTCCGGCTCGTGCCGTTGTTAGAGTACCTCGTTAGGTGTTCTTAGAGGTTTAGCCTGTTTGCGGGGTTCCCCAGCTAGCCGGTGTCTGTTTTGGAGGCCCGGTTGAGCCTTTCAGGGAATCCTCGTGTTTTGGCTTCGGGCGAGGTTAACCCGAGTGTTTGATCGTCGGAGGTCGTTTTCGACTTCGCCGTTGTGTTCGTAGCACGGGTATTTAGCTACGGTGCGAGTTTGGCCGGATTCCGAGGACGTTAAATTTTTTTGCGTCATTTTGGCGGACGCTAGTTAGCGAGTCGTCATTTTATGATGACGTATTTGCTTATTTACGCATTTTGGGTTGTTGTTTGATTTAGGCGTGCCGGTGAATAAATGCATACGTGCTCGTGCGTGTGAAGCTTCATAAAAAGAAATTGCTTGTGCGTGTCTATGCGTATATATGTGTTGGTATATTTACGTGTGTTCGCGCGTGTATGCGTGTGAGTTATATATGGGGGAATATGTATTTATATAAGTGTTGTAATGAGTGTGATTAGTTGTTTTCTTAGCTAATTAGATGTTATACGTTTATAAGAGTGTGGTATTAGGATTAATTATGAGAATGTAGGTGATAGATAATATCAGGTTTCATAAGTTATATTACTTATTAGGTTTTATATTATACATTAGGTTTTATATTAGAGTATATATTATGTTATATTATATATTAAATAATATTAGGTTAAGTATTTAGGTTTCCTCCCCCCTTTTTGACCGAGCAGCCGCCCCCCCCCCCCCGTTTTATTTTTTTTATTTCTTCCTGTGCGCTGCTGTCCGAGCCGAGCGGAAGAAGAAAAGGCGGAGCCCTAGCCGCACCTTCCGCCGCCCGCCGCCGGCAGCCCCGGCCCCCTCCTCCCGATCTGAGCCCGGATCCGCGTTCCCCTCGCCGAGGCCTACGAGCCTAGGTATTCATTTCGACCTTTCCTCTATGATTTCCTTGGATCTTCATTTCGGTTTTGGATTTCTTTTGGGTGTTCTTGTTCTCTTTTTGTTGAATAGATGCTATGTAGGTTTTGGATTTGGAGTTTGTTGGAGCTTTCGAGTTTTTGGGCGTCCGCCATAGCGCCGTTGTGCTGGCGAAATTTTTCGGTGATACGTGCGAGGCAAGTGCTTCTCCTCTTTTCGCCGTTTGGCCTCCCTTTTGTTCAATTCCTTGTTAATTTCATGTATTCGTGCAAGTTGAAATTGTTAATTGAATTTTCTCCTTAACCTAATCCCTATTGGAAACGCGCTAGAAAAATTAGGATTTCTACCCTCCCGCTAGTAGCTTCCGATTTAGGACGGCGTCGCGGTAGGTGTGTAGCGTAGATGTGGGTTAGCGTCGGGTTGAGTTTATGTTAGGCCTAGGTGTAGGTCTAGGGTTTGGGATTTTTCCCAGTTTGCCTAATTGAGGCGTTTAGGTGTAATTGTGCACGCACGGCCTATGGTCGTGCGTCTTTTAATCGTGCGACCCGATGTCGGTGCTCGTACGCTAGGCTTAGAATCGAGTGAGTGTACTCACTCGCAGCGGCGTTGCGTAACCGCAACGATGGATTCCTTAGCGTTGATTTCTCCCCGAGTGTTTTGCTCGCGAATCGAAAGTCCCTTGTCGGCTGTTACCTTTCGAAGGCCGAATCGTGGGTTGTGGTCAGTAGTGGTGGTGGATGGCTCTTTTATGGGTTGTGTGGTGTGATGTAGCCATGACCGCACTCTTTACCTTGACCCGAGTAGTTTTCTGGGCAAGTGAGTGATGGGTCTTTTGTGCCTTCACGTGTCAACCCTTGAGCAATTTGTTGACTTGGAATTAGTGGTTGGGCGATTTGGAACGTTTTCAACCTGATTCCAAGTTTCTTGTTTTTGCTACTGCCGCCTCTCACAGTTTAGGATGTTAGGCGTTTCTTCCGTAGGTGTTGCAGCATTTTTTTTTGGCATCATGGCCATGTTGACTCTGCAGGTTTTAGGCAGAGTAGTTGCTGTTTACCCGCACTTGGTGCAGGTTTGCTTTTCGCCCTTCCTTGGGCATTGTTGTTTTTACTCTAGTTTGTACTCTCTTTACTTTACCTTACCTGCTTTTACCTTACTTTTCTTTTTAGCACTTGCTTTCCTTTTTTCCTTGCTCTGAGGTGTTCTATTTTTCTTCTGAACGCCTCAGGTTCTGGGCGGTAGCCAGTAGGTGGCTGTTGCTGTAGTGCTGTTGGAGGTCCCTCTGTTGCCTGTTGAGACTCTCTTGAGTCATTATGAGGTAGTTTTACTGCACTTTCTACAGACATACATACTTGCCAGTGGGTTCGTGTCAGCTGTTGGCGCCCCTGGTAGTTTTACCTTTTGCACTAGATATGTTTACTTTTACTGCTACCCTGTCTTTGGGGACCTGGTTTACTTGCTCTGGGAAGTTTTATGCTAGGATGCTAGCTATTTTAAAACTATAAAACCTCAATTATATTATGTATAAAGCATGATCAGCATGATTTCTAAAAAGAACTCACTTAGCGTACTTTCTTAAATTACGTATAACAGATGATTTTTCCTATATATGTATAAATTAAAACTAGAATTTTGGGTCAGCGTAAGGGTCCCTCGGGATCACTTATGCGCTCATTTAGGATGTTGATAAAAAAATGAAATATTTTCCGCTACGTATAAAAATTAGTTTTCGAACCGTGGACTATCTGATCCACTGAGCCGAGGGATACGGCTAATTAATTGAACCAGTTTTATAATCATTCTAACTTATGATTTGAAGGTTTAGAGTGTTGCCTGAGCGTCGGCAGTTATCCCCTGCTCGACGTGGCATCACAGCTCGTAGTTTTCTCTTGCTCTGATTTATTTAAATGGTGAGAAAAATGCGGGTTGTGACAGTTGGTATCAGAGGGAGGTTGCTCGACAGGTTGGTCGGGCAACCTTTCCTTGTTTGTATTAGATGTTTAGAGTCATATCATACACACACCGACATGTCATCAGCACGTCTTGGCTGAAGCACGAACACTGCACTACACTCATAGCATAACATGAAGTATACGGGGCATATTATGTAATGTGAAATGCATAATATGTGTTTGTATATGGATCCACCATAGGGGCAGCATGCGAGGGTTATGTATTATGGGGTGCATAACCTCACCGCATGGATGCGACTAGCACGTTTTCTTTTTCGTTGCATGAGAATGTTATGTATTATGGGATGCATAACATTTTCATGTGTACGCCGCCATGACATGCATTAGGGCCTTTTTAGAATGCATAACATATTCATACATAGCATAACATTGCATAAGCACAACGCGCCAAGCTAAAGGCTTGCAGGATGACATGTGTACACGCATAATTTTTGAGTCAAAAAGAATATAAATTCATGCATCCCCGATCTAGGCACAAGAGTTAGTGTGATGATGGTGAACCATCTTAGGCTAAGCATGTCATTCCTTTTGTATTAAATAAAATAAAATCTCAGAGCAAGTATAGCAGTAGAAGATCATATTTATGTATGTATTGTCTGTACTCTTTTTGTCTAATCCTAGGAGTTTAGCTAAGTTCTAATTGTTTGATCTGTTTTAATTTTTTTTTTTTTTTTTTTTTTTTTTACATATAGCATGCCGCCGAAGCGTAGAGTGACGAGGTCGACTCCCCAGTCTGAGGGTGAGTCCTCCGGTGCTCAAAGTGATGCGTTGGTGGAAAGCCTGAGGTAGAGTAACGAGGCCTTATCAAGGCAGGTGGTGGAGTTGCAGGCCCAGATGCAGTCCTTTTTATCCGGAGCGGCGGGTCAGACTCCGGGAGTTCAGGACCCCGCCGTGGGTACAGCTGTTCTAGCCCCTCCTGCCCCTCCTGCTCCTCTCGTGCCTCCAGTGGTGGTGCCCCCCGGGATGGCTTTCATCTCCCAGTTTCAGCGGCTGCGACCTCCTACCTACGATGGTAAGGCGGACTTTATGGTACTGGATGACTGGGTGATCTCCATAGAGGAGATGTTTCACTACTCTGGGGTGACTGAGGACCAGAAGGTGATATTAGCAGCCTATCAGCTGAAGGGGCTAGCGAAGGGCTGGTGGATGCGAGAGAAGGAAGGCATGGTGGGAGGATGTACTTGGGCATCCTTCAAAGAGATCCTGATGAGGAAGTTTCTACCGTCAGTAGAGCGAGACAGGCTGATGAATGACTTTCTTCATCTGAAACAGCGTCAGCTCACCATCAACGAGTACGAGATTGAGTTTAGCAAACTCAGTCGATTTGCTCCGAGTTTGGTGGCTACTGAGGAGGACAGAGCAAAGCGTTTTTTGGGTGGCCTCAGGAGCGATGTCCAGCAGCTTGCGGTTGCTCACGGCGCAGTTACTTATGCGGGAGCAGTTGAGGCCGCTTTGAAGGTAGAGGCTATCGAGAACGCGAAGCAGCGCGGACAGCAGGCGAGAAGTGAGAAGAGGAGGTCAGTTGAGGAAAAGGGTCCCCAGGTTCTTGGTGCTGCTTCTGAGAAGAAGAGCAAGGTAGTGTGTAGTTTCTGTGGCCATCCGGGCCACCCAGCTGAGAGGTGCTTCAAGAGGGCAAGGGTCCAGAAGAAGGAGCATGTGCATGCTATCCAGGGTGCTCCTAGGAGGGATGTTCCTTGTCCTGTCTGCAAGCGACCCGGTCACGATGCTGCTCAGTGCTGGTCCAAGGATCGTGTTTGCTACCAGTGTGGCCAGAAGGGCCATATTAAGTCGAGGTGCCCTCAGGTTTAGTCCGCTCTTCATGCTGTTCCGCTTCAGGCTTTACCTCCGCCTCAGCCGGTGGACAAGGGTAAAGGGAAGCTGAATGTGGTATCTTCAGCGGAGGCTGAGACTTCGGCGCAGGTCATTTCAGGTAACCCCCCCCCCCCCTCGCTTGACTTTCTCTTTTGTAGCAGTTTTAGTGTTGCTACTGTTTTGTTAATTGCTTGTGCGTTTAATATTTTGTTTGTGTATAGGGGAATTTAAGGTAAGGAACCGCTGGGCCCGCGTTCTGTTTGACTCAGGTGCTACCCACTCCTTTGTGGCTAGGGCCTTTGTCGAGCGGTGCCAGTGGGTTCTTGATCGTGTTGGTGGTGCCTTTAGCGTCAAGTTCCCCTCGGGTGAATCCGTGATATCAGATCAGGGCATTCTGGACTGCCCTATTTGGTTGGGGGATTTTCTGGCCAAGGCTGATCTGAAGGTTATAGACCTGGAGGATTTCGATGTCATCCTGGGTATGGACTGGCTGTCCCGATATGATGCAGTGATTCGGTGCAGGGGAAAGCGCTTGGATTTCAGGAAGGACAGCGGTCAGCCTGGGAGTGTCTTCGGTGATTCACGTCGGGACTCTCCGGCGATTTCTGCGGTATGTGCTCAGAGGGTTTTTCCTGCTAGCTGTTTTGCTTGTTTAGTCTCAGTGTTGGGGACTGTTAGCAGTGTGCCGCTTTTGGATGAGATTCCGGTTGCGCGAGAGTTTCCTGACGTGTTTCCTATCGATCTTCCCGGTCTTCCTCCAGACAGGGATGTGGAGTTCGTGATTGATTTGGAGCCTGGTACGCGCCCGATTGCCAAGGCGCCGTATCGGATGGCCCCGCGAGAGCTGGAGGAGCTTCGTACTCAGCTTGATGAGTTATTGGAAAAGGGCTTCATAAGGCAAAGCTCGTCGCCCTGGGGTGCTCCGGTTCTCTTTGTGAAGAAGAAGGATGGTTCGATGCGCCTTTGTATCGACTATAGAGAGTTGAACAAAGTCACCATCAAGAACAGGTATCCACTGCCCAGAATTGACGATTTATTCGATCAGTTGCGTGGCAGTTCAGTATTTTCGAAGATAGACCTCCGTTCGGGTTACCATCAGCTTAGGATCCGAGAGTCGGATGTTCCACGGACGGCTTTCCGATCGAGGCATGGTCATTTCGAGTTCCTGGTCATGTCTTTTGGGCTGACCAATGCGCCTTCAGCATTTATGGACATGATGAACCGGGTGTTCAAGGACTTTCTGGACAAGTTTGTCGTCGTGTTCATTGACGACGTTCTGATTTATTCTCGAAATGCGGCGGAGCATGATCAGCATTTGCGGTTGGTGTTATCCGCCTTGAGGGATCATCAGTTGTATGCCAAGCTGAGCAAATGCGAGTTCTGGTTGCCTCAGGTTTCCTTCCTGGGTCATGTGGTGAACAAAGATGGTATTTCAGTGGACCCGGAGAAGATCTCGGCAGTGATGGATTGGCTTAGGCCGAGCACACCCAAGGAGATCAGGAGTTTCTTGGGGTTGGCCGGCTATTATAGAAGATTCGTCGAGGGCTTTTCTACCTTGGCAGCGCCCTTGACAAAGCTGACGCAGAAGCATGCGGCGTTCGTTTGGAGTGATAAGTGCGAGGAGGCCTTCCTGGAGTTGAAGAGCCGGTTATGTACTGCCCCTGTGTTGACCTTACCGGCGGAGGGACAGGACTATGATGTTTATGTGGATGCCTCGCATGTCGGGCTCGGTGGCGTGTTGATGCAGGAGGGGAAGGTGATCGCGTATGGGTCACGGCAGTTGAAGGCTCACGAGCGAAATTACCCTACGCACGACCTCGAGTTCGCAGCGGTGATTTTTGCCTTGAAGTTGTGGAGACACCTACTCTATGGAGCTCAGTGCAAGATTTTCACAGATCACAAGAGCCTGAAGTACGTGTTTACACAAAAGGAGCTGAACCTGCGTCAGCGGCGGTGGCTTGAGTATGTTGCTGATTATGATGTTGAGATTCAGTACCATCCGGGCAAGGCCAATGTGGTGGCCGACGCCTTGAGCCGGAAGACGGGGAAAGTCTTCAATCTCACCGCGGATCGTTTAGTGGAGGAGTTTCTATTGATGGATATCACCGCAGGACGCTGTGAGTTGCAGAGCAGTTTGGTAGTGGCAGAGCCATCATGGATTTCTCTCACCAGATTGCACCAGAAAGAGGATCCGGATTTGTTGCACTTGTACCTCAGAGCTGAGAGGGGAGAGTTGCCAGATTTCTCCATCGACGAGGCGGGTACTCTGAAGTACCGCGGCAGGTTTTGCATCCCCGCAGTTGGAGACATCAGAGTTATGGTATGCAAAGAGGCTCACGGATCCAGTGTTTCCTACCACCCGGGATCCACGAAGATGTACCATGATCTGAAGCAGATCGCCTGGTGGTATGGGATGAAGGGTGATATAGCTCGTTTTGTCTCGGAGTGTTACACTTGCAGGCGGGTGAAGGCCGACCATGGGAGGCCTGGTGGCAAGCTGGCACCTTTGGAGATCCCGACTTGGAAGTGGGAAAGCATCTCGATGGATTTCATTACAGGCTTACCGAGATCTCCGAGGGGGTTTGATTCTGTTTGGGTGATCGTGGACCGATTGACGAAGTATGCGCACTTAGTACCTTATAAGATCGATTACTCGATGAAGAAGATTGCTGAGTTGTATTTGGATGAGGTCGTCAGATTGCACGGTGTTCCAGTTAGCATCGTTTCAGATCGAGACTCTCGGTTTACATCTCGTTTCTGGAGGAGTTTGCAGGAGGGTTTGGGCACTGATTTGAGGTATTCCACAGCTTACCATCCGCAGACCAACGGGCAGACCGAGCGTGTGAATCAGATTGTGGAGGATATGATCCGGTGCTATATTCTTGATCATGGAGGTGCGTGGGACGAGCGTTTACGGCTCATGGAATTTGCCTACAACAACAGCTACCAAGAGAGTCTACAGATGGCTCCCTTCGAGGCGTTGTATGGGAGGCGCTGCAGAACCCCTTTGTTTTGGGCCGAGGCCGGTGAGAGGCCTTTGTTGGGTCCTGATGCACTCGAAGAAATGGAGGTCTCCGTGACGCTCATTCGGGAGAAGCTTCGGGTGGCTCAGGAGAGATATGAGAAGAACGCCAATCGGCGTAGGTCCGATTTGGAGTTTTCAGTGGATGATTTGGTCTTCTTGAAGGTGTCTCCGATGGTTGGAGTGAAGAGGTTTGGCAAGAATCGGAAGTTGGATCCGAGATTTGTGGGCCCGTTCAGGATTTTGGAGCGTATTGGTGTGGCTGCTTATAGGCTGGATCTGCCAGCTAGCTTCCCGGGGGTTCATAATGTCTTTCATGTGAGCCAGTTGCGGAAGTGCGTGCGGAGCAGTGGGCAAGTCTTGGACGCTGTGCCCCAGTTGGAGCCCAACCTCTCGTATGTTGAGGTGCCGGTCCGCATTTTGGATGCTCAAGCTCGAGTGTTGCGGACGAAGTCTTTTCCGATGGTGAAGGTTCTTTGGAAGAATCAAGATTTGGAGAGCGCGACTTGGGAGCTAGAGTCGGCTATGAGGGAGGCTCACCCTCATTTGTTCCCCTGAGTTGTCGGGTACGTTCCCTTTCTAGTAGTTGGTTTCTTTCCTTCTGTTGTAGAGGTGGTGTTCGCAAAGTTTCGGGTCGAAACTTTTGTTAGGGGGAGTGACTGTAACGCCCCCCGAATTTCCGATGATTTATTTAAATTCACGTTTGGCGTTACGTTGGCTTTTTCCGGCTCGTGCCGTTGTTAGAGTACCTCGTTAGGTGTTCTTAGAGGTTTAGCCTATTTGCGGGGTTCCCCAGCTAGCCGGTGTCTGTTTTGGAGGCCCGGTTGAGCCTTTCAGGGAATCCTCGTGTTTTGGCTTCGGGCGAGGTTAACCCGAGTGTTTGATCGTCGGAGGTCGTTTTCGACTTCGCCGTTGTGTTCGTAGCACGGGTATTTAGCTACGGTGCGAGTTTGGCCGGATTCCGAGGACGTTAAATTTTTTTGCGTCATTTTGGCGGACGCTAGTTAGCGAGTCGTCATTTTATGATGACGTATTTGCTTATTTACGCATTTTGGGTTGTTGTTTGATTTAGGCGTGCCGGTGAATAAATGCATACGTGCTCGTGCGTGTGAAGCTTCATAAAAAGAAATTGCTTGTGCGTGTCTATGCGTATATATGTGTTGGTATATTTACGTGTGTTCGCGCGTGTATGCGTGTGAGTTATATATGGGGGAATATGTATTTATATAAGTGTTGTAATGAGTGTGATTAGTTGTTTTCTTAGCTAATTAGATGTTATACGTTTATAAGAGTGTGGTATTAGGATTAATTATGAGAATGTAGGTGATAGATAATATCAGGTTTCATAAGTTATATTACTTATTAGGTTTTATATTATACATTAGGTTTTATATTAGAGTATATATTATGTTATATTATATATTAAATAATATTAGGTTAAGTATTTAGGTTTCCTCCCCCCTTTTTGACCGAGCAGCCGCCCCCCCCCCCCCCCCCGTTTTATTTTTTTTATTTCTTCCTGTGCGCTGCTGTCCGAGCCGAGCGGAAGAAGAAAAGGCGGAGCCCTAGCCGCACCTTCCGCCGCCCGCCGCCGGCAGCCCCGGCCCCCTCCTCCCGATCCGAGCCCGGATCCGCGTTCCCCTCGCCGAGGCCTACGAGCCTAGGTATTCATTTCGACCTTTCCTCTATGATTTCCTTGGATCTTCATTTCGGTTTTGGATTTCTTTTGGGTGTTCTTGTTCTCTTTTTGTTGAATAGATGCTATGTAGGTTTTGGATTTGGAGTTTGTTGGAGCTTTCGAGTTTTTGGGCGTCCGCCATAGCGCCGTTGTGCTGGCGAAATTTTTCGGTGATACGTGCGAGGCAAGTGCTTCTCCTCTTTTCGCCGTTTGGCCTCCCTTTTGTTCAATTCCTTGTTAATTTCATGTATTCGTACAAGTTGAAATTGTTAATTGAATTTTCTCCTTAACCTAATCCCTATTGGAAACGCGCTAGAAAAATTAGGATTTCTACCCTCCCGCTAGTAGCTTCCGATTTAGGACGGCGTCGCGGTAGGTGTGTAGCGTAGATGTGGGTTAGCGTCGGGTTGAGTTTATGTTAGGCCTAGGTGTAGGTCTAGGGTTTGGGATTTTTCCCAGTTTGCCTAATTGAGGCGTTTAGGTGTAATTGTGCACGCACGGCCTATGGTCGTGCGTCTTTTAATCGTGCGACCCGATGTCGGTGCTCGTACGCTAGGCTTAGAATCGAGTGAGTGTACTCACTCGCAGCGGCGTTGCGTAACCGCAACGATGGATTCCTTAGCGTTGATTTCTCCCCGAGTGTTTTGCTCGCGAATCGAAAGTCCCTTGTCGGCTGTTACCTTTCGAAGGCCGAATCGTGGGTTGTGGTCAGTAGTGGTGGTGGATGGCTCTTTTATGGGTTGTGTGGTGTGATGTAGCCATGACCGCACTCTTTACCTTGACCCGAGTAGTTTTCTGGGCAAGTGAGTGATGGGTCTTTTGTGCCTTCACGTGTCAACCCTTGAGCAATTTGTTGACTTGGAATTAGTGGTTGGGCGATTTGGAACGTTTTCAACCTGATTCCAAGTTTCTTGTTTTTGCTACTGCCGCCTCTCACAGTTTAGGATGTTAGGCGTTTCTTCCGTAGGTGTTGCAGCATTTTTTTTTGGCATCATGGCCATGTTGACTCTGCAGGTTTTAGGCAGAGTAGTTGCTGTTTACCCGCACTTGGTGCAGGTTTGCTTTTCGCCCTTCCTTGGGCATTGTTGTTTTTACTCTAGTTTGTACTCTCTTTACTTTACCTTACCTGCTTTTACCTTACTTTTCTTTTTAGCACTTGCTTTCCTTTTTTCCTTGCTCTGAGGTGTTCTATTTTTTCTTCTGAACGCCTCAGGTTCT
Organism: Platanthera zijinensis; assembly: GCA_039513925.1. Lineage (NCBI taxonomy): Eukaryota > Viridiplantae > Streptophyta > Magnoliopsida > Asparagales > Orchidaceae > Platanthera > Platanthera zijinensis. Next base: position 100,920,014 of record CM077083.1, read on the forward strand.
GGGCGGTAGCCAGTAGGTGGCTGTTGCTGTGGTGCTGTTGGAGGTCCCTCTGTTGCCTGTTGAGACTCTCTTGAGTCATTGTGAGGTAGTTTTACTGCACTTTCTACAGACATACATACTTGCCAGTGGGTTCGTGCCAGTGGGTTCGTGTCAGCTGTTTGCTTTTCGCCCTTCCTTGGGCATTGTTGTTTTTACTCTAGTTTGTACTCTCTTTACTTTACCTTACCTGCTTTTACCTTACTTTTCTTTTTAGCACTTGCTTTCCTTTTTTCCTTGCTCTGAGGTGTTCTATTTTTCTTCTGAACCCCTCAGGTTCTGGGCGGTAGCCAGTAGGTGGCTGTTGCTGTGGTGCTGTTGGAGGTCCCTCTGTTGCCTGTTGAGACTCTCTTGAGTCATTGTGAGGTAGTTTTACTGCACTTTCTACAGACATACATACTTGCCAGTGGGTTCGTGTCAGCTGTTGGCGCCCCTGGTAGTTTTACCTTTTGCACTAGATATGTTTACTTTTACTGCTACCCTGTCTTTGGGGACCTGGTTTACTTGCTCTGGGAAGTTTTATGCTAGGATGCTAGCTATTTTAAAACTATAAAACCTCAATTATATTATGTATAAAGCATGATCAGCATGATTTCTAAAAAGAACTCACTTAGCGTACTTTCTTAAATTACGTATAACAGATGATTTTTCCTATATATGTATAAATTAAAACTAGAATTTTGGGTCAGCGTAAGGGTCCCTCGGGATCACTTATGCGCTCATTTAGGATGTTGATAAAAAAATGAAATATTTTCCGCTACGTATAAAAATTAGTTTTCGAACCGTGGACTATCTGATCCACTGAGCCGAGGGATACGGCTAATTAATTGAACCAGTTTTATAATCATTCTAACTTATGATTTGAAGGTTTAGAGTGTTGCCTGAGCGTCGGCAGTTATCCCCTGCTCGACGTGGCATCACAGCTCGTAGTTTTCTCTTGCTCTGATTTATTTAAATGGTGAGAAAAATGCGGGTTGTGACAGAAAGCACTAGAGATTCAGAGAAAAATGAGATTCCGCTTTCTAAGGAGCCCTTATGGGTCTATTTATAGACTTTTGATGACCTAAAATTACTGAAATACCCATAGCGGGCCTGCCAATAGCCAAATCCCGCTGTTTGTAAAGTACTATAAGTAGCCCCTGAGGGTATAAGGGTAATTTTACCCGAGGTAAATTAAGACATTTTACCCTGAACCTGGGCCCCCCGGCGAGAGCTCTATGCCGGGAACCCTCTCGCCTTCCTTTGGCGGGATCTAAAAAGAAGTGTCAAAAGTCTCAAGCTGAGCCATCCCCCGCCTTCTCGGCAGTTTAATCCTTCTCGCCGACTCTACCGAGAGTGGGTCCTGGCTGACCGAGGGTGAATGCTCTCGCCCCTCTCCAAGCGGGAGCATCTCTAACCTTGACGCTGTCGCTGCGGTACGCGACGTTGAGTGGGTGGAGCTCACCCAACGCCCTTACTGCTGACCATGGTGCTGAGTGAGTGAAGCTCACTCAGTGCCCTTGCTGCTAACCATGGCACTGAGTTAGTGAACCTCACTAAGAGCCCTTGCTGCTGACCGTGGCACTGAGTGAGTGAAGCTCACTCAGTGTCATTGCTGCTGACCGTGGCGCTGAGTGAGTGAAGCTCACTCAGCGCCCCTGCTACTGACCGTGGCACTGAGTGAGTGAAGCTCACTCAGCGCCCTTACTGCTGACCATGGCGCTGAGTGAGTGAAGCTCTCTCAGCACGACGCCTTCTCGCCCACTTCTGGTCGTGGTCGGGATCTCGCCTGCTCCTAGGCAGGAGATCCTCCGGCGCAAGAGCTCTTCTGGTCTTCTGGCCCAAGCTAACCCGGGGCTGGTCCAACCCCGACCGTTGATGCCTCCAGGTCCTACCCAGCGAATATGGGTTGTACACAATCCCCGTTCTTTTTGAGCTAGCTCTGCGCTCGAAAAGACACATCCAACCCATAAATATTCTCTGGGCACGTGTCACTTCCTGCAAAGAGAATCTATCGGTGGGCCCTGCTGCGGTTATATATACGTAATGATAGAAGGCCGTAAATCTGCCCCTGACCGTTGTTGCCCCCCTAAGATCTCGCGAGACCTCGCGAGACGCCCCTAACAAGCTGGTAAGCCACTCTCGCAGAACCTTCAGGACTGCATAAAGGCGGCGCAAGAGTGTGCCCTTGCCAATAACGTGCTAGTGGCTCCTTGGCTGGCGAGAGAGACACCCACTATGGCGCCTCAACCGCCGCCAAAAGAGAAGAAGAAGAAGGCGAAGAAGGTCCATTAGGACCCCTCGCGAGAGCACTGAGCCTCTCCAACTTCAAACCCAAGCCGTGCGGCCGACCCTCTTCTGCTGCAGAGGGTATGTTTCACCGACTATCGGACTGCTGTTCTTGAGAATTGGTCACTGAACCTTTCTTGGCAGGTGGTCCCGGAATGTGGTGCTGGGCTTCCGCCGGGGCCCCCGGACCCATCGACGTCTCGCCCATATGAGGATCGGTCGCAGGATCCAGAAGGAGCTCCTGCCGATGGTTCGGGACCTCTAGGTAGCCCCTTCTCTCTTTGCCCGTTTTTCCTTTTGTCACTCTAACCCCTGGGTGGGAATCTCGCAGCTTCTACTTCCGCCTGCCCGGGTCTTATCTTGCTGGGAACTGATGTAGGGGTTGCCCCTCGTGATGATCCAGCAGCCAATCCCCATACCCCCGCAGGGGAGACGACTGCCGACCCATCCTGGATGTCGGATGCCGACCATTCCGTGAGGGAGCGCGACCCTCCTCAGACTTCGGGCCCGACAGAGGTTATGGAGCGCTAGATCTTCCGTCCGGGTCGTGGGAAGCCACTCCATCTCCTGTTCGGGAGGGATGCCAAGGGAGATCCCCAGCTTTCTCACCTTTCTCCGGCCGACGGCTCTCGCCATGCTGCTGGTATGCCACATACTTCTGCTATTCTCAACCTGTTCTCGTACTAACTGCCAGGTTGTCTTTTCAGGTGATCCGAACCTGCGATCGGGAGCTGATGAGGATGAGGATGATGACGGGGATCAGGAGGAGGAGGACGGCGACAGCTCTCCCTTCCCCTCTTCTGACGAAATGGAATGGATCTTGATTTGTGCGGGAAGCGCGAGAAGGCGGGGTAAAAGGGTCGCGGCCATCTTATCCAAGCTCGTGCGGAGGGAGCGGGCCCAGGCCCACGCGGCGAGAGAATTTCGCAGGTCGGTGGAGCAAAGGTTGGAGGCCCTTGAGCGAGATTACTTCCTAAGCGAGATGGAGTGGCCGGGCAGCCCTACAGCGGGATCTTCTCCTGGGAGGTGCCTTGCACGGATACGCGACCAAGCTCGCCGGATCAATCTAGGGTGCACCGTGCTCTCCTCTTACTTCAACCCGTTGGTGCCCCCGAGGACCTGACAACGAGAGCGAGGACGCTGGCACTAGGAGCCTTATTGATTCCTGATATCTCGCCCCTACTTACCCCTGGCCTTCTCTTCTCATTTACCCTCTTTCAATATTACTTTGAACTCTGGACTGCTTGTAATCCTGCGAACTGCTTTTATTAGTTAACTGTTGTTGTTACTATTATTATCTTAAGTCTCGCATACCGAGAACATTCTTTGCTTTCGCGTCTGTCGTGCCATGCGGTTCTTGCGCGAACTAGGGTTGTCGATCAGTCACTGTCAATTCGGGCGGGGGACCGAGGCGCCGTTGACCTAGGGCGTGACAGTTGTACCTCCGCCGCCATTTCTGGGAAACATATCATTTATCACGGCTCCCTATAAATTTGTGGATTCACCCACCACATTTATTTCCCCGGTCCGGAACCTTCACCTTTCTTCTTTTAGCTTTTGCATTCTGCCGAGAACATCTCGCTCTCGCCTCCCTTCCATTGCTTCTCGGTTGGCCTCTACCTCTCGCCTCCTCTCTTGCGATTTCGCCCTCGAGTTCGTTAGACATAATGTCGGGCGAGAACGCGGGACGTTCTAACTGCACGGAAGCTTTCCGGAAGAATCGATTTCCATCGTGCCGCCTGACCCGGGAGGAGTATCTGCTTATTACCTCCCGGTATGTTCCTGCCAGCTTCGCCGCGACAAACCCAGAAAAAAACGAAAGGGTGAACACTGCATGAGAGGGGGAGCTTGGGATCTGCCTCGAACACTTCGAGGAGGGCTTTCGCTTCCCTCTTTGGCCGGAGATGCGCCTCGGCCTTCGATACTACGGAGTCGTTCCCGCGCAACTAAATCCGAATTCGGTCGCCATCCTTGTAGCGTTCATCTGCTACATGCGATCCGAGAGGATAGAGTTCAACCTCTCGATCTTCCGGAAGCTGTTTGTCTTCCGCGCAAAGGGAGGAGTCGTCTTCTTCTCCGAGCAACTGCTCAAGACAACTAGTCTCGCCAACAAGCACCATCACTGGGGCGAGAAGTTTGTCTTCATCTCCGGTTACTTTGGGAACGTTCTGCTTGCGCCGATCCAGTATGAGGATGCCGCCTACAAGCCGCCATCCCTGGGGTCCCACGAGAGCGTGCCCCTCGAATTCTTCGGGACAAAGGAGTTCGACGTCCCCTTCCTTACGCAGGACGTCGACTCTCTTACCCCCGTTTTTCCTGGCGAAAGTGAGATCTCGCCTTTTATTTATTTTGCCTGGTAATCAAATCTCTCCTCCATGTTCAATGTTACCATGTTGTCCTTATAGGAGAGCGGGAGATCCCCTTGCGCAAGCCCTTCCCCGAGACGCAAGCTGCTGAAATACAAACTGCGGGAGATCCGTCTTCTCTCGCGAGGTTTGTGGCCTAAGCTTGTCGGGACGAGCCTGCTCCGCCTATGCCATCTGGTGCCGGGAAGCGGAAACCCAACGAATTTTCGTCTCAGCGGATGAAGAGGCCGAAGCCGTCCGCTGCCGAGAAGGGGAAGTCCAAGGTGCCTTCACCCGCCCGACCTCTCCCGCCAGGCCGGTCCTTCGCCGAGGTTTTAGAGGAAGTCAGTGAGATAAGGGACGTCTCAAGGAGCCGTGCTGGGGCCTCTGCCGAGAACCCTTTGGTCGCGATCGAGGCGGGTGGCGAGATGGGCGCTGAGCCAGCGGCTGCCGAGAGCTCTGCCCAGCTCTCGCCCAAGCCTGTGCCGAAGGGGCATAGGAACTTTGGCTTAGGCGTGAAGAGCCTTGATGCGGAAAGGAAACCCTTGCTGCAATGGGACCCGGAGGCCAACCGGGTATCCCTCTCGATGCTGCTCCCGAGCTGGGCAGAGGGTGACGAGGTCACTGGTGAGGCCTTCGCGCTGGTCTACGACCTCTATAGCCGGGATTTAGTGGGCCTGTACGACAAACTGCCCACTCGCCTCCTCGCTTTCGACTATATCCGGGACCTGATGTGTGGGTTTGAGCTTGCGCACATGTGTGCTCGCCGAAGAATCACCATCGACCTGAACTTCCTCAATATGTACAATGCGAGAGAGGAAGCGGTGGCTCAGGCGGCGGCCGTGAAGACCGATCTAGAGGACGCCCCATGTCTGCTGTCTGTAAGCCCGGCGGAGGAGGTAAGCGAAACCCTTTCAGATTTTCGTTCTCACCTATGAGATCCACACCTCCGTTCTCGCCGCTGATAAAACACTTTTACGCAGGACTCTCCGCAGTTCATGGTGCTTCGCGCGCAGCTGGCCGGGGTGGAGTTCGAGAACTCCATGCTGAAGGGCCAAGTCAAGCGCCTGGATACGGAGGCAGCTACGGTCCTGCCCCCACCCACGCTCGATGAAAGGCTTAAGAGCCGAAATTATTCCGAGTACGACATTGACAAGCTCTTGCAGGTCAATGCCCAGGAGACGGCCAGATTGATGATCGAGACGTTGTGGGACGTGGGATGCCTGGACGAGGGTGGCGAGACCCTGACCGCTCACCAGCTCGTCCCCTGGCTCTTCGAGCTTATCCCAAAGCCCACAGGCGCGCCTGACTCTCCGCCCCCGAACGTCCCGCGATCTCCCGCGGATGTTGGTGAGACCTGTAGAGAGAGGTCGGTCTAGAGCTCCTGCGGAAGCCCAAGTGTGAACCCGATCGGGAGCTAGAGCGGATATAGCGCTTCCCCCTGAGGGGTTTCTTTTTCTTCTACCTCTATAATGAGCGAGACGCTCCGATTTTTGTAATATTGTGAGCAGTTTATAAAGTAAATGTAACTTTGCTCCTATCTTTTTTCTAACTGTTAAAAAATGAATGCTGTTCAAAAGTGTTTCCGCCCGGGGACCCTGGACCCCTCTAGGATAGTCTCTCTTAGCAGCCGATAGGTGAGAATCTGCCGAGAGCTTAGGGCTCGAATGCATCGTTCCCGCGCTCTGCCGAGAACCATTTGTCGAGAGCGTTGTTCATAGGCTAAGGGAAGACTGCCCCTCCTTGCCTTGCGCGATCGATCGGGTCTCTTTGCCTAGACCCGCCGAGAACTTCGTATGGAGAGATCCCCCAGCAATGATCTCCTGGCCGAGACCCCCCTGGTCGAGACCTCTCCTGGCCGGGACCTCTCTTGGCCGAGACCCTTTTGGGTTTGTCTTCAGGGTGTGTCTTTTGCCTGACCTGGAACATCCGTGTCGAAACATTTCTAAACACTAAACCTATCCCCCACAGGCGAGCCTTCGGACCTGCCGGCTAGATGAGAGCCTGCGCAGCATGTCTACCTGGGGCCGAGCCGAGCTCGGGGTGTTGACGAAGATCTCAAAACCAAAACCTCTCCCCCACAGGCGAGCCTTCGGACCTGCCAGCTAGATGAGAGCCTGCGCAGCGGGTCTACCTTCGGTCGAGACGAGCTCGGGGTGTCGAAGAAGATTTCTCAAAAAAACCTCTCCCCCACAGGAGATCCTTCGGACCTGCAAGCTAGATGAGAGTCTGTGCAGCGGGTCTACCTGGGGCCAAGCCGAGCTCGGGGTGTTGACGAAGATCTCAAAACCAAAAGCTCTCCCCCACAGGCGAGCCTTCGGACCATCCAGCTAGATGAGAGCCCGTGCAGCGGGTCTACCTGGGGCCGAGCGGAGCTCGGGGTGTCGATGAAGATTTCTCAAACAAAACCTCTCCCTCACAGGCGAGCCTTCAGACCTGCCAGCTAGATGAGAGCCTGCGCAGCGGGTCTACCTGGGGCCGAGCCGAGCTCGGGGTGTTGATGAAGATTTATCAAACTAAACCTCTCCCCCACAGGCGAGCCTTCGGACCTACCAGCTAGATGAGAGCCTGCGCAGCGGGTCTACCTGGGGCCGAGCTGAGCTCGGGTTGTTGATGAAGATTTCTCAAACAAAACCTCTCCCCCACCAGCGAGCCTTCGGACCTGCCATGAGAGCCTGCGCAGCGGATCTACCTAGGGTCGAGCCGAGCTCGGGGGGTTGATGAAGATTTCTCAAACCAAACCTCTCCCCCACAGGCGAGCCTTCGGACCTGCCAGCTAGATGAGAGCCTGCGCAGCGGGTCTACCTGGGGCCGAGCCGAGCTCGGGGTGTTGATGAAGATTTCTCAAACAAAACCTCTCCCCCACAGGCGAGCCTTCTGACCTGCCAGCTAGATGAGAGCCTATGCAGCGGGTCTACCTAGGGCCGAGCCGAGCACGGCGTGTTTTTGAAGATTTCTCAAACCAAACATCTCCCCCACAGGCGTGCCTTCGGACCTACCAGCTAGATGAGAGCCTGCGCAGCGGGTCTACCTGGGGCCGAGCCGAGCTCGGGGTGTTGATGAAGATTTCTCAAACAAAACCTATCCCCCATAGGCGAGCTTTTTGACCTGCCAGCTAGATGAGAGCCTGCGCAGCGGGTCTACCTGGGGTCGAGCCCAGCTCGGGATGTTGATGAAGATTTCGAAACATAATATCACTCCACCACAGGAAAGCCGTCGGACCTGCCAGCTAGATGAGAGCGTGCGCAGCGGGTCTACCTGGGGCCGAGCCGAGCTAAGGGTGTTGATGAAGATTTCTCAAACCAGAGCTATTCTATCATTAAGATTAGAAAGCAGATATCAGATCAAAGCAAGAAGAATACCCAGATAGCATTTTGGTATGACAATGTTTCGAAATGATAATATTTGAGTACAACAGTAAAATCCCCTTCTTCCCTTACGGGTACAAGCGCTTTAGATCATCACCACTCCAGGTGTGCCTCAAGGTCCTTCCCTCCATATCCTGGAGGTAGTAACCTCCATTTTCCAGAACCTCCTTTACTATGTAAGGTCCTTCCCAGCTTGGGTTGAGCTTGCAAACATGGGCTGACCTCCGTGCCGCGTCGACCTTTTTCAGCACTAGGTCCCCTTCGTTGAATTGATTGATTCTAACATGTTTATCGAAGTAGTTGGCCATTAACCGCCTTATCTCTTCCTGTCTGACGGCTGCAACATCCCATAGCTCCTCTACCATGTCTAGCGAGAGGCGCAACTCTTCTTCATTTCCCAATCTCCAAGCCTCCTCCCCTTCGCCCGCGGTCATGACCCGTGGGGAACGATCCTCGAACTCTACTAGGAGGACAACCTCGTACCCATAAGAGAGCTTGAAGGGGTTCTCACCGGTGGCTGTGTTCGGGGTCATTCGCAAGGCCCAAAGGACGAAGGGGAGCTTCTCTACCTAGTTCCCCCTCAGGTTCTCCACCTTCTTCTTGAGCAAGTTCACAATAATCTTATTTGCCGCTTTCACCTGGCCATTGCTCTGGGGGTGATGGACAGAGGCAAACTTGAGGTCTACCCCCAGCTGGGTGCAGAAGTGGTTGAACTCCTCACTAGCAAACTGAGGACCGTTGTCTATCACTATTGCTCGAGGTAGCCCGTGCCTTCATACGATTTCTCCCCAAACAAAGTTCCTGATGACCTGGGAAGTGACCTTGGCTAGAGCCTTGATCTCCATCCACTTGGAGAAGTAATCGATCATGACTAGGAGGAACCTCCTCTAACCGCAAGATGGGGGAAAAGGTCCAACTAGATCCATCCCCCAGATGGAGAAAGGCCACGGCGCTGTGATGCTACGAAGCCTTTGAGCGGGAAGGAGCTGGAGGGGTGCGTATACTTGACATTTTAGGCATATTTTCCCAAACTCAACTGCATCCTTCCTCAGGGTCTGCTAGAAATATCCTTGTCTTACCACCCTTGCCTCCAACGTCCTTCCTCCCGAGTGGCTGTCGCACTCTCCCGAGTGTACCTCTTCTATGATCCTTGGGATTTCCTAAACCCTAAACCCTAAACCCTAAACCCTAAACCCTAAACCCTAAAAACCCTAAACCCTAAACCCTAAACCCTAAACCCTAAACCCTAAACCCTAAACCCTAAACCCTAAACCCTTAACCCTAAACCCTAAACCCTAAATCCTAAACCCTAAACCCTAAACCCTAAACCCTAAACCCTAAACCCTAAACCCTAAACCCTAAACCCTAAACCCTAAACCCTAAACCCTAAACCCTAAACCCTAAACCCTAAACCCTAAACCCTAAACCCTAAACCCTAAACCCTAAACCCTAAACTCTAAACCCTAAACCCTAAACCCTAAACATCTCGCAAGGAGTCCTGACAACATCTTGAGATGCAGGCCCTCTTCCAGCATCACATAGTGAGCTGCCTTTCGCCTGAAGCTCTTTGCATCCTTAACCTCCTCCGACAGCTTGTCAGTGGTCACGAAGGTCACCAATGGGTCAACCTAGGAGGATCGTCGTCCTACCTCCATCAACTCCCCTTCCTCAATTGTCGGTCGGAACAGTTCAGTTACAGTTCCTCCTCCCTGAGGCCTAAACTTTGCCAATCGATCAGCCGCTGCGCTTTCATCCCTGGGAACATGCTGGATGGAGAAGGACCGGAATCCTCCGATGATTTCCCTTACCTTGGATAGATATTTCATGAGGGTAGGCTCCCGAGCCTCAAACTCCCCTCAGATCTGCGATTCCACCACCATTGAATCTGTGAAGGCCTCTACGTCCAGGATCTCTAGCTCCCTTGCCAAACAAAGACCGGCTATCACGACTTCGTACTCTTCCTGATTGTTGGTAACGGAAAGTGATAGGCCATCGCCTGTTCTATAGCCACCCCCTGGGGGCTTACCAACACCACTCCTCCCCCAATGGAATGCTTTCCCGAGGCCCCATCAACCATCACCTTCCACGCCCCATGTTGCCGCGGCTCCTCTTCCCCGACTTCAATAACATAGTCTGCCAGGAAGTCTGTCACTGCTTGCGCCTTAATGGAGAGCCTTGGGACAAAAGAGATGTTGAATTCGCTCAGCTCAATGGACCACTTGGCCTGCCTCCCCGAGTGCTCCACCCCTTCAAAGATCTTGCGAATAGGATGGTCGGTTACCACCCTAATTGTGTGTGCTTGAAAATATTCCCGAAGCTTTCTTGCCGAAATGATCAGAGCATACGCTAGCTTTTCGAGGATAGGGTAATGGAGCTCCGCTTTCCTCGAGATCCAGCTTACGTAGTAGATGGGTAGCTGCTTCTTCCCCTCTTCCCTGACAAGAACAGAGCTCACGTCTTCCGCTCCCATCCCGAGATACAGGGCTAGGTCCTCCCCTTCTTTTGGGCTTTGAAGTAGGGGAGCCTGGGAGAGTTGTCTCTTCAGTCCTTGGAAGGCTTCCTCACACTCGTTTGTCCATTCAAACCTCTGGTTACCCCTCAACACATTGAAGAACGATGAACATTTGTCTCGAGACCGCGAAAGGAACCTGCTTAGTCCAGCCAGCTTGCCTGCCAAGCGTTGGACCTCCTTGGCAATGCGAGGTGATTCCTGTTCTAGGATGACCTTTATCTTATCCGGGTTTGGCTCCACCCCTGCTGGAGTCAAGAGATGTCCGAGGAACTTCCCATGGCTGGCCCCGAAGAAACACTTCAAGGGATTCAGTCTAATCTTGAACCTTCTAAGGGTGGCAAAGGTCTCTTCTAGGTCTAGTAGGTGTGAGCTCACACACTTGCTTTTCACCATCAGGTCATCGACATAGACTTCCAAGTTTCTCCATCTCTGCCCCTAGAAGACTCGATCCATCATGCGCTGGTATGTGGCTCCTGCGTTTTTCAGCCCAAAGGGCATCATCTTATAGTTGAAGCACCCTTCCCTGGTGATGAAGGAGACGTCTTTGATGTCGGGGGGGGGGGGGGCATGCGAATCTGGTGATAACCTTAAAAAGCATCAAGAAAACTCATAACAGAAAAACCGACGGCTGAGTCAACCAGCGCGTCGATTCGAGGCAGAGGGTAGAAATCCTTGGGGCACGATTTATTTAATAAAGAGAAGTCAATACAAATGCGCCACTTCCCTCCCCCTTTCATAACCATTACCACGTTGGAGATCCAGCCTGGACCTCCGAGATGAAGCCTGCCTCCAAGAGCTTTCTGACCTCCTCACGGATGGGCTCCTCCAGCTTGGTGGCGATGGTCCTCATCTTTTGGCATATGGGGCGATTCCGGTGGTCCAGGTTAAGGCGATGACAAGCCACATCCGCATCAATGCCCGACATGTCCGCCGCACTCCAGGAGAAGATGTCGACATTGCTCTGGATGCAAGCTCTCATCTGCTCCTGGTCCTTGGGTCTTAGGCCCCCACTGATCCGCACCCTCTGCACCTGCCCTGCTTTAGTGGAGACCTCCATCTCCACCACTTCTTCGGCTGGCTCCAACCGCGATTGCTACCAGCCTACCCTTGCTTCTTCCCCAAACTCCAACTCCTCCCCTCCTTCAGCCTCCATTTCCTCCTCTGGCTTCTCCTCCTTGAGCTAATGAATCTCCACATCCCTCGGGGAATCCAGCTCAACTCTCGCCACTTGGCCCTCCTCTTCATCCATCACTTCCTCCAGACCCTCGTGCCTGATTCCCGCGGCTAGCTTCTCCTCTACCTCCATCGCCTCCTCCAGGCTTTCCTCCTGCTGCTACTAGAACATCCTCCCCCCGCCGGGCCTCCTTCGAAGCTTCCCCCACCACTTACTCCTCTACCTCCGAACTCACCTCCTCTTGCTCTGCTATATCTCTCTCCAGTTCTTCTGCCATCTCCATCCAAGACACAGCGTTAACTGCCATCACGTAGCATTGTCTTGCCACCTTTGGATCCCCCCTGATCCTTACTTGCACCCCTCCGTTATTGAACATGAGACATTAATGAAACGAGGAGGGGACGTAGCGAAAGGCGCTGATGAGGGGACGCCCAAAGATGGCGTTGTAACTACTTGGGGAGTCCACAATCACGAACCTACAGTTCTGTGATACACCCCCCCCCCAGCTTTACATGCAGTCCTACTCCTCCCTCTACTTCTTTCCTTTCTCCAGAAAACCCAAACAGCGGTCCATCTAAGGATAGGACCCTCTTCCCTTCAACCTTCATCTCATCGAAGGCTCTCTTGAAGATGACGTTCACCGAGCTCCCATTGTCCACAAGTATTTTAGAGACCGTGAAGTTCTCCACCGCTGTCTGAATTACCAGGGCGTGGCAGAACGGATCCTCGTAGTCCGGCATATCCGCGGATGAAAAGATGATTTTTTTTATTCTAGAGGGGGAGCTAAGGAGGTCGAGGCGACCCCTCTACATAACATGGTTTGAAGGCTCCCCTTGTGGGTTGCCTCAATCCCCACCCCTACGTGGATCACTCTGATCCCTCCTCGGGTCCATACGTCTACCTGGTCCTCACATCTATCTTCCTCTCCTACCTGCTGCACTTCCACGATCCTTACCGACGGATCCTTTCTCCCCATTCCTCTAGCTTCCTGTATCTCCAAGAACTCCGGGCAAGTGGCCATCGCGTTACCTTCCTCCTGATGGAAGTCACAATAGGGTAACGCCACCCTGCCCCCTTCCTTCTCCTCCACCTCTTCTACCAACTCCCCGGACTCTTCTTCCTCCTCCTCCTCCTCTGCCTCTACCGACCTCCATCGCTTCTTACGGTGGCAGGATGTGGTCTCTTGGTCCTTTAATCCATGCCTGCTGATCGAACCTCCTCGGTTCCTGAAGGTTACCCCTTCCCTGCGGACATCCTCCGTGACCCTAGGGGAGACCCTCCTGAGGCCTCCAACTAAACCGGTTGTGTGGCTCCCGAGCCCCCCAATTTTGGTTTTGTCCTTGCCTACGGGGTTCTTCACTTCTCCTTTCCTCCCTCGGCTCCCTCTGCTCCCTCTGCTTCCCTGGCGTTGGTTCCTTCACATCGTCCTCTGCCAACCGGGCAAACTTCCTAGCGAAAGCTGGGTTGGCTCTTTCAAAATCTATCTCCTTTGCCTCCTTCTCCATTAACTCTTTGAATGATAGAGGGGGAACTCTCTTGAACTCCATGCTAAAGAAACACGGTCTCAGCCCTAGGGTAAAGGCGAGCATCAGTACATACCCCGGGACTTCCTTGACTAGGAGGATCTCTTCCTGAAACTGGTCGACGTAATGACCCAGCGTCTCGTCCGTCTTCTGCCTGACTGCAAACAGGCACTCCGCCTCCTTCCCCCGCTTCTTCGACGTTGAGAACCTCAACAGAAACCCCCTGCGCAGATCCTCAAAACTGTATATGGAACTCGCCAGCAACTGGTTGAACCAGTCCCGGGCTTTTTCTTTCAACGTGATGGCAAACAACCGACACTTGAATGCATCTGTCATCTGCCGGATCGAGACTACATCCTTGAACCACTGAACGTGCTGCACCGGATAATCCTTACCTGATTAGTATGACATATCGGGCCCGCGTAACCGTTCTGGCACTAAAGCCGAGATGATAAGCTCGCAAAAGGGGCTCTCGCCTCCTGCTTGGCGAGAGGGCACGTCTCGCGGCCTCGGCTTGCTTGCCCGCTCCACGGTACCATGCCCAGGGAAGAGAACTCGCACCGCCGCCTCCCTCTCGCCGACTTCTACTGGAACCTCCCTTCAGGTGCGCTGGCCTGGAAAGAGTTCCCGCGTAGCCATGTCTCTCTCGCCAACATCTGCCGGAACCTCCTTTCTGGGGCGCTGCCCAGGGGCGATCTCGCCAAGAAGCGGGACCGCCTCCACAGGAACCTAAGGCATCTCCCACTCACTCCTTGCCGAGAAGGCCAAGCTGATGGTCTGTAAGACCTCTCGCCTAAAATCTTCCAACATCTTCCTTGTCGCTTCCTCCCGGGGTGGGGATACCCCCTGAGCCAGACGCTTCACCATCACCTCCACTCATGGGACCAAACTCAAGGCTTTCTTGTACCGGCTTCCTTCCACGCTCCCCGCACCAGAACTGTTGGTGCCAAAATTGAACTCAACCAATGTTCAAAACAGGGGTGCAGCCAACACCTACTTCTCTCAAGCCCTGCCCCCTGACTGGTAGCGAACGACCTAGGACTGGACCAAAGCCTCAGCAGGGAGGTCCCACCTCATACCGGAAAGATCTCTGAGTGATTCCCCTCCAAAGCCAAAAGCTGGGATATGAGCTCCTAAGAAAGCACTAGAGATTAAGAGAAAAATGAGAGTCTGCTTTCTATGGAGCCCTTATGGGTTTATTTATAGCCTTTTGCTGACCTAAAATTACTGAAATACCCCTGGCGGGCCTTGATGCGTGTAAATACGGCAAGCGCACCGGTCGCATAAGTAATAAAGTTTTGGGAATGAATCCCCGAGTGTCGGTCTCTTGAGGAATGCAATTAGAGTAGAACAACAAACGATCCAAAATTATTGTTATGAGAGTTAAATAAACAAAGGAAAAATAAGAGGCTTTGAAAGTGGTTTTGCAAACAAAGAAACTAAAGCGAACTATGCGGGTCGCAATCACCGCTTCACAAGGCGAGATGGATGTAATGGCCGCGATGCCGTACTTTGGTAAGGCGAATGGACGGTGAGCCAGTGAATGAGGTGTTTTGTGCGGAGTGCAATCGAATGGAACGACAGAACGGAGTGAAGTGAGATGGAGCGAGGCGCATCAAATCACAATTCTCACAAGCAAGATTAAACAACAGAAATCTAATAAAAACAACTAGAGATTGAAGTTCATTGCAAGCTAAAGTAACTTCATACAACAAGAGAGATGGAGAAAGATTAAACCAAGAAAGTGAAGATCCACCGCGGTTGTTGGCCGGAGGTGCGGGTTGTCAATCCGCTTCCACACGCAGTCCGAGGAGGCTTCCAGTACCGACGAGCTGTCACCTCGAGGGCCTCTAAGTCCGTTCTCTAGGTTGTCTTCATCATCTTCCTCGGTAGAAAGCTCCGAGAAGAGGTCTTTAATGGCCGGGAGGATCACCGGAGGATGCGGCACAATTTAGAATCGCCGGAAAATGATCTCCCGATGGTAGGGATGAAGGTGGAGGTCGATGGAGCTCCTGGGATGCAGAACGGAAAAGTGGCGGCAAGGTCAGTCCAGTCCGTCATGCCCTAATTCGCGGATCAGGCCAATTTATAGAAGCAGAGTTAAATAGTGCGCACGACCACTTGCGCACGACCAGTGGTCGTGCGCGAACAAAGTCAGCGCCCATGCGGAAACAACCTATAAAACCTGCACTAGGAAATCAAAGCTTGCACACGATCAGCAGCACACGATCAGTGATCGTGCGCGGTATAGCAGGTGACTGTGTGATATGGCGGGAGAACTTGCACAAAAGAGGTCATGACTGCGCATGATCGGCAACGCACGAGCAGTGATCGTGCACGGTATAGCTGGTGATCGTGCGATATGGCAGGGCAGAACTTTCACAGGAGAAGTCATACTGCGCACGATCGGTGATCGTGCGCTAAAGAGGTCGATGGTCGTGCGTGGGTAAAAACGCACGACCATTGACTCCTTTGCCAAAAATGGTGAAAGCCCTATCCCGGACGCCCACACGATCCCCGAACCTGCAGGTAAATTGGACGGGTTGTCGATCATGGCAGTCACAGATATCAATAAAATGCATAGCAAGAGGGAAATACACACGTGATGAGTATAAAAATATACAATTTTATTTCATATTAAATATACATATTTATAAATAAAAACCTTAGTTTTTATTATATAAAACTAAATATTTTTATTATATTGTATTTTTTTGTTTTAAAATTAAGTTTTAAGTTTTTCTGAAAATTTTGTATTTTTTCTTAGGTCACGCCCCTAGGTCACGCCCGTGACCTAGGGCGTGACAGCTCTTTTTAATTTCTTTTTTTCTGCTGTTTTGCTGGACAGATAAAAATCGGGAATTCGATGGTCACGCCTGCTGAACATGCCCGTGCCAAAGGCGACACGCCCGTGACCTAATGAAGTTCTATCCAGAAGTCCAGCAAGCTACCGCGCTGTCGCCACGCCCCGTGCCGCCTGTTGAATTACATGCATGACACGCCCGTGACCTATTTAGACACGCCCGTGACCGGTCCAATGTCTATCCAAATCTCCAGCCCGCTTGCCACCTGTCCCGACAGCCTGGAAGTCACGCCCGTGACCCTGTCATGCCCTACCCGACACGCCCGTGTCAGGGGGCGTGTCACCTGAAAATTTTTTCTATAAATAGGCCGGTAGGGATTTGTAAATTTAATTGAACTCCAGCAGATTCCTTAAGAACTATTAGGACTCCCCAGCTCTCTGACAAGGAACTGGTAGTAGCTTTCAAGTATTCTAAAGTTCTGTAAGTTGTAATTTTTCAGCTTTATTTTCAGCTTTTTAGAAAGTTGTAATATTTTCGGACTTTATAAATTAGACTCTTTCAATTTCAATTCTGAGTACTTTACTGCTTTCTTTTACTTTATTTTTTTTATACTATCCCGAATGAAAGGCGAAGCTCTGCTTATGTCCTGGATTAAGATAGTGTAAAACTGCTTTCAAATCTATTTTCAAAACCCTATTCTTTCATACTATCCCGAATAAAAGGCGAGGCGAAAGCCTAAGTCCTGGATTAAGATAGTGCGGAAGCGCTGCAAAATTTTACTACCCTATCCCAAAAACAAAGGTGAAGCGAAAGCTTAAATCCTGGATTGAGATAGATAGGTAGATATTATTTTCTGTACTTTATACCGCCCCCATCCTGAGAAGAGGCTAAGAACCCTTAGCACTTGGTCAAGATGAGCTCTGGGCTGGATACTATTTTCAACTATTTCAACTCTACTTTCTAGTTATTCTAACTAGGGTTTTCTGTTAATTGATCATATACCAGGTGACGAGACACTACGTTTACGTTAACCCGTTTAAACGCAAGCCTTCCCGGTCGTACTTTCGAGTCAGTGATGCTACCAAAGGAACCCTCTCGTTAAGTTAGATAATTAAGAAAGAAAGTTGTTCTTTAATAGGCGAATTAATATCCGCTCAAAGTAATTCTGAAATCGAGGACTAAACTCTAAGTCCCTCTCTTAATAAAATCACGTATATTATTTTTAATTTTAAAATAAACCCCACTCCGTTCTTTCGATAAAATAATAGTCAGTTCTAAAAAGTAGAATAATTAACACCGATCCTAGGAAAAATACGACCTTGATATTTTCTACAAAATACTATACTCCTATGCGATAGGTACTCTTGCCTTAATCCACATGATATAAGTAAGTAAACAAAGAGATAGACTTATATACGTAAAAGATTATATAAAACCAAATCTATCTTCTTTAAAACAAACTTTACTTATCAAGCTTTTTGGCGCCGTTGCCGGGGATTAGTTTATTTGTGTTAATATTTGAAAATAAAAGAACACTATTAATTTTATCTTTTCTTTTTCTTGTTATTTAAAAACCTTAGTTTTTATAAAAATAAAATAAACATAAAATTCCCTGAATTTAAAACTTTGTTTTTATAAAACCTAATTTTTTTTATTAACAAGTTTATTAACCACTAACAAATTCTAAAACCTAACCTACTTTTTATCGTATTTTATATACAACTTGAAAAATAAAACTAAAAAGTAGTTTATAATAAAAAAAACCTGCTTTTATTATAAAACTTTTTTTATAAAAAACTTGTTTTATATAAAATAAAAATAACCTGTTTTTAGTTATTTTCCATTTTAAGTCTATTTGTGTGTTTGTATTTGTGTTTTTTTTGTTTAACTTAGTTTTTTTTTACTTAGTTTTTATTTTATTTTATACAAAAGTCTTTTTTAGTATATGACCCGCAGAACTCCATCTGATTTAACTCTTGGACTTGATCCTGAAATCGAACGCACCTTTCGCAGGTGCCTCCGATCTCTGAATCAAGAGCTCGTATTAAATCTGGAAGAGTCCGTAGGCACCGCACTCGTTCAAGAAATGGCAGCAGAGCAACAACAAATGCCAGAGGTGGTCCCCCAAAGGACCATGTCTTATTATGCACGACCTAATTTAGATGACACCGGGTCTAGTATCGTTCGTCCACCAATTGCTAATAATAACTTCGAGATTAAATCGAGTATAATCCAAATGATTCAAAATTCCGTTCAATTCGATGGATTGCCGACGAAGATCCAAACACGCACTTATGCAATTTCTTAGAAATATGCGACACATTTAAGATAAATGGCGTCATTGATGATGCCATCCGTCTTCGCTTATTTCCTTTTTCTTTACGAACGAAAGCCAAATAGTGGCTAGGTTCTCTCCCCAGAGGATCTATCACCACTTGGGCTGAAATGACCGAAAAATTCCTAACAAAGTATTTTCCACCTGCAAAAACCGCACGTTTGCGTGCGGATATTTCTTCCTTTGTGCAAGGCGAGTCTGAGTCTCTTTATGAGACTTGGGAACATTTTAAGGAATATTTACGTCGGTGTCCACATCACGCACTACCAACTTGGCTCCAGGTACAAATATTTTATAATAGTTTAAATATTCAAACCAGACAAGCCATTGATGCTGCCGCTGGGGGCACGCTCAATAACAAAACCCCTGAGGCCGCTCAAACCCTCTTTGAGGAAATGGCCATGAACGCGTACCAGTGGAACGTGCCAAGGTCACTCCCTAAACAAGCTGGGATATATGAGCTCGACACTTCTTCTACTTTAGCACTCCAAGTAGAAAATCTAACTAAATAATTGGCTGGAATATCTGCTTCCTCCGCCACTACTTGGAATCCGAATAATAATATAATTGAAGAAATCGATTATATGGGGAACTCTTATAGACCTTCCTATAATCCTAATATGAACTTAAATAATAATTCTTATAATCCAGGATATAGGAACCATCCTAATTTTTCGTGGAGCAACCCCAATAATGCTCAACGCCCACCGACTCTAAATCCAATTGGATTTGCACCGCAACCCCCACAACCACAAACACCACCACCACTACCGAACCAATTTAGGCCAACCCCGATAGAAGACATATTTATGAAATATGTCAGTATTAATGAGTCCAATATCCGGAACCTGACCGAATCAATTAAAAACTTAGAAACACAAATTGGACAAATATCAAAAATGCTATTGGAACGCCAACCTGGTAATTTGCCAGGAAATACGGAACCAAATCTGTGGGATACTGGCCATTCCAGTAACCCAAGTTGACAAGCCGTTCAACTACGAAGTGGCAGGGAGCTACCACCACCCGTTAGGGTAGAAAAAGAAGCTAAGGTTAGCCTTCCTACACCACTTCCCATTACGACTCTGCCTCCTCAACCCCCGCGGATTTCTTCCACACATGTTGTTGTACCTTATCCATCTAAATTAAAAGATGAGCGAGAAGATGAACAATATAAAAATTTTCTAAAAATGCTAAAACAAATTCAAATCAATATACCTTTCTGCGAGGCAATTGTACAAATGCCTAAATACGCAAAATATTTAACAGCGTTATTTTCAAATAAAAAGAAACTCGAAGATATTTCGAGAGTTTTTCTTAACGCCGAATGTTCAGCCGTTTTATTACATAAATTACCCCCAAAATTAAACGATCCGAGACGATTTTCCATCCCGTGTCTTTTCGGTAATCTATTAATAAAAGATGCGTTAGCAGATTTAGGTGCTAGCATAAATTTAATGCCCTACTCGCTCTTTCAAAAACTAGGATTAGGTAACCCCAGCCCAACTAAAATGAGCATCCAATTAGCAGATCGTTCTATTAAATATCCAATAGGGATAGTAGAGGATGTTCTGGTCAAAATAGACAAGTTTATCTTCCCGGTAGACTTTGTTATACTTGACATAGAGGAAGACGCCGATGTTCCCATAATTCTCGGTCGTCCTTTTCTCGCAACCTCTCGCGCGATAATAGACGTAAGTAACGGTAGACTTCTCTTACGAGTAGGAGATGACGAAGTTACTATCGATATAGATCCCTCTATGAAAAACTCTTTAATAAATGACGATTCCTGCTACCTTGCGGAAGCCTCTTTTGAGGAAAATGGTTTTCCCTATTCTGATTTATTTTCAATAACGGTAGAAGAATCGGACTTGGCAGACTTACACATTTCAAATGAAATTCCTACCGATGACCCTTTAGAACCTTTTATATCCTTAACTTCTACAACTTTAAAAACTCCAACTTCATATGAAAAACCACCAACCCTCGAGCTGAAAACACTTCCTGCACATTTAAAATACAATTTCCTTGAAGCTGAATCTAAACTCCCTGTTATCATTTCTGCCGAATTAAATGATAAGAAAACGTATGAATTAATAGAAGTGTTAAAACAACATCGCCGTGCATTAGCATGGCAAATTTCTGATATCCAAGGACTCAACCCATCTTTTTGTACGCATAAAATATTTTTGGAAGATAACCCTTGTCACAACCCGCATTTTCTCCGAATTAAGAATTATCAGAGTAAGAGAAAACACGCGTCATGATGCCACGTCAAGCAGGGGATAACTGCTGACGCTCAGGCAAAACCAACTACAATCTTTATGCAAGAAAATTCATGTGCTTAATGAATAGAAAATCAGTTATGTTTAGAGTCCGTATCCCTCGGCTCAGTGGATCATCTAGTCCACAAAAGAAAACTATATTTAAACGCTGCGGAAAAATACTTTGATTAGGTTTTACACCCTAAAGAGCGCATAAGGGTCCCAAGAGAACCACTCCTACTATGCAAGACACTACGCTCAGTTTATATAATATATATAAGAAAACGGTTTTCGTACGTGATTTGGAAAGTAGTGTTTAAGTTTATAAAAACATGCTGATCATGAGCTTCATTTATAATAGTATTTATAGTTTAAAAATAACTAGCAACCTAGCATAAATCCTCTCAAAGCAAGTAGACTATCTCCAGAAAAATAAATGGTAGCAGCAATAGTGTATATCTAGTACAAGGTAAAAACTACTAGTGGGCGCCAACAACCTGACACGAACCCACCAGCACACATATATGTCTGTAAGAAAGTACTGAAAACAACCTCACAATCAAGGTAAACAAAACTCTACAGTCCGGAAGTCCACCAACAACACCACCTCCAACTAGCCTCCAGACTGGCTACAGCTCAGCACCTGGGGTATTCCAAAAGAAAACAGAATACCTCAGCAAGCTAAAATCAAGGTAAAACTGCATGAGAGAGTCAACCAAAAGGACGAAAATAACAGGAAGCATGCAGTAGATAGAGTCACAACTGTCCAAAACAGGACCACAAGAAATGCACAACGTGCACAGAAACAGCAACGACCCAGCCCAGGAACCACATCCTGCAGGGCCTACTAGGCTACCAAGAGCCAAAATGCTGCAAAACTACCACGGAAGAAACTTCTAACACCCTAAACTGTGGGAAGTGATAGTAGCAAAAACAACAACGAGGAACCGGATCGAAGGCAAACGCAGTCCCCCAATCCACCATGTCCAAGTCAAAAGCTCGAGGGTCAACACGTGAAAACACAAGGGACCTTCCACCCGACATGCCCAGCCCGTACCTGGAGCAAGAAATCCATGGGTGGCCTTGGCTATATCACATAACTCCACCCCCATAAAGAGCTACAACCACCACTACTAACCACGACCCACGATTCGGCCATTCGGAAAGAAGAACACGGCCGACAAGGAAAACTCAAGATATAACAAGGAATTCACTCAAGCACGGAATTCATGGTAAGGAACGAGTGTTGAAATAAACCAACACGACTAGGCGTTGAGTGAAACCCACTCAGTGCCTACCCAACCTTTGGCATTGAGTGAGCTAGCCTCACTCGCCTCCAAAATAAAGTTACTACCCACAATACCGCTAAAGAATACGAACCTCGACGATAGCCGAACGTCCAAGGCAGAAGATCCAGAACTCGGGTAGTTGCCTGCCACTTGAGTATCTGAATCCCCGCACTCGAAACCCGCTAAATGCGTCTAGCAAACGAGAAAATACAAGGCGCACGATCAGTGGCGCACGGTCAGTGGTCGTGCGCACTCAAGGCTGATGGTCGTGCGAATTGAACCTGGGAACCAGACAAAAAGCTGAGCATCAGCGCACGATCAGTGGCGCACGGTCAGTGGTCGTGCGCACTCAAGGCTGATGGTCGTGCGTAATGGGCCCGGAAAACCTGAGAAAAACCTAATGGCTGCGCACGATCAGTAACGCACGACCAGTGGTCGTGCGCACTGTCGCCAGCGCTCGTGCGATTGCCGAGACAGAACTTTGGAAACTGAAAGATAGCCGCGCACGAGCAGAGGCACACGACCAGTGGTCGTGCGCCCTAACGGTTGATGACCGTGCGCGACTAACCTGTACCGTTTGGAATTTTCCGAACGATACAGGAACGCGCACACGACTCACGCCACTGCAGTAGCAGTAGACAACTATCAACGTCTCACGCTACTACCATTCAAACTATGCCTAACCACTCGAATAATATCCTAACGAGGGAAATTGGCAACCACACCCCCCTCCTAACTCTCCCCCTCGGCTACGCCCGAACCGGAGCAACAATCAAAAATGAAGGAAGACAACGGCTTCACGCCGACAATTTGGATTCCAAACATCACAACATAGGGGGGGTTTCAGTAGGAAGAACTAAGCCCTATAGTTAGCAAGAAAACGAGAACAACAAGGCCTCTAACCTGGGCTAACCGGGATTTTAATTTCAGCAAATAAAATCAAAGAAAAACACTTGGCAAGGGCAAGAATACCACTTGCCTCAATCTCCGGCGAAACTTGGGCTGCTTTCCTCTTCTTCGCACGGATCAGAACGGCCGCAACACCTAGAACAAGGACTCGGCCATTAATGGCGGAAAACTCCAAAAACTAAAAATTTCCAATCCTTCCAAAACTCTACGAAAATCGAATTTCTTACCGCAGGAATGAAGGTCTCGACGAGAGCAATCCGAATCCACTCTCGGAATCGAATTCCGTCCACAAACGCTCCGGGAATCGGCGTCCGAAGGCAAGGCTCGGCGGTTACTTTCTCTCGTACAAAAGGGGGGCCGGCGGTTTTTCTATCGGAGAAGATGAAGGAACGATGGCTCTCATCCTATTATATATATATATAATTATATAATTATATATTTAATTATAAAATTACATAAAGCACCAAATCGACGCGAAAACCGATTCACCTCGGAATTCGACGAAATTCGCACCGTAGCTAAATACCCACGCTACGAACACAACGGCGAAGTCAAAATTAACTTTCGACGAACAGAACACGAGTTATACCCAAGCAAAGCCAAACACAAACATCCCCCCGAGAGGCCACACCGGGTCACCAAAACGACTCGGTTGCTAGGGAGATTTTGCCAACAGGCTACCAAACAGGGCACTCAGTTCTAAGGAGCTAAACCATACTCCACACATGACACAAGCCACGGAAACGCGTCTTCGTAACGCCAAATGAGAATAAAAATAATCGCTAAAAGGCGGGGCGTTACAGTCACTCCCCCTAAAAGAAAGTTTCGTCCCGAAACTTTACGCACAGCCCTCCTACTAAAGAAGGAAAAGGTAACAAACAGAAGTTACAAAGGGAAACATACCGATCCAATCAGCGAAACAGGTGAGGGTACGCCCTCCTCATGGCCGACTCTAGCTCCCAAGTCGCGCTCTCCAAATCCTGATTCTTCCATAGAACTTTCACCATCGGTATGGACTTCTTTCGCAGCACACGCTCCTGAGTATCCAAAATACGAACTGGCATCTCAATAAAAGAGAGGTTGGGCTCCAACTGGGGCACAACATCTAAGAGTTGCCCACTGCTGCGCACACATTTCCGCAATTGGCTAACATGAAAAACATTATGAACACCAGGGAAGTTCGCTGGCAAATCCAACCTATATGCCGACACACCAATCCGCTCCAAAATCTCGAACGGGCCCACATATCTTGGGTCCAATTTCCGATTTTTACCAAATCTCTTTACACCAACCATTGGAGAAACCTTGAGGTATACATGATCCCCTACTAAAAACTCCAATGCGGACCTACGCTGATTGGCGTTCTTTTCATACCTCTCCTGGGCTAAACGAAGCTTTTCACGAATAAGCTTCACGGCAACTTCCATCTCTTCCAGAGCATCAGGACCCAACAAAGGCTTCTCACCAGCCTCAACCCAAAACAACGGAGTCCTACAGCGCCTCCCATACAAAGCTTCGAACGGAGCCATCTGCAAGCTTTCCTGATAACTGTTATTGTAAGCAAATTCCATGAGTCGCAGACGCTCATCCCACGCTCCACCGTGGTCTAAAATATAGCACCGGATCATATCCTCAACAATCTGATTGACCCGCTCCGTCTGCCCATTGGTCTGAGGGTGGTACGCAGTAGAATACCACAGATCCGTACCCAAACCCTCCTGCAGACTCTGCCAAAAACGAGAAGTAAACCGGGAGTCTCGATCTGAAATGATACTAACCGGCACACCGTGGAGTCGGATGACTTCATTCAAGTACAACTCCGCTATCTTCTTCATCGGGTAAACAATCTTATAAGGCACAAAGTGAGCACACTTCGTCAATCTATCCACTATAACCCAAACAGAATCATATCCTCTCGGGGATTTTGGCAAACCCGTAATGAAGTCCATAGATATACTCTCCCACTTCCAAGTCGGGATCTCTAGCGGAGTCAACTTACCACCAGGCCTTCCATGATCGGCCTTCACACGCTTGCAAGTGTGACACTCAGCAACATATCGGGCTATATCTCCTTTCATACCATACCACCAAGCAATTTGCCTTAAGTCACGGTACATCTTCGTAGATCCTGGATGGTAGGCAACGCTGGAACCATGAGCCTCACTGCAAATCCTACTCCCAATGTTCCCAACAGCAGGAACGCAAAACCTGCCGCGGTACTTCAAGGTACCCGCATCATCAATAGCAAAATCTGGCAATTCTCCCTTCTCAGTCCTAGTAAAAAGGTGCAACAGATCTGGATCGTCCTTCTGATGCAGTCTAGTCAAAGAAATCCAGGACGGCTCTTCCACAGATAAGCTACTCTGCAAACTACAGCATCCCACTGAAATATCCATAAGGAGGAACTCCTCAACTAATCGATCGGCGGAGAGGTTAAAGATCTTTCCCGTCTTTCGGCTCAGGGCGTCGGCCACCACATTGGCCTTGCCCGGATGATACTGGATTTCTACATCATAATCCGCCACATACTCAAGCCATCGCCGCTGACGCAGATTCAACTCCTTCTGCGTGAACACGTACTTCAGGCTCTTATGGTCAGTAAAAATCTTGCACTGAGCCCCATAAAGTAAGTGTCTCCACAACTTCAACGCATAGATAACCGCTGCAAACTCAAGGTCATGCGTAGGATAATTCTTCTCATGAGTCTTCAGCTGCCTTGACCCATAAGCAATTACTTTTCCGTCCTGCATTAATACGCATCCCAGACCGATATGCGACGCATCCACATACACATCAAAATCTACGCCCTCAATAGGAAGGGTCAGAACGGGAGCAGTACACAGCCTCCTCTTTAACTCCTGAAAAGCTTCTTCGCACTTCTCGCTCCAAACAAAAGCCACATTCTTCTGAGTTAGCTTGGTCAAAGGTGCGGCTAGAGAAGAGAAACCCTCCACGAATCTCCTGTAATAGCCAGCCAACCCTAAGAAACTTCTGATCTCCTTAGGAGTATTCGGCCTACTCCAATCCGTCACTGCTGCAATCTTTTCTGGGTCAACCGAAATCCCATCCTTGTTCACCACGTGGCCTAGAAAAGAAACCTGAGGCAACCAAAATTCGCACTTGCTCAACTTGGCGAATAACTTGTGGTTCCTCAATTCTGACAGGACCAAACGCAAATGCTGCTCATGCTCCTCAGCACTGCGAGAATAAACTAACACGTCATCAATGAAGACCACAACGAACTTGTCGAGAAAATCCTTGAACACCCTGTTCATCATATCCATGAAGGCTGATGGTGCGTTGGTTAAACCAAACGACATCACCAGAAACTCAAAGTGTCCATGCCTCGACCTAAACGCAGTCCGTGGAATATCCGCCTCACGGATCCTGAGCTGATGATAGCCCGAACGAAGATCGATCTTAGAGAACACCGTGCTACCACGCAACTGGTCAAACAAATCATCGATCCTCGGCAGAGGGTACCTGTTCTTGATAGTGACCTTGTTCAACTCTCTATAGTCGATGCAAAGCCTCATCGACCCATCTTTCTTCTTTACGAACAAAACAGGAGCACCCCAAGGCGACGAACTCTGCCTGATAAAACCTTTAGCCAACAACTCGTCTAACTGAATTCGCAACTCCTCTAACTCGCGAGGGGCCATCCGGTACGGCGCCTTAGCAATAGGACGCGTACCCGGCTCCAAATCAATAACAAACTCCACCTCCCGCTCAGGAGGGATACCAGGAAGGTCATCAGGAAAAACATCGGCGAAACCACGAACAATAGGAATCTCCTCCAAGCGTGGCACGCTTACAACGGTTCCAACCGCCGATACTAAACAAACACTACTATCAGAAAGAAACAATCTCTGAACACATACCGCAGAGAGAACAGGAGAATCCTGACACGGATCAGCATACACGCTGCCGGGCTGACCGTCGTCCCTGATGAAGTCCAAGCGCTTTCCTTTGCACTGAATGACCGCATCATACCGAGAGAGCCAGTCCATGCCCAAAATGACATCGAAGTCCTCTAGATCAATCATCTTCAGATCCGCCTTCGCAAGAAAATCCCCCAACAAAACCGGGCAATCCAAAATACCCATATCTGACAACACAGATTCACCAGAGGGAAACTTGACACGGAAGGAATCCCGAACACGATCTAGAGACAACCGATGACGCTCCACAAAGGCTCTAGCCACGAACGAGTGGGTAGCGCCGGAGTCAAACAGAACACGCGCCCAACGGTTCTTCACCTTAAATTTCCCTATAGGAACGCACAAAGCTAAGGAACTAGCACAACAGTGCCGCAAACAATCTAGCAACTAAACTACCAGGCTAGAAAGAAAAGAAAAACAACAAACAACTAACCTGAGATCACCTGGGTCGAAGTCTGAGCCTCCTCGGAAGAAATCACGTTCAGCTTCCCTTTTCCCTTGTCCACATGCTGAGGTGGAGGTAAAGCCTGTAAAGGAACTGCAGGAAGAGCTGACTGAACCTGAGGACACTTCGACTTAACGTGACCCTTCTGCCCACACTGATAGCAGACTCTATCCCTGGACCAACACTGGGCCGCATCATGCCCGGATCGCTTGCAAACTGAACAGGAGACATCTCTCCTAGGAGCACCCTGAATAGCATGAACCTGCTCCTTCTTCTGAGCTGCCGCCTTCTTAAAACACCTCTCAACAGGATGGCCCGACCGGCCACAAAAACTGCACACCACCCTGCTCCTCTTACCCGGAACAGCATCGGGTACCAGGGGTTTCTTCTCTTCTACCAGCTTCCTCTTATCCTTCCTCAACTGCTGGCCTCTGCTCTTTGCCGTCTCAATGGCCTCAACCTTAAGAGCAGCCTCTACAACTCCAGCATAAGTCACTGACCCATAAGCACTGGCCAACTGCTGCACCTCACTCCTCAAACCTCCGAGGAATCGCTTAACTCGATCAGCCTCAACGCTGACCAATCCAGGGGCAAAACGGCTCAACTTACTAAACTCTATCTCATACTCACCCACCGTGAGCTGCCTTTGCTTCAGATAGAGGAAATCATTCATGAGGCGGTCACGCTCGACCGAGGGTAAGAACTTCCTCAACAGCATCTCCTTGAACACTTCCCAAGAGCATCCGGCTACCAGGCTCTCCTTCTCTCTCAGCCACCAACTCTTAGCCAAACCTTTAAGCTGATAGGCGGCTATCATCACCCTCTGATCATCTGAAATCCCAGAGTACGAGAACATCTCCTCCATGGAGATCAGCCAGTCGTCTATCACCATGAAATCTGCCTTCCCATCATAAGTGGGAGGGCTCAGCCTCTGAAACTGCGAGATGAAGGCCATCTCTGCTGGCACCACCACTGGAGGTCTCAAGGGTGCAGGAGGAGGAGGAACAGCTAACCCCCCAGCAGGAACTTGCGCACCCTGAGCCTGGCCTGCCACAACTGCCACCAAGGACTGAATCTGGGCTTGCACCTCCTCCAACTGCCTGCCCATAGCTTCGCTACTCTGACGCAGACCCTCGATCACCGCATCGTTCTGAGCTCCAGAAGATTCACCCTCAGACAGGGGAGTCGATCGAGTCGCAGGTCGCCTAGCCATCCTAAAAATCATTACAACGCAGATCAGATCCAAACCCCACAACTAGAACCGAATACCAGTACAGACAATACATATGTAGATATAGACTTAAAGCTGCTAAACTTGCTCTGAGAGTTTATCTTTTTCACAAAAATTAGATGATATGACCTAACCTAGGATGGTTAACCACCACCTTACTAACTCTTGTGCCTAGATCGGATGCATGAATTTATGTTAGTTTGAAAACTTATGTGTGTACATATGTCATCCTGCAAATCTTTAGCTTGGCGCGTTGTGCTTATGCAATGTTATGATATGCATGATTGTGCTATGCATTCTAAAAACAAAGGCCCTAATGCATGATATGAGCGGCGTACACATGAAAATGTTATGCATCCCATACTACATAACATTTCCATGCAACGAAAAAAAGAAACGTGCTAGTCGCAGTCATGTGGTGAGGTTATGCATCCCATACTACATAACCCTCACATGTAGCCCCTATGGTGGATCCATATACGAACACATATTATGCATCCCATACTACATAATATGCCCCGTATACTTCATGTTATGCTATGAGTGTAGTGTTCGTGCTTTTGCCAAGACGTGCTGATGACATATCGGTGTGTGAATGACATGATGCTGAACTACTAACAGCATCCAAGGAAGGTTGCCCAACTAACTTGTCAAGCAACCTCCCTCTGATACCAACTGTCACAACCCGCATTTTCTCCGAATTAAGAATTATCAGAGTAAGAGAAAACACGCGTCATGATGCCACGTCAAGCAGGGGATAACTGCTGACGCTCAGGCAAAACCAACTACAATCTTTATGCAAGAAAATTCATGTGCTTAATGAATAGAAAATCAGTTATGTTTAGAGTCCGTATCCCTCGGCTCAGTGGATCATCTAGTCCACAAAAGAAAACTATATTTAAACGCTGCGGAAAAATACTTTGATTAGGTTTTACACCCTAAAGAGCGCATAAGGGTCCCAAGAGAACCACTCCTACTATGCAAGACACTACGCTCAGTTTATATAATATATATAAGAAAACGGTTTTCGTACGTGATTTGGAAAGTAGTGTTTAAGTTTATAAAAACATGCTGATCATGAGCTTCATTTATAATAGTATTTATAGTTTAAAAATAACTAGCAACCTAGCATAAATCCTCTCAAAGCAAGTAGACTATCTCCAGAAAAATAAATGGTAGCAGCAATAGTGTATATCTAGTACAAGGTAAAAACTACTAGTGGGCGCCAACAACCTGACACGAACCCACCAGTACACATATATGTCTGTAAGAAAGTACTGAAAACAACCTCACAATCAAGGTAAACAAAACTCTACAGTCCGGAAGTCCACCAACAACACCACCTCCAACTAGCCTCCAGACTGGCTACAGCTCAGCACCTGGGGTAT
Organism: Platanthera zijinensis; assembly: GCA_039513925.1. Taxonomy (NCBI): domain Eukaryota; kingdom Viridiplantae; phylum Streptophyta; class Magnoliopsida; order Asparagales; family Orchidaceae; genus Platanthera; species Platanthera zijinensis. Next base: position 100,949,846 of record CM077083.1, read on the forward strand.
TCCAAAAGAAAACAGAATACCTCAGCAAGCTAAAATCAAGGTAAAACTGCATGAGAGAGTCAACCAAAAGGACGAAAATAACAGGAAGCATGCAGTAGATAGAGTCACAACTGTCCAAAACAGGACCACAAGAAATGCACAACGTGCACAGAAACAGCAACGACCCAGCCCAGGAACCACATCCTGCAGGGCCTACTAGGCTACCAAGAGCCAAAATGCTGCAAAACTACCACGGAAGAAACTTCTAACACCCTAAACTGTGGGAAGTGATAGTAGCAAAAACAACAACGAGGAACCGGATCGAAGGCAAACGCAGTCCCCCAATCCACCATGTCCAAGTCAAAAGCTCGAGGGTCAACACGTGAAAACACAAGGGACCTTCCACCCGACATGCCCAGCCCGTACCTGGAGCAAGAAATCCATGGGTGGCCTTGGCTATATCACACAACTCCACCCCCATAAAGAGCTACAACCACCACTACTAACCACGACCCACGATTCGGCCATTCGGAAAGAAGAACACGGCCGACAAGGAAAACTCAAGATATAACAAGGAATTCACTCAAGCACGGAATTCATGGTAAGGAACGAGTGTTGAAATAAACCAACACGACTAGGCGTTGAGTGAAACCCACTCAGTGCCTACCCAACCTTTGGCATTGAGTGAGCTAGCCTCACTCGCCTCCAAAATAAAGTTACTACCCACAATACCGCTAAAGAATACGAACCTCGACGATAGCCGAACGACCAAGGCAGAAGATCCAGAACTCGGGTAGTTGCCTGCCACTTGAGTATCTGAATCCCCGCACTCGAAACCCGCTAAATGCGTCTAGCAAACGAGAAAATACAAGGCGCACGATCAGTGGCGCACGGTCAGTGGTCGTGCGCACTCAAGGCTGATGGTCGTGCGAATTGAACCTGGGAACCAGACAAAAAGCTGAGCATCAGCGCACGATCAGTGGCGCACGGTCAGTGGTCGTGCGCACTCAAGGCTGATGGTCGTGCGTAATGGGCACGGAAAACCTGAGAAAAACCTAATGGCTGCGCACGATCAGTAACGCACGACCAGTGGTCGTGCGCACTGTCGCCAGCGCTCGTGCGATTGCCGAGACAGAACTTTGGAAACTGAAAGATAGCCGCGCACGAGCAGAGGCACACGACCAGTGGTCGTGCGCCCTAACGGTTGATGACCGTGCGCGACTAACCTGTACCGTTTGGAATTTTCCGAACGATACCGGAACACGCACACGACTCACGCCACTGCAGTAGCAGTAGACAACTATCAACGTCTCACGCTACTACCATTCAAACTATGCCTAACCACTCGAATAATATCCTAACGAGGGAAATTGGCAACCACACCCCCCTCCTAACTCTCCCCCTCGGCTACGCCCGAACCGGAGCAACAATCAAAAATGAAGGAAGACAACGGCTTCACGCCGACAATTTGGATTCCAAACATCACAACATAGGGGGGGTTTCAGTAGGAAGAACTAAGCCCTATAGTTAGCAAGAAAACGAGAACAACAAGGCCTCTAACCTGGGCTAACCGGGATTTTAATTTCAGCAAATAAAATCAAAGAAAAACACTTGGCAAGGGCAAGAATACCACTTGCCTCAATCTCCGGCGAAACTTGGGCTGCTTTCCTCTTCTTCGCACGGATCAGAACGGCCGCAACACCTAGAACAAGGACTCGGCCATTAATGGCGGAAAACTCCAAAAACTAAAAATTTCCAATCCTTCCAAAACTCTACGAAAATCGAATTTCTTACCACAGGAATGAAGGTCTCGACGAGAGCAATCCGAATCCACTCTCGGAATCGAATTCCGTCCACAAACGCTCCGGGAATCGGCGTCCGAAGGCAAGGCTCGGCGGTTACTTTCTCTCGTACAAAAGGGGGGCCGGCGGTTTTTCTATCGGAGAAGATGAAGGAACGATGGCTCTCATCCTATTATATATATATATAATTATATAATTATATATTTAATTATAAAATTACATAAAGCACCAAATCGACGCGAAAACCGATTCACCTCGGAATTCGACGAAATTCGCACCGTAGCTAAATACCCACGCTACGAACACAACGGCGAAGTCGAAATTAACTTTCGACGAACAGAACACGAGTTATACCCAAGCAAAGCCAAACACAAACATCCCCCCGAGAGGCCACACCGGGTCACCAAAACGACTCGGTTGCTAGGGAGATTTTGCCAACAGGCTACCAAACAGGGCACTCAGTTCTAAGGAGCTAAACCATACTCCACACATGACACAAGCCACGGAAACGCGTCTTCGTAACGCCAAATGAGAATAAAAATAATCGCTAAAAAGGCGGGGCGTTACAACCCTCGTAAATCTATCCAGCCCCAACGACGTTTAAATCCTAATATGAAGGATGTCGTAAAAGCTGAAGTAATGAAATTATTAGACGTAGGAATTATCTATCCAATCTCAGATAGCACATGGGTTAGTCCCGTACAAGTCGTCCCTAAGAAGGGCGGTATAACGGTAGTGCCAAACGCTAATAATGAACTAATTCCAACACGTACTGTTACGGGTTGGAGGATGTGCATCGATTATCGAAAATTAAATGATGCCACCCGTAAAGATCACTTTCCACTACCGTTTATAGATCAAATATTAGAGCGACTCTCGGGTTACTCATATTATTGTTTTCTCGATGGTTATTCAGGGTATTTACAAATTCCTATAGCCCCTGAAGATCAAGAGAAAACTACGTTCACTTGCCCCTTTGGTACTTTCGCCTATAGGCGAATGCCGTTTGGACTTTGTAATGCGCCAGCTACATTTCAAAGATGTATGCTAGCTATTTTTGGCAAGTTAGTAGAGGACGTTATGGAAGTATTTATGGATGATTTCTCCGTATTTGGAGACTCATTCCATGCGTGTTTAGACAACCTCGCTCGTGTTCTTCAACGCTGTGAAGACACGAATTTAGTGTTGAACTAGGAGAAATGCCATTTTATGGTCCGCGAAGGTTTAGTTCTCGATCATAAAATTTCTTCCCAGGGAATCGAGGTAGATAAGGCCAAAATAGAAATAATTGAAAAACTTCCTCCTCCAACAAATGTAAAATCTATTCGAAGTTTCTTAGGCCATGCAGGTTTCTATAGACGGTTCATTCAAAATTTCTCTAAAATAACAAAACCGTTAACTCATTTATTAGAAAAAGAAGCCCCATTTATATTCGATAGTGAATGCTTAGTAGAATTCAATATTATTAAGGACAAACTTATCAACTCTCCTATTCTAGTAGCCCCAGACTGGTCCTTCCCTTTTGAGATCATGTGTGATGCGAGTGATTATGCGGTAGGAGCTGTCTTAGGACAACGAGTAGACAAATATTTTCATCCTATCTATTATGCAAGTAAAACTCTCACATCTACACAAACCAATTACACGACCACGGAAAAGGAACTACTGGCGATTATATTTGCATTTGATAAGTTTAGATCTTATATTACACTATCGAAAGTTATAGTTTTTACGGATCATTCTGCTTTAAAATATTTACTAACAAAGGCAGATGCCAAACCCCGTTTATTACGTTGGATTCTCTTATTACAAGAATTTGATTTAGAGATCCGAGATAAGAAAGGCGCAGAGAATTTGGCAGCCGATCATCTTTCGCGACTAGAGAATGCTGCAACAGATACACTCGTAGAAGCCGACATCGAAGATAAATTCCCTGAAGAAAGTCTCCTCGCACTCGAAAAGGTAAACAACTCTTCTACTCCTTGGTTCGCAGACTTGGCTAACTATTTAGTAGCCCGAGTCCTTCCAAAAGCTTTTTCATTTCAAGAAAAGAAGAAATTCTTTTCTGACTTGAAAAACTACTTTTGGGAAGACCCGTATTTATTCCGAGTCTGTGCCGACCAAGTAATTCGAAGATGTATTTCGAACGAGGAAGGACTAAAAATACTACGGCACTGCCATGAAGGACCAACCGGCGGTCATTATCAATCCAACCGGACTGCACGTAAAGCCCTTGAAGCAGGATTCTTTTGGCCTACTTTATTCAAGGATGCTCAAAAATTGGTAAGCGTTTGCAACCGCTGCCAACGGTCAGGTAACATTTCCCGTCGGGACGAAATGCCCAAAAACTTTTACTTAGAATGTGAAATTTTTGATCTGTGGGGCATAGATTTTGTAGGCCCTTTACCTCCTTCTTTTAAAAATCGTTATATCTTAGTAGCGGTCGATTACGTTTCACGATGGGCTGAAGCGCAAGCTTTACCCACCGCTGACTCGAGAGTCGTCGTTAAATTTCTGAAAACCTTATTTTCACGTTTTGGCACGCCTAGGGCAATAGTGAGCGACCGAGGTACTCATTTTTGTAACACCCAGATGGCTAAAGTGTTAGCCAAATATGGAGTTACTCATAAACTCGCTACCGCTTATCACCCCCAAACAAGCGGCCAAGTGGAGGTAGTCAATAGAGAACTAAAGCGCATATTAGAAAAGACTGTAGATACCAATCGAAAAGATTGGTCCCTCAAATTAGATGATGCACTTTGGGCCTACCGTACAGCATTCAAAACTGCGATTGGTTGTACACCTTATCGTCTAGTATATGGAAAGGCATGTCACCTACCTATAGAATTAGAACATCGCGCATACTGGGCGCTAAAATTTCTTAACTTAGATACAAACTTAGCCGCCGAACAATGTAAATTTCAACTCAATGAACTTGAGGAATGGCGTGCAAACGCCTATGAAAATAATAAATTTTATAAAGAGCAATCTAAGTTTTATCATGATAGGAAAATCAAATTTCCAAAATCTTTTTCACCAGGTGATCTTGTCCTACTATATAACTCACGCCTTAAATTATTTCCAGGAAAATTAAATCCCGATGGACCGGACCCTATACTGTTAAACAAACCTGTCCATATGGGACTGTTCTTATTTCTCACCCTGAACTAGGAACTTTCAAAGTAAACGGGCACCGTTTAAAACTATATTTTACTGGGGACCCTTTTCAAAAAGAACCTGAAACCCTAACACTACTCCATAACCTCGAAATATAAATTCCTTTGTATATTTCCATCTTTTATGCTTTTGTATATTCTGTACATATTTTTCACTTCATACATATGCCTAACATAAGTATGGGGGTGCTTTTAGCTGCAAGTTATTTTCACTTTTATGATATCTCTTATGTTTTCAATAAAAGTATTGTTTATTTTATTACTCACCAAAACAATTCAAAATTTTCAAAACCATACTATGTAAATATATTCCAAAAATCTGAGTTGATCAAAAATGCAAATTATTCAATTTTCAAATTTACTACTCCTTCTCATAACTAGATAGATATAAATATCCGAAATAAATTTGTAAAATCCTATCTTGTAAATTTCATTACAATCAGAGTTATTATTTTAGCAAGCCTGCTTTCAATATCAAAAGAAATACATATATATACAATAGAAGCAAACATATTATGTTCACCAAACAATTGTAGACTGTAATTATCCTTACTCCATTCTTAACGAAATATAAGAAATACAAACTATTATAGTTGCTCTCAAAATTTTTTATCCAACTCTTGAATATTTATTTATTTCTACTTGGCATGTTTTCTTACGCAAGCAAGTATCTAGGAGTATGTGCTCCTAGTAAAAGAAAAGATCTTATGTCAATGGGAATAAGATTTCATTCCGTACACATAGGCATCCAATAAATATGAAAAGATTATATGGAAAGGAGTATGTGCTCCTCTAAATATACATTGGATTCAAATAAAAACTCAAGTATGCTTTGTAATTTTTTGCCACTTTGGAATTACATTCCTAGTAGTTATAACAACGCATAACTTAGATAAAAAGATGATAGAATACAAAAATCTATCACTTCTACAAAAGCCTATTGTATAGGTAAAATTCCACCCTTCCAAAGTTGATATTCTAATTTTGTTTAAAATTTTGAGAGAGCATAAATAATAGAATGCACATTTTCCAATATATCTCGTATAAAGATATAGTAATCATAAAGCCAATCTATCCTTGTTATATCTGATTTTAATATGTGCTTACTATTTGTTTTCAAAAACTTTTATGGCTATAAATTCTAACTCTGATATCAATGATATGTACGATAATATTCAAATCTTTATTCACCGGATGTTTATACCTATTTTATCTTGACGAATCAAATTGATAGTAAATAGAAAATTTATTAACCTTGTAAATATACTCAACTCTATATTTGCTCTGGAATAGCAAAATCTAAGTATGGGGGTATTTGATGAGTATAAAAATATACAATTTTTTTCATATTAAATATACATATTTATAAATAAAAACCTTAGTTTTTATTATATAAAACTAACTATTTTTATTATATTGTATTTTTTGTTTTAAAATTAAGTTTTAAGTTTTTCTGAAAATTTTGTATTTTTTCTTAGGTCACGCCCCTAGGTCACGCTCGTGACCTAGGGCGTGACAGCTCTTTTTAATTTCTTTTTTTCTGCTGTTTTGCTGGATAGATAAAAATCGGGAATTCGATGGTCACGCCTGCTGAACATGCCCGTGCCAAAGGCGACACGCCCGTGACCCAATGAAGTTCTATCCAGATGTCCAGCAAGCTGCCGCGCTGTCGCCACGCCCCGTGCCGCCTGTTGAATTACATGCATGACACGCCCGTGACCTATTCAGACACGCCCGTGACCGGTCCAATGTCTATCCAAATCTCCAGCCCGCTTGCCACCTGTCCCGACAGCCTGGAAGTCACGCCCGTGACCCTCTCACGCCCTACCCGACACGCCCGTGTCAGGGGGCGTGTCACCTGAAAATTTTTTCTATAAATAGGCCGGTAGGGATTTGTAAATTCAATTGAACTCCAGCAGATTCCTTAAGAACTATTAGGACTCCCCAGCTCTCTGACAAGGAACTGGTAGTAGCTTTCAAGTATTCTAAAGTTCTGTAAGTTGTAATTTTTCAGCTTTATTTTCAGCTTTTTAGAAAGTTGTAATATTTTCGGACTTTATAAAATAGACTCTTTCAATTTCAATTCTGAGTACTTTACTGCTTTCTTTTACTTTATTTTTTTATACTATCCCGAATGAAAGGCGAAGCTCTGCTTATGTCCTGGATTAAGATAGTGTAAAACTGCTTTCAAATCTATTTTCAAAACCCTATTCTTTCATACTATCCCGAATGAAAGGCGAGGCGAAAGCCTAAGTCCTGGATTAAGATAGTGCGGAAGCGCTGCAAAATTTTACTACCCTATCCCAAAAACAAAGGTGAAGCGAAAGCTTAAATCCTGGATTGAGTTAGATAGGTAGATATTATTTTCTGTACTTTATATCGCCCCCATCCTGAGAAGAGGCTAAGAACCCTTAGCACTTGGTCAAGATGAGCTCTGGGCTGGATACTATTTTCAACTATTTCAACTCTACTTTCTAGTTATTCTAACTAGGGTTTTCTGTTAATTGATCATATACCAGGTGACGAGACACTACGTTTACGTTAACCCGTTTAAACGCAAGCCTTCCCGGTCGTACTTTCGAGTCAGTGATGCTACCAAAGGAACCCTCTCGTTAAGTTAGATAATTAAGAAAGAAAGTTGTTCTTTAATAGGCGAATTAATATCCGCTCAAAGTAATTCTGAAATCGAGGACTAAACTCTAAGTCCCTCTCTTAATAAAATCACGTATATTATTTTTAATTTTAAAATAAACCCCACTCCGTTGTTTCGATAAAATAATAGTCAGTTCTAAAAAGTAGAATAATTAACACCGACCCTAGGAAAAATACGACCTTGATATTTTCTACAAAATACTATACTCCTATGCGATAGGTACTCTTGCCTTAATCCACAGGATATAAGTAAGTAAACAAAGAGATAGACTTATATACGTAAAAGATTATATAAAACCAAATCTATCTTCTTTAAAACAAACATTACTTATCAACACGCATAGAAATAGGCTAATAAAGTGCACAAGACGTGGAATGTCACAGCGAACCAAAAGGAGTGCTAATGGCGCTAAATGGTAGTGCAAAGTCATGAAAGAAGCCAAGATGAGTCTATAATTCGGTATGAAATGGGGACTCATCACACCCCCAGACTTAACCATTTGCACATCCCAGGCAAATAATCATCTCGTGAACTCTAAAATAGCTAGCTTACGAAGTAACTTCAATTTAAAGTAGAACGAGAAATCGAAGACTCAAGCGTATAGAATATATAATAGAAGAAATTTTTAATTATACTATGAAATTTATAATTTTTGACAAACGTAAAAAGATATTGTCACTACTCAAAAGTTGATTGCCGGAGAATCGCTCGGTCATGTGTAGGAAGAAAGTAGGCAAGCCGCTCGGCTAAGCATTGCCAAAGATCGGGGCTCGTGATAACCTCCAAAGGAATCCACCAATGTCGGGGACCATATGCTTGCCCGTTCGCACTCTCTCCACGACACTAGTTTGACACTAGCGCGAGTCCGTAGGACTTTGGGTAATAATGGGGCTTGGGTTACGGTGAGGAAAACAAGGTTAAACAAGAGGGGTAATGCACCAAACCCAAATGAGCTAACGAACAAAAAATAGTAATCACTAACCACTAAATAAACGCAGGTGCGCCATACCCCCAGACTTACTTTTACAAATGGGTGTGTGCACCGCCTACTCCAAACAAAAATCATCTCAAATAATATTTTCAATAAACTTTTTCTTTTCACTATTCTTTTTCACATATTTTTTTTCTTTTCTTTTTTATAGATTTTTCTGCTAAGCTTTCACATTCTTATTTTACAAAATCAGCACATTTTTCTTTTTGGGCACATCCACATATAACACAAACGAATCACCACATCACATCCCAACATAAAATGTAAACTACTAATGCTCGAATTGGGCGTGCGACTAGGATCGGCTATGAGGCTTTGGCGAAAATAGTCGAGCTGAATCAAAAGGACGGGTAGGCACAAAAGGGGCTAGCGAGGGCGACGTTAGGAAAGGGTACAAAGCTCAAACGGGCCAACATGATGTCCTACAACACGCACACGCTAGACTAACCATGCACCAATGCTTCGAAAGTAGCTTGGGGCAAGTTCTTAGCCACCGAGAGAAATGATCCGTCCTCCCGACTCGAGCAATACAAAGCTAGAGACACCTACACACATTCCTACGCTACCGATTTATTGCTCCGGATTCATAATTTTGAGTAGGAAAACATGATTTACGAGTGCAGAAAAATATAAATTTACCAGTATAAAGACAAATTAAACCTATACAATTTCTACACCACGTGAGTACTCGATTAGGAGCACTGCACGAGTTTCGAACTACTCCGAATAAAAATCCAAAGTCAGCACCGCCATTTTAAAATTGACAAAAAATGACAACATTGACTCGAGCCGCGCGCATGGTTAAGTGCGCGCTCGTGTTGGTGGCAAGGTGTGTGCAGCAGGATTCTACAATAATGAGGCATAAAATAAAACTACTGGCATTCTATTAATGTTCTCGTGGAGTGCATAAGCGGCTCTTCCCCCCAGACTCTAATGAAAACACGGGCAGAAATGATAATGGACATCTAAAATAAAAGGAAGGCTGAGGAGAGAGGGTACCCATGCTCCAAAGAATGAGCATACCATGAAGGCGGAGGTTGTTGCATCGCACAAAAGTATGCTTGACCTGCGAATTAGGTTGAACCGAAGAAAAGACAAATAACAGAAAATATAATATAATAACAAAATAAAAAAAACACAAGAAGAAGGGACCAAAAAGGTCCAAGCTTGGGTTGTCTTCCGAATAGCCCTTTTGTTTACCGTCCTTAAGGTGGACCAAATACTTGTATTAGCAGTTTAAATATTGTTCTTGCAGTAATTAAAGGGTTACAGAAAAATAAAGCAAAACAACAAAAAGTTCCCAACAAAAATAGAAAGCAAAAAGCATAGGGAATTACGGAGAAGGGGAGAGCAATCAGCTAAATGCGGACTTGTGATAAATCTCTCCGGTGGGGCGCGAGGGAACAACAGAGTATCATTTTATATTGGGAGAAAGGGCTTTCCCTTTACTCTGAATGTGCAATTCCTCGCGCCGGAGGGCAGCATAACGCTCATCGCGTACACGCTTGGACTTCCTCAGCTTATCCACCGTGGGAGATTTCCAAATGTTGCAGTCCGTGGTAGGTCCTATTTTTGCGGTTGGCGGCTTCATTTCCGGTACCAAAACGGCAACCGGATCAGCCGAAGTTACTGATCGTTGGACAAGGTTTGAAACAATATTACACAATTCATTGTCTAGGGATTTCTCCCGAATAAAACTAGTTTCTCCATGCTCAAAAATTGACGCGGCGGGAAATGGGAAGGTAACCATTGCATCAGTGCACTCAGTATCTTCTTTGAACTCTTTCTCATTATTCTCGATCATCTCCCTAAAAGGTCCTTCCTCAATCACCTCTTCCGTAGGAGCATCCCTCACCAAGGAGAGTTCTAAACCAATCTTGATATATGCAGCACTTTAGAAATTGTTGTTATGGAGAAGAGGGTCATGTACAAAAGTGAAATCCAAGATTGAAGCAGCAACTAGCCAAGTTACGCATCCTTTGGCAAAATCAAGAGATGCGCCGCTAGCCGTCAGGAATGGGACCCCCAATATAGGAATAGAATTGTTTTCCTTGGGTCCCAAAACCTGGAAATAAGTGGTTAAGCACTTCCCATTAACCTCAACTTCAACTTCTCGTACACCTCCCTCAGTGTCAACCAAAATACCATTCGCCAAAATTAGCGACTTCCGGTTTGTTGGATCAACATGCAGGTTCATCTTCGCAACATCCTGCATGGTGAGGATGTTGCAAGACGCTCCGGAATCGCACAATGCAGTAGTTTCAATATTATTAATTTTACAAGCTACAACAAGCTCGTGAGTTTTTTTTTCTAATTTTCGTCCCCAAGGCTTTTTCCTTGCTCATAGGGGTTTTTCTCAGTGTTGCTCGGTAAAGTGCCTTGGGTTCGTTCAGATACCATTTGGGCCAGTTGACCCAATTGTGCCTCTAGCTTACGCATTGAGGCCGCTTAGTTCGTCATGTTAGTCTGGGAGACCTGAACAAACTTTTCAAACATTTCAGCTAAAGAATTTGTTTTTGTAGCAGGGGGCCCTTGGGGGTAATTCGGTTGAGGCGGCCGCGGTTGGCTTCCAGAGGCATATGCATCATGTTGATGCTGCCTCGGCTGCCATCGTTGGCCTGGTGCGTTTTGGTTCCACGAAAAATTTGGATGATTTCTCACCCCCGGATTGTACGTGTTCCCATAAGGTGCTCCCCTATTTTGATTTGCAATAAAGTTAGATGATTCATTAAGGAAAGTAGTTTAATCACGTACCTCACCTGCTTAGCATTCAAAGCTGTGGTGGTCGGAACCTCCACAACCTTGGCATGAGATTTCCATAACTAGAGCAGCAGCAGCGGCGGGCTTGGATGCTTCTAGAGCAAAAACTCCACTAGTACCTCGTGGAAAATTCCTTCCTGCAGTCCAATATGCGCTGTGGATGAAGGTATCCTGCAAAATTCTAAATGCATCATCAGGCACAAGATTCATTTTCATTCCACCAGAGGCGGCATCAATCATAGCTCGGTGATGTGGTTTAATAGAGAAATAGAAGCTTTCAACGAGATTCCATGTTTGGAATCCGTGGTTATGACACTTCCTCAGAAACTCGTTGAAGCGTTCCCACACCTCAGATAGGCTTTCTTAATCATTTTGCCGAAAGTTGGCAATCGCACGTCTCATACTCACAATATGGTCCACCGGATGGAACTTGGCTAAGAATTTCGTTGTCAATGCCTTTCAGGTTGTGGCTTCTCCAAGCGGAAGAGAGTGGAGCCATGTCTTGGCTTTGTCCCTGAGGGAAAAGGTAAAAAGACGGAGCTTGACTGTATCATCGGAGATCCCAGCATAGCGAAACGTGGCGCAGATCTCAGAAAATTCAGCCAAGTGAAGATGGGCGTCTTCAGTGGTCATTCCGGAGAACTGTGCATTATTCCGGATTATGTTCAGAATGGCTAGTTTTATCTCAAATTGCTGGTTGGTGATCGCCGGTCCGAAGCCGGGGTAAATACTCCCAACGGTCGGTGTGGTGAAGTCCCTCATGGTGCGGACCTGGGGCGGGTTTACTTCATTCTCATCCCCGTTTCGGTCACCATGAAGGATCTCGCCAACACGGTTTCCGGCATCAATGTTCAGCTGGTCCCCCATTGGCGCTGGATTGATGGCAGCAACACGTCTTTGTGCACGAAGGGTTCGTTTGATCTCGGGGTCGTAAGCTACAAGATCTCTTGCAGCTTATCCTTGCATTCACTGCGGCAACTACACAAAGAAACAGTGGTCAAAAAACACTAACTCTTACAAAAACATTTTCGTACCTCATGGTCGTTCTATAATTGCATTCCCCGGCAACGGCGCAAAAAACTTGATGCGTGTAAATACGGCAAGCGCACCGGTAGCATAAGTAAAAAAGTTTTGGGAATGAATCCCCGAGTGTCGGTCTCTTGAGGAATGCAATTAGCGTAGAACAATGAACGATCCGAAATTATTGTTATGAGAGTTAAATAAACAAAGGAAAAATAAGAGGCTTTGAAAGTGGTTTTGTAAACAAAGAAACTAAAGCAAACTATGCGTGTCGCAATCACCGCTTCACAAGGCGAGATGGATGTAACGGCTGCGATGCTGTACTTTGGAAAGGCGAATGGACGGTGAGCCAGTGAATGAGGTGATTAGTGTGGAGTGCAATCGAATGGAACGACAGAACGGAGTGAAGTGAGATGGAGCGAGGCGCATCAAATCAAAATTCTCACAAGCAAGATTAAACAACAGAAATCTAATTAAAAAAACTAGAGATTGAAGTTCATTGCAAGCTTAAGTAACTTCATACAATAAGAGAGATGGAGAAAGATTAAACCAAGAAAGTGAAGATCCACCGCGGTTGTTGGCCGGAGGTGCGGGTTGTCAATCCGCTTCGACGCGCATTTCGAGGAGGCTTCCGGTACCAACGAGTTGTCACCTTGAGAACCTTTAATTCTGTTCTCTAGGTTGTCTTCATCATCTTCCTCGGTAGAAAGCTCCGAGAAGAGGTATTTAATGGAAGGGAGGATCACCGGAGGATGCGGCACACTTTAGAATCGCCGGAAAATTATCTCCCGATGGTAGGGATGAATGTGGAGGTCGATGGAGCTCCTGGAATGCAAAACGGCGAAGTGGCGGCAAGGTCGGTCCAGTCTGTCATGCCCTAATTCGCGGATCAGGCCAATTTATAAAAGCAGAGTTAAATAACGCGCACGACCACTAGCGCACGACCAGTGGTCGTGCGCGAACAAAGTCAGCGCCCGTGCGGAAATAACCTATAGAGCCTGCACCAGGAAATGAATGCTTTCACACGATCAGCAGTGCATAATAAGTGAGTGTTGGCGGTATAGCAAGTGACCGTGCGATATGGCGGCAGAACTTGCACAAAAGAGGTCATGACTGCGCACGATCGGCAATGCACGAGCAGTGATCGTGCACGGTATAGCTAGTGATCGTGCGATATGGAAGGGCAGAACTTTCACAGGAGAAGTCATACTGCGCACGATCGGTGATCGTGTGCCAAAGAGGTCGATGGTCGTGTGTGGGTAAAAATGCACGACCATTGACTCCTTTGCCAAAAATGGTGAAAGCCCTGTCCCAGACGCCCACACGATCCCCGAACCTGCAGGAAAACTGGACGAGTTGTCGATCATGGCAGTCACAGATATCAATAAAATTCACAGCAAGAGGGAAATATACACACATAGAAATAGGCTAATAAAGTGCACAAGATGTGAAATGTCGCAGCGAGCCAAAAGGAGTGCTAATGGCTCTAAATGGTAGTGCAAAGTCATGTAAGAAGCCAAGATGAGTCCAGAATTCGGTATGAAATGGGGACTCATCAGGTCTGTTAATAGCCAAATCTCGCTGTTTGTAAAGTACTAAAAGCAGCCCCTGAGGGTATAAGGGTAATTTAACCCGAGGGCAATTAAGACATTTTACCCTGAACCTGGGCCCCCCCCGCCCCGGCGAGAGCTCTATGTCGGGAACCCTCTCACCTTCCTTTTGCGGGAGCTAAAAAGAAGTGTCAAAAGTCTCAAGCTTAGCCAGCCCCCGCCTTCTCGCAAGTTTAATCCTTCTCGCTGACTCTGCCAAGAGCGGGTCCTGGCTGGACGAGGGTGAATGCTCTCGCCCCTCTCTAGGCAGGAGCTTCTCTAACCTTGATGCTATTGCTGAGGGACGCTATGTTGGAACACCCTATTACTATTTGGACCAGGATGACTATATCTCTATAGGGATTGTGTGCTGTGACCTCCATGTTGTTATAAAGGTCACATAGGCTAGTTAGAGTAGTCTTCAGCTCGACGCATAGTCGACTTCAGCTCGACGCAGAGTCGTTCTCTGCCCGACGCAGAGTCGACCTCAGCTCGACGCAGAGTCGACCTCAGCTCGACGTGGAGTCGACCTCAGCTCGACGTTTCGTCGAACTCAGTTCTGCTTACAGAAAATACTCTCTGGCCGACGTGTGTCGTGCTCAGATCGACGTTTTATTGTGAGCTCGACGCTTTTCAGACCGCCGTCGATTTTGGATAGGAAATCAAATTCCTTCTGACAGACAATTAATGCTGAAGATTTATTGGCCGTTACAGCATATCTGGTGCATGGCTCAAGGAATTTTCTAAGGAATGTCTGCCTGTCATTTCCTTTGAGGCATGGACAGTTAAGGAAAGCAATTAATGTTGTCTTCCAACGGCTATCAAAGTGAAGGAAGAAGAAGGCTCAAGTATATAATTCTTTTTCTTTCAATTCCAAAAAAAGATACAGAGAATATACAGAACATAAAAAGAGAACAACAATACAAGACTTCAGATCTCTTTGCTCTCTGTGACATTGTGTTGAAAAGCTAACTCATAGAAAATCTGATTGCTTCAGACACCTCCATCCAACTCTCTTGGATCATCCTTTGCTGGAGCAAATCAGATCTTTGAAGACCTGTCACCCTTGTGCAGAGCTCTCCTTCCTAAACCTCATCTTGATCTCAGGGGGAGCTTTGACAACAACTTCAGATCCACTTCTGCTTCTCTTTGCTTGTTGAATAGAGAAGACAACATCATCTCTTTTTCTTTTTCTTTCTGTACAGGGTTTTAACTCCCTTCAAAAGTTACTTTTGGTTTTGCTGAAACCTGGTCAAAATCAGCTTTGTTGGTTTGTGAGAACCTGATCAAAAACTCTCTGGTGCTCAAGACACCTGATCAACTCATCTTGGAGTGGATTCCTATCAAGGGTGATAGAAGAGTGGATGTACCCAGATTTGGGGAACCACTATAGCTCCTTGTGTCGTCTGGATTGCTTGTCTTTTTGTGTTTTGCTTTGTGCTGTGAATACCTTTTTACTCTGATTATTTACTCTAGCACCTTACACTAAGTAAATTCAAACCTTCTCTTCACACAAGTTTTATTTGGAAAATTATTTTAAATAACTCTATTCACCCCCCCTCTAGAGTTAGGAGTGATCTTATCCTGCACTTTCAATTAGTATCAGAGGGAGGTTGATCATTTATACAGGCTAACCCCTGGATCAAAAGATCCCTGATAAGATCATTTCTCTCAAAGGATTATTTTCCTTAGTTTTACTTCTCTTTAAAACTCATGGCACAAAACAAGGACCTTGCTAGCACCAGACCTCCTATGTGCAATCTATCTAAGTTTGCACTATGGAAGGCAAGGATCAGGCTTTACATGAACTCTTTTGATGAAGACATTTTTAACTCTGTGTTGACAGATTGTCCAAGACCTCCCACAGGAACAAGCACATCAGCTGTTCCTCCTCCTTCAGGAACTGATGCTGACATAAAGAAGTGGAAGGCAGCAGATGCTAAAGCCATGAACATCTTGGCTCAAACCATGTCAGATGACATTTTCCAGAAGGTAGTTGAATGCACTACTGCCAAAGCAATCTGGGAAAAGTTGTCAGAAATTGTATCAGGTTCTGCAGATGAAAGAAAGGATAGGAGATCCTACTTGATCACCCAGTATGAGAATTTCAAGAAGGCAGAGTCTGAGTCAGTTGCTGACATGTACAACAGACTGAGTCTGATCATAAGTGAGCTTAGATCACTAGAGAAGGACATATCTCTCACTGAGATAAATGACAAAATACTGACTTGTTTCCCTAGCTCTTGGGACTCAAGAATATGGTCAATTAAAGATGGAAGAAATGTCTGTGAGCTATCCACAGAAGCCCTTCTAGGAAAGCTCAAGAGTTATGAGCAATTTATTAAGAAGAGAGAAGAAGAGCAGAAGACATCCACACCAACAGAGAAGGCTGAGAAAACTATTGCCTTCAAAGCACAGGAAGAAGAACCTAAAGAAAAGGTGTTGGGAAATGAAGAGCTTATGAGCCTACTGGTCAAAAGGTTCAATAAGCTAAATAAAAGGAACTTCAGAAGATGGTCATCCAAAGACAAAGACAAGCCAAGGTATGACAGATCTAATAATAAAGATATTATCTGCTTTGGCTGCAGGAAACCAGGACACATCTTCCCAAACTGTCCAGAAAATCAAGACAAGGACAGAAGGGACAAGAAGGAAAGAAAAAATAAAAGGAAGGATAAGGAGTCAAGGAAGCACCATGACAAGCCTTCCTCCAGCAACATCAAGCACACCAGAAAAGGATTTGTGGCTGAATCCTGGAGTGACTCTGATGAGTCTGACTCATCATCCAGTTCTAGTGATGATGAGGATGATGAAGAAGAAAAGGGATTCTACATGATGGCCATCAGTGCATCTCAAAAGAACACTGATTCAGAGCCTGATGCTGACTACCCATCTGATCAGGAACTTACTGAGGATCAGGTAATAGATTCTTTTGACTTTACTTCTGATGATTTCAAATCTGAGTTTAAATCTATGTGCATTGACTTGATTGAGTCTCAAAAGCTGATTAAAACTCTAAATGAACAATTAATTGAATGCAAATCCATTAACTCAGATAATCTTAGACTCTTAGAAGAGTTGAAGCAGTGTGGGGAGGAGATAGCTTCACTGAAAAGTGAGCTATCTAAGGCCAAACAATTTGAAGAAACCCTTAATGGGAGAAGTATCAAATTGATGGACATCACAAGTACAGTGAACTCAAGATTGAATGGTTCACTGGGCTTGGGTGCTTCATCCAGCCAACCCATAGTGCTGACAACTCCAATCAAATTTACCAGTGAGAAAGGTAAAGGAGTCTTGATAGTGGCTAGGAAGAATGCTGACTTAACCCAGGAAACTGGACAAAAAGCGTCGAACGAAGCTCGACGGACGTCGACCAGAGCTCGACGTAATCGCAAGAAAACGTCGAACTCAGGTCGACGCCCTCTACCCTCTGAACAAAGCAAGACCTTGCCGTCGAACGGAGCTCGACGCACTCACTTGAGTCCGTCGACCGAAGCTCGACGTGCGTCGAGCCGAGTTCAGAGCAAAACCCAGTTCTCAAGGGTTAATTCAAATTTCAATTCTAGCTCCACATCTCATTACTTTAACCCTTATGCTGAATGGATCATACCTCCTAGGAGATATCATCCTGCAGGCTATAAGAGTCAACCTGAGATGTCTTTTATTTCAGAATTTAAAGGATATCAAGAAAGGCCCAAGGTAAACTGGGTCAAAAACAATTGATTTGTTGTATGTGCAGATAAAGACCTATCCAATTGAAGACCAGCAGTGGTACTTGGATAGTGGGTGCTCAAAGCACATGACTGGCAACAAGGAAAACCTTGTGTCCTTCAAAGCCAAACATGGACCCAAAGTAATCTTTGGAGATTCAAATTTTGGACAAACAAAAGGCTATGGCCAAGTCAAGATAGGGTCAATCACATTTAAGAAAGTGGCCTATGTGGAAGGACTGAAGCACAACTTAATCAGCATCAGCCAGCTATGTGATGCTGGTTATCAAGTTTGGTTTACCAACTCAGCATGCAATATTACATTAAATAACAACATTGTCTTAATTAGTAATAGACAAGATAACATATATCTAGTTGATTTCAATTCATCTAAAGTAGATATTTGCTTATTTAATTCCCTTAGCAAACCCAATGAACTTTGGCATAAAAGACTAGGACATGTGAACCTTAGAACCATTGCTAAGTTATCCCAAGACAACCTTGTCAGAGGACTACCTTCTGGTCCCTACAAGAAGGAAGGACTTTGCAAGGCATGTCAGTTAGGCAAGCAAACTAAAAACAGTTTCAAGTCACTTAATAAGAGTGACTCACCTAGAATTTTGTACTTACTGCACATGGACCTTTTTGGACCAATTAATGTACAAAGCCTAGGAGGGAAATCTTATGCTTTAGTAATTGTAGATGACTTCTCAAGATTCACTTGGGTGTTCTTTCTGAGGAAGAAGTCTGATAACTTCAAGATTTTGACAGATTTTCTCAAAGGCATACAGATTGAGTTCAATACTCACATTGCCCTGATCAGAAGTGATCATGGGATAGAGTTTGATTCTCTTCTTATGCTAGAGTTCTGCCAGAATGAAGGTATCAGGCATACTTTCTCAGCTCCCAGAACTCCTCAACAAAATGGGGTAGTTGAAAGGAAAAACAGAACCCTTATTGAATCTGCCACAACATTGTTGACAGATGCTCACCTTCCTCTAACCTTTTAGGCAGAGGCTGTGAACACCTCCAACTATGTTCTGAATAGAAGCCTGATACATAAGCTAAAGGGTAAGACTCCCTATGAGTTACTCAAAGGGAAGAAACCTAAAGTAAACTACTTCAAAATTTTTGGTTGCATTTGTTTCATTCACAATAATGACAAGAAATACCTAGCTAAATTTGAAGCCAAAGCTGATGAAGGAGTGTTTCTGGGATACTCCATGACTAGCAAGGCTTATAGGGTTTTTAACAAGTGCACAAATAAAATTGAAGAATCCATGCATGTTACATTTGATGAAACTAACATGTTTTATAAGGAGAAGGAGACTTCTACCATAAGCAGTTTGCAGGAACATTCAATTTCAGAAAATCTGAAACAGCTCACCATCACAGACAAAGGGTCATCACCTTCACCAATTCAACAAGTCACTGAACTTAGTGACAATGAAGAGGAATTTCAAGTTCTGGAAAGTTCAAAGGACCAACAGAGTGAAGAACCAGTTGTGGTTCCACAAGAGGAAACAACAACACAGGTTGGTGCATCATCAACACCCCTTGTTGATCTAGCAACAACAAGAGATCACCCAATCTCACAAGTAATTGTAGATATCTCAGTGGGTGTGCAAACAAGGAATCAAGTTAATCAAAATATTATGCACACCTGCTTTCTTTCTCAAATTGAGCCTCAAACCATACAAGATGCAGAGCAAGATCCAAACTGGATCATTGCAATGCAAGAAGAGTTGAATCAATTTGAGAGGAATAAAGTTTAGGAATTAGTACCAAGACCAAGGAACCAGCAAATTGTTGGAACAAAATGGGTATTCAGGAACAAATTGGATGATCAAGGAATAAATGTGAGAAACAAGGCAAGACTTGTTGCACAAGGATATTGCCAAGAAGAAGGAATTGATTATGACCAAACCTTTGCACCAGTTGCAAGGTTGGAGGCCATAAGAATCTTCCTTGCATATACAACTCACAAGAGATTCAAGGTATATCAGATGGATGTCAAGAGTGCTTTTCTCAATGGAGACATCAAGGAAGAAGTCTATGTAAAGCAACCTCCAGGTTTTATCTCTCCAACTTTTCCTGATCATGTATTCAAACTGCATAAAGCTTTATATGGTCTCAAGCAAGCTCCTAGAGCATGGTATGAGACCTTAGCTTGTTTTCTGTTGGAAAATGATTTTAAAAGGGGTAAAGTAGACCAAACTCTTTTTGTTAGAACCCATAGGTCCCACACCCTACTAGTACAAGTTTATGTAGACGACATCATATTTGGGTCTACTGATTCAAACTTATGCAAAAAGTTCTCACAACTTATGCACTCAAAGTTCGAAATGAGTAGCATGGGTGAGCTTGCTTTCTTTCTTGGATTGCAAGTTAAACAACATGTGGATGGCATTTTCATTTCTCAAACCAAGTATGCAAGAGAACTGGTTAAGAAATTTGGAATGTCTGAAGCATCCTCCATGAAAACACCTATGCCTACAAATGCTATTTTAGATGCTGATGAATCTGGAAAACCAGTTGATCAGACAAACTATAGAGCAATCATTGGCTCATTACTTTATCTAACAGCTACTAGACCAGATATAATGTTTGCTACATGCATTTGTGCTAGATTCCAAGTAAGCCCTAGAGAGTCCCACCTCACATTAGTCAAGAGGATTCTTAGGTATGTAAAAAGTTGTCCTAATCTAGGTCTCTGGTATTCACATGACTCAGGATTTGATCTAACTGGATTTTCAGATTCTGATTATGCTGGATGTAGAGTAGACAGGAAAAGCACCAGTGGAACTTGTCAATTCCTTGGTGATAGACTTGTCTCCTGGTTTTGTAAGAAACAAACCTCTGTGTCCACATCAACTGCTGAAGCTGAATACATGGCTGCAGGTAGTTGTTGCTCACAGATTTTGTGGATTCAAAACCAGCTCCTAGACTATGGCTACAACTTAGAGATGTCTAAAATCTTTTGTGATAATACCAGTGCAATATCTATTGCTCAAAATCCAGTTCTCCATAGTAGGACTAAGCACATAGAAATCAGACATCACTTCTTAAGGGATAATGTAGAAAAGAAGAAAATTGCACTAGAATACATTTCCACTGAATTACAGAGAGGAGATATTTTCACCAAACCCTTGGATGAAAAGAAGCACTTCTTTTTCCTCAATCAGTTGGGAATGCTAGATGGAGACAGCTTAAAATAAAACTCCAAGATTTTGAAACCCATAACAAACAGGAATAGGAAAAATTTCATTTTAAAATTTCCTATCTGAGTGGTTGTTCTGAGCTCTGAACTAAGCTCGACGCTGCGTCGAACTGAGATCGACGGTTCGTCGCCCTCAAAAGCGTCGAACGTCGAACTCAGCTTCCAGCGTCGAACTAAGTTCACAGCTCCCTGGCTTCTTGAGTTTCTCTCTCCCCGGTCGACGTCTTCGTTCAACGTCGACCTGAGCTCGACGTATAGCTTCAGCCAAAGCGTCGAACGTCGACCTAAGCTGGACGCTGTTGAGTCGTTTCAGTTCTCCTAGAGCCCTAGAGCGTCGAACTGAGCTCGACGTTCTTTCCTTTTCTGTGTCGAACCCTAAGTATAAAATCATTTTTTCTCCGTCGTTCGCAGTTGCGCATTCATATTTCTCTGCTCAAGCTTTCTCCCTCCAAATACTATACTTTTGATCTTGGAAGGTATTCCTTCTTTTGCAGGACAATGGCAATCACAGCTGGAGCACTGGCGGCCATGAAGTTCGACTCTGGTTTCGACATTGACTTCGATTCTTTTGATAGATCTCCACAACACTTTCTGGATATACTGAATCTTTTCAAGGAGCAGCAACTAGTCCACTTCATGTCTACCAGGATACCCCTTCCAGAATCAGAAATTAAAGAATGGTGTCTTACAGCAATCGTTTCAGATAACAACTCTTTGACTGGGAAGATTTCAGGAAATGAGGTAGCCATCTCACCTCAAGTCATTACAGAAACTTTCAACTTTGCTGCTGGAGATGATGACATAGAACTATCAGTGGAAGAGTATACCTTAATACTGGACAGGATGGGGCATGCTGCTGGTAACCCCTCTAAACTCCTTAAAATTAACCTAGCAATTGAGTATAGGTTATTAGCAGATATAACTGGAAAAGTGATCTGTGCAAAAAGGACTGCACATGATGCAATAACAAGGCATCAGTTTTGCCTCATGGCTGCACTAATGGATAAGAAACATCCCAACTGGGGATTAATTGTGTTTGAAATGCTTAAGAAAAAGTTGGATAAAAACTCTGTCCATTTTGGAAGAGTTCTTGGGTTGATTCTCAACCACTGCTGCCCCCAACTGCTTGTGTCCTCAAAGAAGCACATCAATGCTTCCAAGAGGCTCACATGTGCTCTAATTGGCAAATGGGACAGGAGAATTGTGAATCCCAGGGCTGCTGCAGCAATGAAATCTTCTGCAGACACCAGGACTGTAGAGGTCTCTCACCCTCAGTCCACTGGTCCAGAAGTAGGGATCATGCCAGCCCCCTCTCTCACCCTTCCCTCCACCTTCATCCCCTCAACCACAATTATCTCATCCACTCAAACTCTCCCCTCCTCCATATCTACCATTGCCTCCTCTCTTCCACCTCACACTACTTTCCTCCCCATAAACTTGGATTCCACCTCTCATGAGGATCTTTTTTCTTTTGACATGCATGAAGACTCCTTCATGGATGCCTCTACCTCCTCTCCTCATGACTTCCTCCATCCCTCTACTTTTTCAGACTTACTCTTCTCCTCCATTCAGGAACCAGTTACACCTCCTCTGTCTACACCACCCTCCACATCCTCTACATTCTCAGTTTCTGCTACTCCCTCTACCTCTACTCAAGTTCCCCTTGAGCAAGTAGCTCTCCTCCCACTAGCCAATCAAATTTTTGACCTTCTGTCTCCAAGGCTCTCCTCCCTCCTGGATGCCAAGTTGGCTCCTCTCATTCTTTCCCTGAGCACTCTTTCTGCCTCTGTATCCTCCCTTTCCTCTCAGTTGGCATGCCCTTCTTTTGGGGGCCTAGAGTCAGCTACCACTGATTCTAGGCAGGGGGAGATGTCAGCAGAAGAAGAGCTGCCTCCTTCTTCAGTTCAGCTTGCTCACACTTATTCAGAGACAGTATCAGTTGCTTGTTCAGAGACAGTGTCAGTTGCAGAAGTTCAGATGATTTCTGAGGAAGATCTATCCAGGGCTATTGTCCCTTTTCAGAAGGCCTTGACTTCTGATATAGCAGTGGTAGCAGTGGCTCCTGCTAGTGTTGAAATTGATTTGTTAGCTCCTGTTGAGACTTCAGGTGAAGTGATTAAGACACCTGATGCTGCAGAGGCCCATATCTCCCAAGCCCTTCAGGAACCAGCCTCTTCAGCCTCTATGGCTCCTGAGGCTGTGCCCTCTCCTGCAGTGGTTGCTTCCTCCTCCCCACTGACAGCAGAGCTTCCCTTAGTCTCCTCCTCAGCAGCTCCAGCCTCCATCAGCTTTCCCATCTCCAAAAGGAAGTATATAGATCCATATGAAGAATCACAAAGTTCTGAAGATGAGTTTGCCACAGATTCTGATGACTCCTCTGCAACTATTGCAAGGAAGAGGAAAGCCAGATCAAAAGCCATGAAAAGAGTACCTCCTGCCAGAGCTACAGATCATGACATTCCCTATTACATCAAATATAATTGTGAAATCACAGAACCATGGATGCAGTACTCTCAGAATCAGAGAAAAGCTATGAAACAGAAGAGAAAATTCAATGAGGGACCATCTAAACCAGTCCATCAGCCTCCACCTCCACCTCCTCCAGATGCAGGTGCAGGTACTGGTCTATCTTCCTCTTCAGCACCTTCAGCTCTACATGGAAAGACTTATCAAGCCAGAAGACATCAAGGAGGCAGCCAGCAAAGGGGAGGTCAACAAAGAGGAAATTATAGAGGCAGGCAGTCTAGAGGAAGATCAGGCTCTCAACCTTATCAAAGGGGAGGAGCCATTGATCCAACCTCTGGGCCCTATCCTTACAGGCCTAGAGTTGACCTCACCCCAAGATCTTCTCAAGAAACATCCTCTAACAAATTTGAACATGCAGTACCCTTTGAAGATCCTACCAAAACTCCTGCTTACTGGAAAGCTAGGATGACAGAGATGGCTGCTCTGAATGAAATTAACAAAGCCAGAGAAAGAGGACTGGATACCTCTCATATCAGTACTATGTCAGAACAAAGAAGAGAGGAATTGGAAAAGTATAGCTCAAAGAAATTTTTTGATTCAGACAGATACATGGAACTCCACCCTGCAGCTGTACCACCCAGTGCTAGAGATCAAAAGTCTTTAGGTGCAGCTGATGACTACAGATCCAAAAAGGAAGCTTCCAATCCAAATAGAGAAATCATTTTCAAAAAGAGTGATCAAGACAAAGCATCAAAGGACAAGTAAAGTAAGGTATTCTAACACTTTCTATATACTGGACTCAGGACATTTGAACAATTCTGCTGCTATATAGTGTTTTATATATGCTGCTTATTATTCTGTCATGTCTGGCTGTATTATATTGTGTTGTATCTGCTTTATTTCTTTTTCTTTGAATCCCTAAAATTCATGTAAATAGTAATCCTAATCCAAATAGGGGGAGATTGTTGGAACACCCTATTACTATTTGGACCAGGATGACTATATCTCTATAGGGATTGTGTGTTGTGACCTCCATGTTGTTATAAAGGTCACATAGGCTAGTTAGAGTAGTCTTCAGCTCGACGCATAGTCGACTTCAGCTCGACGCAGAGTCGTTCTCTGCCCGACGCAGAGTCGACCTCAGCTCGACGCAGAGTCGACCTCAGCTCAACGTGGAGTCGACCTCAGCTCGACGTTTCGTCGAACTCAGTTCTGCTTACAGAAAATACTCTCTGGCCGACGTGTGTCGTGCTCAGATCGACGTTTTATTGTGAGCTCGACGCTTTTCAGACCGCCGTCGATTTTGGATAGGAATTCAAATTCCTTCTGACAGACAATTAATGCTGAAGATTTATTGGCCGTTACAGCATATCTGGTGCATGGCTCAAGGAATTTTCTAAGGAATGTCTGCCTGTCATTTCCTTTGAGGCATGGACAGTTAAGGAAAGCAATTAATGCTGTCTTCCAACGGCTATCAAAGTGAAGGAAGAAGAAGACTCAAGTATATAATTCTTTTTCTTTCAATTCCAAAAAAAGATACAGAGAATATACAGAACAGAAAAAGAGAACAACAATACAAGACTTCAGATCTCTTTGCTCTCTGTGACATTGTGTTGAAAAGCTAACTCACAGAAAATCTGATTGCTTCAGACACCTCCATCCAACTCTCTTAGATCATCCTTTGCTGGAGCAAATCAGATCTTTGAAGACCTGTCACCCTTGTGCAGAGCTCTCCTTCCTGAACCTCATCTTGATCTCAGGGGGAGCTTTGACAACAACTTCAGATCCACTTCTGCTTCTCTTTGCTTGTTGAATAGAGAAGACAACATCATCTCTTTTTCTTTTTCTTTCTGTACAGGGTTTTAACTCCCTTCAAAAGTTACTTTTGGTTTTGCTGAAACCTGGTCAAAATCAGCTTTGTTGGTTTGTGAGAACCTGATCAAAAACTCTCTGGTGCTCAAGACACCTGATCAACTCATCTTGGAGTGGATTCCTATCAAGGGTGATAGAAGAGTGGATGTACCCAGATTTGGGGAACCACTATAGCTCCTTGTGTCGTCTGGATTGCTTGTCTTTTTGTGTTTTGCTTTGTGCTGTGAATACCTTTTTACTCTGATTATTTACTCTAGCACCTTACACTAAGTAAATTCAAACCTTCTCTTCACACAAGTTTTATTTGGAAAATTATTTTAAATAACTCTATTCACCCCCCCTCTAGAGTTAGGAGTGATCTTATCCTGCACTTTCACGCTACGTTGAGTGATTGGAGCTCGTCCAACGCCCTTACTGCTGACCATGGAGCTGAGTGAGTGAAGCTCACTAAGCGCCCTTGCTGCTGACCATGGTGCTGAGTGAGTGAAGCTCACTCAGCGCCCTTGCTGGTGACTATGGTGCTGAGTGAGTGAATCTCACTCAGTGCCCTTGCTACTGACCATGGCGCTGAGTGAGTGAAGCTCACTCAACACCCTTGCTGCTGACCATGGCGCTGAGTGAGTGAAGCTCACTCAGCGCCCTTGCTTCTTACCATGGCGCTGAGTGAGTGAAGCTCTCTCCGCACGACGCCTTCTCGTCCACTTCTGGTCGTGGGCGGGATCTCGCCTGCTCCTAGGCGGGAGCTAATCCGGCGCGAGAGCTCTTCTGGTCTTCAGGCCCAAGCTAACCCGGGGCTAGTCCAACCCCGACCGTTGATGCCTCCGGGTCCTACCCAGTGAATATGGGTTGTACAGCAGAGCTGTATCACCAACATGGACAAAGGCTACAAATAAACATGAAGAATCAGACCCAAGCACCTCCAGTTCAAAAATATCAGATGTAGATTTTTCCTTACTCTCGAGATAGTTTAAGAGCATGCTAAGCAAAAGGAGGTGAATAATAAATCAACCCTCCTCTTCTGATTATAAAAAATCTTGTCGTGGTGGTAATCATCGCAAGAAGAGCTATAACAGTAGCGATAGGAATAAATCAAAACAAAACAAACACCTTTTTATTGGCATACTTTGCTATTGTTTTAATAAGCTAGGGCACATGGTCGCTGACTTCCCACACAAAAATAGGGAAGGATCCAATAAAGAGGAAAAGAGATTCGTTACAGAAAAAAAGAAAGAAGAAAAGAGCTTCATCGCTAAAAAGTCAAAGACTTTCAATGATAGCAACTTAAGTCAGTCAAGCATGGATTAAGAAGCCTATTTTGGGCTTATGACACATATTGACAAGGATAACTATGACTCCTAATATAATGGGAAGGTAATACCACGTACTCCTCTATCTGAAACTGAAACATGTGATGTTCATGAACACTATTAATCTGAGGATGATTCAAACTTAATGGTACAGTATCGAGCATTAATTAAGGGATTTGACAAATATTGTAAGGTGGTCAAATCTCAAGCAAAAGATATAATCTCTCCCCAAGCATTGGAATCTGAACTAAGGGAGGAAATTGAGAGATTGATCCCTCTCAGTTACGAAATTCAATCTTTGAAAGAGGAACTAAAATGCTCTACTGAGCTAGTAAGTCTGAAAGAGTTCGTAGATGAATTGGAAGAAAAGTTATAGATTGAAAGGAATATTGTCGAAAGCTTCTCAAAGCCAAAGACTATCCTTCCTCTCATTAATGGATTTTCAACTTCTAAGGAGAGTGGGATTTGATATAATGCTGCTAAGGATAAAGGTAAGGCTCCTCAAAGTCAACCTACCTTCATAAAGATAATCCTTCTAACAAATAGGTATGACCTCGAAACATCCTACAATAATTTTTGTAGACCAACGTACGTTGTATCTAATAAGAATAACCAAGGATTGTGTCGTCACAAAAAACTTGGAACGAGTCCTCTCAAGGCATCTCATGAAAATTTCATCGTTAACCATTTTGCTCCATTCATTCATGTATCGAGTACTAAGAAAGAACTAAGAGTCAAGTATGTTTCTACAAACCCATATGAGGTAAAGAAGCCAAGCATATGTTGTTCTCATGAGGCTTCTACTTATAAATCAGTAGCTCCTGTCAGACCTCTCGTTCAAGAGGTAAGGCAAGCGAAGAAATGAAGGTACAACACATTTAAATGTTGGTGTTGCAGAAAAATCGGTCATTTTGCCATAGATTGTTGGTTAAATTCGAATAATTATTATACTCCATGAGTTAACAATGTAAGAAGGACCCCTCATAATGTTAACATTCTCAATGAAAGTTATCTAACAAGGAACCAAGTACCCAAATCAGTTTGGGTTCCTAAGGGTATTTAGTCTGTGAATACAGGTATATTCAATGGCCAACAAAAATCTTATCTGCTATCTAGACATTGGATTTTCCAGGCATATGACCGAAACAAGAAGCATTCCACAATATCATACCTCATTCAAAGATGGTCAAAAAGTTATTTTTGGTGGATCCAATAGAGGAATTACAAAAGGCAACGGTATGATTACAAATAGTATAGTGTCTTTTACATACATGGCTTATATTGAGGGATTACAACATAATCTCATAAGCATAAGTCAATTGTGTAACAAAGGGTATATGGTTGAGTTCTGCAAGAAAAGGTGTTTGATAAAGTCATCTATTAACTCAGAAACTATTTTATCAGGCTCTCAGAGAAGAAATATTTTGTCTTAATTTTTTGTGCTTAGAGTTTTCTACACCAGTGTGCTTTTTGACAATAGATAGTGCATCGTTTATGATCAATGGCACAAGAGATTATCACATATTAATTTAAAAACTATAAGTACGTTATTCTCTCACAATTTAGTGTGTTAAAGAGTGATCGTGTCACGCATGCCAGATGGACAAGCAGACAATGGCTACTTTTAAAAGCATTATTGTCAAAGATTCTTCCAGTTATTTATATCTGCTTCGTATGGAATTATTCGGTCATATGTCTATCTTTAGTTAAGGAGGTAAAAATTACACATTCGTTATTATTGATGATTACTCACATTTTTCATGGATATTCTTTCTGAAACACAAGTCAGATACCTTTGACTCTTTCACTAGCTTTGTCAGATAGATACAATATGAATTAAACTGCTTCGTGGTCAAAATCAGAGGTGACTATGGAATAGAATTTGAGTCTGGTGTAATGATAAAGTTTTGTGCAAGCCTAGGTATCTTTCATGAGTTTTCCTCTCCTCATATTCCACAGGAAAATTGAGTTGCTGGGAGAAAGATTAGAACACTCATTGAGGCATGTACCACAATGTTGAATGCCTCTTCATTACCAAAGTACTTCTGGGCTATAGCACTCAATACAGCGTATCATGTACAAAATATATCCTTAATCAACAAGAATCATTGTAAGACACATTATGAACTTTGGAAAGGCAGAAAACTGACTGTGTCGTACTTCACAATTTTTGGAAGCAAATGCTTCGTACATAATAATGGGAAGTATCACAAAACTAAGTGTAACAAAAAAATGTTTTGAAGGTACTTTTTTAGGATATAATAGTCTTAGTAAGACATATAAGATTTTTTAATAAGAAAACCCTGGTTGTAAAAGAGTCTATCAATGTTGTATTTGATGAGACAAGTATGCTTCATAACAGCTCTTATAGTATTTTTATGTAAGATGCAAGTGCAAAAGTAAAAGAGCAAAGCTTAGAAGAAGCTATCTAAGAAGATATCACAAGTTCTATCAAAGTCAATACTCCAAGCTTCATTGAAGATGAAGAACGTGCACCAAAAGAAGCAGAAGTTACTAGTGGTACTGCAAGGAATCTAATGATCAGACATTATGTAACATCCCTAAAACAACTTGACCCCTAGGAGTGGTTTTATCATGACTAGTTTATGACAAAACCATAAGAAGCTCAAAGGACCAAGTGAACAAGGGCCAAGGTGAAAATCACCTTGGTCTGCCTATAGCACAGCCTCACCACCAGACATAGGGTTTGACCGTAGGGCATCAACTTGACTTCATGACCCCTCCACAACACCCCTAACCTCTTGGGTGGTCCATAGGGTCACTAAGGACCCATTAGGGGCAATCGAAGAGGTCAAGTTGACCTAGGTCAACCCTAACCCTAAATGGGTCAAGTTGGCCTACATAGGGTCAATTGACCTTCGCTTAGCTAAGTAAACCCCACGCATGCCTACCTAACCCTAAATTTAGGTTAATGGGTCACTAAGTCCCCATTGGGGTCAACCCAAGTGGCTAAGTTGACCCAAGTCAACCCTAGCCCGAAAATGGCAAAAGTACACAAACGAAGGGGCAGGTGACCTCCAAAGTGCCTAGTCAACCCTACCCAACCCTACCTTGAACCTAAGGGAACCCAATGGGTCACTAATCACCTCCTAGGGTTAGCTAGGTCACCCAATTTGGCCTAGGGTTGAGCTAACCCACCTTTGGGTCAAGTTAACCCAAATTGGCTAACTCAAGCTCAAACCCAAATTCATTTGGGCTTGCCTCATGATAATCATTTAGATGAGTTTATGGGGTGTTGCTTGACTAAATTACCCCTTTAATTTCGGACAAGGTGACTAGGAGAGAGAAAAGATCCACTTGCCCATTAATGGAAGAGAGAGAATGGGAGGAAGATCATTCATGGCCAAGGGAGACCAAAAGACCCTCCCTCCACCTCCAAGGGGGCTGATTCAACTCCCCATTTAATCTGAGGAAGGTAAGGGGCCATTTTTGTGGATGTTCATGGACGGAACAATGAATACACCCATGGTCGAAAATACCATTGATGGTCATTAATGGCCATTGGTGTTTGTCCCCTTCTCTTCCCTATTTAGTGACTTTAAAAGCACCACTAGACTCATAGGAGACATTTCCACACCTTACCTGAAGGAGCCAGGCAAGTGACTAAGGTGTTGTAGAAACCCGGGCGGCGCTACCACCTCCATGGCAATCCGACGATCGACCCGCCTCCAGCCCTCCAATAAGGTCCTCCCCTTCTCCTTCTTCTATGGGTAGATTCTAGGATTCATTTAGATTGAGAATAGGGCTCAATTGAGCCCGATCAAAGCATCCATTTACCTGGTTTTCCGGTAAAAATTCAAGGAGCCCGATCAAAGCTTCCGTTTTCCTGGTTTTCCGGGAAAAATTCAAGTGTCAAGATCTCCAGAAAGGGCCCCTCCGGTGGCCATGCCACCGCACGACGATAGCCCCCACCTCAAGGAAGGTGGTGGTGGTGGTGGCTGGCCACGGAGGTGGCCTGGTGGCTTGCCAGGGAGGTGGCCTGGTGGCTAGGAAATCAGGCTGGAAGACGGTCTAGGTCGGGTAAATCTCACCCATCGGCTGGAGGAAGAAGATGACCAACGATCGTCGGATTGCATCAAGATTTGTGCAAGATCAGATTATATATATCATATATTTTTGTATATTATGTCATAGAAAATTTGTCATCTTAGGAATTAATTTAAAAAGTACTTAGAGGCTTAATCAGAGAAAGTGGTCAACATAAAAATTTTAGATATATGGGTAAACTTTAATTTAAAATTGGTTTCAATTAATTTGGGTAAGTGATTTGACCAGAGAACTCCTTTTGGTGAGGACCATACCTAGGCTAGACCAGAGACTATTTTGAGTTTTCACATCAATCCAGCCATCTAAATGACTTGATATTTTGGATGGGAGTCTCTCTTACCTATACCTAGGACATATCCAAAAATGGGAATTTTTGGAAAACATTATCTTAAAGGTTTTGTAGAAATTTAATAATCTTTTTATGAATTATTAAAAAAGGTCTAATGATATCCAAACCCTCCCAAATATTGGTGAGTGGTCCTTGGGTTCTTCATAAGGATCTGTATAAATTTTAATCCCATTTGGAGATGATTTAGTTTGGAAATAAGCAAACCCTAGGTTGGACCAAAAAGGGGTAATTAGATAAAACTGTCCCTTGTGGGTTTTGGGTGGCCAAATCACATTAACAGAGATTGAAACTTGTGCCACTTATTTGTTATGATATTTAACTCCCTCACATGGAGTATGGGATAGATTAGGGTAGATTTGCCTTAGGAACCAAGTTCAAACCCTAAGGTTGAACTTTGGGAATTTGTGAAGGACATAGGGTGTTATGTCCTTGGATGGACTTGTTTATTAGTCCATGTGATCCTAGGGAGGTGAAATGCCATAGGAAGGGATTTGGTGAACTGTGTACACATACATTCCACTTAGAGCACACAGTAGATATTTAGGTATTTACACCATAGGGAATATTCAATGGGTCATATGACCTTGGATCTTTGTGATATTTTGGTAGGAGTACTGTCATAGTGATATATTCCTCTGGAATTTATTATAGAGTATCTAGATAACAGTAGCTCACCCTTGTAGTTATAAACTTCATCTTGCTCTTTTGATGATATTGATGTAATTATGGTTTATATGTCTTCGAATGCTTTCAAACTATGGGAAAAGCTGATCAAATAGCATGTAGATGCACTAGTGAATTATTTGGTATAGTTGAACATTTCTTTTTAGTACCTCATGTGTAAAGTAAACTAGTGCACCCTACTTTGATAACTAGAAGATAAATACTATAGCTTGCTGTAAAATTGTGTTACTTAGCCAGAGTACTCTTTAGATCATAAAGAAGCTTGGAAAAATATTTACATGTTGTTTAGTTGAGATTACAAGGATGTTTCTTCACAAAGTGCACCATGATGGATTTGGTTGAGATATTTTTATATATAGTTCACTGACCCTATAATTGCATGAAATTTAGTCAATAAGGTTTTATGATTATAATAAAGCTCTGTTAATTTTTGTATAATTTTTGGACAAGTATTTATGGTACTCCCTTCATTACCCATATTAAGTTGAATTACATTATATTATTTATTTGGAGGATAATTCCTTTATAAAATTTTATGAAATTTGGTATTCACTTATATCTTGCAATCCTATAGTGTTCATAATTTGTTCATGGATATATCTTAAATAAATCTAGTACTTCATATTCAAATCACCCATGGACCAATTTTTGGGAAAATTAATTAAATTCCAATTTATTTAGAAAAATTCCATGTTTTTGGATTTAGGCTAAATATATCATGATAGGCCCCCAATAAATATTTTAGAGCTTTTGGATGAAAATTTGGAGTACCTCCTATCTTATACATCATATAGCTTAGATTGGTCTTCATATATTAAAACGGAAGAAATTGTAATAGAATGTAAAATGAACATAGGGAGTTGGGGTATCAGTTTTACTGTTATGGTGAAATAGAAGTGTGCTCATCAATGAGAGTCAGGGTGAGGAGTAATGATGGGAAGACTAGTATAGGTGGTACTCGGGTTCGATGAATCATCATCTTCCATGTGGAGAGGAAGGGTCAAATACACTAGGGTTAGATCCAATATAACATTAAAAGGGATCAGGGATTGAGTATTAACCAATAATAGTAAGTTCCTTGCGAAAGGGAATGATGGGCTTCAGCTACAATCATAGTACCTAGTGTTCTATGAGAGCCCTTCACCGGGAATAACTAGGGCAGTCAAAGGTTAACGTAAACCGTAAGATTAATCAATGATTAAGAGTAACTAGTATATCTAGGGTTACGCTTATACTTAAACTCCCCGGTGTTGTGGGAGTTAGGTTGGGTCTCACGAGTGGTATGCTCGGTGGTTTTAGTGGTGGGCAGGTTAGCCCGGCGAGTCGATGGCTCGGTAGAAAATTGTGATGGACGGGATAGTCCGGGGAGCTTTGGCTCAGTCTGAGAATATAATACTATTGAATGTGCATAAGATAAAAGGTGGTGGTTCTTCGATATTATACTTTCATTCACACCGACGTCGATACGCTGACTCGGCGGGTGTGGTTTACACTTAGCCAAAGGAAGTTTGGTGGATTTCGCCGCATTATTACGTGGTGACTCTGGGTTATGTCCTTCTAGAGGCATACGTAAGGGCTAGGCCTGGTAGTGTGGATACCCTCCTAGGAGTGGGGGGCCTGACCCACTGTCTCCGTTTGCCACTATAGAGGTTCCTGGGTGTGAAGCTAGTTTCCCAAAAGGGGGGAACTAAAGGTCTGTGCGCATAGAGTCATGTGCGTGAGTTACACTTGCATGAATCATTGCATAAAAAATCACTACACTCATACTTGCATACAACCTACACGCCAACGTATAAATCGATATAGGACTTTTTATACGATGGGAGCCATGCAGAAGACCCCTTAACTTATAAGTTTATATGGGCATTCATTTAAGTTAAGGTTACTTACTTCTTAGTATGTCTTTCTTACATATATTGTTTTCCTCTACTTATTTACCTTACAGCTTGTTATTATAGAACTGCTAGCTTGTACCTTCCATCCTTAGTTGTATATACATTATGAATAACTGCTAGAATAGTTCCAACGTCACCTGCTTTGTTTATTCTCCACCTTCAAAGCTTCCCTTTTCCTCCTCCCTGCTCGATGCCTAGGAACCATTGGGGAGGGGTAGGGGATGATATGACTTAGTCTTTTGACTAATGGTTTTAGTACCGCAAAATTCCCAGGGCTCCAGATGGGAGATAGAAAGCAGCAGTAGGGGATACAACACTAGCGGAGTACGGTGCACATGGAGGTGGGACTGTCTAGCAAAAGATCACCGGCTACTGGCTTCGTGAGTGATTAGTTTACTTAGCTTCTGCGAGTGTATGTAGTGAGGATTGATGTACCGGGCCTGAGCCCATTTATATTTCATTGTACTGTTCTATTTCAATACTTCTATTATCATGTAGACTTGTTGTGATTTCTCATATTTTATATTATATGCTATTGTGGAGTTAGTTTTATCAGAACTGGTTTAAGATTCTTTCTCTTTGGTGGTCGTAAAAGGCCGTCAGGATCGGCGTTTTGTAGTGGCAACCTTCCCGAGTATCGGTGTCACTGCAAAACGGCGATTCTGGGCATAAGACCCCGGGGTTTTAAAAAGAAAAACAAAATGGGGTCTTACAAATTGGTATCAGAGGAAACATCGATCCAAAGAGAAGAAGTCCACAAAAACTGTAGGCCACCCCGCACGAGCTTAGTTTGCGGACAAACTAGCAGCAAAAGCAATGGTTTGCCCATAAGTGGAATCACATATAAAGGTCCACCTTTCTTTTGTTCCACTTGTACATTAGCTAACAGTTCGAATTATTCATTATAGCCTGCGGCAAACCCTGCCCCTAGCAGGGAGCACCTCCTGTTGTAAAGATCACATCATATAACTCTCTAGTCAATGAGTTAGACTCAATCCACTAGGACACTTGACTAACTATGATGACTTGTAGTA
This sequence comes from Platanthera zijinensis, assembly GCA_039513925.1. Lineage (NCBI taxonomy): Eukaryota > Viridiplantae > Streptophyta > Magnoliopsida > Asparagales > Orchidaceae > Platanthera > Platanthera zijinensis. The sequence goes on from CM077083.1 coordinate 100,984,424, forward strand.
TGCCTTAGTCCAAAATAGACCTTGGGTATGACCTTGGTTAAGGTAAGGAGATACTGAAAGAGAATAAAGGAGTATAACACGCGAATGGATACCTAAGACATAAACTCAGGTGGCCCTACGGTCCCAATCAGGGATTACTCAAATCGGTAGGACTGCTTTAAGGAGAATTGAGACCTATAATCCATTAGCAGAATGGTAGAAGACACATAGTCTCAAGCCTCGTACCAGTAACAAGACTACCTGGAGACAACCACCAAGACAAACAGCGAGGGTCGGATAGGAATTAAAGTTCGGAAGAGACCCAGTTGGGATTGGGAACATTTTGACCAGGATAAGGTTGTCGAAAATGTGACTAGGAGGGTTTAAAGTATGAAGTATATCAACAGTTTTTAGGTGGGATCCCCAAGTTGAAATTGGGTCCCTAGGGATTGTGCACCCAGCTAGGACGGATATAACATGGAAATATCAAAGTTACTTTGTACAAGGTAGGTAAGGGCTTATCTTTTGTTTATTGGGGGCTTATATTTTGTTTATTGGGGCTTGTCTTTTATTTATTGGGCAAATTAGTTATTGACATGGGTTTCCCTTAGACCACATCTAGAAAAGTTTGCGTCGTGAATATAATGAAATTGGAGTAAACCGTATTCGATGCTACTCGAGCGTATTTGTAGGGATAAGAATCTGATTGTGAAATAGAGATTTTATAGAGCCGTTGTCTACCCATACAAATGAGAAATTTAATCACCGAAAGTTTGGTGTATCTCGGAACTTGTATCTCCTCAGAGTGAAGAAGGACATCATAGATTTTGTGATGCACGGTGAGGTCTGTCGGGCGATGAAGGTTAAGTGCAAGAATTTTTTGGGAACTATTACAGTCACTGCCCGAGTTAGAGTGGAAGTTCGAGGATATAATTAATGATTTTCATACACAGGATTCCTCATCCCCACTCCGGGCATAATTATAATTGGAACATTAATGATAGACTGTATGAGATAGCTTGGGTCACTCCGACCCGAAGCACGACTTTCCACCCTTAGAAAGGTTAGCAGACGGAATGCACCAACCAGACACTGGAGGATCTTTTACGCTTATGCATATTGGACTGTGGCGAGCCCTGGGAGAGACTGCTGTCGCTGATCAAGTTCTCCTACAATAATAACCATCTGTCCAGCATAGGCATGGCCCCTTACAAGGCATTATATGGATGGAGGTGCAGGACCCCACTATCTTGGATCTAGGATAAGGATCCGAAGGCACTAAGCTTGGAGTTCGTGGAGGACACAAATGCTCAGGTGAGATTGATCCGGGATAGGATGTTGGAAGCCCAGAGCAGGCAGGACAAATACTACAATGTGCGACATCGTCAGGTAAAGTTCCAGGTGGGAGACCAGGTTTTCTTGAAGATACGGCTAATGCATGGAGTCTCGCGGGTTCGCGGGCAGAAGAAGCTCAGTCCGAGATATATGAGGCCTTACAGGATCCTAGAGCGGATCGACCCTTTGGCTTATAGATTGGAGCTACCGCCGGAGTTAGCAGGGTTGCACGACGTGTTCCACGTCTCTTCACTTCGGAGGGCTCTACTATGCCCTGAGCAGCTGATTTCCACCACAGACTGCCCGGTGGCCTCAAATCGATCAGTCAATATAGAGTCGATCAGGATTGATGATACGGCGATTCAGGTCTTGCGACGCAAGAAGGTTCCGCTAGTCAAGGTTCTGTGGAGAAACCATGGGCAGGAGGTGTAACATCCCATTTCCGGCTAGACCCCTAGGAGTCGGTTGGTTGTGGTAGAACCCTAGGGAGTCCAAAGCTTGAAATAACCGACCAAGATTTCGGGTCATGGGTTGGTCACGCCCGTGACTGACCCGTCATGCCCGTGACCTTGGGCGTGACTCATTCGACGATCGTCGATCTCCGGGAGACGATCGTCGGGCGCAGCATTTCCAACCCGGCCCAGTCATGCCCGTGACCCAGATGTCACGCCCGTGACCTTGGGCGTGACTCCTTCGACGATCGTCGATCTCAGTTAGACGATCGTCGGACGCGGAATTTGCCTCATGGCCTGTCACGCCCGTGACACTTAATGTCACGCCCGTGACATAGGGCGTGACCATGACCGCCGACTTCAGGTCGACGGTCGTCGACCCAAAGTTGTCCACACAGGCATGTCACGCCCGTGACCAACAATGTCACGCCCGTGACATAGGGCGTGACACGCTCGACGATCGTCGATGTCAGTTCGACGTCGTCGAACCAGAATTGGTCACCAGGCCGGTCACGCCCGTGACCCATGTGTCACGCCAGTGACCACCCTTCGACGATCGTCGATCTCAGTTCGACGATCGTCGAACTCAGAACTGCTAACCGGGCCTGTCACGCCCATGACCTATGTGTCACGCCCGTGACCAAGGCCGAAACGTCAGCCACACTGGAAATTTCAGTAACCGACGCCTTAGTAAATTCTAACTGTGGTGATGAAAATCAAGAGTATTTATGGGTCGTTCCCTACTTTAATTATGTTAATAATTAAGGAAAAGTGGGCCCAATAGGAAATTGCCACCTGGCAAACACCTCTTCATCTCCAACTTTTCAACTGCCATTCGTCATAACCGAAACGTCATAAGGGTGTTATTAATGGCCGCCAACGTTTCATCTCCAACGTTTCATCCCTTCCCCTCCCCATTTGCTGATCTATAAAATATTCCTAAGAGCAGGAGGAAAAGGTTACACTCCCTCAAACTGTTTCAGACTTCCCCTTGCTGTTGAAGAATTTCCGGCGACGCCACCCCCGCGCAAATGGCTTCCCGACGTTCTACACGCCTTCAACCCGCGAACAAGGTCCTCCCCTCCCTCTTCTTCTGCGGATAGATCTTAGGAATCGTTAGGAGAGATATCGGGCTCAAAAGAGCCAGATCGGGTGAGCGTATTCGTGGTTTTCCGAAAATTTCATGGTGGCGGGTTCGCCGGAAACCGCCCCTCCGGCGGCTGTGCCGCCGCCCGACGATAGCCCTCGCCTCAACGGAGGTGGTGGTGGTGGTGGCCGGCCAGGGAGATGGCTGGATGGTAGGGATATAGCTTGGAAAAGCTACAGGATATTAGGTTTTTAGGCCTCTGGTTCGGGCTGTTGAAGAAGATGAACAGTGCATGAGGAATAAATTCTATTTTTTTTAAATAATTTCTGAATGAAAAATCTGTCTTGTTAAATAAATTGGGAAAAATACCTAGAGGCTCCTACAGGAAAAATGATCAACATAGGAAGTGTAGCCCTTGAAGTCTACTTTAATTCAAAATTAATTTCACTCGATTTGGAATCTTGGTTAGACCACAGCACCCTTTTTGGTGAGGTCTATCCAAAGGGCTGCCTTGACCTTAGAAAAATTCCCCACTCCAATTCAGTCATCCAAATGACTTGAAATTTGGGGTGTGGTCTAATCTTACATATATCTAGGTACTATCCAAAAATGAGAATTTTTGGAGAATATTTTTCTATAGTTTTTTAGAAAAATTCAATAATCCTAGCCGAATTTAATTAGATAGTCAAATAATTTCCAAACCCTCCCAAACTTTGGTGAGAGGTCCCTGAGATCACCATAAAGTTTTGTATAATTTTCCATCTCATTTGTAGATGGTTTGGACTAGAAATGATCAATCCTAAGTTTTGCCCTAATAAGGGGTCTTAGGATAAAAGTGCACTTTTGAAGTTTGAGTGGTGAGATCGCCTCAACAGAGGCTGAGATTTTTACCACTGGCTAGTAATATTCTCTAGCACCCCCCTCATGGAGTTTGAGGTGGATCGGGGTAAGTTTACCCTAAGGACCAAGGCCAATCCCTAAGAATGGATCTTGGAGGTTTGTGAAGGTCATGTGGTCAAATGACCTTGGATTGACCCGAGATTGGGTGAAGAGGTCCATAGGGCCAATATAGTGCTCTGGATGAAATTTTAGTAGATTTGGAGACCGTTTGGATACCTAAAAATCTAACCCTAGTTTAGGGCGCGAAACTAATAGAGATAGGAAATGACACCAAATCACATTGAAAAGTGATGAGATTTGAGGAGAGTGAATTATAGGGATGGTACAAGCTCTGGATATTTTTCTATGAATTTTATGTTCATTATTTTGGGTACTTCTTTAATGATTTAGTAATTGTATGATTTGTTTAGAAAATTTATTATGGGGTACAAACTTCCTGGAAACTGATGAAATTTAGGCTGAGAATCTTTATTATGATTTTAAAGCTCTGTGAATTTTTATGGTATTTTTAGAAGCTTAATTCTAAGGCTTGCTTCATTAAGTATTATTTATCATGGATATTGGATTAAGTCTATTTTGGTGCTTAGCAAGCTGGTAAAATTATGATTCTTTGCACAATGATCTTTTCTGCACCATACTATTAATCAGTAATTTTTCTATAATTTTATGATGAGTAATTTCAGTACTTCCTTCTTTACATGAGAATAATGGGATTATAATGGATAAATTAATTAGAGGATAAATACCTTCAGTAAAATCCTGCAAATTAGTATTTGATGATACCCTACTGTTATTTAGTGATCATAATTTTTGGGTGGCCATTACTTAAGAATATCATGTAGTTCATGTTTAAAATCACCCATGGCCAATCTTTGGGAAAAATAAAATAAATATCAGATTAATTAGGAAAATTATAAATTTCTGGATTTAAGCTAATTAAGTCATGATAGACCTCCAGTAAATTTCATAGGAGATTTGGAAGACAATTTGGAGTACCTCCCCTTGTGTACCTCATATAGCTTAGGATGGTCTGCATATAGTAAAGCCACGGAGTTCTGGTAATTGATGGTTGGTAGGGCAAGTTAAGATTTAGTTCATCATTAGAAGTCAGGATAAGTAGAGGGTGGGACTGGTTAGGATAAGGGGGTACGGGAATGACGAAAGATCGTCCATCCCGGGAAGAAGAGGAAGAGTCTTAATACTCTAGGGTTAGCACTAAAGTAACTAAATGGGGATCGGGCTAAGGGAGATCAACCAATAATAATAAGTGCCTTGCGAAAGGGAACTTCGGGCCGTAATGCCGCCGTCTTGGTTCCTAGTGCCCCTTGAGAGCCCTTCACGGGGTATACCGGGGGCAGTCCTGGGCTAACGTAAACCATAGGAATAATAAATTAAAAGAGTAACTAGTATAACTAGGGTTGCACACTCTCACTCCCCGGTAGCTAGGAAAGTAGAATTATAGGATTACTTGCCATCAGACAGTAGCTCTGAAGGTAGATGCACGGACAGGACTGTCCGGGGGGCCGCGGGCTCGAGGGTTGGAGTACAGTATAAAGGTGGTGGGTCTTCGGTACCTGATCGTCGTTCACACCGACATCGGTACGCTGACTCGGTGGTGTGGAACACTTAGCCAAAGAAAGTCTGGAGGGTATATCCAGCAGCAGTACGCGGATACTCTAGGTTGTGTTCTTCTAGGGGCATACGGGAGGGCTAGGCCTGGTAGTGTGGATGCCCGCCTAGGAGTGGGGGGCCCGACCCACTGTCTCCGTTTGCCACTACGGAGGTTCCTGGGAGTGAAGCTAGCTGCCCAAACAGGGGGAACTAAAGGTCTGTGCGCATAGAGTCGTGTGCGTGAGTTGCACTTGCATGAATCATGGCATAGCATATCACTACACTCATATTTGCATACAACCGACACCCCAACGTATAAATTGGTATGGGACTTTTTATACGATAGGAGCTTTGTAGAAGATCCCTTAACTTATAAGTTTGTATGGGCATTCATATAAGTTAAGGTTACTTACTTACTTACTTACTTGTTGCTTACTTACTATTTGTAACACCCCAAAAATCTCAAAATATGTTTGTACACAATTTTGGGTTGGAGGCTGTTAGACACGGCCTGGGACACGGGCGTGTCCCAGGGCATGTCGGGTGTACACGGCCTGGGACACGGGCGTGTCCCAGGGCGTGTTCAGGCTACTCAACGTTTGAGAGTCGACGATCGTCGAGCCTGGGACACGGCCTTCGACACGGGCGTGTCCCAGGGCGTGTTCGAATTAATTTTCGAAATTGACCTATTCAAGTCAGAGCAGGACACGGCCTTGAACACGGCCGGGAACACGGGCGTGTGAGGCTGGACACGGGCGTGTCAGCTGCCGTGTTCCGACCCGTGTACTGGTTTTGGAAATCGGTGAGTACCGTGTAACAGGAGACACGAGCGTGTCTAATGACTGACACGGGCGTGTCAGGTTCGACACGGGCGTGTCGATGCCCGTGTTCTCGAATATTTCAGTCGGTGCGACTGCCGCGTGTGCCGCTTAAGGGTACACGGCCTGTGACACGGGCGTGTCACAGGCCGTGTCGGCCAAATTTCAGGAGAATTTTCAGTAGATCGTGGCCCTTCATTTTCTTTAAATAAGATCCTGTGGCTGGAGTTCATTCCTGGGCTGATAAGGCCGGAAAAAGGGGGGAGAAGCTCATTCTTCTTTTTCATCTTCTCTTTCTAAAGTAAGAGAGAGGTGAGAGCAAGGAGGAAGAAGAGGAAGTGGAGTCCGGCTGCCGGTGGTGCTACGGTGGTCCAAATCGCGAGCCGAGTTCGGATTTGCGAAGGCAACGCTGCTGCGAAGGCTTTCATCCGTCTCAAATTTCTCTCCATGGCTCCGAAGCGAACTCCTAGGGTAACGATTTCCTGCTTGGACATGTGAAGTCCTTAATTCCTGCATTGCATAGGGAAAACCCTTCCCCGCGAGTGTGCGGTGGGTTGTGGCGTCCCTTAGGGTAGATATGTGAAGTCCCCCTTGTTAGAGTCCGGAATTGGAGTACGGATCTAGGCATGCTGTGTGAAGCCCATCTGGACATGGTCTGGATTGGTGATGCTTGGTTGCATATCGGAGAAGGCTCCGTGATGATTGCTTGTATGCATGATGGATAAAAGTACCCGCGTCAGTCCAGGCGTGAGTCTGACGATGTGAGCAACGGGAAAGGTGGATCTGTACCCGCGTTATGGTTGTCTAACCTTGGGTGCTTAAGACCCTGTTAGGATCACATAGCGAGAGTCGACGGCCGGTGAGCCGATCAGACTAGAATGCTCATAGTGCGCCGTTATGTCTGGGACCTCTGAACGGTGTGAATGTGCCCTGAGTGCACGGAGCGTCGGGCCGTCGAGCCGACGTTTGTGATATGTGACGGTGCGGGCGTGCACGTCTTGCTTGAATGGCTATATATATCATGTTGGATGAATGCTTTGCAGGGATAGAATTCCGCTGCCCCGTGCCAGGGGCAGGGTCGTTATAATTGGTCAGCTGAATGCTGACCGTTGCCCTGTTTTGCCACCGTTTGGTGGATTGGTTCTTACAGGTGCTGGAGTAGCTGGTCCGAGCGGGACTTAGCGGGCTGAAGCCCAAAGCTGCATTGCTGCCCTCGAAGGCATTGTTTTGTTTCTTTTGTTCATGTGTGGCCGGCCTGCGTGCCGATGTTTGTAAACCACACTCTTGTTAAGAGAAACTGTTGTAAGGCCTTAAGGCCAGACTCTTTTGATGTATATATTTACATTCCTATGTTAGTGGACAATGTTGTTTATCTTGAGTTCATGAATTCAACCGTGAAACTTCCGCTAGAATGCTCTGTGTTAGGATACGTTGGTTATGATATAAATTAATAGCATCTCCGCCTGTTTGTGGAATATGGTGTGGGGCCCCGGCCGGACCCTCTATTATATTCTTCTTGACGGGTAGAGGTGTTACAATTTGGTATCAGCTTGTTGGTCGATCTCTTCCGAATTCGCGGACGAATTCTTTTGAGAGGGGGCGAGCACGTGTCAGTGCCGTCGTTATAACACTTAATTTGAACTCAAGATTGTCCACTTAGGAATGCAAATACACTTGTTTGTTGAACTTGTGTATTCTCTTTGTATGATTGCCGTTTTTATTGGTCGTTAACCTGTGTGTTTTACACATATAGGTGACCAGAAGTGTTGCGGGTCAGTCCGAACCACAACGTTCTGTTGCGAGTGCGGCACCAGCCGAGGTGCCCACAACTCCTCCATCCGCTGAAACAGTCCGTCTCATCACGGAAACGGTACTTGCTGTGATGAATGCTCAGCAAGCGGGGCAAACACGTCCTGCAGTGGTGCCAACGCAAGCTGGGGTACGGCAAGAACCGGTAGAAGCCGAAGTTGATCCGCGGGTAGCAGATCAACAATGGAAGCAATTCTTGAGCTTTAACCCTCCGCAGTTTCATGGGGCGGGTACACCGGCCCAAGCAGAGGATTGGCTTGCAAGAATTAAGAGGATTATGAGGGCTATCAGGGTTGAGGAGGAACAGAAAGTGATGTTAGCCACTTTCCTACTGGAAGGAGAGGCGCGATTGTGGTGGGATGAGATTGAACTGCATCACTTGGCCGGCAGGCAATTGGCAGAGATTACAATGGAAGAATTCTCTCGGTTGTTCTTAGCACAACATCTGCCGATGCAGCAAAGGATGTCGATGGAAATGGAGTTCCAACGGTTAGCACAGGGAGATCGAAGTGTGGATGACTACCTGCATGAGTTCACCCGGTTGGGAAGATATGCGGGCTCGATCTTCGCCGAAGAAGAGCGTAAGACTAGTCGGTTTTATGCGGGACTGCGAGATGAGCTAAGGTATTTGCTCTAGAGTTCTGTGAGTCAGGGATTCCAAGCCTTAGTCTGTACGGCTCGTTCTTTGGAGACGGACATGAAACGGGGGCAAGCAAAGGGAAACTTGGCGGTTGTGAAGCCGGAGTTTAAGCCGCCGCGTCCGGACAAGTTTGGCTACCGAAGGAAATGGAATAAGAAGTCTAAGTCTTCTGGACAAGCTCCTTCTGCGACTGTGACGGACACATCTGGGAATGGAGCTCGTGCTTGTTTTACGTGCGGGAAGATTGGACACTTCGCACGTGAATGCCGATTTGGTCCTCCAAAGGGTGATAAGAAGACGGGAGCGTCTTATGCGGAGAAAGGGAAGGCTATGGTGGAGTCTTCTGCCTCGCATGCGCAGCCCAGGGTCTTCAACCTTGGGCAACAGGAGGCCATTAAGCAGGCTGATGTCGTCACAGGTGCGCTTAAGTTTTAATATTTATACTTTTGGTGTGCTATGCTTGTTTTAATTGTCATGTTATAGGGTTTGTCCTTAAACGAGAGTATCCGGCGCGAGCACTGTTCGACACAAGTGCTTCACATTCGTTTCTGTCTGAGGATTTTGTCTTGCGTGTCGGGGTGCCTATCCGGACCAAGACAGACAGTGTAAAGGTGTTGTTGCCTAACGGATGTTTGATGTGCGCGGATCGATCTTGCGGTCTTGAGGTCAAGATAGGAAGTCGGGAGTTCAAGGTGGAAACACTAGTATTGCCGATCAAAGAGTTTGATATAATCTTTGGTATGGACTGGCTTTCAGAGCAGCGTGCCTGTATTGATTGCACTTCAAAAGAGGTCACACTTGGGCAAAATACCGAACGAGAGACCATGTTCATTGGTATGCAAGGGATGAGTGGGATGTTGTTATCCGCTCTCCAAGTTGTTAAGGCAGTTCGGAAGGGTGCGGAGTTGTTCTTCACACTCATAGAGGCGGTGGCGCCGAAGGCTAGTGTGAGTGAAGTGCCGATTGTGTCGGAATATGCGGATGTGTTTCCAAAGGACCTTCCGGGGTTACCTCCCCAAAGGGAAATTGACTTCGCTATCGAGCTGGTGCCGGGTGCAAAACCCGTGGCCCGTTCGCCGTATCGGGTAGTGCCAAAAGAAATGGCCGAACTGAAAGTTCAGTTGCAAGAGTTGTTGGAGCAGGGATACATACGCCCAAGTATGTCACCTTGGAGCGCACCTGTTCTTTTTGTGAAAAAGAAAGACGGTGGTTTGCGACTATGTATTGATTATCGCGAACTGAACAAGCTGACGGAGAAAAACAAGTATCCAATTCCTCGGATCGATGACTTGTTCGATCAGCTAGCAGGCTCAACCGTCTATTCGAAGTTGGATTTGAAGTCCGGGTATTACCAGTTGCGAATTAGGGAAGGTGACATTCCCAAGACAGCGTTTGGCACACGCTATGGTCATTATGAGTTCACAGTGATGCCGTTCGGCTTATGTAATGCGCCTTCGGTATTCATGGATCTCATGCATCGTACGTTCCGCGAATACCTGGATCTGTTTGTGATTGTGTTTATTGATGATATTCTGGTATATTCACAATCGGAGGAAGATCATGCAAACCATTTGCGATTAGTATTGCATACCTTGCAAAGGAATAAGCTGTATGCCAAGTTCTCAAAGTGTGAGTTCTGGCTCTCGTCGGTGGCTTTTCTAGGCCATGTGGTAAGTGGAGAGGGCATAGCGGTGGATCCGGCTAAGATAAGTGCCATTCGGGATTGGCCAGTGTTATCTTCAGTGGCCGAAGTCAGGAGTTTCCTTGGACTGGCGGGCTACTATAGGAGGTTCGTGGGGAACTTCTCCCGGATTGCTTTGCCTCTGACTACGTTGACGAGAAAGGATCAGAAGTTCGTTTGGACGCCGGAGTGCGCACGAGCTTTTGAGGAGCTGAAGAATCGTTTGACCACGGCGCCCGTGTTGACGTCACCATGTGGTACAGATGGATTTGAGATATACAGCGATGCGTCAGGAAGCGGCTTAGGCTGCGTTCTCCTGCAGTTTGGCAAGGTGATCGCTTATGGTTCACGTCAATTGAAAGTGCATGAGCGTAATTACCCCGTCCATGATTTGGAGTTGGCGGCGGTGATCTTTTCGCTAAAGTTGTGGCGGCATTATCTATATGGCGTGAAAGTAGATATTTATACCGATCATAAAAGCTTAAAGTATCTGCTCGATCAAAAGGAGTTGAATATGCGACAAAGAAGGTGGATGGAATTCCTTGGGGATTATACCTTCGACATTCACTATGTTCCCGGAAAGGGAAATGTGGTCGCTGATGCCTTGAGTCGTCGGGCTCCGGTGCAGGCAAATTGGTTGCGGATACATGATGAGCGGTTAGTCCAAGAGTTAGAAGCCTTGGAGATATCTTGTGTGGAAAGAGATTCTTCAACTGAAGCAAGCATGAACTGGTTGGAAGTTCAATATGACCTTGCTGACAGGGTTCGGCGGGCAACGGAGTTGGATGAAAGTCTCCAACGCTATGCAAAGGAGGGATCTGGTGATCAGTTCTCCTGGGATGATGGCTTGTTACGAAAGGATGGCCGATTGTGCGTCCCTAGTGCGGGTAAATTGCGAGAAGGGCTGCTATATGAAGCGCACTTTACAAAGTATTCAATTCACCCTGGGAGCACAAAAATGTACAAAGACATGAAGAAACTGTTCTGGTGGTCTGGTTTAAAGAAGGACATAGCCGCGTATGTGGCTAAATGTCGTACTTGTGCTTTGGTAAAGGCAGAATGTCAACGGCCGAGTGGTTTCCTGAAGTCGTTGCCGGTTCCGCAATGGAAATTTGAGGATATTTCTATGGATTTCGTGCACGGATTGCCGAGATCTCAGCGTGGCCATGACTCAATCTGGGTGATTGTAGACCGGTTGACAAAGGTGGCTCACTTTATACCAAACAAGCGGGACGATTCAGTGGAAACGTTGGCAAAGCTCTATGTGGAGCAGATAGTTCGATTGCACGGTGTTCCCCGGAGCATCGTAAGTGACCGAGATGGGCGCTTTACTTCAAAGGATTGGAGATTAGTTCATCAGATGTTGGGCACGAAATTAGCATTCAGTACGGCATTTCACCCGCAAACGGATGGCCAAACTGAACGAACCAACAGAACGATGGAGGATATGCTCCGTATGTGCGCCCTGGACTTCGGTAAGAAGTGGGAAGAACATCTTGTTATGGTGGAGTTTGCCTATAATAATCGCTATCAAGCGAGTATAGGCATGGCCCCATTTGAAGCGTTGTATGGTCGCAAGTGTCGTACACCGCTAGCTTGGGCAGAAACTGGCGAGACTAAACTTTTAGGCAAAAAGGAAGTCGAGGATGCTACCTCAACAATACGCTCTATTCGAGAGAGGCTCCTAATAGCCCAAGATCGGCAGGCCAAGTATTACAATGCTAAGCACCGGAACGTGGAGTTCGCGGTGGGTGAATGGGTCTATTTAAAGATTAAGCCCTTCAAAGGCGTATCTCGGATCCGGCGGTTGAAAAAGCTAAGTCCGCGATACCTTGGTCCGTTTGAAGTGGTGGAGCGAATTGGGGAAGCTGCCTATCGGTTAGCTCTTTCATCGGAATTGAGTGGATTGCATGACGTGTTTCACATCTCGGTGTTACGCAAAGCAGTCAAGGATCCAGCTCATATAGTTGAAAATGATCGAGTGCCAGTTGAGTATGGGCTAACGACAAAGGTGAAGCCTATACGGATAGAGGATCGAGCCGAGAAACAGTTGCGGAACAAGGTGATCGGGATGGTCAAAGTCCGGTGGGACAATTGTGGCCGAGAAGAGCTAACATGGGAGCGCGAGCAGACCATGCGAGCCGAGTTTCCCGAGTTATTTTCGTAACTTGTTCGCTCGTTATATATGTAATAGAAACATATAAATATTTTATTATTTTCTCCCTTTTGTCTTCAAATTTCGGGACGAAATTTTATTAAGGGGGGGAGGATTGTAACACCCCAAAAATCTCAAAATATGTTTGTACACAATTTTGGGTTGGAGGCTGTTAGACACGGCCTGGGACACGGGCGTGTCCCAGGGCGTGTCGGGTGTACACGGCCTGGGACACGGGCGTGTCCCAGGGCGTGTTCAGGCTACTCGACGTTTGAGAGTCGACGATCGTCGAGCCTGGGACACGGCCTTCGACACGGGCGTGTCCCAGGGCGTGTTCGAATTAATTTTCGAAATTGACCTATTCAAGTCAGAGCAGGACACGGCCTTGAACACGGCCGGGAACACGGGCGTGTGAGGCTGGACACGGGCGTGTCAGCTGCCGTGTTCCGACCCGTGTACTGGTTTTGGAAATCGGTGAGTACCGTGTAACAGGAGACACGGGCGTGTCTAATGACTGACACGGGCGTGTCAGGTTCGACACGGGCGTGTCGATGCCCGTGTTCTCGAATATTTCAGTCGGTGCGACTGCCGCGTGTGCCGCTTAAGGGTACACGGCCTGTGATACGGGCGTGTCACAGGCCGTGTCGGCCAAATTTCAGGGGAATTTTCAGTAGATCGTGGCCCTTCATTTTCTTTAAATAAGATCCTGTGGCTGGAGTTCATTCCTGGGCTGATAAGGCCGGAAAAAGGGGGGAGAAGCTCATTCTTCTGTTTCATCTTCTCTTTCTAAAGTAAGAGAGAGGTGAGAGCAAGGAGGAAGAAGAGGAAGTGGAGTCCGGCTGCCGGTGGTGCTACGGTGGTCCAAATCGCGAGCCGAGTTCGGATTTGTGAAGGCAACGCTGCTGCGAAGGCTTTCATCCGTCTCAAATTTCTCTCCATGGCTCCGAAGCGAACTCCTAGGGTAACGATTTCCTGCTTGGACATGTGAAGTCCTTAATTCCTGCATTGCATAGGGAAAACCCTTCCCCGCGAGTGTGCGGTGGGTTGTGGCGTCCCTTGGGGTAGATATGTGAAGTCCCCCTTGTTAGAGTCCGGAATTGGAGTACGGATCTAGGCATGCTGTGTGAAGCCCATCTGGACATGGTCTGGATTGGTGATGCTTGGTTGCATATCGGAGAAGGCTCCGTGATGATTGCTTGTATGCATGATGGATAAAAGTACCCGCGTCAGTCCAGGCGTGAGTCTGACGATGTGAGCAACGGGAAAGGTGGATCTGTACCCGCGTTATGGTTGTCTAACCTTGGGTGCTTAAGACCCTGTTAGGATCACATAGCGAGAGTCGACGGCCGGTGAGCCGATCAGACTAGAATGCTCATAGTGCGCCGTTATGTCTGGGACCTCTGAACGGTGTGAATGTGCCCTGAGTGCACGGAGCGTCGGGCCGTCGAGCCGACGTTTGTGATATGTGACGGTGCGGGCGTGCACGTCTTGCTTGAATGGCTATATATATCATGTTGGATGAATGCTTTGCAGGGATGGAATTCCGCTGCCCCGTGCCAGGGGCAGGGTCGTTATAATTGGTCAGCTGAATGCTGACCGTTGCCCTGTTTTGCCACCGTTTGGTGGATTGGTTCTTACAGGTGCTGGAGGAGCTGGTCCGAGCGGGACTTAGCGGGCTGAAGCCCAAAGCTGCGTTGCTGCCCTCGAAGGCATTGTTTTGTTTCTTTTGTTCATGTGTGGCCGGCCTGCGTGCCGATGTATGTAAACCACACTCTTGTTAAGAGAAACTGTTGTAAGGCCTTAAGGCCAGACTCTTTTGATGTATATATATACATTCCTATGTTAGTGGACAATGTTGTTTATCTTGAGTTCATGAATTCAACCGTGAAACTTCCGCTAGAATGCTCTGTGTTAGGATACGTTGGTTATGATATAAATTAATAGCGTCTCCGCCTGTTTGTGGAATATGGTGTGGGGCCCCGGCCGGACCCTCTATTATATTCTTCTTGACGGGTAGAGGTGTTACACTATTCACTAGCTGTCCTTTATACAACTTGCTATATATTAATTATTCTACCTATTACAACATTTACACTGCTCACCTATTATAACTTGTTAGTTAGGTCCACCGTCACCTGCTTGTCTATTCTCCACTTTGTAGCTTCCCTTTCCTCCTCTCCGCCCGGTGCTTAGGAGCTGTGGTGGGAAGGGTAGAGGATGATAGGGCTTAGTCTTTATGACTAATGGTTTTCGAACCAAACATTACAGGAGCTCCGGATGGGAGACAGGGACCAGCACCAGCGAAGTACGGTGCGCATGGAGGTGGGACAGTCTAGCACCGGTGCACCTGCGACCAGCTCCGTGAGTGATTAGCATTTTCTTATCTTCCGCGATGAGCGTCTTGTAGTGAGGACTCTGATGTACTGGGCTCGAGCCCATTTATCTATTTTCCTGTTATATGTACTGATGGACTGGATATGATTCACTTTTATTCACATGTTTCTGTGGACTTATTTGCATCTTATGTATAAATACTTCTCTCTCTTGTGATCGTAAAGGGCCGGTAGAATTGGCGTTTTGTAGTGGTTGCCTTCCCGAGATGTCGGTACCACCGCAAAGCGGCAATTCTGGGCTAAGACCCCGGTGGTTGAAAAAGAAAAAAAAAGGGGGTCTTACAGGAGGAGCACACTTGGGAGCCACGGGACTTGATGCAGCAAAAGTACCCGGAACTCTTTGAGTCAGGCATACCTTCAACTCCTAGGGATGTTATATACTTTTACTTTAGTAGAAATCTTGTAGGATTAGCCTTAATTTCGGGGATGTAATTTTTATATTTATATATTGGGATTTGTAACATCCCTCAACCAACTAGACCCCTAGGAGTGGTTTTGTCATGACAAGGTCATGATAAAACCATAAGAAGCTCAAAGGACCAAGTGAAAAAGGGCCAAGATGAAATTCACCTTGGTCTGCCTATAGCACAGCCTCACTACCTGACATAGGGTTTGACCTTATCGCATCAACTTGACTTCATTACCCCTCCACAACACCCCTAACCTCTTTGGTGGTCCATAGGGTCACTAAGGACCCATTGGGGGCAATCGAAGTTGTCAAGTTGACCTAGGTCCACCCTAACCCTATAAGGGTCAAGCTTGCCTACTTAGGGTCAATTGACCTTCCCTTAGCTAAGTGAACCCCACACATGCCTCCCTAATCCTAAAGTGAGGTCAATGGATCACCAAGGACCCATTGGGGTCAACCCAAGAGGCTGAGTTGACCTAAGTCAACCCTAGCCCTAAAATGGCCAAAGTGTCATAACTAAGGGGCAGCTGACCTCCAAAGTGAAAAGTCAACCCTACCCTACCCTACCTAGAACCCAGGGGAGGTCGATGGGTCACTAATCACCTCTTAGGGTTAGCTAGGTCACCCAATGTGGCCTAGGGTTGAGCTAACCCACCTTTGGGTCATGTTAACCCAAATTGGCTAAGTCAAGCTCAAACCCAAATTCATTTGGGCTAGCCTCATGATAATCATTTAGATGAGTTTATGGGGTGTAGCTTGACTGAATTACCCCTTTAATTTTGGCTAAGGTGACTAGGAGAGAGAAAAGTTCCACTTGCTATTTAATCGAGGAGAGTGAAATGGGAGGAAAACCATTCTTGGCCAAGGCAGACAAATAGCCCCTCCCTCCACATCCAAGGTGGCTGATTCAACTCCACATTCAATCTGGGGAAGGTCAAGGGCCATTTTGGAGGTTGTTCATGGCCGAAACATTGAATCCACCCATGGCCAAAAATACCATTGATGGCCATTAATGGCCATTGGTGCTTGGCCCCTTCTCTTCCCCATTTAGTGACTTTAAAAGCATCACTAGACTCATAGTAGTCATTTCCAAACCTTACCTGAAGGAGCCAGCAAGTGGCTGAGCTGTTGCAGAAACGTGAGCAGTTCCACCACCACCCTGACAATGCGGCGATCGACCCGCCTCCAACCCTCCAATAAGGTGCTCCCCTTCTCCTTCATCTATGGGAAGATCGTAGGTTTCATTTAGATTGAGAATCGGGCTCAATTGAGCCCGATCAAAGCTTCAATTTCCCTGGTTTTTCGGGAAAAATTCAAGTGTTGGGACCATCGGAAACGGCCCCTCTGGCGGCTATGCCGCCGCTCGGCGTTAGCACTAACCTAAACGAAGGTGGTGGCGGTGGTGGCCAGCCAGGAAAGTGGCTGGGTGGCCGAGAATTTAGGCTATAAGACGCATTAGGTTGGGTAAATCTCACCCGTCGGCTGGAGGAAGAAGATGACCAAAAATCGTGGGATTGCGTCAAGATCTGTGCAAGATCAGATTATATATATCATATATTTTTGTATATTCTTTCACACAAAATAAGCCAACCTAGAAATTAATTTAAAAATACTTAAAGGCTTAATCAGAGAAAGTGGTCAAGATGAAAATTGTAGTTTTATGGGTCTCCTTTAATTTAAAATTTGTTTCAACCCATTTGGGAAACTGGTTTGACCAGAGCACTCATTTTGGTGAGGACTATATGTAGGATAGACCAGAGACTATATTTAGTTCCCCCATCAATCCAGCAATACAAATGACTTGAAATTTGGGAGGGGCGTCACTCTTACCTATACCTAAGACATATCCAAAAATGGGAATTTTTGAAAAATATTGTCCTAATGTTTTTAAGAAAGTTTATAATCCATTTATGAATTATTTAGAAGGTCTAATGACCTCCAAACCCTCCCAAATTTTGGTGAGTAGTCCTTGGGGTCCTTATAAGGCTCTGTTTAAATTTTCATCCCATTTGGAGATGATTAAGTATAGCAATAAGCAAACCCTAAGTTGGACCAAAAAGGGGTAATTAGGTCAAAGTGTCCCTTGTGGGTTTTAAGTGGCCAAATCACCTCAACAGAGGTTGAAACTTGGGCCACTAATTTGTTATGATATTTAACTACCTCACATGGAGTATGGGATAGATTAGGGTAGATTTGCCCTAGGAACAAAGTTCAAACCCTAAGGTTGAACTTTGGGAATTTGTGAAGGACATAGAGTGTTATGTCCTTGGATCGACTAGTTGATTAGTCCATGTGATCTTAGGGAGGTGAAATGCCCTAGGAAGGGATTTGGTGGACTTTGGACACATGCACCCCACTTAGAGCTCATAGTAGATATTTACGTATTTACACCTTAGGGAATATTTAATTAGTTATATGACCTTGGATCTTTGTGATATTTTGGTAGGAGTATTTTCATAGTGATATTTACCTCTGGAATTTATTATAGGGTGTCTAGATAATAGTAGCTCACCCTTATAGTTATAAACTTTATCTTGCCCTTTTGATGATATTGATGTAATTATGGTTATATGTCTTAGAATGATTTCAAACTCTGGGAAAAGTTGATCAAATAGTCTGTAGATGCACTAGTGAATTATTTGGTATAGTTGACCATTTCTTTTTTGTACATCATGTGTAAAGTAAACTAGTGTACCGTACTTTGATAAATAGAAGATAAATACTATAGCTTGCTGGAAAATTGCGTTACTTAGCCAGAGTATTTTTATGGTATAAAGAAGCTTGGAAAAAAATTTACATGTTGTTCAGTTGAGATTACAAGGATGTTTCTTCACAAAGTGCCCCATGATGGATTTGGTTGAGATATTTTTATATATAGTTCACTGACCCTGTAATTGTATGACATTTAGTCAGTAAGGTTTTATGATCATAGTAAAGCTCTGTTAATTGTTGTATAATTTTTGGACTAGTATTTATGGTACTCTCTTCATTACCCCTATTAAGTTGAATTACCTTGGATTATTTATTTGGAGGATAATTCCTTTATAAAAATTTATGAAATTTGGTATTCACTGATATCTTGATATCCTATAATGTTCATAATTTTTGTATGGTCATATCTTAAGTAAATCTAGTACGTCATGTTCAAATCACCTATAGACCAATTTTTGGGAAAGTTAATTAAATGCCAATTTATTTAGGAAAATTCCAAGTTTCTGGTATTAGGCTAAATATATCATGATAGGACCCCAATAAATATTTTAGGGCTTTTAGATGAAAATTTTTAGTACCTCCTATCGTATACATCATATAGCTTAGATTGGTCTGCATATAGTAAAATGACAGAAATTGTAACATAATGTAAAATGAACATAAGGAGTTGGGGTATCAGTTTTACTGTTATGGTGAAATAGAAATGTGCTCATCAATGAGAGTCATGGTGAGGAGTAATGATGGAAGACTAGTGTAGGTGGTACCCGGGTTCGACGAAACATCGTCTTCCCTGTGGAGAGGAAGGGTCAAATACACAAGGGTTAGATCCATTATAATATTAAAAGGGATCAGGGATTGGGTATTAACCAATAATAGAAAGTGCCTTGAAAAAGGGAACGATGGTATTCAGCTACCATCATAGTTCCTAGTGACCTATGAGAGCCCTTTACCGGGAATACTTAGGGCAGTCCAAGGTTAACGTAAACTGTAAGAATAATCAATGATGAAGAGTAACTAGTATAATTAGGGTTACACTTACACTTACACTCCCCGATGTTGTGGGAGTTAGGTTGGGTCTCACGAGCGGTAGGCTAAGTGGTTTTAGTGGTGGGTAGGTTAGCCCGGCGAGGCGATGGATCGGTAGATAATTCTGATGGACGGGATAGTCCGGGGAGCTTTGACTCGGTGGAAGAATATAATACTATTGCATGTGTATAAGATAAAAGGTGGTTGGTCTTCGTTATGGGACTGTCGTTCACACTGACGTCGATACGCTTACTCGGCGGGTGTAGTTTACACTTAGCCAAAGGAAGTCTGGTGGATATGGCCAGCATTAGTACGTGGTGACTCTGAGTTTTTTTTTACTTCAGGAGGCATATTTAAGGGCTGTCTGGTAGTGTGGATACCCGCCTAGGAGTGTGGGGCCCGACCCGCTGTCTCCGTTTTCCACTACAGAGGTTCCTTGGAGTGAAGCTAGCTGCCCAAAATGAGGGAACTAAAGGTCTGTGCGCATAGAGTCGTGTGCGTGAGTTGCACTTGCATGAATCATGGCAAAACAAATCACAACACTCATACTTGCATACAACTTACACCCCAAAGTACAAATCGGTATGAGACTTTTTATACGATGTCAGCCTTACAGAAGACCCCTTAACTTATAAGTTTTTTTGGGCATTCATTTAAGTTAAGGTTACGTACTTCTTAGTATGTCTTTCTTACATATGTTGCTTTACTCTACTTGTTTACCTTACTGCTTGCTATTAAAGAACTGCTAGCTTGTACCTTCCTTCCTTAGCTGTATATACATTATGAATAACTGCTAGAATAGTTTCACTGTCACCTGCTTTGTTTATTCTCCACCTTCATAGCTTCCCTTTTCCTCCTCCCCGCTCGGTGCATAGGAGCCATTTGGGAGTGGTAGGGAATGATAGGACTTAGTCTTTTGACTAACTGTTTTAGGACCATAACATTCTAGGGGCTCCGGATCGGAGAAAGGTAGCAGCAGTAGGGGATATAGCATCAACGGAGTACGGTGCACATGGAGGTGGGTCAGTCTAGCACAGCAGCACCGACTACTGGCTCCATGTGTGATTAGTTTACTTAGCTCTTGTGAGAGTATGTAGTGAGGATTGATGTGCCGGGCCTGAGCCCGTTTATATTTATTTGTACTGTTTTATTTCAGTACTTCTTTTATCATGCAGACTTGATGTGATTTCTCATATTTTATATTATATGTGATTGTGGACTTAGTTTAATAAGAACTAGTTTAAGCTTCTTTCTCTTTGGTGATCGTAAAAGGCCGGTAGGACCGGCGTTGTGTAGTGGCGACCTTCCTGTGTGTCAGTGTCACCTCAAAATGACGATTCTTGGCATAAGACCCCGGTGTTTTTAAAAGAAAAAAAATGGGGTCTTACAAACTGGTATCAGAGGAAACATTCATCCAAAGAGAAGAAATCCAAAAAAAACCCTAGGCCACCCCGCGCGAGCTTAGTTTACAGACAAACTAGCAGCGGAAGCAATGGTGTGCCCATAAGGGGAATCACATATAAAGGTCCACCTTTCTTTAGTTCCACTTGTACATTTGCTAATAGTTGGAATTCTTCTTTGTAGCCTTCGACAAACCCTGACCATAGCAGGAAGCATCTCCTACTGCAAAGATCACATCATATAACTCTCTAATCAATTAGTTAGACTCAACCCACTAGGACACATGACTAACTATGACGACTTGTAGTATGCCTTAGTACAAAATAAACCTTAGGTATGTACTTGGTTAAGGAAAGGAGATACCCAAAGAGAATAAAGGAGGAGTATAACACCAGAATAACTACCTAATCCATAAATTCAGGTGGCCCTATGATCCCTATCAAGGATTACTCAAACTTGTAGGACTGCTTAAAGAAAAATTGAGACCAATAATCCATTAGCATAATGGTAAAAGACACATAGTCTCAACCCTCCTACCAGTAACAAGACTACCTGGAGACAACCACCATGACAAACAGTAAGGGTCGGATAGGAATTCATGTTTGGAAGAGACCCAGTTGGGATTGGGAACATTTTGACTAGGATAAGGTTGTTGTAAATGTGACTCGAAGGGTTTAAAGTATGGAGTATATCAACAGGTTTAAGGTTGGAACCACAAGTCGAAGATTGATTCCCTAGTGATTGTGCATCCTGCTAGGACGAATATAACATGGAAATATCAAAGATACTTTGCCTAAGGTAGGTAGGGGCTTATCTTTTGTTTATTGGGGGCTTATCTTTCGTTTTTTGGGGGCTTGTCTTTTGTTTATTGGGCAAATTAGTTATTGTCTTGGGTTTCTCTTAGACCTCATCTAGAATACTGTACGTCGTGAATATAGTGAAATTCGAGTAAACCGTATTCGATGCTACTCGGGCATATTCGTAGGGATAAGAATCTGATTGTGAAGTAGAGATTTTATAGAGCCGTTATCTACCCATACAAATGAGAAATTTAATCACCAGAAGTTTGGTGTATCTCGAAACATGTATCTCCCCGGAGTGAAGAAGGACGTCATGGATTTTGTGATGCAGGGTGAGGTCCATCGGGTGATGAAGGCAAAGTGTTTGAATTTTTGGGGAACTATTACAGTCACTGCCCGAGTTAGAGTGGAAGTTCGAGGATATAATTATGGATTTTCATACACAGGATTCCTAATCCCCACTCCGGCCATAATTATAATTGGAACATCAAGGATAGACTAGCCGAGATTGCTAGGGTCACCCCGACCCGGAAGAAAAATCCAGTGTGTGTTTCATGAAATTTGTGAGTAGTTTTCTTTTATCATGGTGTGCTCAAGATGATCGTGACAAATTAGGATGGATAGTGTACGTCCAAGGAATGGAGGTCGGTTCAGACATATCTGTGTTCTTGGGTCATGTTCAAGACGGCTTTCCACCCTCAGACAGATGGGCAGACGAAACGCACAAACCGAACACTAGAGGATCTTCTACGCCTTTGCATTTTGGACTATGGAGAGCCATGGGAGAGACTGCTGCTACTGATCGAGTTCTCGTACAATAATAGCTATCAGTCCAGTATAGGCATGGCCCCTTACGAGGCATTATATGGATGGAGGTGCAGGACCCAACTATCTTGGATACATGATGAGGATCCGAAGGCACTCAGCTCGGAGTTCGTGGAGGACACAGATGCTCTAGTGAGATTGATCTGGGATAGGATGTTGGAAGCCTAGAGCAGGCAGGCCAAATACTACGATGCGCGGTATCGTTAGGTAGAATTGCTAGTGGGAGACCAAGTTTTCTTGAAGATACGACCGATACATGGAGTCTCGATGGTTCGCGGGCAGAAGAAGCTTAGTCGAGATATACGGGGCCTTACAGGATCCTGGAGTGGATCGGCCCCTTGGATTACAGATTGGAGTTACCGTTGGAGTTAGCGGGGTTGCACGACGTCTTCCACATCTCTTAACTTTGGAGGGCTCTACTATGCCCTGAGCAGCTGATTTCCACCACAAATGTCCCGGTGGCCTCAGATCGACCAGTAAGCGTGGAGTCGATCAGGATCGATTATACGGCAATGCGGGTCTTGCGACGCAAGAAGGTTATGCTAGTCAAGGTTCTATGGAGAAACCATGGTCAGGAGGATCACACTTGGGAGCCACAAGACTTGATGCAGCAAAAGTACCCGAAACTCTTCGAGTCAAGTATACCTTGAACTCCTAGGGATATTATATACTTTTACTTCTGTAGAAATCCCGTAGGCTTAACCTTAAGTTCACGGACAAAATTTTTCTTTTATATATTGTGATTTGTAACATCCCTCAAACAACTAGACCCCTAAGAGTGATTTTGTCACGACTAGGTCATGACAAAACCATAAGAAGCTCAAAAGACCAAGTAAACAAGGGCCACGGTGAAAATCACCTTGGTCTGCCTATAGCACAACCTCACAACCAGACTAAGGGTTTGACCTTAGGGCTTCAACTTGACTTCATGACCCCACCACAACACACCTAACCCTTTGGGTGGTCCATAGGGTCACTAAGGACCCATTGAGGGCAATCAAAGTGGTCAAGTTGACCTAGGTCCACCCTAACCCTAAATGGGTTAAACTGGCCTACTTAGGGTCAATTGACCTTCCCTTAGCTAAGTTAACCCCACACATGCCTTCCTAAACCTAAAGTGAGGTCAATGGGTCACCAAGGACCCATTGGGGTCAACCCAAGAGGCTAAGTTGACCCAAGTCAACCCTAGCTCTAAAATGGCCAAAGTGCCCGAACTAAGGGGCAAGTGACCTCCAAAGTGCCAAGTCAACCCTACCCAACCCTACCTAAAACCTAGGGGAGGCCAATGCGTCACTAATAACCTCCTAGGGTTAGCTAGGTAACCCAATGTGGCCTACAATTGAGCTAACCCACCTTTCGGTAAAGTTAACCCCAATGGGCTAACTCAAGCTCAAACAAAAATTCATTTGGGCTAGCCTCATGTTAATCATTTAGATGAGTTTATGGGGTGTAGCTTGACTAAATTACCCCTTTAATTTCGGCCAAGGTGACTAGGAGAGATAAAATCTCCACTTGCCCTTTAATGGAAGAGAGAGAAATGGGAGGAAGAACATTCATGGCCAAGGGAGACCAAGAGCCCCTCCCTCCACCTACAATGGGGCTGATTAAACTCCCCCCATTCAATCTGGGAAGGTCATGGACCATTTTGGTGGCTGTTCATTGCAAGAACATTTAATCCACCCATGGCCGAAAATACCATTGATGGCCATTAATGGCCATTGGTGCTTGGCCCCTTCTCTTCCCCATTTAGTTACTTTAGAAGCATCACTAGACTCATAAGAGTCATTTCCACACCTTACCTGAAGGATCCAGGCAAGTGACTTAGCTGTTGCAGAAAAGGAGCGATGCCACCACCACCAAGATAATCCGGTGATCGACCCGCCTCTTGCCCTCCAATAAGGTCCTCCCCTTCTCTTCTTCTATGGGTAGATCCTAGGATTAATTAAGATTCAGAATCAGGCTCAATTTAGCACAATCAAAGCTTCCATTTTCCTAGTTTTCCGGGAAAATTTCAAGTGTTAGGATCGCCGGAAATGGCCCCTCAGGCGGCCGTGCCGCCGCCCGGCGATAGCCCCCACCTCAACGAAGGTGGTGGAGGCGATGTCCGCCAGGGAGGTGGACGTGTTGCCGAGAAATTGGGCTGGAAGATGCTCTAGGTTGGGTAAATCTCACCCATCGAATGGAGGAAGAAGATGAACAGCAATCGTCAGATTGCGTCAAGATCTGTGCAAGATCAGATTATATATACCATATATTTTTGTATATTCTATCACACAAAATCAGTCATCTTAGAGATTAATTTAAAAATACTTAAAAGCTAAATCAGAGAAACTGGTCAACATGAAAAGTGTAGCTCTGTAGGCCTATTTTAATTTAAAGTTGGTTTCAACCCATTTGGGTAAGTGGTTTGACCAGAGCACTCATTTTGGTGAGGGTTATACTTAGGCTAGAACAGAGACTAGTTTGAGTGCCCCCATCAATATAGCCATCCAAATGACCTGAAATTTTGTATGGGGGTCACTCTTATCTATGCCTATGACATATCCAAAAATGGGATTTTTTTGAAAATAGTTTCCAAAAGTTTTTGTTGAAATTTAATAATCCATGTATAAATTATTTAAAAGGTCTAATGACCTCTAAACCCTCCCAAATTTTGGTGAGTGCTCCTTGGGGTCATCATAAGGCTCTGTATAAATTTTCATCCCATTTGGATAAGATTTAGTGTGTAAATAAGCAAACCCTAAGTTTGACCAAAAAAGGGTAATTAGGTCAAAGTCTCCCTTGTGGGTTTTAGGTGGCCAAATCACCTCAACAGAGGTTGAAACCTAAGGTTGAACTTTGGGAATTTGTGAAGGACATAGGGTGTTATGTCCTTGGATGGCCTTGTTGATTAGTCCATGTGATCCTAGGGAGGTGAAATGCCCTAGGAAGGGATTTGGTGGACTTTGGACACATGCACCATACTTTGATCACACAGTAGATATTTAGGTCTTTATACCTTAGGGAATATTCAATGGGTTATATGACATTTAATCTTTGTGATATTGTTGTAGGAGTATTTTCATAGTGATATATACCGCTGGAATTTATTATTGGGTGTCTAGATAAAAGTTGCTCACCCTTGTAGTTATAAACTTCATCTTGCCCTTTTGATGGTATTGATGTAATTATGGTTTATATATCTTAGAATGAGTTCAAACTGTGGGAAAAGCTGATCAAATAGCATGTAGGTACACTAGTGAATTATTTGGTATAGTTGAACATTTCTTTTTAGTACATAATGTGTAATGTAAACTAGTGCACCATACTTTGATAAATAGAAGATAAATATTATAGCTTGTTGGAAAATTGTGTTACTTAGCCATAATACTTTTTAAGTCATAAAGAAGCATGGAAAATTATTTACATGTTGTTTAGTTGAGATTACAAGGATGTTTCTTCACAAAGTGCTCCATGAAGGTTTGGTTGAGATATTTTTATATATAGTTCACTTGCCCTGGAATTGCATGAAATTTAGTCAGTAAGGTTTTATAATCATAATAAAGCACTG
Source organism: Platanthera zijinensis (assembly GCA_039513925.1). Taxonomy (NCBI): domain Eukaryota; kingdom Viridiplantae; phylum Streptophyta; class Magnoliopsida; order Asparagales; family Orchidaceae; genus Platanthera; species Platanthera zijinensis. The sequence continues at coordinate 101,010,007 of CM077083.1, forward strand.
TTAAATTTTGTATTATTTTTGGACAAGTATTTATGGTACTCCCTTCATTACCCCTATTTAGTTGAATTACATTGAATTATTTATTTGGAGGATAATTTCTTTATAACAATTAATGAAATTTGGTATTCATTGATATCTTATAATCCCATGGTGTTCATAATATTTGTATGGTCATATCTTAAGTAAATCTAGTACTTCATGTTCAAATCACCCATGGACAATTTTTTGGGAAAATTAATTAAATGCCTATTTATTTAGGAAAATTCCATGTTTCTTGATTTAGGCTAAATATATCATTATAGGCCTCCAATAAATATTTTAGGGCTTTTGGATGAAAATTTGGAGTACCTCCTATCATATACATCTTATAGCTTAGATTGGTCTTCATATAGTAAAACGGTAGAAATTGTAACAGAACGTAAAATGAACATAGGGAGTTGGGGTATCAGTTTTACTGTTATGGTGGAATAGAAATGTGCTCATCAATGAGAGTCATGGTGAGGAGTAATGATGGGAAGACTAGTGTAGGTGGTACTCGGGTTCGACAAAACAGCGTCTTCCCTGTGGAGAGAAAGGGTCAAATATACTAGGGTTAGATCAAATATAACATTAAAAGGGATAAAGGATTGGGTATTAACCAATAATAGTAAGAGCCTTACGAAAGGGAATGATGGGATTCAGCTACCATCATAGTTCCTAGTGCCCTGTGAGAGCCCTTTACCGGGAATACCTAGGGCAGTCCAATGTTAATGTAAACCGTAAGAATAATCAATGATTAAGAGTAACTAGTATATCTAGGGTTACGCTTACACTTACACTCACATGTGTTGTGGGAGTTAGGTTGGGTCTCACGAGCGGTGGGCTCTATGGTTTTAGTGGATGGCAGGTTAGCCCGGCGAGCCGATGGTTTGGTAGATAATTATGACAGACAGGATAGTCTTGGGAGCTTTGGCTCGGTGGGAGAATATAATATTATTGCATGTGCATAAGATAAAAGGTGGTGGGTCTTTGGTATTGGACTGTCGTTCACACTGACATCGATACGCTCACTCGGCTGGTGTAGTTTACACTTAGACAAAGGAAGTCTGGTGGATATGGCCAACATTAGTACGTGGTGAGTCTGGGTTGTGTCCTTCAAGAGGCGTACATAAGGGTTAGGCCTAGTAGTGTGGATACCTGCCTAGGAGTGGGGGCCCGACCCATTTGTCTCTGTTTGCCACTACAAAGGTTCATAGGAGTGAAGCTAGCTTCCCAAAAGGGGGGAACTAAAGGTCTGTGCGTATAGAGTCGTGTGCGTGAGTTTCACTTGCATGAATCATGGCATGACATATCACTACACTCATACTTGCATACAACCTACACCCCAACGAATAAATCGGTATGGGGCTTTTTATACGATGGGAGCATTATAGAAGACCCCTTAACTTATAAGTTTGTATGGACATTCATATAAGTTAAGGTTACTTACTTCTTAGTATGTCTTTCTTACATATATTGCATTACTCTACTTGTTTACCTTACTGCATGCTATTATAGAACTGTTAGCTTGTACCTTCCTTCCTTAGCTACATATACATTATGAATAACTCCTAAAATAGTTCCACCGTCACCTGCTTTGTTTATTCTCCATCTTCATAGCTTCCCTTTCCTCTTCCCTGCTCGATGCCTAGGAGCCATGGGGGAGGGGTATGGGATGATATGACTTAGTCTTTTGACTAATGGTTTTCGGACCAAACCATTCTAGGGACTCCAGATGAAAGACATAGAGTAGTAGTTGGGGATACAGTACAAGCGGAGTATGGTGCACATGGAGGTGGGCCATTCTAGTACAGGAGCACAAGCTACTGGCTCCATCTGTGATTAGTTTACTTAGCTTTCCCGAGAGTTTGTAGTGAGGATTGATGTACCGGGCCTGAGCTTGTTTATATTTCTTTGTACTATTCTATTTCAGTACTTCTATTATCATGTGGACTTGATGTGATTTCTCATTTTTTATATTATTTGTGAGTGTGGACTTAGTTTTATAAGAACCAGTTTAAGCTTTTTTCTCTTTGGTTATCGTAAGGAGCCGACAGGATCGGCGTTTTGTAGTGGCGACCTTCCCGAGTGTCAGTGTCACCGCAAAATGGTGATTCTGGGAATAATACCCCGGGGTTTTAAAAAGAAAAAAAAATGGGGTCTTACATATTCATGAGATCACCACTTTGATTTGTTCGTTGGAGATCCTAGTGAAGGAGTTCGAACAGGAAGATGTACAGCTAACAAAGTTTTTGCATTTGAGTTTTCTTTCTCAGATTGAGTCTAAGAAGTCCAAAGAAGCAAATAAAGATGCTTCATGGATCATTGTGATGCAAGAAAAGCTCAATACGTTTTAAAGGTGAAAGGTATGCTAGCTGGTACCAAGACCTAAAGGTCAAAATGTTATATGGACAAAATGGGTCTTCAGAAACAAGCTTGACAAGAATGGAGTTATCATTAATAACAAATCCCGTCTTGTAGCTTAAGGTTACTGACAAGAAGAAAGAATTGACTTCGATCAAAATTTTGCTTTGGTGGCCAGACATGAAGCAATCAGGTTGTTCCTAACGTATGTTGCTCATAAAGGTTTTAAAGTCTACCAAATGGATTTGAAGTCAGCCTTCCTCAATGGTAATTTAAACGAGGAAGTACATATGGAACAAACCCCAGGTTTTGTCGTTCCAATCCTTCCTAATCATGTCTTTTTTTGAATAAAGCATTATAAGGTTTAAAACAAGTTTCTTGAGCTTGGTATGAGATGATATCTAGTTTTCTTCTTGAAAATAAGTTCTCAAGAGGAAAGAGAGATAAGACATTATTTCTTAAAGAAGTAAAAGGCAAGATCTTACTAATACAAATATATATAAATGATATTATTGTAGGATCTTGTGGCGCCCTAAGAGGGGGGGGGGGTGAATAAGGGATCTTTAAATTATTACACACTTTTATAAAATATGAAATAAACAACAAAGTTTGAGACACATCAATGAAATGACAATAAAGATTTTATTTCTCCAAAATATATATGTAAAATGATTCCAATAAAGCTTGAAATCAAGGCTTAAAATAATAATTGTTTTTAGCTTTTTCACCTGTCCTTCTCCCAAGGACCGATAGGCTATAGTCAATATCTCCCTAGATATGGCTACTAGCCTCCCCCTAAATCAAACCTATGATCTATATGCCGCACAAAAAGCGGCGATTTACTCCTAAGCCACACAAGGATCTAGACACCACACACAAGGCAGTGATTTGCCCCTATGCCACACACAGACTTAGACACCACACACAAGGTGGTGATTTTCTCTTCCCAATTACAAAGTTAAAGAGTGAAAATTAAAGTACAATAGTAAAACTTAAAAACTCCCTCAAAATCACGAGCTCTGAAGATGATGGTGGACCGATGAGAAGATCTTCAATCTTGAACGTGCGGTCGTATCTCCTTCGCTCTTGAGGTTTCAACAGACCAAGGGAGTTCGTCTTGAAACGGAGATGAAGGCTCTCAAAATTCTCTGGGAAAACAAAGCTCTGCACAATTAACCTCTTCCCTGAAATTTTTGGCCGTATATATCATTTCATGCTATCGCCGGCGGTAGAGTTAACGTTCCGCGATAGTGAAACTCTCTGTTGCTTGACACGTGGCACACGTCGCGCGGATAATCAGATCTGAGTGAAGAACGTGACGATCGTGGGATATCGCTCGGAGACATCGGTTTCGCCCCGCGATATTAACGGACTATGTTATCTCCCGCGTTAGCGTTATCGCCAAAGATAGTGAGATTTTCCTTTTCTTCAGTGCTGTGCTCATCCATTCCTTAGTACATAAAAAACCTATTATCCCTGCACATTTAAAACACATACCAAGATCAAATACTTCTGGGATTTGTTATTCTCAAACTAAGAAGCGCGGAACGCATGCTCCAACAATCTCCCCCTTTTGATAATAACAAATCCACTAAGAAAGAAATTGCGTGAGATCAGGAAAATGTGAAACAATTCAGATACTCACTATGAATCAAAGTGCATAAGTAAAAAACTATCCCCCTATATTCTCCCCCTATGTAAAAGAATTAATTACTCCCCCTAAATGTACTAATCAATTTATCACTTGACGCTTGATTTCTTACTTAATTCTCCCCCTTTTGTTATTAGCAAAAGACGGTGGGGTATATAAAAAACATTGAGGGAGGTTCAAATGCGAAAGCTGAAAGAAGTGAGAGTATTAAGTTAGTAAGAGAATTGAGAAGCACGAGGAGTGGGATATGGACATTTATAACCAGGGAATAGTATTACCATAATATTCGGAATTTTATCAGAAAAAAAAATGTATGATATGGAAAAATTTATTGAAGAGTTGAATTTAAACATTGAAAATTGTAAGGCCAAGATATCGAAAATAGTAAAACTGATGAAATAGAAGAGAACAACTATGTCCGGTCCAATGCTCATGAGAAGAAATTTTATAAATGATAATGATGTGTACATGTGAAGAGTGATTTAGTATACATACTCTTTAAGAAATAATGTTACATGAAGGTTTACAATATTGTGATACAAGAAGCTAATATCTTTACATAAATAACTTCATATCATAAAGGTTTTTAAAAAATGGCCAAGTTTGTTTGCACAAGACACTTTACAATCCTTTTCAAGGTGCTCAACCTCACAATGCTCATTATGTCTTATCAGGAGGGTGAGTAGAGCTTGATTTGAGTATCCTAGTGAGAGAGGAAGTTGTCTACCTAAATCACCTAAAGGGGGGTGAATAGGTGAGATGTGCGTCTATTTGCGGAATAAAAAATTAAGGAACCAGCACAGCACAATACCAAGCAATCACAGACGACAAAAGATTTATAGTGGTTCCCCAACCTTGGGTACGTCCACTTTCCTCACCAATCTAGTAAACCACTAGACTTGGCTTCTCCACTATCTCGGATCAAAACGATCCTACACCTCGGAACAACGTTCCTACAAAAACTCGATCCAAACCGGATCTACACTCGGAAGATAAAACTTCCTACAAGTCTCGGAGAAAAAGCTCCTACACAATAATTTGTTTAAAAAAGAATACAAACAATAATGATCTCAGATCTGGATCTTGACAGTCTTCTTCCTTAAGAACTTTGGCTTGATCAGAAAAGTTGAAGACGACTTGAGAGAGATCCACAATTCTGAAAAACTGAATCACCTCGATCGAGAGAGTAGATCTAGAATCTTTAAAGCGCGGCGAGATCGAGTGATTTACTTGCGTCTGGATCGCTGAAGAATCAGAGTTGCAAACAGAGATCGGAGATCGTCGATCCAGAGCTTCTTCCGTGAACGTTAATGGCGGCGGCGGCGACTTGAAGAATTAGGGTTCACGGGATTGTTCACTTTCTCTTTCTTAAAATAATAATCTCTGGAAGAAGTAATTATTAGTCAAATCTGAAATGACTTATTTATAGGTAGACTCCAACGGTCATAAGAGTAATTAAAGTTGACACGTGGACCCATCAGAAAGGATCAAATCGAAATGTACAGTGACATTGACTTAGAGAATTTCAGAAAAGATTTGAACAGACATACTCGAGTCATAGAAGATACAAACTCGAGTATCAGATGGTATATACTCGAGTGGAAAAGATTGGCATACTCGAGTAAGAGAAGTTATATACTCGAGTGGAAAGGATTGGCATACTCGAGTAAGAGAAGGGAAAACTACTCGAGTGATCCAGAGATCAATACTCGAGTGATGTACGAACTACTCGAGTATGAGAGTAGATACTCGAGTGAAAACACTTAGAAAAATTTCAGATAAAGTGTGAATAAATACTCGAGTTTAAGAGTTGTAGATACTCGAGTGAGAGAAAAAGAACTACTCGAGTATATTAGGAGAACTACTCGAGTGAGGGGAAAATGAACTACTCGAGTATCTTAGAACAACTACTCGAGTAAACATTGACTTACTCGAGTATGAAAAATAACTACTCGAGTACAGAGTCACTTACTCGAGTATATAGGGAACTACTCGAGTATGTGGACTTAGAATATTTCTGAAATGGGAAGAACAGAACTACTCGAGTATAAACAAGGCACTTACTCGAGTAACTAACCAACCACTCGAGTACAAGTTATCACTTACTCGAGTGAATACAGTCTACTCGAGTATGTAAACCAACTTACTCGAGTACAGACCCACTTACTCGAGTATACTAGAGAAGTACTCGAGTATGTGGACTTAGAAAATTTCTGGATTAAGAACAGAAGGATTTACTCGAGTATAAGAAATGATCTACTCGAGTGACTGACTATCTACTCGAGTATAAACTTATCTACACGAGTATATAGAGTCTACACGAGTATGTCCAAGGATCTACTCGAGTACTAAGTCACTTACTCGAGTATATGAAGGGTACTACTCGAGTATGTGGACTTAGACAAATTTCTTCTAAAAGACATACTTCAATACTTGAGTCCACCATTCCAAGTGCATGTAGGAAGTGTATCCCAATAGAGAGGCTATACATGGGCCAACACTTTGGATCACACAATGAAGGATTACATTGTATGGTCCTGTGTTTGGTGACCCATTATAGACTAACATTGGTCTACACTTGGCATTAAGGACCAGCACACATACAACTTAAACACAGCATCAAATACACCTTAATTCATCTTAGTTCAAGGTCTGACCATCTACAAATCTGAGGTATTGTGGAGACAAATCCCAACAATCTCCCCCTATTTGTAGATGTCAGCATTCTCTATACTAAGGTGAATTATTCAGAGTAAAAAGAACAATACACATATACTTAAAAATAAGCTAAAGCAGGATAATTAATGAAATAGCCATAATCAGGATCAATTATATATATAGAGTTATTTTTAACAAAAAGAATCCATTTCCACATTCTCTTTACTCAAGAGGGTCCTTCCTTATGCATCCTTTCTCTCTTCAGCTCTTGCCTCTCTAGGTAACTGAATGGCTTGGGAAAATAAGTTCTGGGCCTAGGAGGAGCAGCTGGATTATTGTGCCCCCAATTCCTGTCATGAAGTCTGATTTTGATTTGGGACACTTCATAGGCTTTCCATTCTGAATGACTGTAAAACTGGTCTCTGTTCTCACCAAGATCTGTAACTAACTTCAGGGTATCAAGGATTAGGGATTTGGAGGTTGGACTCCAAACTTCAGAATGAATAATTGGTGGTCTGCTTTCAGAAGCTAGGGCAGGATCTCTTTTGGGTGCAGAACGACTGGCAGAAGCACCTTCGCCATATTTTCTCTTCTTCCTTGGAGCTGGAATTTCATCTTGCCACATATCAGAATAGGTGAGAGGGGGCTCAGTCACATCACCCTCAGGTCTAGGTGAGAAAGCTGGCACACCTTCTGGAATGGCTGCCTGGGCTGGAGCATCTGCAGGAGGTTGTTCTTCAAGAGGATTCAAGAAGTGTGGAATGATGGTAGGGTTGAGCTGGGCATTAGGGAAATTCATGTTGTGCAGCCAAACAGCAGTGTCATAGGTATAGAATTTCACAGACTGGAGCTGGGAGAGAATATCTGCTTTCATTTCTTTTACAAGACCATCCACAGTAGCTTGAGCTTGGTTAGATAGTGTTTCAACTTGTTCTTTTACAACTGCTTGAGCTTGCTCAGATAGTTTTTCCACTTGTTCTTTTACTATCTTCTCCCCCTTGGTGATATCTACAGATAGCTGAGCTATAGCTTCATCCCTGAACTTGCCAACTTCTTCACAGATTTTCATAAGATTGGCCTCAGCATGCTTGTCCAACTAGATCTGATTATTGGCAACAGTTTCTTGTTGATTTCTCAGTTCACCTATGCTTGTGATAGTGTGATCTATGGCCTTGCCACCTAGCTGGAACAATCTTTTTAGCTCATCAGTATTGGCCTGGATTTCTGCAAAGCCTCTACTCATCTCTTGTTCAAGAGTAGTGACTTTGTTAGTGACTGATGCTAGAGAGTCATCAAAGTACTTTCTCTGTGCAAGGAGCAACTGTTCAATTTGACTTACCACAACTGAGGGAGAAGGGTCTGAGGTTGGTGCAGGAACTGAAGGAGCAGGAGCATGAGCAGTCCAAGGAGGAATTTCTGTAAGAACTATTGAGCTTGCAGCTCTCTTGAAAGATTCTATTTCAATAGTTTCTTCTGTATTTAGGAAAGATGGCATGGAGAAATCCAAAGTCTTCAGAGGTGCCTCCACAGGATCTGGAGACATTTCCTCATCATCAGACAAGAGAATATGATCAGATTTACTGGGCTCACTATCAGGAGACTTGGCAGGAGACTGGACTGGAGTCTGAGCTGGAGTCTGAACTGGAGTCTGTACAGGAGATGAAACTGGAGACTGAATGGGAGACTTGGCAGCTGATCCACTCTGAAAAAGAGGAGCATCTTAGCTGAGCTCATCAATGAATCTGTTTATATCTTCAGCTGTATACAGTAAAGCTGTTGTATCTGGAATCTCTGAGTCAGGAATTGCTGATTGAGGATCTGCTGGAGGAGTAGAGACTGGAGGAGTAGAAACTCTTACCTCTGCTAGTTCTGGAATCACTGATTCTGAAGAAACTTGATGCTGAGGAAGAGAAGAGGCAGGCTCCCCCTCAACTATTGCACCAAAGGTAGCAGTAGTTTGATGTAGAGGAGGAGATGGAATCCTGTCTTCAGGTAAACTGGTGTCTTGGTGAGTTTCTTAGATGGCATCAGCCTTTGAAGCTTGGGCAGAATTCAGGATCTTGATTTCATACCTCTGTATGGAAGAGATGGAAACTTTCTTCATGTGGTGAAGAGGAGTCCCTTTGGATAAGTCAAACACTGTAGGATTAATCTCATGGAGGAGGAGTGAGATAATCCTAGCATAACTTGGATGTTCCACGCTCTCTCGGATCTTATCCAGTATAATCATTCTGAACTGGAATTTCTTCCTGTAGACTATGGCTTGCATAACGTCGAATAAATTTTGGGATATATCTCTTATGGAGTATGTCTTGCACCACAGGACTTTGGCGATAACATCAACTAGAAACTTGCCTTCTGAATTGAACAAAGACCGATTCAAGGTTTCACCTCCACCTTCAGGATCTCGACCACAGAATAGGGAAGTACGGTCGGCATCTTCCTTTTCTAGGTCGTCTTCTTCGTCAACCACGGGCATCCGAAGCAGAGTGGCGACTGAAGTTTTATCCAACCGAATCTCAAGTCCTTTTACCTTTGATTTCAGAATTGTGCCATTACGTCTAACCTTCAGATTTCTGTAAAATTCTTCAACATCAGGAAGCAGGAGACGGCAGGGTTCTTGAAGAACGAAGGACAATCCGGCGGTGTCCAAGAGAATCAGTAAATTTTTGAAGTCATCCGAAATATCTGCAATACCATCTGTCACGAGTTCGGAGCCGATTCCAATCTTGGAGGAGGGAGCCATCAGCGATTCTGTAGTACGAAGAGAAAAAAAAAGAGAGGAGGAAGACAAAACTCTGCAACTGTTCTGGAAGACGAAGGGACGGCGGCTCCTCGAGTGAAATGAGAAGTGGAAAGGATTTCCGATTTTTCTGAATATATATATGACCCTAATTAGGTTTAAGGAGGAGTACTGAAAATAAAATCATACCTGATATGGAGCGCCAAAACTTTGGTGCGAATAGAAGAAAAAAGGAGATTTTCAAATTTATGATTCCCGTATACTCGAGTAGGTTTCGCCATACACGAGTATGAGATGGAGTATACACGAGTAGATCAAGTAACATACACGAGTAGGTTACCAACTACTCGAGTATGTCAATTTTGGCACTCGAGTATTTCCGTTTACTTGTGTATTTGTCTCTATGTACTCGAGTATATCACTTTGAAATACAATTTTCTTGGGAGAGATTTACTGCCACTGATATCTTCAACTCTGAGCCTGGCTGTGAATCCACCATTACTATTCCTCTTTGTTGAGCAGTCCGAGTTCCGTTTTGAAGAACGAGAACTTGGACTCGTCCAGCGGCTTCGTGAATATATCTGCCACTTGCCTGTCTGTGGGGACATATTGTAGATCTATGTCTCCATTCTCCACATGCTCCCGGATGAAGTGATAGCGAAGCTCTATATGCTTGGTCCGGCTGTGGGAGACTGGATTGTTGGCAATTGCTATAGCACTGGATGAGTCGCAAAACAAAGGAATGTTCTGGAACTTCATGTTGTAGTCTTCAAATTGATTCTTGATCCATAAAAGCTGTGCACAACAGCTGCCTGCAGAGATGTATTCTGATTCAGCCGTTGAGATGTCTACACAGTTCTGCTTCTTACTGCTCCAGGAAATAAGTCTCCTTCCGAGAAATTGGCAAGTCCCGGAAGTGCTTTTCCTGTCGTCTTAGCTACCTGCAAAATCTGCATCTGAAAAACCAATTAGTTCACTATCATTACTTCTTGGGTACCATAAGCCAAGATTTGGTGTGCCTTTGAGGTATCTCAGGATTCGCTTTGCAGCGATGTAGTGAGATTCCTTAGATTTCACCTGAAATCTAGCACATACACATGTTGAGAACATTATATCTGGTCTACTCGCAGTAAGGTAGAGCAAGGACCCAATTATGCTTCTGTCCTTGGTTTCATCAAAAGGTTTCCCTTTCTCGTCCTTGTCCAGAGACATAGCTGAGGCCATTGGAGTCCTCGTAGAGGTTACATTCTCCATTCCGAATTTCTTAAGCAGCTCTTTGGTGAACTTGGTCTGTGAGATGAAAATTCCATCCTCAGATTGTTTCACTTGAAGCCCTAAGAAATACTTCAGCTCTCCCATACTGCTCATTTCAAACTTCCCTTGCATAAGTTTAGAAAACTTCCTGCAGAGGTTGTTGTCTGTAGACCCAAAAATGATGTCATCGACATAGATTTGCACTAGCAAAATCTTGCCTTTTATTTCCCTAAGAAATAATGTTTTGTCTATCTTTCCTCTAGTGAACTTGTTCTCAAGAAGAAAGGTAGACAGCGTCTCATACCAAGCTCGAGGAGCTTGTTTAAGACCATATAGTGCTTTTTGCAGTAAATAAACATAATTAGGAAAGGTTGAATCAACAAAACCTGGAGGTTGCTCTACATACACCTCTTCCTTTATGTCACCATTTAGGAAGGCGGACTTAACGTCCATTTGATAGACAGTAAAGCCCTTAAGTGCATCGTAGGCAAGAAATAACCTGATCGCTTCCAGTCTCGCTACTGGAGCATAAGTCTGGTCGAAGTCGATTCCTTCTTCTTGACGATATCCCTTGGCGACAAGTCTGGCTTTATTCTTTATAATAGTTCCATCTTCATCCATCTTGTTCCGGTAGACCCATTTTGTCCCGATGACGTTCTTATGCTTGGGTCTAGGAACAAGTGTCCAAACTTTGCATCGTTTGAACTGATTCAATTCTTCTTCCATGGCTAGAATCCAGGATGCGTCGGAGTTGGCTTCCTCAAATTTCTTTGGTTCAACCTGTGAGAGAAAACTTAAGTGTAAATTCTCGTTAGTTGTACCTCGACGAGTTCTGACGCCATCCCGAGGATCTCCTATTATTTGGTCAACAGGATGATCCTTCAAGTGTCTGAGCTCTAAAGTCCTTGCATCTGGGATCTCTTCAGCCACTGGAGTTGCATCTTCAGCTGGGATGTCTTCTTCATCTTAATCATCTACCTCTCCAATAGTGGTTGTAGAGGGGATCTTGATGAACGTCTCATCTTTATCTTCAATAGGTTCATCCAAGCTAAGTTCTTTCAACTTTGTACCTGCATCTACAATAGGCACACTAGACGAGTTGCTTTGCAACAGACTCGTCTCATCAAATACAAGATGTATCGACTCTTCCACCACCAGAGTTTTTCTATTGAATACTCTATAAGCCTTACTATGGCTACTATATCCTACAAAAATACCTTCAAAGCTTTTCTCGCTAAACTTGGTAGTGTGATACTTGCCATTGTTAAGTACGAAGCACTTACAGCCAAAGATTCTAAAGTATGAAATGGTTGGTTGCCTGCCTTTTAGAAGTTCGTAAGGAGTCTTATCATGGTTCTTGTTGATGAGTGCTCGATTTTGCACGTGACAAGCGGTGTTGACGGCTTCAGCCCAGAAATACTCCGGAAGTGAGGCATCACTCAACATGGTCCGACAAGCCTCTATGAGTGTTCTTTTCCTTCTCTCAGCTACTCCATTTTGTTGTGGAGTGCGAGGAGAGGAAAACTCATGAAAGATACCTTGACTTTCACAAAATTATGTCATGGCTCCAGATTTGAATTCCGTTCCATTGTCACTTCTGATTTTGACTACGGAACAGTTGTATTCATTCTGGATCTGCATCACAAAATTAGTGAAAATACCGAAGGTATCTGACTTGTGTTTCAGAAAGAACACCCACGCAAAGCGCGAGTAATCATCCACAATAACCAACGTATATTCCTTACCTCCCAAACTTCTAACCTGCAGTGGACCAAACAAGTCCATATGGAGAAGCTGCAAGCTTCTATTGGAATCCTTGCCTATTATGCTTTTAAACGAACTTCTTGTTTGCTTGCCTTTGATACAAGCGTGATAAGGACTGTCCGTAATGCACTTGACATTAGGTGCATCACGCACTAAGTTTTGAGAGAATAATTTATTAATAGTTTTGAAATTAATATGTGCTAGTCTCTTGTGCCATTGGTCAGCAAGAGATGCACTACTTTTTGCCAAAAGACACACTGGTGTCGAGGAGTCTATACAAATAAAATTTAAGCAGAAAATATTTCTGCTTCGAGTGCCTGATAAAATAGTTTCCATATTGTTAACCGATTTTATCAAACACTTGTCAGCATGAAATTCAACTACGTATCCTTTGTCGCATAGTTGGCTTATGCTAATGAGATTGTGTTCCAATCCTTCAACATATGCTACATCCGAAAAGGATACGCTACCGTTAGAAATCATACCATAGCCTTTAGTGATTCCTCGATCTGAACCTCCAAAGATGACCTTTTGTCCGTTGCAGACTGAGGTGTAATTCTGTAGTAGGCTCCTTGTCCCGGTCATATGCCGAGAACATCCACTGTCCAAGTACCATATTGGCATTTTGGTGGCCTTTGGACATACCTGTAATTACAATCATTTAGCCTTAGGAACCCAAACAAGTTTGGGTCCTTGGTCTCGAGTTAGAATACTCCCCCTACGAGTATTAGCCTCATGAGTGGTCACTCTCACGTTGCTAACTTTAGGGGTTGCAGCATTTTTAGGATTGAACCAGCAATCGATGGCAAAGTGACCAACTCTACCACAGCACCAACAGTCAAATTTGTTGTAGCTTTGCCTTATCTTCTCCTGCTTGACTACCTCGAGAGGAGGTCCAACAGGGGCAGCATTTTTAGATGTGGAGGCTTCATGATGATGGCACGTGCATGAAGTCTTTTCCATCTTCGGCTTTTCTACAACAACTTTTACTTTGGGTGCCTTCTTAATATTATGACCATGAACATAAGGTCCATAGCTCTGAAGTTGAATCTCCTCATAAGGTTCCTTGAAAACGCTCTCACCAAAGTTGCGAAGGCGAGTCAACCCTTGGTATCTTGTCTTAGGCTTCTCAAGGATAGGCCTGCTAAAGTGACCATAGGTGGATTCATAGTCAAGATCGTTCGTAGGAAAGATGACTTTCTTGAACGTGACTGGCTCCAAGCGAGCTTTCCCTTTCTCTTCGGCAGAGGCCTTCTTGGCCGCCTTATTTCTCCTCTTGGCCTTGTTTCTCCTAGAAGATTTACTAAGAGCTCCTTTGTGGCCTATACCGGCACCACTTGCCTTAGCTGAGAATTCAGCAATCATAGGAAGCACAGTCTTAGGCTTCGAGAAGCTTTTTACAAGCTTCTTCTCAGCCAAGAGTTATTCTTCCAATTCCTTGATGATTTTCTCTTTAAGGTCAAGGTGCCCGAGAGCCTTGTTGTATTCTTCGATAGATTTATCGAAGTCTTCCTTGAGAGAGTCAGTCTTAGAGACTTCTTCTCTAAGGTTGCTCTCTGAAGCTTTTAGAGATTTTATCTCCCTAGCTTGAGTTTTCACGACTTGGCGACATTTGTCGTAAGCCTTGAGTAACTCCTGATATTGTATCATGAGTTCTGATTCATCCTCAGAGGGATAGCCCTCTGGTTCATTGTCATCATCAGAGTCCTAAAGAGGGGTGTGAGATTTTACCTCCCCAGTGAACTGGGGGACTTGCTCATCGTCTGTTAGAGCCATTAGCCCAAAGTAAGCTTCTTCCTCTTCTGCACTTGACTCGGATGAGTCGGATTCACTGAGAGTTTTGCTCTTCTTAGCTAACAAACTCTTTTCTATCCTCTTCCTGTTGTAGGACTTCTTGTCTTCTTTCTTGCCGCCCTCTTTCTTCTTATGGGGGCAATCCGCAATGACGTGACCTGGCTTGTTGCAGCAATAACAAACAATATCAGTGGAATAATATTTATTCGGTTTCGAGCCATACCTGTCGTGGCTGCTTGAGCTCTTTTTCTGACGATCACCATCATTGCGTGATCTTCTATATGAGGCATCCTTGCCTTTCCATTGCTTCTTTTTGTTCAAGAATTTCTTGAACTGCCTTGAGAGTAGAGAAAACTCTCCTTCAGATAGCTCCGAGCCAGAAGAGCTTGGTTCAGACGAATCTTCATCATCAGCTTCAGGAGCTGGGGCAGGAGAGCTAGCCTTAATCTTCCTTGAGCTGTCTGCCTTCAGAGCAACAGACTTCTCTTTGGATCCGAACCTGCTCATCTCTTCTTCAGCTTTTCTAGAATTGATTTGAAGCTCATAGGACATTAGCTTTCCGAACAGATTTTGCGGGTCCGTCTCGGCTAACCTTCCGAACTCCCGAATGGCGCATACCTTGTTATCCCATTCCTTGGTTAGGGATCTTAGGAATTTGTCATTCAGTTCTCCGTTGGTGAAGACTCGGCCATAAACTCTTAGGTCGTTCACTATCTTGAAAAAGTTCTCGAACGTGTCAGATATGGCTTCCTTGTGACCTTGCCGGAAGGCTTCATACTTTTGATTCAGAAGGGATCTCCGATCATCCCTCACTTCTTCAGTGCCTTCCATCAGAGTCACCAGGGATTTTGCCACATCTCCTTGGCAGATTTGCAATGGATGAGATTCTGCAGCATTGAGTCATCGACTGCACTTGCTATTATATTTTTGGCTTTCTTATCGAGGGAGACAAGTGCAATCTCGTCTTTATCCAAGTCCATCAGCTTCTTAGGAACTTGTTTGGATGAGTCTATAGTAGAGGCAACCATAGGAACATGCGGACCTTCTTCAACAATCATGAAGATCCGAGGATCCACAGCTTCCATGAAGAACCTAACTCTTTCCTTCCACATAGGAAAATTATTCTTGGTGCAAATGGGAAGCTTGGCAAAATCTTTAGTCTTACTCATGCTTGATATTTCTCAAAAGACAACTCGGGTAGGATCAGATCAAGGTGTTAACCTCTTAACGATCAACCTCCCCCTCTGATACCAATTGAGAGAGGAAGTTGTCTACCTAAATCACCTAGAGGGGGGTGAATAGGTGAGATGTGCGTCTATTTGCAGAATAAAAAATTAAGGAACCAGCAAAGCACAATACCAAGCAATCACAGACGACAAAAGATTTATAGTGGTTCCCCAACCTTGGGTACGTCCACTTTCCTCACCAATCTAGTAAACCACTAGACTTGGCTACTCCACTATCTCGGATCAAAACGATCCTACACCTCGGAACAACGTTCCTACAAAAACTCGATCCAAACCGGATCTACACTCGAAAGATAAAACTTCCTACAAGTCTCGGAGAAAAAGCTCCTACACAATAATTTGTTTAAAAAAGAATACAAACAATAATGATCTCAGATCTGGATCTTGACAGTCTTCTTCCTTAAGAACTTTGGCTTGATTAGAAAAGTTGAAGACGACTTGAGAGAGATCCACAAATCTGAAAAACTGAATCACCTCGATCGAGAGAGTAGATCTAGAATCTTTAAAGCGCGGTGAGATCGAGTGATTTACTTGCGTCTGGATCGCTGAAGAATCAGAGTTGCAAACAGAGATCGGAGATCGTCGATCCAGAGCTTCTTCCGTGAACGTTAATGGCGGCGGCGGCGACTTGAAGAATTAGGGTTCACGGGATTGTTCTCTTTCTCTTTCTTAAAATAATAATCTCTGAAAGAAGTAATTATTAGTCAAATCTGAAATGACTTATTTATAGGTAGACTCCAACGGTCATAAGAGTAATTAAAGATGACACGTGGACCCATCAGAAAGGATCAAATCGAAATGTACAGTGACATTGACTTAGAGAATTTCAGGAAAGATTTGAACAGACATACTCGAGTCATAGAAGATACAAACTCGAGTATCAGATGGTATATACTCGAGTGGAAAAGATTGGCATACTCGAGTAAGAGAAGTTATATACTCGAGTGGAAAGGATTGGCATACTCGAGTAAGAGAAGGGAAAACTACTCGAGTGATCTAGAGATCAATACTCGAGTGATGTACGAACTACTCGAGTATGAGAGTAGATACTCGAGTGAAAACACTTAGAAAAATTTCAGATAAAGTGTGAATAAATACTCGAGTACAAGAGTTGTAGATACTCGAGTGAGAGAAAAAGAACTACTCGAGTATATTAGGAGAACTACTCGAGTGAGGGGAAAATGAACTACTCGAGTATCTTAGAACAACTACTCGAGTAAACATTGACTTACTCGAGTATGAAAAATAACTACTCGAGTACAGAGTCACTTACTCGAGTATATAGGGAACTACTCGAGTATGTGGACTTAGAATATTTCTGAAATGGGAAGAACAGAACTACTCGAGTATAAACAAGGCACTTACTCGAGTAACTAACCAACCACTCGAGTACAAGTTATCACTTACTCGAGTGAATACAGTCTACTCGAGTATGTAAACCAACTTACTCGAGTACAGACCCACTTACTCGAGTATACTAGAGAAGTACTCGAGTATGTGGACTTAGAAAATTTCTGGATTAAGAACAGAAGGATTTACTCGAGTATAAGAAATGATCTACTCGAGTGACTGACTATCTACTCGAGTATAAACTTATCTACACGAGTATATAGAGTCTACACGAGTATGTCCAAGGATCTACTCGAGTACTAAGTCACTTACTCGAGTATATGAAGGGTACTACTCGAGTATATGGACTTAGAAAAATTTCTTCTAAAAGACATACTTCAATACTTGAGTCCACCATTCCAAGTGCATGTAGGAAGTGTATCCCAATAGAGAGGCTATACATGGGCCAACACTTTGGATCACACAATGAGGGATTACATTGTTTGGTCCTGTGTTTGGTGACCCATTATAGACTGACATTGGTCTACACTTGGCATTAAGGACCTGCACACATACAACTTAAACACAGCATCAAATACACCTTAATTCATCTTAGTTCAAGGTCTGACCATCTACAAATCTGAGGTATTGTGGAGACAAATCCCAACACCTAGTAATTTTTATTTGATTTTTTATATATATTTATTTTTCGTTCATTTTTGTTTGTTTAGAAACTTTGACTGAGGACTCCGAATTCACTTGTATTGCAAACAAATTTTTTTGTTTCGAGTGGCCATCAGTTTTGAAAATCAATTTGAATGAAGCATAAATGAAAGTGTTAGCGATGTATTCAAATCTTTAAAACAAACCAATAATATGTAATAAGAAACCTAAGAATGTGTAATTATCAACTTGTGTCAGTGTGAGCACATTATCAAGCATAAAATGTTACTCATACTTAGAGGCATGCGGAAACAAGTCTATTCAAGTTCTGGTCATCAAAGATAAAGGTAGATATGAAGAGCAAGACAAGTTAAAAACAATGTTTAAAGAACTTATAGACTAATAATCACACATGTACTAGGTATCGTATCCTGATAATCATCCAAAAATTTACTGTACAGCTAGAAACAGGTTTGAAAAAAAAATGTAAGAATATTTGGAAATTGTGGCTGAAAAATGCACTATCGCCAGCGGTAGTGATACTGCGCGGCGATAGCGTTTTTGTTATAAAAGTCAAAAAATCTTATAGGGCTGACACATCTCCTCATTTTGACCGACCCTAGACCTGTTTGGCTTCGTCTTCTTGAGCGGAAACCCTCAAAAACTCCAAAAACGAAGGTGAGATCTCTCTTTAAGGTTGTGTTTTTCTTAAAAAAAACTATAGATCTGGATTATAGCTGATGAAAGAAGATAGATCTAGCAAAAAATTTTTAGTTTTGGTCATACATTTTATTATGAAGGAATTTTGAAGAAAACATTTGATTTTTATGCAAAAACTTCACAAAAATGAATAGTAGGTGGTAGATCTGTGAGATTTATTTAATTTTTAGAAAATTTAATGCCATGTCAAGAGGAGATCTACACGAAATTGCAAATAGGAGAAGTTTGCACTATCACCAGGCGATAGTACTATCGCCGGCGATAGTATAGGAATTTGTTGAAATCAATGTTTTGACTGAATGTGATGTTAACATAATTTTTTCAGGAAATGGCATCATCATCCCGTGCAAGAAAAAGCACCAGTCGCAACCCCCATGCATCATATCAAACTTACCCGGGAATTGAGAATGCATCGGTTGGTATTGCTAAACTTTTGGATGAATCATTGCCAACGCATATCTACGAACTACTTGTGGAGTCAGGTATAATGTCTCTCATTATACCGAACCTTTTTAGCTCCATATTTGTAAGGGATTTTTATAACAATTTGGATGACCCTAAGTATACGGGGTTGAATGGAGGAGTAAGGTCTTGAATCCAAGGAGTTGAAATAGATATTACTCATGCTGATTTAAGACGAGAATATCATCTTGCCACTTGTGAGGAAAATTTTATGGATATAGTGGAGAATTACCGAAAGGATCGTGATTGGAGGATATTGAATCAAGTCCTTCATGGAAAGTAAAATAGGAGTTTGATTCAAGACGTTTCATCACTCTCTCGCGATGCATTTGTGATTCAAGATATATTAAGAAACACGGTTATGTTGAAGTCCGGTGACACAAGGAAGATAACAGCTCAATTGAGCTTAGTGACTTACTATGTATTTGAGAGAGTCAGATTTGATGTGGCGGATTTTATGTTATCCATCATACGATATACGTATAAAATGAAGCATCCACTGAGGAGGAAACTAAATACACTTCCTTTAGGAAGTGTTATTCAAAAGATCGTATATCAGAAATATGATTGGATAGATCAAGAGTTCTACATTGATGATTGTATCTTGGCGATACAGTCCGTAGAACCAGGTAGAGGTCCATCTCCAAGGGCTGCCTCGTCATCAAGAAAACCACTCCGAAGAGGTGGGTCTTTGCGTGAATCTATTGACGACCTAAGAGAGACAGTGGAGGAGATGAAAGAGGAACAAAAACGTAGCCATTCTGGTTTTTGAAAATTCATGAAGTTTCTGGTAAAGGGGCTGAAACTAAAGCCAAATCTGGAAGAAGAACAAGAATGGGGGAGTCCAGTCAAGGATCCTCCATAACATTTGATAAGGCGGACGCGAAGGACTAGAGAACCAACTCCGACTTCCAGTGAAGATGTTAATGTGTCTATTGAAGAGAACATGGATGAATGACTTTTTATTGTCAGTGATGTAATATGTTGTTGTTGACTGAATCTGGGATATCACCGGCGACAGTATTGTCACCTGGCGATAGTGAAAACTCTATTAATTTGTGGTTTTGTTGTTTATATTGACTTTTTCAGTGTTATCTTATGTGCTGTCCAGTTTTACGTTATGTTTTGTTGGTTATTGCAAGAAAGTTCTTAATAATTGTAATTAACTATACGATATATATATACAAGTTCTAATCATAGGCCTATTTATAAACAATAAAATCTCGGAATTAACATAATTTTGATTTATAATTCTAAGATTCCAAGTTCTAATCTTAACCTTGAAAATCGTGAATCATTAAGTGGTTTTGTGAAAATATCTGCTATTTGAGAATCTGTTCCAATAAAATTTATTTTAATATGTCATTTCTTTATGTGATCCCTAATAAAATGATTACGAACATCTATATGTTTGGATCTAGAATGTAATACGGGATTGTTCGTTAAATCAATAGCACTTTTGCTATCACATTTTAATTCAACATTGTTTTGGTGTACGCCAAAATCTTCTAGTGTTTGTGTCATCCAAAGTGCTTGAGCACAACAACTACCAAGTGCAATATATTCGGCCTCAGTAGTGGAGAGTGCAACAGAATTCTGTTTCCTACTCGACCAAGAAATAAGTGTTGGGCCGAAAAAGTGACAAGTGCCACTTGTGCTCTTTCGATCTAATGAACACCCCGCATAATAAGAATACGAATATCCATGTAAAATAATGGAGTCATTATGAGGATACCATAAGCCTACTTTAGATGTTCCTATAAGATATCTAAAAACACGTTTCATCGCTTTTAAATGTCATTCTTTTGGATTAGCTTGAAATCTAGCACATAAACAAACGGCGAACATAATATCAGGCCTAGAAGAAGTTAAATATAATAAAGACCCAATCATACTTCTATAAAGGGTTTGGTCAATTGAAATACCACTTTCATCTATTCCCAATTTCAATGAAGCACTCATAGGCGTATTGGCATGTTTAAGGTTTTCAAATCCAAATCTTCTTAACATATCATGAATGTATTTAGATTGATTAATAAAAATGCCATCATTTCTTTGTGTAATTTGAAATCCTAAGAAAAAATAAAGTTCTCCTACCATGCTCATTTCAAATTCATTTTTCATAATTTGAACTACTTCTTTACATAACTCTTCATTAGTGGCTCCAAAAATAATATCATCAACATAAATTTGCAAAATAACTAAATCATGTTCAATTTGCTTAATGAAGAGTGTAGAATCAGCACTTCCTATTTTATAATCGTGCTTTAATAAGTATTGAGTTAAACGATCATACCAAGCACGAGGTGCTTGTTTTAACCCATAAAGTGCTTTATCTAGTTTATAAACATAATTTGGATATTTCTCATTTATAAAGCCAGGGGGTTGTTCTACATAAACCTCTTCTTTTATATACCTGTTTAAAAATGCAGTTTTGACATCCATTTGATCTAATTTAAATCTTTTAAAGCAAGCAAATGCAAGAAATATCCTAACTGCTTCTAATCTAGCAACGGGTGCAAAAGTTTCATCATAGTCTACCCCTTCAATTTGTGAATAACCTTTTGCAACTAATCTGGCTTTATTTCTAACAATTCTAGAATCACTATCCAATTTATTTTTAAAAATCCACTTTACTCCGACTACAGGATGATTTTCGGGTCGCTTTACAAGATTCCAAACCTTATTATGTTCAAATTGATTAAGTTCTTCATTCATAGTTAAAAACCAAAATTCATCATTCAAAGCGGTGGAAACATCTTTTGGTTCTATTTCAGAGACAAAGCAAAGGTTTGAAAATAAAATATGTAAAGAAGAACGAGTACTGACCCCTTTTTGTTGATCTCCAATAAAAATCTCCTTCGGATGATCCTTTGAAAATATCAATTCATTTGGAGGCACATATTCTTCTCCTTCTTCTTTTTCTTCTTCTTTTCCTTCCTCATTGCTTTCATATTCTTCATCATCATTTTCCTTCAAAGGAAGGGGTTTATCCTCTTTTCCTGTAGTTTTCTTATCTACACATGGAATAAACTCGTCAAACCTAACATGAATAGATTCTTCAACTATTTTTGTTCGTTTATTAAAAATTCGATAAGCTTTACTAGTTGAAGAATACCCAATAAAAATTCCTTCATAACATTTTTCATCAAATTTTCCTAAGGAATCTTTAGAATTTAAAATAAAACATTTACAACCAAAAACTTTGAAATAAGAAACATTTGGTTTTTTATTAAAAATTAATTCATAAGGAGTTAATTTTAAAATAGGGCGAAGCATTATTCTATTAATTACATAACATGCAGTACTCACCGCTTCAACCCAAAAAGATTTTGGTAAATTAAATTCAGATAAAATCGTACAGGTTAGCTCTTGAAGAGTCCTATTTTTCCTCTCCACTACACCATTTTGCTGTGGTGTGCGTGGAGCGGAAAATTCATGTTTAATTCCTAACTCCATATAAAAAGAAATAAACTTTTCATTTTCAAATTCTCCTCCATGATCTGAACGTATGCGTTTAATTTTTAACTCAAATTCATTTTGAATACGTAAACACAATTTAGAAAATTCTTAAAACGCATCAGATTTAGAGGTTAGAAATAAAGTCCAACAAAAACGTGAATAATCATCAACCAATACAAATATATATTTTCTACCACCTAAGCTAGAAATATTAAATGGTCCAAATAAATCCATATGAATTAATTGGAGTGGCCAAGTTGTAGAAATAATATTTTTACTTTTGAAAGACGATTTTGAAAATTTTCCTTTTTGACAAGTCTAACATAATGAAGATAAATTCCCATTTAGCAATGGTATACCTTTGATTAATTTATCTTGTGAAAGTTTTTTAATTAACTTGGCACTAGTATGTCCAAGTCGCCTATGCCATAATTCTAACTCATCATTTTTTGATAAAAAATATTTTAAAGTAGAATTTGAAAAATCATGAAATTTAATCATATATAGGTTATGACATCTAGGTGCGGTAAAAATAATTTCATTTGTTTTGGAACCAATAATTTTGCACAAATTTGTAGAAGATTCAAACAAAACATTTAATCCCTTATCACATAATTGGCTAATAGAAATCAAATTATGTTTTAAGCCTTCTACAAACAAAACATTTGAAATTGAAAAACTTTTGTTACCCACAACACCGATGTCGATGATTTTTCCTTTACCATTATCTCCAAATGTTACAACTCCTCTTTTCTTCATCTCCAGGCTAAGGAACTTCTCTTTATTGCCTGTCATGTGCTTTGAACAACCCGAGTCCAAGTACCACAAGTATTCTTAGTCCTTCACCTGCCAACACACCTAGAAAGAGGATGTGAGTAAAGATCTGGCTACCCAAGTGGTTCCACCCAAAGTATAGGTAGAAGCCTTAGGCATCCAGATTTGCTTAATTTTACTTTTTCCTTTCATCCAGCACGAGTCCGTGGTGCGACCAAATCTATTGCATTTGGCACATGTAATGTAACGAGAAGAATATAACTTCTCTGGACTTTTACTGTAAGAAAATGTAGAATCAGTTAATTTATTATTATCAGAATTTTTAAAGATCGATTTTCTGGATTTCTCGCTATCGCCGACAGTAGTGGTTATCGCCGCGCGATTGTTCTAGTCGTGTATCCGAGTCAAAATCTTCCAGATCCGTGACATTGGTAACCTAAGATCATATCCAGTGATCTTTGGCCCATTCCAAACTTTTTCATGGCTAGTGTTAAATCATGAATCTGGTTTCTCATTTCAGTATTTTCAGATACTAGATTTACACATCTACGTTCAAAAGCTTTCTTTCCTTCATGGACTTTGGAAATAGAAGATTTCAGATCACTCTCTAAAAACTCATTCTTTTTAGTGAGAATTTTTATTTTTGAATGAGATTTGGAAAGAGATTCTTCAAGCTCTTTTATTCTTCCCATAGAGTGATCATACTCTTGGCAAGAGACTTTTTCTTTTCCAATAGTCTTAATTTCATTTAACAATTTTTTATTTTCTTTAATTAAAACTTTATTTTCAGTTTTAAGAAGATCATTATCTTTTAAACTTTTTTCAAAACATTTGCAAGTCTTTAAAAATTCAGAAAATAATTCAACATAAGTTGGAGGAGTTACCTCAGTGTCGCTTTGGACACTGCACTCGTCATCAGATATGATGCTTTTTCTCATTAGGCACATATTGGCCTCCTCCTCCTCGCTTTATCTTGAAACGCTTGCTTCCTCAAAAGTAGTATCATCCCATGTTTCAGCTTTCAGGACCTTCTTCTTCCCTTTGCGCTTCTTTTCTTTAAGTTCTTTCAAGTACTTTGGACACTTGCTTCGTATGTGTCCTAACTTCCTGCAGTGATAGCACTCTGGTAGGGGTCTCTCTTCCTCCTCATCGTCATCCTTTTGTTTTTTATTTCTAAACGTCTCCTTCTTAAAATATTTTTTAAAAGTATTTCTTCTCTCTGAATTTCTCATAAATTTTTTAAATTTTCTAACGAAGAGACTTTCCTCATCTTCCTCTTCATCCTCAGAATTACTACCTTCCTCTTTCTTAGATCTTAGAGCCAACCCCTTCTTCTTTGGCTCCATATACTCTTGTTGTTGAATTTTCAATTCAACTTCATGAGTTTTCAAGTTCCCAATCAGGCTTTCAATATTAAGAGATTTAAGATCATGAGATTAAGAAATAACCGTCACTTTGGGATTAAATTTAGGGGGGAGAGATCTAAGAAGTTTTCTCACCAAATCACCATTTGAAAAATTTTTACCAAGTACTTTTGAGTCATTCACTATCTTGGTGAATCTGGTGTACATTGAGTCTACGTCCTCATCCACTTCCATCCTAAACTTTTCAAATTCCGATTCCAGTTGAAACAGCTTCGAGTCCTTCACCTACGAGGTACCTTCATGAGTTACTTCAAGTAAATTTCAAATCTCATAAGCATTATTACAAGCACAAGTTCTATTAAATTAAGTCCTATCTAATGCACACAAAAACGCATTCATGGCTTTTGCATTATTTTTGCACCTTAGCTTATCCTGGACATCCCATTTATCTTTTTGTTTTTCCATTACTACTTCTCCTACTGTATAAGTGGGATAAGAATAATTAGTCTCTACCATATTCCAAACTTCAATGTCAAGAGAAATAAGAAAACAGTTCATCCTAGTTTTCCAGTAATTATAATCAGATCCAGTGAATAATGGAGGTCTACTTATTCCTTGCCCCTCAGAGAAAGCATGGTCATGCTGCGCCATAATTCTTGGTGGTGAAACCGTATTAGGAATAACGCCTCTGATACCACTTGTAGGATCTTGTGGCGCCCTTAGAGGGGGGGGGGTGTGAATAAGGGCTCTTTAAATTATTACACACTTTTATAAAATATGAAATTAACAGCAAAGTTTGAGGCACATCAATGAAATGATAATCAAGATTTTATTTCTCCAAAATATATATGTAAAATGATTCCAATAAAGCTTGAAATCAAGGCTTACAATGATAATAATTTTTAGCTTTTTCACCGGTCCTTCTCCCAAGGACCGGTAGGCTATAGTCAATATCTCCCTAGATATGGCTACTAGCCTCGCCCTAAATCAAACCTATGATCTATACGCAGCACAAAAAGCGGCGATTTACTCCTAAGCCACACAAGGACCTAGACACCACAGACAAGGCGGTGATTTTCACCTAAGCCACACACGGACTTAGACACCACACACAAGGTGGTGATTTTCTCTTCCCAATTACAAAGTTAAAGAGTGAAAATGAAAGTACAATAGTAAAACTTAAAAACTCCCTCAAAATCACAAGCTCTGAAGATGATGGTGGACCGATAAGAAGATCTTCAATCTTGAACGTGCGGTCGTATCTCCTTCGCTCTTGAGATTTCAACGGACAAAGGGAGTTTGTCTGGAAATCGAGATGAAGGCTCTCAAAATTCTCTGGTAAAACAAAGCTCTGCACAATCAACCTCTTCCCTGAAATTTTTGTCCGTATATATCATTTCATGCTATCGCCGGCGGTAGAGTTAACGTTCTTCGATAGTGAAACTCTCCATTGCTTGACACGTGGCACACGTCACGCAGATAATCAGATCTGAGTGAAGAACGTGACGATCGTGGGATATCGCTCGGCGACATCGGTATCGCCACGCGATAACGCTCAACCGTGACTTCGTGTGTGGCATCATGCGGATCAAGGCTGATAACAGCAATAACGGACTACGCTATCGCCCGCGTTAGCGTTGTCGCCAGTGATAGTGCGATTTTCCTTTTCTTCAGTGTTGTGCTCATCCATTCCTCAGTGCATAAAAAACCTGTAACACCCCCGATTTTCCTGCGTTCATTTGTATTCTCGTTGGCGTTACGATGACGCATTTTCGTGGCTTGTGCCATGTGTGGAGTATGGTTTAGCTCCTTTGAATTGAGTGCCCTGTTTGGTAGCTTGTTGGCAAGATCTCCCTAGCAAGCCGAGTCGTTTTGGGTGACCCGGTGTGGCCTCTCGGGGGGATGTTTGTGTTTGGCTTTGTTTGGGTATAACTCGAGTTCTGTTCATCGAAAGTTAATTTCGACTTCGCCGTTGTGTTCGTAGCATGGGTATTTAGCTACGGTGCGAATTTCGTCGAATTCCGAGGTGATTCGGTTTTCGTGTCGTTTGGTGTGTTATTAGTATTTGTGATCAATTAATTAAATTGATTTGGCTTGTTCTGTAGCCATTCGGTTTTGACCGATTAATAAATTCTACGGGAGAATTTATTTGGGCAGTTATTGCCTCGCCTTGGTGGCAGCCATATTTTTGGCTTATACCTATTTTGGTATTTACTTAATGAAATTAAGTAATTAGGCGTTTTAGGGTTCGGTTATGGATGAACCGGTGTTTAGCTTTTCGTATAAAAGCTCTGTTTAAGAAGTGACGGCCCACTTCTTCTTCTTCTTTTCCTGAGAGAGAAGCCGTCGCTGCCTTTTTCGCGGAAATCAGAGGAGAAAACCGCCCGTCCTGTACCTCCTTCGGTCGGCGATTCCGGGCTTGTTCGTGGACGGAATTCGATTCCGAAAATTGCGTTGTCTTGCTCTCTCCGAGATCTTCGTTTCGACGGTAAGATATTCGATTTTCGTGGAGTTTTGATGAGATTTGGGTTTCGGTTTTGGAGTTTTCAGCCATTAATGGCCGTGAGATTTATTCTAGGTGTTGCGGCTGTTTGTTCCGTGTGAAGAGGAGGAGAGCCATCCAGGCTTCGCTGAAAGTTGAGGCAAGTGGTATTCTTGCCCTTGCCAAGTTTCTTTTTGATTATTTTTGCTGAAATTGAAATCCCTGTTAGCCCAGGTTAGAGGCCTTGTTGTTCTCATATTTATTGCTATCTATAGGAATTAGTTCTTCCTATTGACCCCCCTACTTGTGCTGATGGAACCCAACTTTGTCGGCGTAATGCCGTTTATCTTTGTTCAGATTTGCTCTGGTTTGGGTGTAGCCGAGAGGGAGTGTTAGGAGGGTAGGGGTGGTGATTTTCCAGAAGTTAGTAAGTATTTTACTCAAGTATTGGAGTATGTTACTTGTGAGGTAGAGGTGGATTACTCGGGTATTAGTTCTGGAGTACTCGAGTAGGTGGTAGATACTCGAGTGGTGGCTTTGAGATACTCGAGTAGTGGGTTAAGATACTCGAGTATTAGCCTTGGAGTTACTCGAGTAGTAGGTAACTACTCAAGTAGGGGTTCTGAGTTACTCAAGTAGTGGTTTCGAGATACTCGAGTAGGTGCTTTGGCTTACTCGAGTAGAAGATAACTACTCGAGTAGGGGTTTCGGTTTACTCGAGTAGTAGGTAACTACTCGAGTAGGGGATTTGAGTTACTCGAGTAGTAGGTAACTACTCGAGTAGGGGCTTTGGGTTACTCGAGTAGTGGACTCGAGATACTCGAGTAAGTGGTTTGGTTTACTCGAGTAGTAGGAATCTACTTGAGTGCAGGTTTGTAGATACGCGAGTAGTGGCTTTAGCATACTCGAGTAGTCGATAACTACTCGAGTAGCGGGTTGAGGTACTCGAGTAGTAGGCGACTACTCGAGTAGAGGGTTGAGGTACTCGAGTAGTAGGCGACTACTCGAGTAGAGGGTTGAGGTACTCGAGTAGTAGGCGACTACTCGAGTAGAGGGATGAGGTACACGAGTAGTTGGTAACTACTCGAGTACTAGAAATTCCCTGCCTTTTCTTCTGTCTTAGAATCGTTCGGCTATCGTCGATCTCTGAATGGAGATCGTCGATCTCGGTTTCTGCTTTAGGCCGTTCAACTATCGTCAACCCCGGTCGACAATCGTCGAGCTCCATTTTACCTTAGTGGGATTGTGGTTAGAGTTTGGTTTTGGCTTTAAGTGAGGCTAGCTCACTCAACGCCAAGGTTTAGGTAGGCACTGAGTGGGTCTCACTCAGCGCCTTGTCGTGTTGATTCTTTTCAACACTCTTCCTTTACCTTGTTTTTCGTTCCCGAGTGGTTTTCTTGTTTTATTTCTGGTATTTCCTTGTCGGCCGTTTTCTTTACCTTCTTAAAGGCCGAATCGTGGGTCGTGGTTAGTAGTGGTGGTTTGTAGCTCTTCAGGAGGGTGGAGTTGTGTGATATAGCCAAGGCCACTCTTGTTTTTCTTGCTCCAGGTACGGGCTGGGCATGTGTGGGTGGAAGGTCCCTTGTGCTTTCACGTGTAGACCCTCGAGCTTGCTGACTTGGACATGGTGGATTGGGGGACTGCGTTTGCCTTCAATCTGGTTCCTCGTTGTTTGTTTTTGCTACTACCACCTCCCACAGTTTAGGGTGTTAGAAGTTTCTTCCTTGGTAGTTTGCAGCACTTTTGGCTCTTGGTAGCCTAGTAGGCCCGGCAGGATGTTGTTCCTGAGTGGGGTTGTTGCTGCTTCCTTTGCTCGTTGTGTTTTTCTTGTGGTCCTGTTTTGGATAGTTGTGACTCTTCCTACTGCATGTTTTTCAATTACTTCTTCCTTTTGGTTGACTCTTGCATGCAGTTGTTTTTACCTTATTGCATGCTGAGGTATTCTGTTTTCTTTTGGAATGCCTCAGGTTCTGAGTTGTAGCCGGTCTGGTGGCTAGCTGAGGCAGTGGTGTTGCTGGTGGACTCCCGGGCTTTGGAGTTCTGTTTACCGTGTTAGTAAGATAGTTTTTTGTACCTTCTTGCAGACATACATATTGCCAGTGGGTTCGTGTCAGGTTGTTGGCGCCCACTGGTAGTTTTTCTTACCTTTGTACTGGATATATTTACTTACGCTGCTACCGTTTTCTGGAGATAGTCTACTTGCTCTGAGAAGGTTTTATGCTAGGTTGCTAGTTATTTACTACCCTAATTAGTATTATAAATAAAGCTCATGATCAGCATGTTTTACAAGACTTAAACACTATTTTCCAAATCACGAATGAAACCCGTTTTCTAATATATTATATAAATTAAATGTAGTGTCTTGCATAGCATGAGTGTTCTCTTGGGACCCTTATGCGATCTTTAGGGTGTAAAACCTAATTAAAGTATTTTTCTTTCCACAGCGTATAAATATAGTTTTTCTTTTGTGGACTAGGTGATCCACTGAGCCGAGGGATACGGTCTCTAAAATATAACTGATTTTTTATTCGTAAAACTCAGGATTTTCTTGCATAAAGTTTGTAGTTTGTTTTGCCTGAGCGTCAGCGGTTATCCCCTGCTTGACGTGGCATCATGATGCGTGTTTTCTCATACTCTGATAATTCTTATATTTGGAGAAAATGCTGGTTGTGACAGTTGGTATCAGAGGGAGGTTTCTTGACAAGTTAGTTGAGCAACCTTCCTTTGTTTGCTTTAGTAGTTCAGCATCATGTCATTCACACATCGATATGTCATCACCACGTCTTGGCAAAAGCACGAACACTACACTCATGGCATAATATGAAGTATACGAGGCATATTATGTAGTATGGGATGCATAATATGTGTTCGTATATGGATCCACCATAGGGGCTACATGTGAGGGTTATGTAGTATGGGATGCATAACCTCACCACATGACTGCGACTAGCACGTTTCTTTTTCGTTGCATGAAAATGTTATGTAGTATGGGATGCATAACATTTTTATGCGTACGCCGCTCATAGCATGCATTAGGGCCTTTTTTAGAATGCATAGCACAAACATGCATAGCATATCATGGCATAAGCACAATGTGCCAAGCTAAAGATTTACAGGATGACATATGTACACACATAAGTTTTCAAAACAAAATAAAGTCATGCATTCCCGATCTAGGCACGAGAGTTAGCAAGGTGATGGTTAACCATCCTAGGTTAGGGCATGTCATCAAATTTTTGGTTAAAAAGATAAACTCTCAGAGCAAGTTTAGCAGCTTTAAGCCTATATCTATATATGTATGGTCTGTACTTGTGTTTGAGTTCTAGTCGTTTATTGGGGATCTGATTTGGGGTGGTATGATTATAGGATGGCTAGGCGACCTGCGACTCGATCGACTCCCCTGTCTGAAGGTGAGTCGTCTGGGGCTCAGCGTGATGCGGTAATCGAGAGTCTGCGTCAGAGTAGCGAAGCTATGGGCAGACAGTTGGGGGAGGTGCAAGCCCAGATTCAGTCTTTGGTGGCAGTTGTGGCAGGACAGGCTCAGGGTGCGCAAGTTCCTGCTGGGGGGTTCGTTGTTCCTCCTCCCCCTGCGCTCGTGAGACCTCCAGTGGTGGTGCCAGCGGAGATGGCCTTCACCTCGCAATTTCAGAGACTGAGCCCTCCCACTTATGACGGGAAGGCAGATTTCATGGTTATAGATGATTGGCTGATCTCCATGGAGGAGATGTTTTCGTATTCAGGGATTGCTGGTGACCAGAGGGTGATGCTAGCCACCTATCAGCTTAAAGGATTGGCTAAGAGTTGGTGGCTGAGAGAGAAGGAGAGCTTAGTAGCTGGATGCTCTTGGGAAATGTTTAAGGAGATGTTGTTAAGGAAGTTCTTGCCTTCGATCGAGCGTGACCGCCTCATGAATAACTTTCTCTATCAGAAGCAAAGGCAACTCACGGTGGGTGAGTATGAAATAAAATTTAGCAAGTTGAGCCATTTTGCCCCTGCCTTGGTCAGCGTTGTGGCTGATCGAGTTAAGAGATTTCTTGGTGGTTTGAGGAGCGAAGTGCAGCAGTTGACCAGTGCTTATGGGTCAGTGACTTATGCCGGAGTTGTAGAGGCTGCTCTTAAGGTTGAGGCTATTGAAACGGCAAAGAGCAGAGGCCAGCAGATGAGAAAGGACAAGAGAAAGTCTGTGGAGGGGAAGAAGCCCCTGGTACCCGATGCTGTCCCGGGAAAGAGGAGCCGAGTAGTGTGCAGTTTCTGTGGCCGGGCAGGCCATCCTGTCGAGAAATGTTTTAAGAGGTCAGCAGCTCAGAAGAAGGAGCAGGTTCATGCGATCCAGGGGGCTCCTAGGAGAGATGTCTCCTGTTCAGTTTGCAAGCGGTCCGGGCATGATGCGGCCCAGTGTTGGACCAAGGATAGAGTCTGCTTTCAGTGTGGGCAGAAGGGTCATATCAAGTCGAGGTGTCCTCAGGTTCAGACAGCTCTTCCTATATTTCCATTGCAGGCTTTAGCTCCACTTCCGCGTGTGGACAAGGGGAAAGGGAAGCTGAACGTGATTTCTTCTGAGGAGGCTCAGACTTCGACCCAGGTTATTTCAGGTTAGTTGATTGCTGTTTTTATAGCCTGGTAGTTTTATTTGCTAGAGTGTTGCGGTATTGCTATGGTAGTTCCTTAGTTTGTGTGTTCCTATAGGGAAGTTTAAGGTGAAGAACCGCTGGGCGCGTGTTCTGTTTGACTCCGGCGCTACCCACTCGTTCGTGGCTAGAGCCTTTGTAGAGCGTCATCGATTGACTCTAGATCGTGTTCGGGATTCCTTCTGTGTCAAGTTTCCTTCTGGTGAATCTGTGTTGTCAGATTTGGGCATTTTAGATTGCCCGGTTTTGTTGGGGGACTTTCTTGCAAAGGCGGACCTGAAGATGATTGATCTGGAGGACTTCGATGTCATTTTGGGCATGGACTGGCTCTCTCGGTATGATACAGTCATTCAGTGCAATGGGAAGCGCTTGGACTTCATCAGGGACGACGGTCAGCCCGGCAGCGTGTATGCTGTCCTGTGTTAGGATTTTCCTGTCATCTCTGCGGTATGTGATCAGAGATTGTTTCTTTCTGATTGTTGTGTTTGTTTTGTCTCGGCAGTTGGAGCCGCTGTTAGCGTGCCATGCTTGGAAGAGATTCCTATTGTTCGTGGTTTCGCCGATGTTTTTCCTGATGATCTTCCTGGTCTTCCTCCTGATTGGGATGTTGAGTTTGTGATCGATTTAGAGCCGGGTACGCGTCCTATTGCTAAGGCGCCGTACCGGATGGCCCCTCGTGAGTTAGAGGAGTTGCGAGTTCAGTTGGATGAGCTGTTAGCTAAGGGGTTTATTAGGCAGAGTTCGTCGCCTTGGGTGCTCCTGTTTTGTTCGTAAAGAAGAAAGATGGGTCGATGCGGCTCTGCATCGACTATAGAGAGTTGAACAAGGTCACTATCAAGAACAGGTACCCTCTGCCGAGGATCGATGATTTGTTTGACCAGTTGCGTGGTAGCACGGTGTTCTCCAAGATCGATCTTCGTTCTAGTTATCATCAGCTTAGGATCCGTGAGGCGGATATTCCGCGGACTGCGTTCAGGTCGAGACATAGACACTTTGAGTTTCTGGTAATGTCGTTTGGTCTGACCAACGCACCTTCAGCCTTCATGGATATGATGAACCGGGTGTTCAAGGATTTTCTTGATAAGTTCATTGTGGTCTTCATTGATGACGTGTTAGTTTATTCACGCAGTGCTGAGGAGCATGAGCAACATTTGCGTTTGGTCCTATCAGAGTTGAGGAATCACAAGTTATTCGCCAAGTTGAGCAAGTGCGAATTTTGGTTGCCTCAAGTTTCTTTTCTAGGCCACGTGGTGAATAAGGATGGGATCTCGGTCGATCTAGAAAAGATTGCAGCAGTGATGGATTGGAGTAGACCGAGTTCGCCTAAAGAGATCAGGAGTTTCTTAGGGTTGGCTGGCTATTACAGAAGATTTGTGGAGGGTTTCTCTTCCCTAGCCGCACCTTTGACCAAGTTGACTCAGAAGAATGTGGCGTTTGTTTGGAGCGAAAAGTGCGAGGAAGCTTTTCTTGAGCTAAAGGAGAGATTGTGCACTGCTCCTGTTCTGACCCTGCCTACTGAGGGAGTAGATTATGATGTCTACGTGGATGCTTCGCATGTAGGTTTGGGGTGCGTATTAATGCAAGATGGAAAGGTAATTGCCTATGGGTCAAGGCAACTAAAGACTCATGAGAAGAAGTATCCCACGCATGACCTCGAGTTTGTAGCAGTTATTTATGCTTTGAAGTTGTGGAGACACCTACTTTATATGGCTCAATGCAAGATCTTCACTGACCATAAGAGCCTAAAGTACGTGTTCACGCAGAAGGAGTTGAATATGCGTCAGCGGCGGTGGCTGGAGTATGTGGCTGATTATGATGTAGAAATCCAGTATCATCCGGGCAAGGCCAACGTGGTGGCCGACGCCCTGAGCCAAAAGTCGGGAAAGATCTTTAACCTCTCCGCCGATCGTTTAGTGGAGGAGTTCCTCCTTATGGATATATCAGTAGGATGCTGTAGTTTGCAGAGTAGTTTGTTAGTGGCAGAGCCGTCCTGGATTTCTTTGACTAGGCTGCACCAGAAGGACGATCCTGATCTTATGCACCTTTTCACCATGACTGAGAAGGGAGAGTTGCCCGATTTTGCTATCTATGATGCGGGTACTTTGAAGTACCGCGGCAGGTTTTGCGTTCCCGCGGTTGGGGATATTAGGAGGATAATTTGCAGTGAGGCTCATGGTTCAAGCGTTTCCTACCATCCAGGATCTACGAAGATGTACCGTGACTTAAGACAAATTGCCTGGTGGTATGGCATGAAAGGAGATATAGCCCGACTTGGAAGTGGGAGATCCCGACTTGGAAGCGTATGAAGGCCGATCATGGAAGGCCTGGTGGTAAGTTGACTCCGCTAGAGATCCCGACTTGGAAGTGGGAGAGTATATCTATGGATTTCATTACGGGTTTACCAAAATCCCCGAGAGGATTTGATTCGGTTTGGGTTGTAGTAGATAGATTGACGAAGTGCGCTCACTTTGTGCCTTATAAGATTGATTACCCGATGAAGAAGATAGCGAAGTTGTACATGAATGAAGTCATCCGACTCCACGATGTGCCGGTTATCATCATTTCTGATCGAGACACCCGGTTCACTTCTCGTTTTTGGCAGAGTCTGCAGGAGGGTTTGGGTACGGATCTGAGGTATTCTACTGCCTACCACCCGCAGACCAATGGGCAGACGGAGAGGGTGAACCAAATTGTTGAGGATATGATCCGGTGCTATATTTTAGACCACGGTGGAGCGTAGGATGAGCGATTGCAACTCATGGAATTTGCCTACAACAACAGTTATCAGGAAAGTTTGCAGATGGATCCGTTCGAAGCCTTGTATGGGAGGCGCTGTAGGACTCCATTGTTTTGGGCTGAGGCTGGTGAGAGGCCTTTGTTGGGTCCCGATGCGCTTGAGGAAATGGAAGTCGCAGTGAAGCTTATTCGGGAGAAGCTTCGTATAGCCCAAGAGAGATATGAAAAGAACGCCAATCGGCATAGGTCTGCTTTGGAGTTTTCCGTCGAGGACCTTGTATTCCTCAAAGTTTCCCCGATGGTAGGTGTTAAGAGATTTGGTAAGAATCGGAAGTTGGACCCAAGGTATGTGGGCCCGTTTGAGATTTTGGAACGGATTGGTGTGTCAGCTTATAGATTGGATTTGCTAGCGAACTTCCCAGGTGTGCATAATGTTTTTCATGTTAGCCAATTGCGGAAGTGTGTTCGCAGCAGTGGGCAGCTCTTAGATGTTGTGCCCCAGTTGGAGCCCAACCACTCTTTTGTTGAGGTGCCGGTTCGTATTTTGGATACTCAGGAGCGTGTGCTGCGAAAGAAGTCCATACCGATGGTTAAGGTTCTATGGAAGAATCAGGATTTGGAAAGCGCGACTTGGGAGTTAGAGTCGGCTATGAGGAAGGCTTACCCTCACCTGTTTCGTTGATTTAATCGGTATGTTTTCCTTCTTGTAACTCCTATTAGTTGTTTCTCCTTCTTTAGTAGGAGTGTTGTGCGTAAAGTTTCGGGACGAAACTTTCTTTTAGGGGGAGTGACTGTAACACCCCCGATTTTCCTACGTTCATTTGTATTCTCGTTGGCGTTACGATGATGCATTTCCGTGGCTTGTGCCATGTGTGGAGTATGGTATAGCTCCTTTGAACTGAGTGCCCTGTTTGGTAGCCTGTTGGCAAGATCTCCCTAGCAAGCCGAGTCGTTTTGGGTGACCCGGTGTGGCCTCTCGGGGGGATGTTTGTGTTTGGCTTTATTTGGGTATAACTCGAGTTCTGTTCGTCGAAAGTTAATTTCGACTTCGTCGTTGTGTTCGTAGCATGGGTATTTAGCTACGGTGCGAATTTCGTCGAATTCCGAGGTGATTCGGTTTTCGTGTCGTTTGGTGTGTTATTAGTATTTGTGATCAATTAATTAAATTGATTTGGCTTGTTCTGTAGCCCTTCGGTTTTGACC
Source organism: Platanthera zijinensis (assembly GCA_039513925.1). Taxonomy (NCBI): domain Eukaryota; kingdom Viridiplantae; phylum Streptophyta; class Magnoliopsida; order Asparagales; family Orchidaceae; genus Platanthera; species Platanthera zijinensis. The sequence goes on from CM077083.1 coordinate 101,045,323, forward strand.
GATTAATAAATTCTACGAGAGAATTTATTTGGGCAGTTATTGCCTCGCCTTGGTGGCAGCCATATTTTTGGTTTATACCTATTTTGGTATTTACTTAATGAAATTAAGTAATTAGGCGTTTTAGGGTTCGGTTATGGATGAATCGGTGTTTAGCTTTTCGTATAAAAGCTCTGTTTAAGAAGTGACGGCCCACTTCTTCTTCTTTTCCTGAGAGAGAAGCTGTCGCTGCCTTTTTCGCGGAAATCAGAGGAGAAAACCGCCTGTCCTGTACCTCCTTCGGTCGGCGATTCCGGGCTTGTTCGTGGACGGAATTTGATTCTGAAAACAGCGTTGTCTTGCTCTCTCCGAGATCTTCGTTTCGACGGTAAGATATTCGATTTTCGTAGAGTTTTGATGAGATTTGGGTTTCGGTTTTGGAGTTTTCAGCCATTAATGGCCGTGAGATTTATTCTATGTGCTGCGGCTGTTTGTTCCGTGTGAAGAGGAGGAGAGCCATCCAAGCTTCGCTGAAAGTTAAGGCAAGTGGTATTCTTGCCCTTGCCAAGTTTCTTTTTGATTATTTTTGCTGAAATTGAAATCCCTGTTAGCCCAGGTTAGAGGCCTTGTTGCTCTCATATTTATTGCTATCTATAGGAATTAGTTCTTTCTATTGACCCCTACTTGTGCTGATGGAACCCAACTTTGCTGGTGTAATGCCGTTTATCTTTGTTCAAATTTGCTCTGGTTTGGGTCTAGCCGAGAGGGAGTGTTAGGAGGGGAGTGGGGGGGGTGATTTTCCAGAAGTTAGTAAGTGTTTTACTCGAGTATTGGAGTATGTTACTCGTGAGGTAGAGGTGGATTACTCGGGTATTAGTTCTGGAGTACTCGAGTAGGTGGTAGATAATCGAATGGTGGCTTTGAGATACTCGAGTAGTGGGTTAAGATACTCGAGTATTAGCCTTGGAGTTACTCGAGTAGTAGGTAACTACTCGAGTAGGGGTTCTGAGTTACTCGAGTAGTGGTTTCAAAATACTCGAGTAGGTGTTTTGGCTTACTCGAGTAGAAGATAACTACTCGAGTAGGGGTTTCGGTTTACTCGAGTAGTAGGTAACTACTCGAGTAGGGTATTTGAGTTACTCGAGTAGTAGGTAACTACTCGAGTAGGGGCTTAGGGTTACTCGAGTAGTGGACTCGAGATTCTCGAGTAAGTGGTTTGGTTTACTCGAGTAGTAGGCATCTACTCGAGTGCAGGTTTGTAGATACGTGAGTAGTGGCTTTAGCATACTCGAGTATTCGGTAACTACTCGAGTAGCGGGTTGAGGTACTCGAGTAGTAGGCGACTACTCGAGTAGAGGGTTGAGGTACTCGAGTAGTAGGCGACTACTCGAGTAGAGGGTTGAGGTACTCGAGTAGTAGACGACTACTCGAGTAGAGGGATGAGGTACACGAGTAGTTGGTAAATACTCGAGTACTGGAAATTCCCTGCCTTTTCTTCTGTCTTAGAATCTTTCGGCTATCGTCGATCTCTGAATGGAGATCGTCGATCTCGGTTTCTGCTTTAGGCCGTTCGACTATCGTCGACCCCGATCGACAATCGTCGAGCTCCGTTTTACCTTAGTGGGATTGTGGTTAGAGTTTGGTTTTGGCTTTAAGTGAGGCTAGCTCACTCAACGCCAAGGTTTAGGTAGGCACTGAGTGGGTCTCACTCAGCGCCTTGTCGTGTTGATTCTTTTCAACACTCTTCCTTTACCTTGTTTTTCGTTCCCGAGTGGTTTTCTTGTTTTATTTCTAGTATTTCCTTGTCGGCCGTTTTCTTTACCTTCTTAAAGGCCGAAACGTGGGTCGTGGTTAGTAGTGGTGGTTTGTAGCTCTTCAGGAGGGTGGAGTTGTGTGATATAGCCAAGGCCACTCTTGTTTTTCTTGCTCCAGGTACGGGCTGGGCATGTGTGGGTGGAAGGTCCCTTGTGCTTTCACGTGTAGACCCTCGAGCTTGCTGACTTGGACATGGTGGATTGGGGGACTGCGTTTGCCTTCGATCCGGTTCATCGTTGTTTGTTTTTGCTACTACCACCTCCCACAGTTTAGGGTGTTAGAAGTTTCTTCCTTGGTAGTTTGCAGCACTTTTGGCTCTTGGTAGCCTAGTAGGCCCGGCAGGATGTTATTCCTGAGTGGGGTTGTTGCTGATTCCTTTGCTCGTTGTGTTTTTCTTATTGTCCTATTTTGGACAGTTGTGACTCTTCCTACTGCATGTTTTTCAATTATTTCTTCCTTTTGGTTGACTCTTGCATGCAGTTGTTTTTACCTTGTTGCTTGCTGAGATATTCTGTTTTCTTTTGGAATGCCTCAGGTTCTGAGTTGTAGCCCATACAAATTTCTATGTTAAGGTTTCCAGGAAATATAACTTATCATATAAAATAGCCCATACTAATTTATATGATAAGGATCTATGAAGCGTATGCTCTAATATGAATGAATGTTATGATGCAAATTATGCAGCAGGCAAGTGCAACTCACACACAACGACTCCGTGATCACAGACCTTTAGTTCCCACTTCTCGAGAGCTAGCATCACTCTCAGGTACCGCCGTCGTGGATTCGGCAGCAGCGGATCGGGCTTCTCCGCTTTCTAGGCGGGTATATACACTACCAGGACAATACCTCTCATGTACGCCTCTGTACACTGATAACTGCACTCTAGAGTCTCTGCGTACTAATTGCTAGCTGCCTGCTAGACTTTTAGGTCGGGTGCATGTCTTCGGGGATTCTCTGCCTGAACACAGCATTAAACAACATACTGGCCCCTCCACCCGTACACCTCCCCCGAGTCACCGTACTGCCATCGGTGTGACGATTGGCCCAGTACCGCATGACCCACTACCATTTACTTTTATGCACATGCAATTACTTCAACTCGAGCTTCCAGCTCGCAGGACCAACCTATCCTCATTCCTCCAACCCTGCCTGGGTGAGCAAGTAAACCAACCACTTCCTTCCAACTCTGTACGGGTGATCAAGTAGTCAACAGACTCCAAGTACCTCCAACCCGGCACGAGTGAGTATATAACTCATCAATTCCCTCCAATCTCTGCACGGGTGAGCAAGTAGTCAACAGACTCCAAGTCTCTCTAACCCGTCACGAGTGAGCATGTAAACTAACCATATCAAATCCTTTCAATCCGGTACGGGTGAGGAAGTAGTCAACTGAATCCAAGTCCCTCCAACCCAGCAAAGGTGAGCATGTGTATCATATGTCTTAGCCTATTAGACTACTCTTATCTACCATTTATTGTCCTTAGTAGTTTAGGGTTAATCCGAGGACTGCCCAAGGTATGCCCATTGAAGGGGTATCGAAGGCACTAGGAACCAAGATGGAATGACAAGCCCAAAGTTCCCGTTCGCAAGGATAATTACTTTTAGTTGATGTCTACCCATGATCCACAACCAACTCTCATTGTTACTTTAGAACTATCCTAATGACTTAAGGTATTATTATTAGAAGGGCGACGGTCTTCCGCCGGCCTCTGCTCTAGTGGTTACCCAAAGACTTTCACTTTTACTCTCGTCACTAAGATGACACTAACCACCAGGGTTATACTTCCAATCGTGTTCTCTAGCTCAATTGTCGATCTATCCCCTAGTGGGCCTATAGTATAACCTACTTTTACTATGCGCAGTCCATGACCTAACTCCACCCCGGAATCCAACTTCTAATTCCTTTACCCATATGTCTCAAATTATTTATCCTAGGGTGGTATGGACTTATATGATGACCATGATGATTTTCATAATTTTCCCAATTATTTAAACCATTAATTAATTTCTTCAAATAATCCTTCAAATCATTTAACACATGGAGTATATCATATCATAATCCTACTGATGTGAGAAATTTTTCTGACCTATAACATAGTGAAATATCATTTTCTTCCAAGATTTATAATTTTCCTTTAAGTATTTCTATTTATTTCTTAATTAATACAAATTCATCAAAATTATCATTTTACAAAGGAAGTAAAAGGAATTCAATTACAAATATTCTAGGAAAATTACAGAGCATATAAGACATTAATTTAAGACTAAGGGCAGAGTTTCATCAACCACTATAGTGTAATGGCCTAAAAAATCCCATTCTTAAATATTTACCCAAATGCCATTATGTTAATTTAAAATTATCAGTACATCCATAAATTTTGAGATAATTATGCAAGACTAATAATACAATTATATAGCACTACAAATATTTCCAAATTTTTCTGATACGTATTTCCATCAATTCATGAATAAATGCAATAAGGGTAAAATCGTCATTTCAAGGTATTTTACTCCAGAAGTTCTCAAACAGAAAGATCAATTTTTTCATAAGTCAAATATAACCTTCTTTTTAACTTGGCAAAGTTTTAGGATTTTTTCTTGAGGAAAACCTATTTTTCCAATTTATTTTCAAAAGGAGCTATAATTTTTAAAAATTCCAATTAATGGGATTTTTGATCTCAAAAATCCAATAATTAATTTGAGGAGTTAAATTTATCCTAATGATCCTCTGGAATCACTTCCATGATTTTTAGATGCCTCAATTAGGCTGAATACACAATATTTCAAATATTGCTATTTGCACCCCAAGGCTATAACTAGCCAACACATGCAAGTAGATTAACCAACATGCATTGATCCAAATGTAGTGAAATTTTTATCATGCACCACTGATTTCTATAAGGACCTACCACCAAAATTTGGGGACCTTTGGAGGTATATAACTTCAATTATTTCATTTATTTAGTTTTTAATATTATGACAAAAACTATAGGCAAAGTTGTCCCAAAAATTCCCAATTTTTGGCAGGGGCTAGCTAAGCCAAAAAAAGCCACATATTCAAAATTTCAGCCTTTGTGGACTTCTGGTTTGGCCTGGGCTTAAGTTTTAGTTTTTGCCCTAGCCTAGGACCAGTCATAGGAGAAATGCCCTACAGGACAGTACACCACACCAAATTCTAAGATTAACGTGGAAAATAAAATTCAACCCCAAAGGCTACAATTTTCATTAAGAAGTCAAGTTAATTTGATGCCTCTAAGTACCTTTAAATTTATATAGAAGGTGAGTGTAAATTTGTGACAGAAAATACACTATTCATAATATTTAATCTAAATCATATAAATTCATTTGCACGAATCTTAAAGAAGAATGGAGGGCATCGGGTTGTCGTCCCCGATGAATTAAGGGCTGAGATTGGTTTTCCTTGGCAACTTTGCGGGGTCGTTTCCGGCTAGTTGAGGCGGCGCTACTACCGGCCAACGGTGCCACCACCTTCACGGTGGTGGTGGCCATCTTTTGTCAGCGGTGAGACGGCGGGAGGCGGCGTCGATGGCGATCCCGAGCGGGATGAAAATCATGGAAAATACTCTCATTTCTCACATGGCATCGGGCTCAATTGAGCCCGATATCTCTCCTAGTTGATCTAGGATTCTTGTACGGGTAGAGGTGAGGCAAAACGGACCTGGATCTAGGCTTGGCGGCGGGTCAGGCAGCGGTTTGGCATGGTGGTGGTGCGACGGCGAGCTCCTGCTAAAAAGTTAGATTATGCACCGTTTTTCTTTCTCCAGCACTCGATTTCAATTCCTTTTCTCTCTTTGAAGCTGATGGAGGGGTTAATTGGGGCTGGGGTGGGGTATATGGGGAGATACAACCAAAGTGAGCTCGGGCTCAGCCTTGGTTGCTCCGCCCATGGCTGCCAAGTGGTCCTCCTTCTTCTAAACCTCTCTGGAATTGCTTGGATAGTCAGCCTGCAGCTTTTGGGCAAATAGAGCCAAGGCCAAGAGGCCTCCATCCCATAAATCCTCCTTCTCTCTCCTCCTTTAGGTGAATTCCCCATAATGCCCCCTTGCATGCACTCTCTCTCCTCATTTTGGGGGTTAGGGGATGTACTTGTCCACTTGGGCTGGTCATGGGCCAAGTTTGGTGGGCTTGGCCCAAGGGAAATGGCTTGGGCTCCTATTTTAATCTTTTAGGTCAAATTGTTGACTTTGTTGACTTGGAGAGTTGACTTGATCAACATGATGAGTAGGCTGACCCCACTTGATGGTCATGAGCCCAATGGCACCACCCAACTTGGGTTGGGTCAAGGGGGTGCCCTACTTAGGCTATTTGGGCCTATGAGTGTGGGTTTGACCAAATTAGGCCCAAGGTTGACTTTGGTCAACTAGGGTCAAGTGTTGACCTAGTGGCATGCCCTAGGGTCCACTTAGATTGTTTTTAGGGTTAGGGCAATGTGTTGGGGTCATGGTGTGGCTAGGGTCCTTATTTAGGCCTGTTTGACCTAGTTTGACTTGGTCCTATAGTGGGCCCCACATGGCTACAACCCTCTACCTAGGGTCAAACCTAGCTAATTTACCTAAAACCAACCTCATGCCTAACCCAATCTAAGATAAGGGGTCGAAAAGTAACATGGGATGTTACAAATCCGAAAAACAAAAAATAATAATTTCGTCCCTGAAATTTATGTTCGGGTCTACGGGGTTCTACTTGCAAGAATTTTAAGCAACTTTAAAACATAATTAAAAGTACCTGATAAAAATAGCTCCGGGTGTTTCTCCAGCATCAAATCACTCGGCTCCCAGGTGTGCTCCTCCCGTCCATGGTTGGACCACAACACCTTCACGAGAGAGACCTTCTTCCGCAACACTCGGACGGCCGTATCGTCAATCCGGTTCGACTCCAATCTAACTGATCTGTCAGGCTCTACTGGTCTGGCTGTAGTAGTAATGTGCTGCTCATGCCAAAGGAGTGCTCTTCGCAAGGAAGAGACATGGAAGATGTCATGTAAGGTACTCAACTTCGGTGGCAGCTGCAGTCGGTAAGCCAAGGGACCGATCCGCTCTAGGATCAAGTAAGGCCCCATGTATCGCGAAATGAGCTTCTTGTGGCTCCGCACCCGAGAGACACCATGTACTGGACGTATCTTCAAGAAAACCCTGTCCCCGACCTGGAACTCCAACTTCTAGTGTCGAGCATCATAGTACTTTGCCTGCCTGCTCTGTGCCTCCAATAGCTGATCCCTGATCAAACGAATCTGGGCCTCCGTATCTTTAATAAAATCTAATCCGAGAGCTCGAGTATCCACATCCTGAACCCAAGATAGCGGTGTCCGGCACTTCCTCCCAAGAGTGCCTCATAAGGAGCCATCCTGATGCTGGCCTGGTGGCTGTTATTGTACGAGAACTTAATCAGTGGCAGTAGCCTCTCCCAAGGCTTCCCGGTATCCAATATACATAGCCTAAGTAGGTCCTCTATAGTTCGGATCATCCGTTCCGTCTGAACATCGGTCTACGGATGGAAGGCAGTGCTAAAGGTGAGTCTGGAACCCAAGTAAGCATGCACTGCCCTCCATTCCCTTGAGGTGAAGCGACCGTCTCGGTCCGAAACAATAAACCTGGGGACGCCATGGTATCTGATGAACTGCTCCACAAACACTCTCACCAACACAACAACTGGAGCATCCTTTCTAACCGGAATGAACCGCACTACCTTTGTCAGTCTATCTACAATAACCTAGATGGAATCATGCCCAGAGTGGGAGCGAGGCAATCCGTGTACAAAATCCATGCTAATGTCCTCGAACTTCCACTCTGGGACTGGCAGTGGCTATAATAGACCACCCGGGCTCTTGCACTCAGCCTTTACTCGCTGGCAGGTCTCGCAGTGTGTCACAAAATAGATGATCTCCCTCTTCATCCCTGGCCAGTACATGGTCCGTCGTAAGTCAGCCCACATCTTGGTGATGCCGGATGCACTGAGTATCTGGAGCAGTGTGCCTCTCTGAGGATGTCATCCCGGATACCATCTCCTGCTAGAATGTACACTCGACCACGAAATCGAAGAAGATCATCCTGCAGCATGTAGTCTTCATACTTTCCCCCTTCCAGGGCGCCGAAAATAGGCTCTAAATCAGCATCCAATCTCTTATGTGTAACTATGCGCTCCCGGATGTCATCGTCACTGATCAAAGAACTCAAGTACTCTTTGTATACCACTGGCTCGGCCTCCAAAACAATGGTATTGTGCATATCCTCCATCATGCGAAGCAGCTCTATAGACATCATCCGAGGCTCCGGTCCAGAGGTGTCGACTCTCCTGCTCAAGGCATCCGCAATAGTGTTCGCCTTCCCCGGGTGATAGTGCATCTCATAGTCATAATCACAGAGGAACTCAAGCCATCTCGTCTGGCTCATGTTTAGATCCTTCTGCGTGTCAATGTACTTGATATTCTTGTGATCTGAATAGATATCACAATGGATCCCATATAAGTAGTGTCTCCATGTCTTGAGGGAGAATACCATAGCCCCAAGCTCGAGATCATGTACTTGATAGTTATGCTCATGCTTCTTCAACTGTCACGAAGCATAAGCGATAACGTGTCCATGCTGCATCAGGACAACACCCATCCCCTGATAGGAGGCATCTGTATAAATCTGTATTCCTTCACTCCCAGATGGGAGTGCCAGGATTGGGGATGAAGTGAGTCAGTCATTCAGCTCCTGAAAAGCCGCCTCACACTGCTCTGTCCAAACAAACACCGCATCGTTCTTCGTCAAGGACGTAAGTGGAAGGGCTATACTCGAGAACCCCCCCACAAACTTGCTATAATAACCTGCTAAACCCAAGAAACTGCGGATTTCTGGCGCAGTCTTTGGTCGTGGCCAATCCCGCACTGCCTCTACTTTGGCTGGATCTACTGCCAATCCAGCCCCGCTGATAGTATGCCCCAGGAAACTGACCTCCTACATCCAAAACTAGCACTTCGAGAAATTGGCATACATCTGAAACTCCCTCAGTCTCTGTAAAACCTGTGCCAAGTTCCCGGTATGCTCCTCCTGAGTCCGGGAGCAAATCAAGATGTCGTCGATGAATACTATGACAAAGCGATCCAAATAAGGTTCGAACACATGGTTCATGAGCGTCATAAATGTTGAGGGGGCATTTGTGAGCCTAAATGGCATGACCGTGAATTCGTATAATCCATAACATGAGTTGAATGTTGTCTTCGGTATATCTTCCTCACGGATTGCGCAACTGATAATAGCCAGATCGTAAATCTAGCTTAAAGAACCAGAAGGCTCCCTGAAGCTGATCAAACAACTCATCTATCTGGGGCAATGGGTAGGTGTTCTAAACCGTCAACCAGTTCAATTCCCTGTAATCTATAAACAGTCGGATGGATCCATCCTTCTTCTTTACAAAAAAAACCGGTGCTCCCCACGGCGACGAACTCGGCCGCACAAATCCCAAATCCACTAACTCCCTAAGCTGCGTCCTGAACTCTACCAGCTCCCTGGGAGCCATCCTATAAGGTGCCCGGGACACTGGTCTCGCTCCCGGCACTAGCAGAAATCTGAAGTCCAGATCTCGAGCCGGTGGTAGTCCGGGCAATTTCTCCGAGAATACGTCGGAGAAATCCCGGACCACCGAGATATCGGCTATGGAACTCTCGACTGTCGCCATCTCGAAGCATATGAGGTACACCTCCTCCCCCTGCTCGTAGGCCTTGACAGCTTGTATAGAAGATAAAGATAGATGGGGGATGGGACGGATACCTTCGATGGTGACATAAGAATCTCCATGTCTGAGTGTAATCTTCTTTGCGGGGCAGTCGATCTGGGCATGGTTCCAATGGAGACATGTAATGCCCAAAATCAAATCAAAGTCTGGTAACTTCAAGACCACTACCGGAGCTTCAAACGCCTTTCCTCCGATCTCGGCATCCATGTTGTAGCTAACCGTAGTCCGCAGCTCCGAGCCATCAGGAAGACGTACCCTCCTCTCTATGCCAGGGAACCTTTCCACGCCCACTAGTCCTTCAATAAAGGTGTCCGATAGAAAAGAGTGCGAAGCACCCGTGTCGAAGAGGGTATGAGCGGGCTTGCCGCTGATCATAACTATGCCTGGGTTTTGTTTGAGTTCAAAGATAAAGATTATTTCTAAGGTTCTCAAGGTACTTATTAAAGTTGAAAACTTCTAAACATTGCAATAATTAAAGTACCTGTAATCACTTCTTCAGGGTTCCTCTGCTCTGTGAGGTCCAGCGCATACACCTGCTCCCGGTCTCGGCCATGGTCGTAGTGTCCTCAGCCTCGGCCTCGACCTCGTCCTCGTCCTTGGCCCTGGTGAGCTGGAGGGGCCACTTGAGGTGGAGGAGGAGGAGGATGGAGTGGGTGGACTTGATGTGGGCACTGCGACTTGAAATGCCCAGCTTGGCCGCATCCAAAGCATATGAGTTGTCTCTGGCCACGATCCTCCTGTCTCATCGGCCCATGAGTCTGTAGAGGTGGGGGAGCCAATGGTGGAGGAGGCCCCTGCTCCTGCCTGTAGTTTGTACGACGACGTCCCCCACCCCTCCTGTAGCCGATAACCTTGCCCCTCTGGGATGCTCTGCTACCATATCCGGAGGATGACCCTTCTAGCGGCGTTTTTCCCCTACCCTGCACCCTTAGCTGGTCCGCCTCCAGCTTCTTCACCATCTCAATGATCTGTGCAGTTGTGCCATGCGATATGAACAACAAGGGCTGCCTCAAGGTGTCCTGGAGCCCATGGTAGAACCTCTTTGCATACTTTCGGTCATCCCAGTCATGGAATCACGCGAACCTAGCCAAGTGGGAGAACTCTCTCTGATATTCGATCATGGATCGGCTTCCCTGTTGGAGGTTCAGAAATCTAGCTTCCAAGGCATCTCGGTCTGTGGAGGATACATAGTGCTCTAAGAACTCATCACTGAATTCCTCCCAAGTAATATCCATCAGCTCCCTATCAGCGTATGTAGAGTCTCGTACAAACTTACACCACCTCTTCGCATGAGCCTCCTGTATTGAGGTTGCAAGAGGGACAGCCTGTCTGACGGGGCTGCTGATGCCAGCTAACAGCACCTGAATGGTCTTGAGCCACTCCTTCGTCTTCACCGCATCTTCTGTCCCGCGGTACACTGGAGGAGACAAACTCTTAAAGGCATTCAACCAATTCGACCCGGGGTTTGGCAGCTATGCCGGGGCTTGCTGGGCTCTGAAGGCATCCAGGATAGCCGTCAGAGTTTGTCCCATCTCTGTCTGCATGAAGGGAATGACAGCCGCAGGGGGAGGAACCTCATCCTGTGGAGGCTGCATAAAGGTAAGGTAAACGTCAAAATTGGCCTAACTCATTGTTTAATGGACTGTTTTATCTGACTTTTTGCACATGGGCACACCATTGCTTCCGCTGTATAGTTTGTCTGCAAACTAAAGCTCGAGCGGGGTGTTCTAGTATTGTGGACTTCTTTCTCATATGATCGTTTGTTCAAGTGATACCAGTTTGTAAGATCCGTTCCCCCCTCTCTAGGGCTAACCCAGATCTTATGACCAGAACCGCTACCTTACGGTGACACTAACACACGGGTTAGTCGACACCGCAAGTTGCCGAGTCTGCTGGCTAGTACGATCATAAACCTGTCGGCCAATATGAGAAATAGAAGTATAAAACAGAGTAAATATCACAGTCCACAGCTACAGTACTAATCATATATATTTCAAATGAAAAGTACATGAATATAGTCCAAAATGAGTACAAAAATGAAAGTGAATAAGGGCTTATGCCCAGTATATCAATATCAAATCACTCTCTCTCTCTCTCAATCTAACAGCAGCAGAATCTAACATCTCAACTCATCTCACCTGAGGACGTGCTCTAGTAGCGGTAGTAGGTGGTATCGGTATCTGCTCCTCAAGTCTTGCCTCCTCGACGTGCTGGTCCATCTCCTCGGGCTCCTAAAATTATATGGTCACTGACCATTAGTCAAAAAGACTAAGTTGTTTCCTCCGCACCTCGCCCCGCAGCTCCTAGGCACCGAGCGGGAGGACGAAGCGGAGGATAACAAGGGGTAACAAAAGTGGAAGCAGGTGACAAGAGCTAACTAGCAGTTGTAATAGGTAATAACATTCTACTGTAGCAGTTCTAAGTATATAGTACAGGTAAGTAAAGAGCAGTACTAGTAAAGGAAGAACTGAAAGTAATGCAAAAAAGTAAAACTACACTACCACTACACTATCATCACAGAGCATGCCTTAACTTATAAAAATGCCATACAAATTTATAAGTTAAGGTTTCCAGGAAATATAACTTATCATATAAAAGAGCCCATACTAATTTATATGATAAGGATCTATCAAGCGTATGCTCTAATATGAATGAATGTTATGATGCAAATTATGTAGCAGGCAAGTGCAACTCACACACAAAGACTCCGTGATCACAAACCTTTATTTCCCACTTTTCGAGAGCTAGCATCACTCTCAGGTACCTCCGTCGTGGCTTCGGCAGCAGCGGGTCGGGCTTCTCCGCTTTCTAGGCGGGTATACACACTACCTGGCTAAGACCTCTCCTGTACGCCTCTGTACACAGACATGTGCACTCTATAGTCTCTGCGTACTAATTGCTAGCAGTCTGCTAGACTTTTAGGTCGGGTGCACGTCTTCGGGGATTGTCTGCCTGACCGCAGTATTAAACAACATACTAGCCCCTCCACCCGTACACCTCACCCGAGTCACTGTACTGCCATCGGTGTGATGATTGGCCCAGTACCGTATGACCCACCACCATTTACTTTTATGCACATGCAATTATTTCATCTCGAGCCTCCAGCTCGCAGGACCAACCTGTCCTCATTCCTCCAACCCTGCCTGGGTGAGCAAGTAAACCAACCACTTCCTTCCAACTCTGCACGGGTGAGCAAGTAGTCAACAGACTCCAAGTCCCTCCAACCCGGCATGAGTGAGTATATAACTCATCAATTCCCTCCAATCTCTGCACGGGTGAGCAAGTAGTCAACATACTCCAAGTCCCTCCAACCCTGCTCGAGTGAGCATGTAAACTAACCATATCAAATCCTTTCAATCCATCACGGGTGAGCATGTAGTCAACTGACTCCAAGTTCCTCCAACCCGGCACAGGTGAGCTTGTATATAACATGTCTTAGCCTATTAGACTACTCTTATCTACCATTTATTATTCTTAGTAGTTTAGGGTTAATCCCAGGACTGCCCAAGGTATGCCCATTGAAGGGGTCTCGAAGGCACTAGGAACCAAGATGGGATGAAAAGCCCAAAGTTCCCTTTCGTAAGGATAATGACTTTTAGTTGATGTCTACCCATGATCCACAACCAACTCTCATTGTTACTTTAGAACTATCCTAATGACTTAAGGTATTATTATCGGAAGGGAGACGGTCTTTCGCCGGCCTCCGCTCTAATGGTTACCAAAAGACTTGCACTTTTACTCTCGTCACTAAGACGACACTAACCACCAGGGTTATACTTCCAATCGTGTTCTCTAGCTCAATTGTCGATCTATCCCATGGTGGGCCTATAGTATAACCTACTTTTACTATGCGCAGTCCATGACCTAACTCCACCCCGGAATCAAACTTCTAATTCCTTTACCCATATGTCTCAAATTATTTATCCTAGGGTGGTATGGACCTATATGATGACCATGATGATTTTCATAATTTTCCCAATTATTTAAACCATTAATTAATTTCTTCAAATAATCCTTCAAATCATTTAACACATGGAGTATATCATATCATAATCCTACTGATGTGAGAAATTTTTCTGACCTATAACATAGTGAAATATCATTGTCTTCCAAGATTCATAATTTTCCTTTAAGTATTTCTATTTATTTCTTAATTAATACAAAATCATCAAAATTATCATTTTACAAAGGAAGTAAAAGGAATTCAATTATAAAAATTCTAGGAAAATTACAGAGCATATAAGACATTAATTTAAGACTAAGGGCAGAGTTTAATCAACCACTATAGTGTAATGGCCTAACAAATCCCATTCTTAAATATTTACCAAAATGCCATTATATTAATTTAAAATTATCAGTACATCCATAAATTCTGAGATAATTATGCAAAATAATACAATTATATAGCACTAGAAATATTTCCAATTTTTTCTGATATGTATTTCAATCAATTCATGAATAAATGCAATAAGGGTAAAATGGTCATTTCAAGGTATTTTACTCCAGAAGTTCTCAAACAGAAAGATCAATTTTTTCCTAAGTATAATATAACCTTCTTTTTAACTTGGCAAAGTTTGAGGATTTTTGCTTGAGGAAAACCAATTTTTCCAATTTATTTTCAAAAGGAGCTATAATTTTTAAAATTTCCAATTAATGGGATTTTTTATTCCAAAAATCCCATAATCACTTCGATGATTTTTAGATGCCTCAATTAGGCTGAATACACAATATTTCAAATATTGCTATTTGCACCCCAAGGCTATAACTAGCAAACACATGCAAGTTGATTTACCAACAAGCAGTGATCCAAATGTAGTGAAAATTTTATCATGCACCACTTATGTCCCCAAGGACTTGCCACCAAAATTTGGGGCCCTTTGGAGGTATATAACTCCAATTATTTCATTTATTTAGTTTTTAATATTATGACAAAAACTATAGGCAAAGTTGTCCCAAAAATTCCCAATTTTTGGCAGGGGCTAGCTAAGCCAAAAAAAGCCATATATTCAAAATTTCAGCCTTTGTCGACTTCTGGTTTGGCCTGGGCTTAAGTTTTAGTTTCTGCCCTAGCCTAGGACCAGTCCTAGGAGAAATGCCCTACAGGACAGTACACCACACCAAATTCTAAGATTAAGGTGGAAAATAAAATTTAACCCCAAGGGCTACAATTTTCATTCAGAAGTCAAGTTAATTTGATGCCTCTAAGTACCTTTAAATTTATATAGAAGGTGACTGTAAATTTGTGACAGAAAATACACTATTCATAATATTTAATCTAAATCATATAAATTCATTAGCACGAATCTTAAAGAAGAATGGAGGGCATCGGGTTGTCGTCCCCGATGAATCAAGGGCTGAGATTGGTTTTCCTTGGCAACTTTGCGGGGCCGTTTCCGGCCAGTTGAGGCGGCGCTACTGCGGCCAACGGTGCCACCACCTTCACGGTGGTGGTGGCCATCTTTTGTCAGCGGTGAGACGGCGGGAGGCGGCGTCGACGGCGATCCCGAGCGGGATGAAAATCATGGAAAATTCTCTCATTTCTCACATGGCATCGGGCTCAATTGAGCCCGATATCTCTCCTAGTTGATCTAGGATTCTTGTACGGGTAGAGGTGAGGCGAAACGGACCTGGATATAGGCTTGGCGGCGGGTCAGGCGGCGGTTTGGCATGGTGGTGGTGTGCCGGTGAGCTCCTGCTAAAAAGCTAGATTATGCACCATTTTCCTTTCTCCAGCACTCGATTTCAATTCCTTTTCTCTCTTTGAAGCTGATGGAGGGGTTAATTGGGGCTGGGGTGGGGTATATGGGGAGATACAACCAAGGTGAGCTCGGGCTCAGCCTTGGTTGCTCCACTCATGGCTGCCAAGTGGTCCTCCTGCTTCTAAACCTCTCTAGAATAGTTTGGACAGTCAGCCAGCAGCTTTTGGGCAGAAAGAGCCAAGGCCAAGAGGCCTCCATCCCATAAATCCTACTTCTCTCTCCTCCTTTAGGTGAATTCCCCATAATGCCCCCTTGCATGCACTCTCTCTCCTCATTTTGGGGGTTAGGGGATGTCCTTGTCCACTTGGGCTGGTCATGGGCCAAGTTTGGTGGGCTTGGCCCAAGGGAAATGGCTTGGGCTCCTATTTTCATCTTTTAGGTCAAATTGTTGACTTTGTTGACTTGGAGAGTTGACTTGGTCAACATGATGAGTAGGCTGACCCCACTTGATGGTCATGAGACCAATGGCACCACCCAACTGGGGTTGGGTCAAGGGGTGCCCTACTTAGGCTAATTGGGCCTATGAGTGTGGGTTTGACCAAAATAGGCCCAAGGTTGACTTTGGTCAACTAGGGTCAAAGTGTTGATCTAGTGACATGCGCTAGGGTCCACTTAGATTGTTTTTAGGGTTAGGGCAATGTGGTGGGGTCATGGTGTGGCTAGGGTCCTTATTTAGGCTTGTTTGACCTAGTTTGACTTGTTCCTATAGTGGGTCCCACATGGCTACAACCCACTACCTAGGCTCAAACCTAGCTAATTTCCCTAAAACCCACCCCATGCCTAACCCAATCTAAGTTAAGGGATCTAGAAGTAACAAGGGATGTTACAGCGTATACCAAACGCTATCTTTGGAATATCACTTTCCAGAATTCTCAACTGCCAATAGCTAGACTTCAAATACAACTTCGTATAGATAGTCGATCTAACTAGCTTATCAAACAAATCATCGATTCATGGAATTAGATACTTGTACTTCTCTATCAGCTTGTTCAGTTCACGATAATCAATGCATAGATGCAAGCCTCAGCCCTTCTTATTAACAAAGAGAACTGGTGCACTCCACGGTGACATACTTGGACGTATATAGCCATGATCAAGCAATTCCAGTGACTGAACCTTCATTTCTGCCCTCTTCTTTGGCGCCACATGGTATGATAAGCATGACATAGTTTTTTCACAGGACACCAGCTCAATAGCAAAGTTGATGTCTCGCTAATGTGGAATCCCCGGGATATCCTTAAGAAAAACATCAGCAAACTCCGACACAACAGGAACATCACTTAAAATGGGATTCGGCTCTATGAACTCTAATAGCGTGAAGAATAATTTCGCATCCTTCCGAATTACCTTAACTACTTGGAGAGTAGACATTAATATCTTGCTCGATCCTTGCATACCTGCGAACTTATCCTTGTGTTCGGTTGCTGGGTATTGCATCCACAATAACCCATATTTGCATGAAGTCACCCTTGAACTAAGATGAATTAAGTTGTATTTGATATCTATGTTTAAGTTGTGTGTTTGCAGATCATCATTGCTAAGTGTAGACAGATGTCAGTCTACAGTGGGTCATGAACACAGGGCCATAAAGTGTAATCCCTCACTGTGTGATCCAAGGTTTTGACTCATGTGTAGCCTCTCAATTGGGATACACTTCATATTCAAGCACTTGGATCAAGGAATGAAGCTTGGGTTCTTGAAGAGTAGAGAAAATTTTCTAAGTCCACCTCTCGAGAAGTCCATGACAGTTCTTGAGAAGTATACTCAGCAGAACTCGAGAAGTTTCTTTAGTTCTCGAGAAATCAAGACTAGTTCTCGAGAAACATTTTATAGTTCTCGAGAAGTCAGTCTAAGGTTTTCGAGAAGTCCCAGACTTTATTTCTTGAGTAGTCAGAGACAGTCGCAAAATTATTCTAAGTCTCTCTCTCGAGAAGTCCATCATAGTTCTCGAGAACTTAGTCTCTAGTTCTCGAGAAGTTAGCATGGTTCTCGAATATACGATTTGACTTTCGAGTAATGGTTCTCGAGAAGCCTAGTTAGTTCTCGAGAAGCTTCACATAACTCTTAAGTAGAGTCAACGCCATTGTTCTCGAGTACTAACTTAAGTCCAGACAGTCTAGCTCTCAAGAAGTCAGCCTGTTCTCGAGAACTCATTCATACTTCTCAAAAACTGCTGTCAATTATTTTCTGAAATTTCTCTTAAGTCCAGATCGACGAGTTTTTAAATGAGACATCGTGATCGGTCCACGTGTCATCATTAATGTTAATTTTAACCGTTAGGGGAAATCCTATATAATGTCTTTTCATCAAGACTAACCCTAAGAGGAAAAATCGTATTTGTCTATTATTGTGATCGGTCGTTTCCCTCTATAGAAGAACAGAAGTATCAGTCGCCTCCGCTGCTCAACGTGAAGATCGACACTTCTGTTCTCGATCAAGAAAGGCTTGATGTTCAAGTAATCTTCATCTTCTCCTTGATCAAGTAGGTCAAAGTTCTCTCAGATCAGATCTACCAAGTCTTCTTCAACAAATCTTGAAAAAGCCGCAAAGTTCAGAAGAAGACCTAGAGTTTAATATTTCGAGATCTGAGACAAATCTTTGTTTGTATTTTCAAATCTCTCTGTAAATTTTGTAGGAGATTATTCTCCGAGTTGTAGGAAGCTTTCATCTTCCGAGTATAGATACTTTTTGGATCGAGATTGTAGGAACTTTGTTTCGAGGCGTATGATTGGATTTCAATCCGAGATAGTGGAGTAGTCGGATATAGTGATTTACTAGATCGGTGAGGGAAAGTGGACGTACCCAAGGTTGGGGAACCACTATAAATTCTTTGGTCGTCTGTGATTTCTTGTTTGTGTGTGCAAGTTCTTTAAAAAAAATTTCCGCATTTAGACGCACAATTCACCTATTCACCCCCCTCTAGGTGTTTTAGGTTGATAACTTAACACTTTCAATTGGTATCAGAGGGAGGTTGGTCATTAAAAGGTTAACACCTTGATCAATTTCCTCTCTAAGTTGTTTTTAAGAATTTTAAAGCAATGGACAAGGCTAAGAATTTTGTCAAGCTTCCCCTGTGCACAAAGAATAACTTTCCCATATGGAAAGAGAGAATTAAATTTTTCAAGGAAACTGTGGATCCCCGGGTCTTCATGATTGTTGAAGAAGGTCCCAACATTCCTATGACTGTCTCCACTATAGATCCAACCAAGAAGGTTCCAAAGAAGTTAATGGATCTAGATAAAGACGAGATTCCACTTGTCTCTATGGATAAGAAAGCTAAAAATATTATAGCAAGTGCAGTCGATGACTCGATGCTGCAGAATCTAATTCACTGCCAATCTGCTAAGGAGATATGGCAGTCTCTCGTCACTCTGATGAAAGGTACTGAAGAAGTTAGGGATTATAGAAGATCCCTATTGAACCAGAAGTATGAAGCCTTAAGGCAAGGGCCAAAGGATACTATTGCAGATACATTTGAGAACTTCTTCAAGATAGTCAATGGTCTCAGAGTATATGGCAGAGTCTTCTCCAATGGATAACTGAATGACAAGTTCCTAAGATCATTAACCAAGGAATGGGACAATAAGGTATGTGTTATCCGGGAATTTGGAAAGCTAACTGAGATAGATCCTTAGAATCTCTTTGGGAAGCTGATGTTGTATTTGCTTTAACTCAACACGAGGAAAGTTGAAGAAGAGAACAGCAGGTCTGTATCCAAAGAGAAGTCTGTTGCTTTAAAGGCAGACACCTCCAGGAAGTCGAAGGCTACATCTCCAGCCCCAGCACAAGAAGTTAGTGAGGAAGAAAACTCTGAGCCAAGTACCTCGGGATCTGAGCTATCTGAAGGAGAGTTCCCCTTACTCTCACGACAGTTCAAGAAATTCTTGAATAAGAAAAGGCAATGGAAGGGCAAGGATGCCTCTCACCGAAGATCACAACATGACGGTGATCGACACAGAAAAGGCTCAAGCAGCCACGACAGGTATGGTTCTAAACAAAACAAACATACTTCGACTGACATAGTTTGCTACTGTTGTAAAAAGCTAGGTCACGTCATAGCTGACTGCCCCCACAAGAAGGAGGGTTTCAGGAGAGAAGAAAAGAAGTCCTCATACAAAAAGAAGAGGATGGAGAAGATCCTGATAGCCAAGAAGGGCAAGACTCTTAGTGACTCTGACGCATCTGAGTCAAGTGAAGAAGAGGAAGCCTACTTTGGACTTATGGCTCAATCAGATGATGTACAAGAGCCCCAGTTCACTGGGAGGTAAACTCTCATACCCCTCTTTCAGAATCTGAAGTTTTTGAGCATGATCATGAGGACAGCTCCTCTGACAATGAGTCTGAACTCATGTCCCAGTATAAGGAGTTGATCATGGCTTACGACAAATGTCAAAAAGTCGTGAAAACTCAGGCAAAAGTGATTAAGTCTCTAAAGGCAATAGAAAGCTCTATGAGAGAGGAAGTCGCAAAGATGGACTCACTCAGAGAAGACTTTGATAATGTTGTTGATGAGTTCAACAAGGCTATCAAGCACCTTGATCTGAAAAATGAAATCATCAAAGGGTTGGAAGACTTACTAGAGGCTGAAAATAAACTTGTTAAAGGTTTCTCTAAGGCAAAGGTAGTTCTTCCTCTCATTGCTGAGTTCTCTGCTCAGGACAAGGGTGCTGGGCTAGGCCATGTAGAAGCTCATAGTAAATCTTCTAGGAGGAATAAGGCTCAAAGAAGGAATAAGGCCTCCAAGAAGGCCTTAGCCAAAGCATCGGGGAAAGCCCCTCAAGATAAGGCTGTCTTTAAGAAAGTCATATTTCCAAAAAATTAGTTTGATCTTGACTCATCCTACGGCCACTTGACTAGGCCTACTTATGTAGAGCCAAAGTCTCATTACCAAGGATGGACTGGCCCCAGAAACTTTGGTGAGAGTGTCTTTAAGGCACCTTATAAAGAAGTCATTCTTCAGAGCTATGGCCCTTATGATCATGGCAATAACTTCAAGAAATCACCAAAAGTAAAATCCATTGTAGAAAAGCCTGTAATGGAGAAGAAATCATGTGATTGTCATTATCATGAAGCTTCTTCCTCCAAGAATGCTACCCCTGCTGGACTAGCATCTCAGAAGGTCAAGCAAGAGTTCCTACGACTAAGATACAACAGGTTCGACTGTTGGTGCTATGGCAAAATTGGTCATTTTGTCATCGATTGTTGGTTCAATCAAAGAAATTTTGCAACTCCTCAAGTTGGTAATATGAGAATGACTACTCATGATGCTAATTCTCTTAGGGGGAGTGTTCTAACATGAGACCAAGGACCCAAACATTTTTGGGTTCCTAAGACAAACTGATTATGATTGCAGGGATGTCCAAAGGCCACCAAAACCCCAATCTGGTATTTGGACAGTGGATGCTCTCGGCACATGACCGGGATAAGAAGCCTTCTTCAGAATTATTCTCCAGTGTTGAACGGACCAAAAGTCATCTTTGGAGGTTTAGACCGCGGGATAACTAAAGGCTACGGTATAATTTCTAACGGTAGTGTATCCTTTTCGGATGTAGCTTATGTGGAGGGGTTTGAACACAATCTTATAAGCATAAGCCAACTATGCGACAAAGGATACATAGTTGAATTCCACACTGACAAGTCTCTGATAAATTCTATTGATAATATGGAAACGATTCTATCTGGCACTCGAAGCAGGAATAAATTTTGTTTAAATTTCATTTGTATAGATTCTTCTACACCAGTGTGTCTTTTGGCAAAAGATAGTGTGTCTCTTTGTGACCAATGACACAAGAGGTTAACACATATTAATTTTAAAACTATTAATAAATTATTATCAGAGAACTTAGTACACGATGCTCCGAATGTCAAGTACGTCAAAGATAGACCTTGTCATGCATGCGTGAAAGGCAAGCAAACAAGGGCTATCTTTAGAAGCATTATTGACAAAAATTCAAGTAGATGTCTCCATCTACTTCATATGGACTTGTTTGGTCCACTACAAATTAGAAGCTTGGAAGGTAAGGAATATACATTGGTTATTGTTGATGACTACTCGCGCTTTGCGTGGGTTTTCTTTCTGAAACACAAGTCAGATACCTTTGACATCCTTACTAATTTTGTCAGGCATGTCAAGAATAAATACAACTGTTCCGTAGTCAAAATCAGAAATGACAATGGAACAGAGTTCAAATCTGGGGCCATGACAGAATTCTGTGAAAGCCTAGGTATCTTTCATGAGTTTTCCTCTCCTCGCACTCCACAACAAAATGGAGTAGCTGAGAGAAGGAACAGAACACTCATAGAGGCCTGCAGAACTATGTTGAGTGATGCTTCACTACCGGAATACTTCTGGGCTGAAGTTGTGAACACTACATTCCACGTGCAAAATAGAGCACTCATCAATAAGAACCATAATATGACACCTTACGAACTTCTAAAAGGCAGGAAATTAACTGTTTTATATTTTAGAATTTTTTGATGTAAATGCTTCGTGCTTAACAATGGTAAGTATCATACTACCAAGTTTATTGAGAATAGTTTTGAAGGTATTTTTGAAGGTTATAGTAGACATAGTAAGGAATAAAGGATTTTCAATAGAAAAACTCTGGTCGTAGAGGAATCCATACATGTTGTATTTGATGAGACGAGCTTGCTGCAAAGCAAATCGTCTACTGTACTTGTTGAAGATGCAGGTACAAGGATTAAAGAGATCAGCTTGGATGAACCGACTGAAGGTGAAAGAGAAAAGTTCTTCAAAATCACTACTGAAACCCCCATTGGAGAGGAAGATGATCAAGATAAGGAAAACATCCAAGTTGATGAAGTCACTCCAGTGGCTGAAGAAGTTCCAGATGCCAGAAACCTAGAGCTCAGACATCTGAAGGATCATCCATTGGACCATATCATAGTAGATCCCCGGGATGTTGTCAGAACTCGTTGAGGTACAACTAATGAGAATTTATATTTAAGTTTTCTCTCACAGGTTGAACCAAAGAAGTTTGAGGATGTCAACCCAGACGCATCATGGATCTTGGCCATGGAAGAAGAACTGAACCAGTTCAAGCGATGCAAAGTTTGGAAACTAGTTCCTAGACCCAAAGGTAAGAATGTCATCGGAACGAAGTGGGTCTACCGAAACAAGTTGGACGAGGATGGAACTATTATAAAGAACAATGCCAGACTCGTTGCCAAAGGATATCGTCAAGAAGAAGGAATCGACTTCGACCAAACATATGCTCCAGTTGCAAGGCAGGAGGCCATCAGACTGTTCCTAGCTTATGCTGCACTGAAGGGCTTCACTGTCTTCCAAATGGATATGAAGTCCACCTTCTTAAATGGTGACATAAAGGAAGAAGTGTACGTGGAACAGCCCCCAGGTTTTGTTGATCCTAACTTTCCTGAGTATGTCTATTTGTTATCGAAAGCACTGTACGGTTTGAAATAAGCTCCTCGAGCTCGGTACGAAATGCTATCTACCTTTCTCCTCGAGAACAAGTTCAGAAGGGGAAAGATAGATAAGACATTATTTCTTAGGGAAATTAAAGGCAAGATTTTGCTAGTGAAAATTTATGTCGACGTCATTATTTTTGGTTCTACAGACGACAACCACTGCAAAAAGTTTTCTAAACTTATGCAAGGAAAGTTTGAAATGAGTAGTATGGGAGAGCAGAAGTATTTCTTAGGACGTCAGGTGAAACAATCAGAAGATGGAATTTTCATCTCACAGATGAAGTTCACCAAGGAGTTGATTAAGAAATTCGGAATGGAGAGTGCAACACCTATGAGGACTCCAATGGCCTCAGTTGTGTCTCTGGACAAGGATGAGAAAGGGAAACCTTTTGAAGAAACCAAATACAGAAGCATAGTTGGATCCTTGCTTTACCTTACTGCCAGTAGACCAGACATAAGGTTCTCTATATGTGTCTGTGCTAGATTCCAGGTGAACTGTAAGGAATCTCACTATGCTGCTGCAAAGCGGATCTTGAGATACCTTAAAGGTACACCGAATCTTGGCTTATGGTACCCAAGAAATAATGACAGTGAACTAATTGGTTTTTCAGATGCAGATTTTGCAGGTAGAAAATATGATAGGAAAAGCACTTCCGGAACGTGTCAGTTCCTTGGAAGAAGGCTTATCTCATGGAGCAGTAAAAAGCAAAATTGTGTTGCCATCTCAACAGCCGAGTCAGAGTATATCTCTGCCGGCAGTTGTTGTGCACAATTGCTTTGGCTAAAGAATCAGCTGGAAGATTACAATATTAAGGTTAAAGACATTCTGTTGTTCTGCGACTCCTCAAACGCAATAGCAATTGCAAACAACCCAGTCTCGCGCAGCCAAACAAAGCACATCGATCTTAGATATCACTTCATCCGGGAGCATGTAGAGAAAGGGGATGTGGATCTGTAGTATGTGCCAACAGATCGACAAGTTGCAGACATCTTCACAAAGCCGTTGGACGATACCAAGTTCAACTTCTTCAAAACTGAACTTGGGATGCTAAACAAAGAAGGATAGGTCAAAGGGAATCAGTTCAAAGCTCAAGAATCGAGGAAACTTCAAAAAGGTCAGAAATTTCTTAAGTGGAAGGGAGCTCTCGAGAACAATTATTACTTCTCAAAAAGCAAGAAATTAGTTCTCAAAAACTTCAAGTCAACTTCTTGAGAACAGAAAATCTCTTTCTCGAGAGGTACTGAAAGTTCTCGAAAATAAGTCCTTTACTTCTCGAGAACTACAATAATACTTCTCGAGAACTACCCTACCTCTCGAGAAATGCCATATATATTTTTGATTTCTGTCAATTTCTACAATTTAAAAAATCGCTCGATTTCTGCCTTAATCAAAGGGTTAATTAGGTTTAGTTAGACATCTAATCGGTATTAATAGGGTTATATATATATAAAACGTTAGAATCCTAAATTCAACCGACATTTCGAACTTTCTCTCAAAAACTCTTCGTCTTCTGCCGACCAGTGCCTCGATGTCGCCGCCTTCTCGCTCTCCGTCCATCACCTTCGTTCATCTCATTGGCCAAGCAGTTCAAAATCAGCGTCGGCAGTGAGCTAGTAGTAGCAAGGATAGTAGAGCTTTCAGAAATCTTCTTCTTCTCCTGGACACCGCAGGTTTGACATTTGTTCTATCAGAACCTTGCAAGATTTTTTTTCCTGAGGTAGAAGAGTCCTTCAGAAATGTAAAGATAAGGAGATATGGCACTGTCCTGAAGTCCAAAGTCAAGGGCATTATAATTAAGTTGGGCCCGGCAATAGTGTCCCGACTTCTCAGACTACCTCATGTAGAAGATTTAGATGAAATAACTAGAGAGGACAATGACAGAACCTATCATTTCTGTGGAGTTTTAGATGACATTACCTCTTTGAGGAGGACTTCTTTAAATGATGTTAACAAACTTTTAGCGGACATTATTGGCAAAATTCTATGGTGCAGAAAAGGATCAGTAGGATTTATTACCAATGACTTCTTCAATATCATGGATGTCATAGTCTGCAGGGAAAGATTTCCTTATTGTTTGATGATTTTTGATTTGATTAAAGACAGCATAAAAGAACCAAAATTTGCTAGGAAAATCTCCCGGATGTTGCATGAGATTGATCCAAATGTCTTCAAGACTTCTAAAGGCACTTCTATCCATCACCTGAAGAAGATCTCCCTATCCTCCATTCATAGATGGGAATTAAAGCTGAAGAATTCAAAGCAGCTAGTTAAAGAGCTTGCAGCCCCTGCTAAAGAGGTCAGGACCCCATCTACCTCCTCTCATAATGTTGCTGAACCATCTTGTGCAGTAACTGAGGGGGAGCCTGCAGCCTCTGTTCTAGTTGACAGACTTCCTTCTCCTTCTCTAGCTAGATCACCAGGAAGTTCACCCATCAGAAGTCCTGTTAGAAGCCCAGTAAGATCTCCAATCAAGTTCCCAAAGGCTGACATTTTAGATAATACAATCTCAGATGAGCAAGTGCAAGAAACCATTAAATCTACTGCTGATGATATAGAATGTCTGATCAAAGAGCTGACTTCAGATGAACCTCTTCCTTCTCTACACAAAGACACTGCTGAAGAACCATCAAAGGATCCTTCACCAGCTTCCTTTCCATCACCAGTTCCATCTCCATCACCAGTTCCATCTCCATCACCAGCACATACTCTATCTCTAATACCATCACCCAAGTCTCAAACTGCTCAATCCACATGTACTAAGAAAGATCTACCAAATACTATTCTTCTTTCTGATGAAGATAGAATTTCTCCAAAGGCTGTTCAAGCTCCACTAAGGAAACTTGACTTCTCCATGCCCACTTTCCTTGATGAAGAAGGAGATGCAGTCACTCATACTCTCAGAGCTAAAAGTTCTGTAGTGATTGATGAGATTCCTCCATGGACTGCTCCTCCTCCTGCTGTTACTACTACTATTGCCCCTATCAATTCAGATATTCTCAATAAGCTTGAAATCATGTTGGCTGACCAGAGGAAATATTTTGATGAATCTCTGAAGGTATTCTAGGACAAAGTAACTGCTCTAGAAAAAGAGATGAGCAGAGGATTTGCAGAAATCCAGCATAATATAAACTTCCTCAAAGAATTGTTTCAGATTGGTGGAAAAGCTATAGATCACACCATTACTAGTGTTGGTCAGGTCATGGAACAATCTGTAACACTTGCTAACAATCAGATTCAGCTAGAGAATAAAGCCCAGCAACATGTCATGAAAATCTGTGAAGAAGTGGGAACTTTCAAGGAAGATGCCATAGAAAAGCTATGCGTAGAATTCAGAATGGGGGAGAGCCTAGTAAAAGAACATGTGGAAAAACTTGTGGATAAATTTACTGCTGCTGTAAACTCAGCTTGGTCTGAAAATATAAATGAAATCAATAAGAATGTTTTAGAGCAAATTCAATCTGTAAAATTTCATACCCATGACACCTCAATCTAGATGCACAACCAAATATTCTCTGAATTTCAGGTTGATCCCAATATCATTCCTTATAACCTGAATCCTCTTGCTGAAGGATAGTCCAGTCAGATGCCAGCTCAGATGCAACAACCTTAGATACCCTGCTTTTCTCCTAGGCCAGAAGATCAGGATCCTCCTCTTGCTTCCTATGAACAAGTATGGGATGATACTATTCCTCAAGGCTTACCTATGATCCACACCTCTAAGAAAAGGAAGTATGGGGAAGGCCCCTCAGCCAGTAAAATTGTTCCCAAGATAGATTATGAGAAAAGAAAGGCACAAGAGTTTGCTGAAGTCTGGAGTCCTACCTCCAAGTCATTGATTCTTGATACTCTCAAGTTAGTTTTGGAATATAATGAAAACAGGAGTCTCCACTACAGCTCCACTGAGTGGGAACTTTATGAGAGGTCCATGACCAAAAGAAGAATATTTGACAGAGAGTATGGTAAGAATAATCCCAAGGCTCCTCCAAAACCTCCTAGATACTACCCAAAACTTTTCAGCTATCGGAGGAGACAACAAGAGAAGCATGACAAACAACATAAGAACTAGAGATGATTTTTCGACAGATACTTATTTCTGAGACTATGGAAGAAAAGATGTTGAATTTTGAAATCTAAAACATTATATATTTACAATTTCTAGTTTTGCTAATTGTGTGTCTAATTTTTCTATCTTGCTTTTGATTTTTTTTCTTCATTTACAGTTCTTTCTTTATTGGTGTAATTCACCTTAGTGTAAAGGGTTCTGACTTCTACAAATAGGGGGAGATTGTTGGGTATTACATCCACAATAACCCAGATTTGCATGATGTCACCCTTGAACTAAGATGAATTAAGTTGTATTTGATATCTTGGTTTAATTTGTGTGTTTACAGATCATCATCGCTAAGTGTAGACCAATGTTAGTCTACAGTGGGTCATGAACACAGGACCATACAGTGTAATCCCTCATTGTGTGATCCAAGGTGTTGATTTATGTGTAGCCTCTCAATTGGGATACACTTCATATTCAAGCACTTGGATCAAGGAATGAAGCTTGGGTTCTTGAAGAGTAGAGAAAATTTTCTAAGTCCACCTCTCGAGAAGTCCATGACAGTTCTTGAGAAGTAGACTTAGTAAAACTCGAGAAGTTCCTTTAGTTCTCGAGAAACCGAGACGAGTTCTCGAGAAACATTTTATTGTTCTCGAAAAGTCATTCTAAGGTTATCGATAAGTCCCAGACTTTATTTCTCGAGTAGTCAGAGACAGCGGAAAAATTATTCTAAGTCTCTCTCTCGAGAAGTCCATCATAGTTCTCGAGAACTTAGTCTCTAGTTCTCGAGAAGTCAGCATGGTTCTCGAGTATACGGTTTGACTTTCGAGTAATGGTTCTTGAGAAGCCTAGTTAGTTCTCGAGAAGCTTCACATAACTCTTAAGTAGACTCAACGCAATTGTTCTTGAGTACTAACTTAAGTCCAGACAGTCTAGTTCTCGAGAAGTCGGCCTGTTCTCGAGAACTCATTCATACTTCTCGAGAACTGCTGTCAATTGTTTTCTGAAATTTCTCTTAAGTCCAGATCGACGGGTTTTTCAAATGAGACATCGTGATTGGTCCACGTGTCGTCATTAATGTTAATTCTAACCATTATGGGAAATCCTATATAATGTCTTTTCATCAAGACTAATCCAAAGAGGAAAAATCGTATTTGTCTATTATTGTGATCGGTCGTTTCTCTCTCTAGAAGAATAGAAGTATCAGTCGCCACCGCCGCTCAACGTGAAGATCGACACTTTTATTCTCGATCAAGAAAGGCTTGCTGTTCAAGGAATCTTCATCTTCTCCTTGATCAAGTAGGTCAAAGTTCTCTTAGATCATATCTACCAAGTCTTCTTCAACAAATTCTGAAAAAGCCGCAAAGTTCAGAAGAAGACCTAGAGTTTAATATTTCCAGATTTGAGACAAATCTTTGTTTGTATTTTCAAATCTCTTTGTAAATTTTGTAGGAGATTAATCTCCGAGTTGTAGGAAGCTTTCATCTTCCGAGTGTAGATCCTTTTTGGATCGAGATTGTAGGAACTTGGTTCCGAGGCGTAGGAGTGGATTTCAATCCGAGAGAGTGGATTAGCCGGATCTAGATATTTACTAGATCGGTGAGGGAAAGTGGACGTACCCAAGGTGGGGAACCACTATAAATCTTCTTGTCATCTATGATTGCTTGTTTGTGTGTGCAAGTTCTTTAAAATTTTTATTCCACATTTAGACTCACAATTCACCTATTCACCCCCCCCCCTCTAGGTGATTTAGGGTTACAACTTAACACTTTCATCGGTGTTTTGCCCTAGTATCAATTCGTTTGAGTTGCAATCAATGCAAAAAGGTTGCTCCGAGAGCTAGAGCATACAAAAGATCACATCAAACATAGATATCAGTAGTATAGATGCTTCAAAGCTGAAATCATGACTTCTTATCCACACCTTAATAGAGTAGGCATTATTCACACACATCAATCACACGTTAGGCAGCAACACTTTCACTCGATCTGTCAATATAAATGAAGGCATTCTGATATGGACCATGAAGTTCTCCGATCAAAAGGAATGAGATGCTCCTGTATCGAATAGTGCTCTCGCCAGACAATCCAAAATAAAGACAATGCCTAATTCAAATAAGTTAAGCAATGCACAAGGTAGCAAGTATAAAAAGCAGTAAAAACTATATCTTAACTCATACCTGTCACCATGCTACTTTGTTTAATGACCTCCTGTTTGCCAAGATTGTATACTCGGGGCGTGCATGGGGGGCCGTTGACTCCACTATCTTTCCCTTTTCAGCATATAACACACCCGTCTTTTTCTCACCATTTGGATGACCACTCCAACAATCTCGATCCATATGTACCACCATGCCACATGTATAACAAGTGAACGGACTTCTCCCTGCCATCACTTCATAAATAGTAGAAGAAGTTGGTCCCATAGACTTAGCCTTCTACCTCCACCTTCCTTGTCTATACTTCACTGAACTCGGCACTTTAAACTCCAGCTTCTTTACCGCAAAGTCATTCTTGCATTATATGGGCTTCATATCTAGCTCAAGGGATCGGGATGTATTGACCAACGTCAAAAAACATTGCATTATCAGACCTGAGAGAACCAACCACATATCATCTCGCAATCCTTTATAGAATAATTGGTCTTACATTCCTCGTCTTCAAACGTAAAGCCTGCATACTTCCCTAACCTTATAAACTCATACAAGTAGTCATCCACAGAACTCTTGCCCTGAGTTAACCTCTGAAACTGTTTTTCCATTGCAATCCTCTATGTAGATGAAAGATATGTTGCCAGAAAGAGCCTCGAGAACTACTCCATCGAGATCTCAATCAACGGTCTACCAATAAACTGGTGTAGAACCAATTCATCACACCATAACCTCTCCACTCCTTCTAACAGGAAGGTCGCTACAGTGACTTTCTGCCACTCCTCCGTTTTTGTTGTCATTATGGTTCTCCTTACTCTCGAGAGTGAATCTTCGGCTTGTGTTGGGGTTCCAGTACCTGCAAACATAGGAGAGTTAAAACTCATCACATGTTTAAAGTGCTTTTTCGCTACTAACCTTGCCGTCAGTGGCTCTACGACCAATTGTCTCACTACCACATGCTCAACAACGCCAACTGGCTCCCACACCACCCCAAGGGTAGGAGGTTGTACTTGCCCTCATGGTTGCGCATTGATTAATGCTAACATGAATTTAACAACTAACCGTAATTTTTCAGTAGAAGTAGGCGGTGTAGGCACCTCAGTTTGTGTATTACTCTCCACAGAATGCTAGTATTTAGACTGCCCTACACACTTGTAGTTGCCTATAATCGTAAAACACACAATTAAGCGACCAATAAAATTGCAAAAAGCAATTATAGGAACACACAGGTTCCTTAAACATGTGTATTTTCATTTCTAAGTGGACATTCATGAGTTCTTTTATGTTATAACAGTAACGCACATAAACATTCCCACCACCCCTTAAAAGAATTTGACCATGTATTCGAATAAAATAGACTTACATTAGAAGCTAACACCAAATTATAACACCTTCATCTATCACATAGAATATTACATAAGGTCCGGCTGGGTCCCCTTGCTATATTCTGGGGACAGCCAGTGGAATTACCCATTAATGCCATAATAGTTATGCATCCTACCTCAGAGTGCATTCTAGCAGAAGTATTTAAAATTACTTAGAACCCAAATGCAGGAATGTACACTAAAACTATATAAGAATGATATTCAAAGTACAAAAAATGTATTGGCCGTAAGGCCTTACTACTGTTCTCTTCACAAATGTATGTTACATACATCGGCACACTAGCAAGCCAT
Source organism: Platanthera zijinensis (assembly GCA_039513925.1). Lineage (NCBI taxonomy): Eukaryota > Viridiplantae > Streptophyta > Magnoliopsida > Asparagales > Orchidaceae > Platanthera > Platanthera zijinensis. The sequence goes on from CM077083.1 coordinate 101,075,933, forward strand.
ACAGGAAAATAGTAAAATTTTGCCTTTGGGACTTCATGGGCCAACCAACGCAGCATAGGGGACTTCAGCCCACTACTTTCCACCTGACACTCTAGCACCTGCATAAGCACAACCCACCAAAATATGGCAAAACATGGCAACGGTCAGCATTAGCTGACCAAATTATAACGACAACACCCTCACTCGGGGAAGCGGTGCTCCTTCCCTAAAAATAGCAGTATATATCTCTTTTGGCATCAAAACGTGCAATTACGCACCATTCACTACAGACATTGGCATGTACGGCCACACACCCCGCACACGCAGGGCATATTTTAAGTATTCTGTACTTTCCCAAGATTACCACCATCCACAGTCCCAGACTTGAAGGTCTAACATTAAGCATTTTTGGTCATACTTTAAGCTAGTGACCCTCTCCTATGCTCACAATCGCACCAATTACTTTAGACTGTCTAGTCGAGCGACATAGAGTTGGTACAGATCATCCCTTTTCCATTGCTTTAATCACCTTGCCAAATTGTGGTCGACATGATGGGGGTCAGCTTATCCTTTCCCATTCATAATATATATAATTGAGTTATGTTTAAGGCAGACTCTTATGGCCACCATCACAGACACCACATCTGGGCACTTTAGGCTCTTAGCTTCACAAAATACCCACCTTGTCTCGTGGACACAGGCTTCGTAACCACAATCATTAGATCTCTAGGAGCTATGACCAGCAGTATCTCTACCGTCGCATGGTAGGGGACATGATCTCATTTCTTCCCCTAATTTGGGTGTTTTCCTAGAGTCCAACTCCAATAGTCTCACGTCAGCATCCTGCACACCCCATTACTTTATAAACTACACATTTAACCATAGAGTCTTATCTGGCACGCAAATAAATCATCACAAATCAAGACCAACCTATCCGGATGGGCTTCACACAACATGCCTATTCCGTACTTCGATTCCGGATTCTATATGTAAATATCATGCCAGGGATATCAACAATCAACCCATTGGAAATCTCCCGTTCTTCACCAATTGGTGAGGATTTCCATGCACATGCCAAATAAGGACTTCACATGTCCAAAGAGGAAAATCGTTACTCTTGTCGATCATTTAGGAGCCATGATCTTGCACTTGATCCAGACGGAAATGATTAACACACCTTCCTGTTCACTGATCTGGATTCGACTTGCAAATCTGACCGCAAGAACACCTTCCTCGCAGGGATGGAACAACCTTGCCCTTGCTCTCCTATCCTTTTCCTTCTTCCTCCAGATCTAAGGGAGGGAGAAAGAGAGAAAATGAGAAATAAATCTCATTCCAAGCTTTTATCAAAATGCTACCTCCGTGTAGTATCTTGTTAACATCGCGTGATAGCTCAAGCGGTGACCGCTTGATTCAATCAGCTCATTTCTGTCACTCAAAGACCGCCTAAATATCATCTGACACGTAGAATACTACCGTCGGCATTACCGCTACTGCCGGGCGGTACCTTTTAGAGATAAAGGTCAAATTATTCATTGGTTACCGACGCGTGATACCTTCTAAAGAGGCTGGTCTCTTCAAATCAGTTCGATACTGCCAGTGATAGATCTACCGTCGGGCGGTAACCTCCAGTGACCATCTTTCTATTGTTTTTAGGAAATTTGGGGCAATACACTTGTCTCTAAATCTTCATGTTCATTTGAAGCCTGTGTCCTTGTTGGTGATACACCCCTTCCTTTTCTTGACTCTTTACCCTTCAGTACTATAGACTTCTCTCTAACAGAATTCCTACTTCCCTTTTCTTCTACTTTTCTTGTATTGAGTTGCAGCTTGTGAGAAAGCAGCTTCCCAAACAAGTTCTGGGGCTCTATCTTAGCCAGATTACTGAACTCCCTTATAACTCAAACCCTAATATCCTACTCTTTGGTCAGGGATCTCAAGAATTTGTCATTAAGTTCAGTGTTGGTAAGCACACAGCCATAATTTCTTAGGATGTTGACGATCTTAAAGAACTTTTCGTAGCAGTCAGAAATAATGTGCCTCATAATTTATCATTAAGTTCACTATTGATGATCTTGCTTGAAGGCCTCATAATCCTCGTTGATGAGGGATTTCCTATCATCCCTGACTTCCTCTATTCCTTCCATAAGAACAATTAGAGATTGCCAAATCTCAAAACAGACATACAATGGATTAAATTTTGCAGCATTAAAGTGTCCACCGCACTAGCAATGATGATTTTCGCCTTCTTATCCAGAGCGACGAGACCAATCTCATCTTTATTTAAGTTCATCAAATTTTTAGGAACCATCAGAGTTGGATCAATTATTGATGGAGTCATAGGAACATGTAGACCTTCAATAATTATGAAGATATTGGGATCACAAGCTTCCATGAAGAATTCCACAAAGAGAAATTTTCTTTGGAGCACACTGATAGTTTTATCAAGGATAAATCTGTGCTCTTGTCTATTCCAGACATGCTTGTCTCATTTGACAACTAGATGAGGATCTGTTAAGGGGGTAAATATTTTTGACAAACAACCTAGCTCTGATACCCATTTAAAGTATCTAGTCGTCGACCTAAATAACCTAGTGGGGGTTGAATAGGTGAATCTTGCGGCTCTTACTAGAAATAAAAATGTAACAAAGTAAAGCACACAAAAATAAGAGATCACATCACATCATATACACACCTATTTATAGAGGTTCCCTAAAGATGGGTACGTCCACTTTCTCACCTTGCTTATCTAGCACTTTGGGCTAGACTCGGCTACTTCACCAAAACTCAGATAAAAATAATCATACATTAAGATTATTCTACTCCTACAATCTTGGAGAACAACCTCTCCTACACTCGATCCATCAGCAAAGTTCTACAAAAACTCAAAATAAATAACTTCCTACAAAGAAAAAATAAAATAGTTAGATTGAAAATAATCTTCTTTCTCAGATCTGAAAACAACCCTTCTTCATTGCATGAAAGCGTTGTCTGAATTGTTGAAGAAGAAGAAGTATCTGAAACTTGAGAACAAAGATATGATCTTGAGAAACGATAGATCTCTGGAAGTATTTGAATTTGAAATCATGAGATTGATCGAGTCTTTTCTTGTAGGAGGAATCGCGAATCAGAAGATTTATCGGGGATGGTGTTTTTCGGAAATTCGAATTTGAATTCCTAAATGTTTGTGGCAATTAGCGATTATATCAGCGATTTGATTTCCGATTAGGGTTTTCTGAAAGATCCCTTGACTAGTTATAGGCGATTCCTCACTAATGGCTAGATTTTGAACTTAGTTCTACCTTCCATGTGTACTGTACATAGTGGAAGCCCTAAATATAGATAGCCATAAAAATGAGAACAAAAACTATTTAAGTCCATTTCGTCGAGAAATTACGTGAACTCTCGAGACTACTCGAAGAACCAGTGGAGACGTAACATCCCATTTTCTTCCAGAACCCTTAACTTAGACATGTGGTAGGTGAATGGGTTAGGCTAGGTTTGACCCAAGGAGTTAGGGTGGATTCACATTGGACCCATTATAGTGTTCAATCAACTCTAACTTTTAAAAATGTTTTTGGATTAGAATGGCATCGAGTGAACACGATGCCCATCGACAAAGCATCGAGTGCATTGAGTGAACTAAATGCCAATCGATGAAGCATCGAATGTGTTGAGTGAACTCAATGCCATTCGTCTATCCGTGGAGTGCGTTGAGTGAACTCGATTCCATTCGTCGAAGCGTCGAGTGTGTTAAGTGGTCTCAACGCCATTCTACTTTAACAGAAAAATGTTCTAGATTCAATAGGTATAGAGTGAACACGATGCCGTTTGACGAAGCATCGAGTGCGTTGATTTGTCTCAATGCCATTCTACTTTAAAAGAAAAATGTTCTGGATTAAAAATCCGTCGAGTGAACACGACGCTATTCGACGAAGCGTCGAGTATGTCGAGTGGTCTCAGCGCCACTGTACTTTAACTGAAAAATGTTCTTGATTCAACAAGCGTCGAGAGAACATGACGCCATTCGACGAAGCATCGAGTGCATTGAGTGAACTTGATGCCATTTGATGAAGCATCAAGTGTGTTGAGTGAACTCGACGCCACTCTATGAAGCTTTGAGCAATACTCAATGCTTTTGTTCCTAGAGTATTTTTCGGTCTATGATGTGTTTGCTGGTTTATATGTACGACCTGAACTGCATTTTTCGGGATAAGTGCAGATTGATCATTTAAACCCGATCTCTTCAACAAGCCCTATTTAATACATTGATCTTCTAAAGAATACCTACTTAAAGCAATGATTGGTGGTCCAATACTAGGGTCACACGTGGAAAGCAACTTAAACCCTAATTCTTCTTATAAAAAGGGAAGAAATGAGAAACCCTTGTTCTCACTCCCATTTCATGTAAAGCTCGCTGTCACCATCATTGGGCTAGAGTAGTGGGAAACGACTCCTGGAGTTAAGCTTTTGCTGGAGAAACAAGGGATCGAGCTAGTTCACCGGAGCAGTCGTCGACCATGGCTCACCACTACCGCACCTACTGCCAATCTTGCATCCAGGTCCGTTTCTCCTCCCCTCCCTCGGTGCTAGTCTTCTAGATCCTCTAGGAGAGATATCGGGCTCAAATGAGCCCGATGATGTGAGAGATATAGGGAACATTTCGTGCTTTTCCTCCTACTTGGGTTCGCTATAGGATCCTCCTCCGGCGTCCATGTCACATGGAAAATCTAGCCACCACCTCAACGAAGGTGGTGGCGATAATCGCCGGCGGTGGCAGAGTCCCAGGTAATCGAAAATAAGGTTTGAAGTTGCTACAGGTGGGTTAGATCTCAACAATTGGCTATTGTGGAAGATAACCCAATGCCGTCGAATTAATTCCTATTAAACTATAGTGTATGATTATTAATGGTTATATTTCTGTGACATTTATACAGTCTTCTTACATGTTAATTTTAGGCCTGGTATAGACATATTCAGGGAAAGTTATCAACATGAAAAATGTAGCCCTTGGCCTTATCTTTAATTTGACACCCTAAATATGTAATTTTGAGTAGAAAAGCTACTGGTAGGGTCCTTCTCCTAGGACTGCTCCTGTAATATCCCTCAGACAACTAGACCCCTATGAGTGGTTTTGTCATGACTAGGTCATGACAAAACCCTAGGTAGCCCAAGAAGACCAAGTGGACTTGGTAATAAAGGTGTTTGGGATTGAATAGCCTTGGGACCCAAGTTCAAACCCTATGGTTGGACTTTGGGGGTTTGAGAAGGGCATGTCGTCAAATTCCCTTGTATGGACTTTAAACTTGGTAGGGAGGATTCTAGGATAGTTAAAGCCCTCTGGTAAAAATCTTAGAGGATTTGGAGAAAGGTAGACCCCTCAAAACCCTAACCCTAGCTTAGGTCACAAATTTTGTAAAGGTATATTAGGTTATCAAAACTCTGTGCAAAGTTGTGAAATTTGGGTAGTGAAATCCTAGGGTTAGTATGAGTCTAAGGATATATTAATGGGAATTTTTGAGCAATTATTTTGGTACTTCCATTATTATGTAAGTGTTAGCCCTTAATTGATTATTTATTATTTCTGATCTCCTTGACCATAGGAAGCTTGTGTGATTTGGGCTGAGGGAATTTTGAGTTATTATCTTCACACATGAATTTTATTAAATTTGTTGATGAATATTTACAGTACTTACTTCACAAGCTCATTAAAATGAAAACTTGTTCAATAATTAATTTAGATCTCATTAATTGTTGTAAAATTGTGTAACCTGTTCAGCAGTGTTATTAGGTCAATACTTCCATGGGAAAAATTATTCACAATTTTTGGATGGACAATTTCAGTACTTACTTTATTATCCTTTGAAAATGGAATATGATTCAAAATTAAATTTAGAGTTATTTGTTCACTTGAATATTATGAAACTGGACCTAGAGTGATTATAGGTCATTATATACTTGCTTGAATTTTCTAAGAATTTTTGGAAGTATTTTGGCAGTACTTGCTTCCTTAAGATGATTAATGTTGATTCCAATTAAAAATTATGTTCAAAGATTAAATCTTGCTGAAAAATTAGGAGACTTTGGCTTTTCTCTTAAATGGTCATCTTATATTTATAATAAATTTTGTGGAGCATTTGCATGCCTGAAATTGGCAATTCATGTTCAAACTTGGCTTTTGGATTACTTAGGAAATTAAATAAATTATTAATTAAATTAGGAAAAATTATGAAATTATTGATTTATGCTAATTATGTCATGATAGACCCCCAGTAATTATTATAGAGTTATTGGATGATAATTTTGAGTACCTCCCATTGTACACATAATATAGTTTAGGATGGTCTGTGTTTAGTAAAAACTGCAGAAACTGTGTTGGAATATGAATTTGGGCACAGGGGTTGGAAATAGTAGTTTGATGGTTTGGATAAATAAAAATGAGTTTATCTTTGGAAGTTAGGATGAGTAGGGTGTTGGAGTGGCTAGTGTTAGGTGGTGCTCGGGATCGACGAAAGATCGTCTTCCCTGTGGAGGGAGAGTGAAGGTCAAAAATACTTTAGTATTTGATTCAGAGTAACCATAAAGGGATTGGGAGTTGGGTAGCAACCAAAAGCAATAAGTTCCTTGCTAAAGGGAGCTTTGTACTTTAGCCACTCGTAGTTCCTAGTTCCCTTTGAGAGCCATTCACCGGGTATGCCGGGGGCAGTCCTGGGCTAAACTAAACTGTAGGTAAAACTTAATTTCAAGAGTAACTAGCATAAGTAGGGATTCACTTTCACTCACCTAGATGACCCGGGATGTTGGGATGGGTCACTCGGGCTGTAAGCCCGGTGGATTTGGAGATGGGCAGGTTGGCCCGACGAGCTTTGACTCGGTTGATGTTTGTGACGGACGGGATGGTTCTGGGTGCTTTGGCTCGGTAGCTGATACATATGTTGCATGTGCATAAAGTATAAGGTGGTGGGTCTACGGTATTGGAGGATCGATGCACCGACACCAATACGTTGACTCGACAAGTGTGGTTTAGCACTTGGCAAAATAAAGTATGGTGCGCCAGCTGGAAAGAGTATGTAGGAGCTCTGCTTAGTGCACCAGCATTGAGGCATATGATATGTCTGACTGGTAGTGCAATTACCGGTTTAGAGGTGGGCGAGGCCCAACCCATCGCTTCTGTTTGCCACTACGAAGGTATCCTGGAAGGTTAGGCTCTATAAAGGGGGAACTAAAGGTCTGTGTACACACAGTCGAGTGGGTGTGTTACACTTACATGATTCACATTATAGCATACCTGCATGTCATAGCACAACCATTGCATATAACCCCTGACACCTATTATATAATGTGGTATGGGACGCTTTATACAATTGGCCATACAAAACGACCCCTTGGTTTATAAGTTCGTGCGAGCATGCTTATAAATTATGGTTTTTATTCAATAAATATATACGTATGCTTGCTAGAAAACCGACACCCTATCTTATAAATTGGTATGGGACTTTTTATACGATAGGAGCTTTGCAAAAGATCCCTTGGCCTATGTGTTTTCATATAGGTTAAGGTTACTTATTACTTGAGCAGCTTTTCTTACTTTTATTATTGCTATATATATGCTCATAAAATTGCTAGTCTAGTTCCATCATCACCTGCATTTATTAATCTCCACTATCATGTCCTCTCCTTTCTTCCTCCCCACTCGGTTCCTAGGAGCCATGGGGGAAGGGGCGGGGGATGATAGGACTTATTCTTTTAGACTAACAATTTTCGAACCACATCATTTTAGGGGACCATGGAGCCCAGCATGGAGGAGCAGCCCCGGAGGTTGGTACTCTTGGAGATGGGAAAGTCTAGTATCGGAGTTCAGACTACTGGGACTGTGAGTCCCGATCGTTAGTAGTTTATTAGTTTTGCTTCCGCTATAAGTGATATATGTAGTGAGGATTTGGATGTACTTGGCCTGAGCCCTTATTCTAGTACTTTTATTATATTTTTGGACACTCCCTTCGTGGAGAATATAAATCTTTATATGTGATTTCTATGGACTTGCTCTTATTATTTTGCTACTATTGTGATCTTGTTTGGCCGGCAGAATCGGCATTTTGCAGTGGCTATCTTCCCGGTACTGTAGGTGTCACAGCAAAGCGACAGTTCTGGGCCTAAGACCCCGATGTTTCAAAAAGGGGGGGGGCTCTTACAAGTGGTATCAGAGGGGACCTTGATAAAAAAGTAGCAGTCCACAATCCCTAGGTCACCCCCGCACGAGTTTAGTTTGGGGACAAACTAAGCAGCGAAAGCAGTGGTGGGCCCATATGGGAGATCACATGTAAATTTTCCACCTTTAGTTAGGTTTTAGTAAATTACTTACGAATGACTTTTGTCACGCAGCCCCCAGCATAGCCTACAACACAGGACGGAGTCCAGCAGACTCTGAATGTTGCACCACCACCCCCGGTCCCCACTCCGTTTCTACAGTCGGAGATGGGGCAGACTCTGACAGCCATACTGGAGGCTTTCAGGGCTCAGCAGGTTCCGGCTCCGCAGCCAAACTTGGGGGCCAACTAGTTGAGCATTTTACAAGGACTTTCTCCCCCATCCTACTTGGGGACAAAGTCGTCCGTTCGGACAGAGGAGTGGATGGACATTATGTATGAGATGCTGACAGGGATACGGTGCCCTTGGTAGGAGAGGTTACCTTTGTTGGTCTCTTGCTTGGAATCCCATGCCAAGAGATGGTGGAAGAAGTCATTGGACACGACATTTGCTGATAGAGAAGTTGCAGAGAAAGCCTGGGAGGAGTTCAGGGCCGCACTGTTGGAGCATTTTGTTTTACAGTCGGCTAGAGATGAGCTGGAAGATAGATTTTTACAATTGAGACAGGGTAACAAGACAATGGTGGAGTACAACCGGGAGTTCAATCATCTAGCCCGGTTTGTGGACTCTTATCAGTTGGATGAGGCAGGATACACTAAGAGGTTAATAAGGGCCTACGAGAGGATCTGAGGGAGGCCCTGTTGTTCATGTCTAACGGGCCTATTCCACATATATTGGAGATGGCGAAGAGGATCGAGGTAGATTGGCACACTACTCGAGGCCAGAAGCGGCAAACTGAGGATCAGAACCGGGGAGCCATAAATGATCAGCGACAGGGTCGTATCACTCATGGGAGAGATGGAGGAAGAGCAGAGGACCAGCCTCATCAGGAGGTGAGACAGGAGCAAAGGGAACAAGTAGTGGTGGCCCCTCAGCCTCTCCAGATATGGGAGATGCAGACACCCGGGGGTATGGAATATCCCCCGCCAGAGTGCTTCAACAGTCATCAGGTGGGGTATATTTGGAGGAACTTCCCCATGAGGGGGGCACCACCTCCAGTGCCACCGGCTGCACAGACCGCTCAGTATTTTGGAGGCCGAGGATGTGGCGAAGTACATGGATACCAGAGTTGGGACCACAGGCAGGAGAGGGAGCAAGTGTATGCTCTAAATCTAGCTCAACCACGGAACCCGGAGCAAGTTATCACAGGTATGCTAGTAAATTTTATGCTTTCTTTCCTAAACTTTTGGATTCATGGATATAGAATTTACAGACTAGGAAAGAAAACTTTAACTAGATTTCTAAGACATTTAACTACCCCAGACATAGTCTTCATCAGCGGTAAGCCCACTTATACACTGTTCGATACGGGTGCTTCACACCCGTTCGTGTCGGAAGCCTTTATGGAAGGGTTGGAAGGAGTGGATTTATTCAGAGGCTTGATGATGAGGATACGGCTATCAGATGGATCAGAGCTATTCACATCTGCCCACTACAATATGGAGGCGGAGATTAGCGAAAAGGCATTCGAAGCACCAATAATGATCCTAAAGATGCCAGTCTTTGATTTGATCGTAGGAATGATATGGTTGCATTGGAACCATGCCAAGAATTACTGTCTGTCAAAGAGGATCACCGTGAGGCATGGGGATTCCCACATCATCATCAAAGGTATTAGACCAATTTCCCCTCTCTTCTTATCATCCGTACAGGCCGTCAAGTCCCACTTGTAAGGGGAGGAGGTCTATGAAGTACTGTTTGAATTGGCTGAGGCATGGGATTCTATCTCTGATATCCCAGTGGTGCGATATTTTGTTGACGTATTCCCAGAGAAGCTGCTAGGGCTACCCCTGCACTGTGAGCAGGATTTCCGGATACAGCTGGTGCTAGGGGCTATGCTGGCATCTAGAGCCCCTTACCGAATTGCCCTGAAGGAGTTGACGGAGTTTCGAATCCAGTTGCAGGAACTAGTGGAAGCCGGATTCGTCCGACCAAGCTCTTCACCATGGGGAGCCCCGGTACTGTTCATCAAGAAGAAGGACAGTACACTTAGATTTTGCATCGACTACCGATCACTGAACCGATTGACAATCCAAAATACATATCCATTGCCAAGGATAAATGAGCTATTTGATCAAATGGAGGGGGCACATTTCTTCTCGAAGTTGGATTTGATGTCGGGCTATTACACGCTACGGATTCGAGAGGACGATATTCTAAAGACTGCCTTTAGTAGTAGATATGGGTTGTTTGAGTTTACAATGATGCCTTTTGGGCTCACGAATGCACCGTCGGCATTCATAAGCCTTATGAGCTGGGTGTTCGAGGCATATCTGGATGTGTTTGTCATTTTGTTTATTGATGACATCCTCATCTACTCGAGGACAGAGGAGGAGCACACTCGACTTCTGACACTAACCCTAGAGAGACTGCGGGAGCACTAACTTCATGCGAAGTTCAGCAAATGCCAGATCTGGTTTAAGGAGGTAGCTTTCTTTGGCCATATCATCAGTGGTGCTGTATTGGCAGTGGACCCGGCAAAGATTCAGGCAGTTAAGGATTGGACGCAGCTGAAGTCGGCAACACACTTGTAGAGTTTTCTAGGACCTGCCGGTTATTACCGGAAGTTCATAGAGGGATTTTCTCGTATTTCCCTACCACTCACCTCCCTGATGAGGAAGGATGCGCCATTTGTCTGGACCCCGCAGTGTGAGTTGGCTTTTTAGGAGTTGAAGGATCGACTCACCTCGGCACCTACACTTGCCCTTCCTTCGGGGAAAGAAGGATTTCAGGTCTACGTCGACGCTTCCAACAACGGCATGGGTGCAGTGCTGAGTCAAAATGGTCATGTGATAGCGTACGCCTCACAATCGTAAAAGCAGCATGAGCAGAACTACCCTGTTCATGACTTAGAGATGGGAGCAGTCATATTTGGTCTGAAAGTCTGTCGACACTATCTGTATGGTGTCCACTGCGACATATACTCCGACCACAAAAAATTTAGGTATGTGTACATGCAGAAGGATCTGAATATCAGGTAGAGACGATGGGTGGAGTTTCTAGCATATTATTAGTACGAGATGCACTACCACCCAGGGAAAGCGAATATGGTGGCCGATGCGCTGAGCCAGAATGCTACGACCTCAGGAGCAGGACCTCAGTTGTTGGCCATGGAGTTGGTCCAGATGTTGGACAAGATGCAGATATTCCTAGTGTTATAAGATCACCCAGAGCAATACCGTGAATACCTATCGTCGGTGGTTGCCACAGATGAAATTCGAGTCCAAGTCAGAGATGGACAGAGGCAGGATGCCAATCTAGAGCCGATAGTCCGGGCCTTAGAAGCAGGCACTACTGGCGATTACACATTGACAGATGGCCTAGTGTGCTTTAGAGGATGGGTTTACATACTAGAGGGAGGCAAGGTCCGGGAGGATATCATGATGGAGGCCAACTGAAGTCGGTATTTAGTACACCCGGGAATTACGAAGATGACTGCGGATCTAAAGAAGACCATGTACTGGTCAGGCATGAAGAAGGATATCACCTACTTCGTGGCCCACTGCGAGACATGCCAGTTGGTCAAGGCAGAGTGCAGAAACCCCGCATGATTGTTGCAACCACTTCCACTGCCGGAGTGGAAGTTTGAGGATATCGCGTTGGACTTCATACATGTCCTTGCCCGATCGCGGACGAGAAACGATTCAATCTGGGTAATAGTTGACCGGCTGACGAAGGTAGCTAGATTTATCCCTATCAGGAAGGATGACTCGATTTGTGTGTTGGTTCAGATATTCGGGAGTCAGTTCATCCGTTAGGATCTGCTGTGACTATGCATTTTGGATTGCAGAGAACCTTGGGAAAAGTTGTTGCCACTGGTCGAGTTTTCATACAATAATAGCTACCAGTCCAGCATAGGGATGGCTCCTTATGAGGCCCTATACAGACGGAGGTGTAAGACTCTACTGTCTTGGGTACAGGACGAGGATCCAAATTCTTTGGGTTCGGAGTTTGTGGAGGACACTAAGGCTTAGGTGAGGCTGATACGGGACAAGATGTTAGAGGCACAGAGCCGACAAGCTAAGAACTACGATGCTCGGCATCGTTAGGTAGAGTTTAAGGTGGGGGACTGTGTATTCTTGAAGATCCGACAGATACATGGAGTTTCACGGGTGCGTGGTCGAAAGAAGAAGCCCAGCCCGAGATATATGGGGCCTTACAGGATCCTGGAGCGGATCGGTCACTTCGCATATAGGCTGGAGTTGCCACCGGAGCTGGAGGGTCTGCTTGGTGTGTTCTACGTATCTTCTCTCAGGATGGTTCTACTACACCTAGAGCATCATATTACGGCCATGGATGAGTTGGTGGCATCTGATCGGTTAGTTCACCTGGAACCGATCCGGATCGACGACAAGGGAATACGAGTCTTGCGCCGCAAGAAGGTTCCATTGGTCAAGGTTCTGTGGAGAAATCATGGGCAAGAGGAGCACATATGGGAGCCATAGGACTTGATGAAACAAAGGCACCTAGAGCTTTTCAGTCAGGTACTCCTTATAACCTCTCGGGATGTTACAATTTGCTTTCACATTTAAAACCCCGTAGGCCTAAATAGAATTTTGAGGATGAAATTTTTGTTTATGTATTGGGATTTGTAACATCCCTCAGAAAACTAGACCCCTAGGAGTGGTTTTGTCATGACTAGGTCTTTACAAAACCCTAGGGAGCCCAAGGAGACCAAGTGGACTTGGGAATAAAGGTGTTTAGGATTGAATAGCCTTTGGACCCAAGTTCAAACCCTATGGTTAGACTTGGGGGTTTGAGAAGGGCATGTGGTCAAATGCCATTTTATGGACTTTAAACTTAGTAGAGAGGATTCTAGGGTAGCTAAAGTCCTCTGGTAAAAATCTTAGAGGATTTGGAGAAGTGTAGACCCCTCAAAACCCTAACCCTAGCTTAGGTCACAAATTTTTTAAAGGTATATTAGGCTATCAAAACTCTGTGCAAAGTTGTGAAATTTGGGTAGTGAAATCCTAGGGATAGTACGAGTCTATGGAAATTTTAATGGGAATTTTGGAGCAATTATTTTGGTACTTCCTTTGTTATGTAAGTGTTAGCCCTTAATTGATTATATATTATTTCTTATCTCCCTGACCATAGGAAGCTTGTGTGATTTGGGCTCAGGGAATTTTGAGTTATTATCTTCACACATGAATTTTATTACAAATTATTGATGCATATTTTTCAGTACCTACTTCACAAGCTCATTAAAATGGAAATTTGTTCGATAATTAATTTAGAGCTCATTAATTGTTGTAAAATTGTGAAACCTGTTTAGCAGTGTTATTAGGTCAATACTTCCATGAGAAAAATTATTCAAAATTTTTGGATGGACAATTTCAGTACTTACTTCATTATCCTTTGAAAATGGAATATGATTCAAAATTAAATTTAGAGTTATTTGTTCACTGGAATATTATGAAACTGGACCTAGAGTGATTATAGGTCATTATATACTTGCTTGAATTTTCTAAGAATTTTTGGATGTATTTAGGCAGTACTTGCTTCCTTAAGATGATTAATGTAGATTCCATTTAAAAATTAGGTTCAGAGATTAAATCTTGCTGAAAAATTGTGAGACTTTGGGTTTTCTCTTAAATGGTCATCTTGTATTTATCATAAATTTTGTGGAGCATTTGCATGCCTAAAATTGGCACTTCATGTTCAAACTTGGGTTTTGGATTACTTAGGAAATTAAATAAATTATTAATTAAATTAGGAAAAATTATGAAATTTTGGATTTAGGCTAATTATATCATGATAGACCCCCAAGAATTATTATAGGGGTATTGGATGATAATTTGGAGTACCTCACATTGTACACATCATATAGTTTAGGATGGTCTGCGTTTAGTAAAAACTGTAGAAACTGTGTTGGAATATGAAATTGGGCACATGGGTTGGGCATAGTAGTTTTCTAGTTTGGATAAATAAAAATGAGTTCATATTTGGAAGTTAGGATGAGTAGGGTGTTTGAGTGGCTAGTGTTAGGTGGTGCTTAGGATCGACGAAAGATCGTCTTCCCTATGGAGGGAGAGAGAAGGTCAAAAACACTTTAAGGTTTGATCCAGAGTATTATTAAAGGGATTGGGAGTTAGGTAGCAACCAAAAGTAATAAGTTCCTTGCAAAAGGGAGCTTTGGGCTTCAGCCCATCGTAGCTCCTAGTGCCCTTTGAGAGCCCTTCATGGTGTATGCCGGGGGCAGTCCTGGGCTAACATAAACTGTGGGTAAAACTAAATTGCAAGAGTAACTAGCATAAATAGGGATTCACATTCACTCACCTCGATGACTCGGTATGTTGGGATGGGTCACTCTAGTTGTAGGCCCGGTGGATTTGGAGATGGGCAGGGTGGCCCGACGAGCTTTGGCTCGGTTGATGTTTGTGACGGATGGGATGGTCCGGGGAGCTTTGGCTCGGTAGCTGATACATAAGTTGCATGTGCATAAAGTATAATGTGGTGGTTCTACGGTATTGGAGGGTTGATGCACTTACGCCAATACGTTGAATCGGTAAGTGTGGTTTAGCACTTGGCTAAATAAAGTGATGTACGCCAGCCGGCAAGAGTACGCAGGAGCTTTGCTTAGTGCGCTAGTGTTGAGGTGTACTATAGGTATGACTGGTAGTGCAATTAACATTTTAGAGGTGGGCGAGGCCCAACCCACTGCTTCCATTTGCCACTACGTAGGTATCCTGGGAGGTTAGGCTCCAGAAAGGGGGAACTAAAGGTCTGTGTACACAGAGTCGAGTGGGTGTGTTGCACTTGCATGATTCACTTCATAGCATACCTGCATGTCATAGTATAACCATTGCATACAACCCCTGACACCTATTGTATAAAGTGGTATGGGATGCTTTATGCAATTGTCCATGCAAAACGACCCCTTGTTTATAAGTTCGCGCGAGCATGCTTATAAATTAAGGTTTTTATTCAGTAAATATATACTTATGCTTGCTATAAAACCAACACCCTATCGTATAAATTGGTATGGTACTTTTTATATGATAGGAGCCTTTCAAAAGATCCCTTGGCTTATGTGTTTTCATATAAGTTAAGGTTACTTATTACTTGAGCCGCTTTTCTTACTTTTATTATTGCTATATATATGCTCATAAAACTGCTAGTTTAGTTCCGCCGTCACCTGCATTTGTTAATCTCCACAATCTTGTCCTCTCCTTTATTCCTCCCTGCTCGGTGCATAGGAGCCATGGGGGAGGGGCGGGGGATGATGGTACTTAGTCTTTTAGACTAACGATTTTCGAAACAGATCATTTTATGGGACCGTGGAGCCCAGCATAGAGGAGCAGCCCTGGAGGTCAGAACGCTTGGAGATGGGGCAGTCTAGTACCAGAGTTCAGACTAATAGGACTATGAGTGCCGATCACTTGTAGTTTATTAGTTTTGCTTCCGCTATGAGTGATATATGTAGAGAGGATTTGGATGTACTGGGCATGAGCCCTTATTTTAGTACTTTTACTATATTTGTGGACACTCCCTTCGTGGAGAACATATATCTTTATATGTGATTTCTATGGACTTGCTCTTATTATTTTGCTACTATTGTGATCGAGTTTGGCCGACATAATTGGCAGTTTGCAGTGGCGAACTTCCCGAGCGTGAAGGTGTCACCGCAAAGCGGCGGTTCTGGGCCTAAGACCCAGGTGTTTCAAAACAAAAGGAGGGTCTTACAGCTCCTAGACTAGGGTAGAACTTTAAATGAATGCCTAGGTTAAACCATAAGTCTACATGTAGTGAAATTCATGACATGCATGTGTGTACTCTAGACTTAGTCTATGCAAGAAAATCAGAATTTTTGAAGGATTAATTGCTATTGTTTTTGTATGAATATTAATATTAAATAAATGGAATTTAGTGTGATTCCCTTTTCTAAATGAACCAAAATTTGGGTGGCATGGCTCTAAGGTCATCATATGGCATTGAAAAAAATTTGGAGACATTTGTATCTCTGCATGTTAAAGGATCCAACATGTTCGGCGAAGGTAGATTTGTAAATAGTGAGTAAATATTAAAATGGGGTAAAATGGGAATTTAGCCTATTTGACCCAATGCATGTCCATGAAATTTTGGACAGAGACTTATGGATCTAAAATACTCCTTTCGCGAGAAAATTGGAAATTTTGGAATCAAAAATCCCATAAGTTGGAACTTTTTCAAAATTAGTACATTTATGAGTTAAAATGAAAAATAGGGCTACTAAACTTAGAAATTTTCAAATTATTGATTCAAGCCTTAATAGGTCATTTCACTTCTCTGGAAAAATTTATGAGAATTATTGAAAATTTCAAATTATTTGACCCAATGCTTGGCAAGAAATGGGAGTGACAGCTAGGGTTTCTCGTTTCTTCCCTTTTTATAAGAAGAATAAGGGTTTAAATTGCTTGCCACGTGTCACCCTAGTATTGGACCTCTAATTATTGCTTGTAATAGGTTTTTCATGAGAATATAAATGTATTATATAGGTCTTGTTGAAGAGATCGGGTTTAAATGATCAATCAACGCTTATCCCGAAAAACCCAGTTCAGGCCGTACATATAAACCAGCAAACACAGCTTAGGCCAAAAAAAATACTCTAAGTCCAAAAGCGTTGAGTATTACTCGTAGCTTAGTCGAGTTGCATCGAGTTAACTCAACACACTTGATGCTTCGTCAAATGGTGTCGAGTTCACTCAACGCACTCGACGCTTTGTCGAATGGCATCATGTTCATTTAATGCATGTTGAATCCAAAACATTTTTTTTGTTAAAGTAGAATGGCGTTGAGACCACTCAACGCACTCGACATTTTGTCCATTGGCATCATGTTCACTCGACGCTGTTAAATCGTGAACATTTTTCTGTTAAATTAGAATGGCGTTGATACCAATCAACACACTTGACGCTTCGTCGAAAGGCATCGTGTTCACTCGATGCCTTTTGAATCCAGAACATTTTTTTTGTTAAAGTAGAACGGTGTTGAGAACACTCAATGCACTCGATGCTTTGACGAATGGAGTCGAGTTCACTCAATAGACTCAATGCTTTGTCAAATTGCGTCGAGTTTACTCAACGCACTCGACGCTTCGTCGAATTGCATCGTGTTCACTCGACGCCTGTTGAATCCAAAAACATTTTTCTAAGTTAGAGTTGATTGAACCCTATAAAGGGCCCTATGTGAATCTACCCTAACTCCTGGGGTCAAACCTTGTCTAACCCATTCACCCACCACATGTCTAAGTTAAGGGTTCTGGAAGAAAATGGGATGTTACACTGATTATCACTCCTTGGTTGGCATCACCAATTATTTGGTGTCTTGGATGATCCTTTAGATGCCTGACAGCTGGAGGCAATCTTCCTTCAGCATTTTGAGCTTCGGTGGCTGCATCTTGCTTTTCGCCATCCACATCATGTTAGCATTGCCCTTTTTCTTGAATGCACACTCCTTCATCTTTATCATGGTCATTTACAAAAAGTCTCACCTCCCTCATATTTAGGATTTGTGGAATACGTCGTGCATGTTCCCTTACATCGGCGGTATCTCCAGCCGGTAAGCCAAAGGACTGATCCGCTCCAGGATTAAGTATGGTCCCATAAATCGAGGTATGAGATTCTTGTGCTTCTGCTCCTGCAAAATACTATGCACCGAATGTCACAACCCGCATTTTCTCCGAATTAAAAGATATATCAGAGTAAGGAGAAAACACGCACCGTGATGGCACGTCGTGTAGTGGATAATTTAAGATGCTTAGGTAAGACTCCAACTCTACATTTTATAAGAAATTCATAAGTTATTATGAACGAAATCAAGTTTTAAGTTAAGATGGCCGTATCCCTCGGCACGATGGATCAAGTAGTCCATGAGTAAAAATATAGTTATACGCTGTGAAAATACTTTGATTATGTTGATTTAACATCCTACGCGGGCATAAACATCCCCGAAGGACAACCCGTGGCATGCAAGACTCTAGATTTATTATAAGTATAAAAATAGTGTTTATGTTATCTTAGAAAATTGTATATTAGATTTAGAAAAATGGGACGTATGAAATACTAGTAGTAATGCTTTTATAAGTTAAAATACCTAACATGTAACCTATCATAAAACATTCCCAGAGAGCAAGTAAATACAACCACGAAGAGGTAAAACTAGTAGCTTAGTAAAGTTATTAGCATTTTAGAAGAAATCCACCAGTGAGCGTCAACAACTTAACACGAACCCACTGGAGAGCATGTATGTCTGTACTAATAAGAAGCAACCAAAAACTACCTCACAAGGGTGAGGAAAACCTCTGCAATATAGCAGCCCACTAGTAAAACTAACCTAGCCGCTAAACTGGCTACTGCCCTGAACTTGAGGCATTCAAAGAAAGAACACCTCGGCAAGAAAATACAAGTGGTAAAAGGAATCAATTAGATAACAATAAAGTGAAAACAAAAAGGGGTTTACCAAACCCTAATATAAGGAAAAGCTGACAACCTCAGCTGAATAGGAAAATCAAACAAGGGTAAAAACTACCTTACCAACACTAAGAATAGGAAAAAATTTCACCAAGTGCGATAAAGATCCATACTTTAGGAAACTTGCATATAAGTAAGTGTGAACATCAGAGAATAGACTTCTCATAGCTTTATAAGTATGATCACCGGGGAAAAACCACCACCTATAGGGGTGGGTACCTAACCAGCACACCGATAGTCACAAATCTTAGCCAAACTTTGGGGGAAAAACTTGCACCTATAGTGGTGGGAACCTACCCAACACACCAACTGTCACAACCTTGAAAGGAACCAAAAGAAGGTGGTCTTATACCTTGACAAACCCAAAACTAGGGAAAAACTAGCACCTGAGATGGTGGTAACCTACCCAACACACCCTAAATCAAAAAACCTTCAAGGTCAAAAGATCTGCTAAAATACCAGCAATCATAGCCAAGACACAGAAAACCAATAACTAAGTCCATAGAAAAGCATCAAGTATACTCGACGTCGCGTCGAGTGCAGTCCAGGCTCTCGATGCCAACCAGAAAACTGGATGGCGTTGAGTGTATTCAGCTCAATCAACGTCGTGTTGAGTGTATAACACTCACTCAATGCTTTTATACTTCGATGGAATTTTTAAAGGTGGCGTTGATTGTATTATGCTCATTCAACGCTGTATTGAGTGTATACTACTCACTCAACAGTTTCTAACTTAGACAGAATCTTACAGTATGTCGTTGAGTGTATTCAGCTCAATCAACGCCGCGTTGAGTGTATAACACTCACTCAACGCTTTCTAACTTAGACTAGAAACTTGATGGCATTGAGTGTATAACACTTACTCAATGCTTTTTAACTTAGACTAGAAACTTGATGGCGTTGAGTGTATAACACTCACTCAATGCCGCATTGAGTGTATAACACTCACTCAACGACGCGTTGAGTGTATAACACTCACTCAATGCTTTTTAACTTATAATCGAAATTGGATTCGTGCTACAAGGCCACACTCAATGCTAAACCTTAGTTAGTCGATGCACTCATCGCTAAGACTCAGAAAGCTGCCAGACATACTATCTCACCCAAAAAGAGGCTAATCAACTCCTAACTTTGACCATACTCATGCTCAGGACCAGCATAAATTCTAAAAACTAAGGGAAGGGAGTGGTAGCCTAAACGAGAGCCCAAACACAAGAAAAAGACTCTACAGCAACATGGCAAGGGGGAAGAATCAAAAATAAATCAACTATAATACTAAGTAATATTCAACCTAGTCTCAATTTTTGTATAGTGAAAGAAGCAAGATAATAGGAAACAAGAATAAGCAAGGGGGAGAAAACCGCCACTTGCCTCAACCTCGCCGAGCCCGGCGACACCATCACTCCTTTTCACGGATCTTGTCGAAAGAACTCCTAAGCAGTAAAACCTGAAACATTTCGAGAGGAAGGAAGGTCAAAACCGCAACCTAAACCTCTAAAAATGACAAAACGGGAAAAACTTACCATTGAAACGTAGATCTAGGTGGGAGCTATCCGGATCTATTCTTTGACGATGATTTCATACACCGGAGCTCCTAAAATCGACGGTCGAAGGCTCTCCAAAGACCGCCTCTTTCTCTTTTACACAAACAGGCCAACGGTTTCAAGAAGAAGACGATGAATAGGGTTTCTGTCTTCTCGCAAGGCTATTTATACTTATAGATATAAGTATTATAATAATAATTTATCATTATTTAATCATCCAAACGACTCAAAATTTGCACCAACACGGATTTCAATAAAAATCGCAGTGTAGCTAAAGGTCGACACTAAGAATCCAATGGGGATGTTAGAATTAAAATCCGACAAACAAAACTCGGGAAAAAATATCCGGAAGTAAAAATATCATCATTCACAAAAAGGCTCCACCGTGTTCCAAAATGAACTCCGGCTCACAAGGGAATATCAAAACACAGGAGAAATTAGACAAGCAGATACTCCTAAACAAAAGCCTCAGATACCAAAGAGCAAAAATCACGCTCCGACAACGATAATCACCAACTAAGGGTCAACTTAATGCCCTGACGTCAAAATATCAGGGGCGTTACAGCCACTCCCCCTTAAAAGAAGTTTCATTTCAAAACTTTACGCACAACAGATTCCATAATAAAAGGAATATAATCAAAGATTATAGAAGGGAAATACATACCGTAAGAAACTAGGAGAACAAATGAGGATGAGCCTCCCACATAGCTGACTCTAACTCCCAAGTGGCGCTTTCCACGTCTTAGTTTCACCACAAAAATTTATCCATTGGTATGGTTTTTCTCCGCAACACTCGATCTTGAGTATCCAGAATGCGAGCATACATCTCAACATAGGAAAGATTAGGCTCCAACTGGGGCATAACATCAAGAATCTGTCAGTTGCTGAGCACACATTTCCGCAACTATCTCACGTGAAACACATCGTGCACACCAGGAAAATTTGCGGGAAAATCCAGCCTATAAGCTGATACACCAATATGCTCAACAACCTTAAAAGGTTTCACTAACCTTGGGTCCAACTTATGATTCATTCCAAATCTCTTAATGCCAGCAATTGGGGACACCTTCAGAAAAACTAGGTCCCCAACCGCTAACTCCAAATCAGTCCTTCGATGATTATCGTTCTTCTCATAACGCTCTTGAGCCATACGGAGCTTCTCTCGAATAAGCTTTACAGAAATATCCATCTCTTCTAACGCTTCAAGACCCAGCATCAATCTCTCACTAACCGCGACTCAAAACAAGGGAGTTCTACAATGCCTCCCATATAGAGCTATAAATGGGGCCATCTGCAAAATATCTTGAAAATTGTTGTTATAAGCAAATTCCATCAACCTCAAACGCTCGTCCCACGCTCCTCCATGGTTTAAAATATAACATCTGATCACATCTTCCATGATCTGATTGACTCTCTCCGTTTGACCATTTGTCTGTAGATGATATGCTGTGGAATACCTCAAATCGGTACCCAATCCTTCCAGTTAGCTCTTCCAAAAGTGAGATGTAAACCTTGAGTCTCGATCATATATAATGCTAACAGGTACTCCATGTAGTATGATGACTTCATCCAAGTATAACTCAACTATCTTCTTCATTGAGTAGTCAATCTTAAACAGCACGAAGTGAGCACACTTTGTCTGTCGATCCACTATAACCTAAACTGAATCGTGTCCTCGGGGAGATCTCGACAATCCAGTAATAAAGTCCATGGAAATACTCTCCCACTTCAAACTTAGAATCTCTAAGGATTTACTTACCACCAAGCCTTCCATGATCAGCCTTAACTCGCTTGCACGTGAGATATTCTGACACAAATCTAGCTATATCACCCTTCATTCCATACCACAAGGCAATCTGCTTCAGATCTTGATACATCGTAGTAGAACCAGGGTGGTAGGCAACACTATAACCATAAGCCTCACTGCATAACTTAACTCGACTATCTTCAACATTGGGGATACAAAATCTACTGAAGTACTTAAAAGTACCCGCGTCTTCAATCGAAAAGTCCGGCAACTCCCCTTTCTCATTTCTATTATAAAGGTGCAACAAATCAGGATCTTTCTATTAGTGTAGCCTTGTAAGTGAAATCCATGAAGGCTCTGCAACCACAAAACAGCTAGGTGAGTCACAACCACCATCCAAAATATTCATCATCAGAAATTCTTCAACCAGAGAATCCACAGAAAGATTAAAGACTTTGGTTGTCTTCTTACTCAATGCATTGGCTACCACATTAGCTTTGCCCGGATGGTATTGGATCTCAACATCATAATCTGCAACATACTCTAACCATCTCCGCTAGCGCAAGTTCAATTCCTTTTGAGTGAAAATGTTCTTGAAGCTCTTATTTTCAGTATAAATCTGTTGGGATTTGTCTCCACAATACCTCAGATTTGTGGGAAGTCAGACCCGGAACTAAGATGAATTAAGTTGTATTTGATATTGTGTTTAAGTTACTTGTGCGCAGGACTCTATTGCCAAGTGTAGACCAATGTCAGTCTATAGTGGGTCATCAAACACAGGACCATACAATGTAATCCCTCATTGTGTGATCCAAGGTGTTGACTCACGTATAGTCTCTCTATTGGGATACACTTCATCTAGATGCACTTGGACTCATGGACAAAGAAGGATAGAAGACCTAATTCCAAGAATTCTACTAAGTCCACATACTCGAGTAATATACTCCATATACTCGAGTAGGTGACTTAGTACTCGAGTAGTTGTCTTAAGCATACTCGAGAAAAATCCCTTTTACTTAAGTATATAAGTGTATACTCGAGTAGATCTTCATATACTCGAGTGAGTAAATTTATATATACTCGAGTAAATGGTTTGATACTCAAGTAGGTCTAAGTTATATACTTGAGTAAAGGATTCTGTTGTTATCTGGAAATTATCCTAAGTATACATACTCGAGTACTCCTTTGGTATACTCGAGTAGGTTACTTGTTACTCGAGTAGGTTAACTCTCTTACTCGAGTAGTCCTCGAGTTACTCGAGTAGATGCTTTATTTATACTTGAGTAAGCCTGGACTGGAAATATAAAGGAATTTCTCTAAGTCTATATACTCGAGTAGACTCTCTACACTCGAGTAATAGCTCAGATACTCGAGTAGTTGACTCCCTCTATTATACTCGAGTAAACTGTCTTCCAAGTACTCGAGTACCTCCTTTCTATCTACTCGAGTAACACCATCCTTTTATCCTGAGAATTCCTCTAAGTAGATATACTCGAGTAACCAACTTCTTTATACTCGAGTAGATCTCTTCTGTCACTCGAGTAGTTGAACCCAGATACTCGAGTATGTTGAAACTCATTCACTCGAGTATGCTTCACTTCTAGTTACTCGAGTAGCAGATAGACATATACTCGAGTATATCATGTCCTCTCGTGTATATGACTCTGATTTTTCCTGAAAATCGCTAAGACCTGAATTCCAAAGTAATTTTTTAATTCCTCTTTTCTGATTGGTCCACGTATCATCGTTAATTACGATCATGACCGTTATCAGTCTCCTATAAAAGGTATACGTGATTAGACCTAACCTAACAAGAAAAAGAAAAGGATTTATCAGAGAATATAAGTTTTTCGAGATCTACAAGCCGCCACCGTCGACATCGTTACCTCTCGGAAAAGTCTGAATCACTGAAGCCGCTGCCGCCGCCGTTGATCTTCATCGTGCTCGTGCTGAGTTTCTGATTCCTGATTCAGATCTAAGTTTTCTTCCTCTGATCGTGATCAAAGTTTTGCTTCTCATCATCTTCTACATCCGATAGAAAGAAGTCAAAGAAGTTTTTAGATCTAGGGTTGTCGTGTTCTTCTTCGATCTTTCTGAAAAAGCCCCATCGAACAAAGAGGAAGATCAAGGCCGATCTATTCAGATCTGAGAATTCACTGTTTGTATTATTTGAGTTATATTTCAAACATCTTTATTGTAGGAGAAATTCTCTCCAAGATTTGTAGGAAGTTTTAATCTTCCGAGTGTAGATCCATTTTGGGATCGAGTTTTGTAGGAACGTTGTTCCGAGGTGTAGGATCGTTTTGATCCGAGATAGTGGAGTAGCCAAGTCTAGTGGTTTACTAGATTGGTGAGGAAAGTGGACGTACCCAAGGTTGGGGAACCACTATAAATCTTTTGTCGTCTGTGATTGCTTGGTATTATGCTGTGCTGGTTCCTTAAATTTTTATTCCGCAAATAGACGCACATCTCACCTATTCACCCCCCTCTAGGTGATTTAGGTAGACAACTTCCTCTTTCAAAATCTTACACAATGCGCCATATTATAGGTGTCTCAATAGCTTCAGAGCATAAATCACTATTGCGAACTCTAAATCATGCATAGGGTAATTCCTTTCATGAAAGGAAGTCCGTGGGATATCCGCCTCACGAATCCTCAAATAGTGATAGCCTGAATGAAGGTCAATCTTTAAAAACACAGAACTACCACACAACTTATCAAACAAATCATCTATTCTCGGCACGGGATACCTATTCTTGATAGTCACCTTGTTCAGTTCTCTATAATCATTGTACAGCCTCATCGATCCAACCTTTTTCTATACAAACAAAATGGGAGCACCCAACAGCAAAGAACTCGGTCTAATGCAACAATTCTAAAGCATCTCATCAAACAAGGTACGCAACTCCTCCAGCTCACGCAGGGCCATACAGTACAGTGCCTTAGTAATAGGATGGGTATCTGGCTCCAAATCTATGACGAACTTCACGTCTCTCTCAGGAGAAAGACTAGGAAGATTATCAAGAAATATATCAGGAAACTCATGCACTACGGGGATCTCCCCTAAACATGACAAACCAACCTTGGTTTCCAAATTTGAAACCAAACAAGCTAAACATCCGGAATCTAAAAGCTTCTGAGCACATACCGTAGAAATAATCTGAGAAACCCGTGCACGGATAGCCATAAACACTCCTGGGTTGACCACTGTCCATCATGAAGTCCAAGCGCTTAATCTTGCACTGGATAACAACATCATATCTTGACAACCAGTCCATGCCCAAGATCACATCAAAATCTTCCAAGTCTATCACCTTCAAATCAGCAACCGCTATAAAATCACCTAATAGAATCAAACAATTCTGAATACCTTGGTCTGATACCACAGAATTACCGAAAGGAAACTTGACACTAAACGCATCACCAACCCGACTGAGAGTCAAACGATGAAGCTCTACAAAAGCCATAGCGACAAACGAGTGGGTAGCACTAGGATCGAATAGAACACGCGCCCAATGGTTATTTACCTTAAACTTTCCAATAAAAATCCCATACGCTACTAAGGAAACAAACGTTGAAACTGTAACTACATACTAAAAGCTAAAACTAGGGAAGGATCAAACCTAATATCACTTGAGTGGACATATGAGCTTCCTCCATCAAAACAACATTCAGCTTGCCCTTTCCCTTATCCAACTTCTGCAGCAGTAGCAAAGCCCGAATGGTGAACTAGTTGCAACAGGGGCTGAGCATGCGTGCACTATGACATGAAATGTCCTTGTCCGCACTTAAAACATCCTCTTTTCTGTCCCCAACAATGGGCAGCATCGTTCACCTTCCGCTTACATGCTGAACAAACTAAATCTCCTTTAGGAACACTTTGGATCGCGTGCACATGCTCTTTCTTCTGAGATCCTATCCTCTTAAAACACTTCTCAAATGGATGGCCCGGTCGGCCACAGAAACTTTACGTCTTTGCTTTTCTTCCTTGAAGCAAAACTGGATTCCCGAAGACTCTTGCCCTCGTTAGACTTTCTCTTATCTTTTCTAATTTCCTGGCCTCTATTATTGGCATTATTAATTGCCTCGACCTTCAACGCAGCCTCTACCACTTCAGCATAACTTGCTGATCCGTATGCACTAGCTAGCGGATTGATGTCACTCAATAGACCACCCAGAAAACGTTTAACTCTATTAGATTCAGATCTTACCAAATAAAGAGCAAATTTTCTCAGTTTGATGAACTCAATCTCGTACTCACTAACTATGAGTTATCTTTGCTTTAATCGCAGAAAATCAATCATCAGACGGTCTAGCTCGACCGATGGTAGAAACTTCTTCAATTGCAGCTCTTTGAAAGATTCCCAAGAACATCCATCCTTCAGATTCTCCTTTTCTCTCAGCCACCAACACTTTGCCAAGCCCTTAAGCTGATATGCAGCGATCATTACTCGATCATCAAAAACTACTGAGTATGAGAACCTCTCCTTGATGGCTATAATCCAATCATCCAAAGCCATGAAATCTACCCTACAATCGTAAGTAGGGGGTCCTAATCGCTGGAAATATGAGATAAAAGTCATATCTGGTGGCAACAACACCGGAGGAACCAGACGAGCAGGGGGAATAGGAAAAGCCAGACCCACTATAAGGTCTTGTACTCTCGCAGCTGTCCTGACACAACAGATAATAACTCTTGGATCTACGACTATATCTCCACCATTTTCCTCGACAAAGTCTCATTGCTCTGCCATATACTTTCAATCACCGCAATGCTCTACACACCCGAAGAATCTCCCACTGACTGGATAGTCGACCTAGTCACCACACGCTTAGGCACCATTCAAATAAAACAACGAACACTAATTAAAACCTAGCCAAACTTGTAGCACCAAACAACATAATCCAGACAAAATATACTTAAATACTTGCTCAAGCTGCTAACTTGCTCTGGGATTTTCAATTATGATGTCATGCCTAACTTAGGATGATATACCATCATCCTATTGACTCATGTGCATAAACTATGGATGCATGAATTTCTTATTCTTTTTTGACTTAAACACATGTGTGTACGTACGTCAACATGCAAATCTTTAGCTTGGCATGTGTACTGATGCAATGTTATGTCATGTATGTTGTGTTATATAATCTAAAAAGGCCTTAATGCATGTTATGAGTGGGGTACACATGAAATGTTATGCATCCCATACTACATAACATCATATGCAATGAAAGAGAAAACCAGCTAAAGGGCATCCATGTGATGGTAGTTATGAATCTCATAATACATAACCGTCATATGTTTACACCTATGGTAAATCCATATACAAACACATATTATGCATCTCATACTACATAATATGCCATGTATACTTCTTATCATGCTATGGGTATAGTGTTCATGCTTCACCCAAGATATACTGATGACATATCATTGTGTGTATGATACAACACTAGACAACTGACACTTACTAGAGACGGTTGCTCGACCAATTCTTATACCAACTATCACAACTTGCATTTTCTCCGCATTTGAAGATATATCAGAGTAAGGAGAAAACATGCACCGTGATGCCATGTCATGTAGGTGATAACTGCAGACGTACAAGCAAGACTCCAACTCAATATTTTATAAGTAATTCATAAGTTATTATGAAAGAAATCCAGTTTTAAGTTTAGATGGTCGTATCCCTAGGCATGGTGGATCAACTAGTCCACGAGTAAAAATATAGTTATACACTGTGTAAATACTTTGATTATCTTGATTTAACATCCTACACGAGCATAAACATACCCAAAGGACAACCCGTGACATGCAAGACTGTAGATTAATTATAAGTACAGAAATAGTCTTTACGTTAGCTTAGAAAATAGTATATTAGTTTTAGAAAGATGGAATGTATGAAATACTAGTAGTAATGCTTTTATAAGTTTAAATACCTAACATGCAACCTAGCATAAAGCTTTCCCAGAGAGCAAGTAAATACAACCACGAAGAGGTAAAACTAGTAGCTTAGTCAAGTAATTAGCATTTTAAAAGAAATACACCAGTGTGCGTCAACAACCTGACATGAACCCATTGGAGAGCATGTACATCTGTACTAACAAGAAGCAACCAAAAACTACCTTACAAGAGTGAGGAAAACCTCTACAATACAGGATTCCACTAGCAACACTAACCCAGCTACTCAACTGGCTATTGCCCTGAACCTGAGGCATTCAAAGAAAGAACACCTCAGTAAGAAAATACAAGTGGCAAAAAGAATCAATTAGATAACAATCAAGCGAAAACATAAAAGAGTTTACCAAACCCTTCTAGTAGGAAAAGCTGACAACCTCAGCTGAATAGGAAAATCAAAAAAGGGTAAAAACTATCTTACAAACCCCAAGAATAGGAAAATATTTCACCAAGTGCGATAAAGATCAATGTTTTAGGAAACTTGCATATAACTAAGTGTGAACATCAGAGAATAGACTTCTCAAAGCTTTATAAGTACGATCACCGGGGAAAAACCGGCACCTGTAGGGGTGGGTACCTACCCAGCACACCGACAGTCACAAATCTTAGCCAAAACACCGGGGAAAAACTGGCACCTACAGTGTTTGGAACCTACCCAACACACCAACAGTAATAACCTTGCAAGGAACCAAGGGAAGGTGGTCTTATACATTGACACACCCAAAACCGGGGTAAAACTGGCACCTGAGATGGTGGGAACCTACCTAACACACCCTCAGTCAAAAACCAATTAGGGTCAAAAGATCTGCCAAAATACCAGCAATCATAGCCAAGACACAGAAAACCCATAACCAAACATTGGACTTCTACCAAAATAAAAGCAGGAATAAATCCCAAATAAAAATTTGCCTAAGAAAAAACTTGACGAAAATAGCAGGCACTAGACTAATTTTATTTAGCAAAACTAGCCTGCTGGTGATATACCATGAATCAACAAAAAAATAAAACTAAGTCTATAGAAAGCATCGAGTATACTCGACGCTTTCTATAGAGTGCAGTCCATGCTCCTGACGCCAACCAAAAAATAGGATGGCGTTTAGTGTATTTAGTTCACTCAATATCGCGATGAGTGTATAACACTCACTCAACGCTTTTATACTTAGAATTTTAAACGATGGTGTTGAGTGTATTCAGCTCACTCAACGTCGTATTGAGTGTATACCACTCACTCAATGCTTTCTAACTTAGACATAATATTACAGGATGGCGTTGACTGTATTCAGCTCACTCAACGCCGCGTTGAGTGTATAACACTGACTCAACACTTTATAACTTAGACTAGAAACTGGATGGCGTTGAGTGTATAACACTCACTCAACGCCGCATTGAGTGTATAACACTCACTCAATGCTTTTTAACTTAGAATAGAAACTTTATGGTGTTGAGTGTATAACACTCACTCAACGCCATTGAGTGTATAACACTCACTCAATGCTTTTTAACTTAGAATAGAAACATTATGGTGTTGAGTGTATAACACTCACTCAACGCCGCGTTGAGTGTATAACACTCACTCAATGCTTTTTAACTTAGACTACAAACCGGATTCCTGCTACATGTCCACACTCAACGCTAAACCTTAGTCAGTTGACGCACTCAACGCTAAGACACAGAAAGCTGCCATACATACTTGTTGGGTATTGTATCCACAATGCACCTGATTTGAAGAAGCCCCTGGACCAGCTATGGTGAATTGACATTGTATTTGATCATTTGTCTTCAAGTTGTGCTTGCAGTTATTCCACGCTAAGTACACACCAATGTCAGGGTGCAGTGGGTCAATATACACGGGTCTGCGCAACATAATGCCTCGTTGAGAAGATCAATGTGTTGGCCTACGTGTACTCTCTCTATTGGAGTGTACTTATTTACAAGTACAGGGCTGTGATAGATCAAGAGCAGCCAAGGAGCAAGGATGGGCCAAAGAGCAGCTCACGGGTGGAAAGGCGAAATATCGTCTAAGTAAGAATCGACGAGAATCACTAAGTGATTCTCGCCGATTCGACGAGAATCACTAGTGATTCTCGCCGAATCGTCGAGAACCACTGGCTGATTCTCGCCGACTATCTCCGGCTGACTCAGCGCGTGCAAATCTGCCGCCAAGTCAAAATCATCGAGAGTCATCAAGTGTTTCTCCACGACTCTTCGAGAATGATTCTGCATTCTCGACGATCTATCGAGAATGATTGATGACTCTCGCCGATCCACTCTGGTTTGCCAAGTTGTTCAGCATGATTTCTGCTAAGTAGAAATCGTCGAGAATCGTAGGTGATTCTCGCCGATTCGTCGAGAATCACCTATGATTCTCGCCGAATTTGCCTTAGACGAAATTTTGGTGCTCGCTGGACCGGACCAAGTTTCAGGCACTGTTTTGAATTGGAGCTAGGGTTTCTTTTGGTGGGGCCCACAACAGTCATATTGTATGACCTACTGTATAAATACTTCGGCATTTTGAACAGTAATCAGTACGAATACACAAGAAAGAAAACTGAGCCGCCGACGTGACCTAGATCGCGGATTTTCTCTTCCACCGCCGCCATCGCCGCTCGGGAAGTTAGTCGCCACCGTTGATCATGGATACCTCCTAATCTTCCGGCGACAGAAGCTTTGCCAAGCAACACGTCTCATGTGTCCTTCTTGAGATCCTTTGTCTCTTGGTTAGTAGATCGGGAATACCTTCCCTTTCTGAATCGATCGAGACGATTGATCCAAGGAAGACCATTGGTAGACCTTGCCAGCATAGCTATGAAGGTTTGATCTCTAAAGCTCAGCTACCGCACTTCTTGCCGCTGCCGATCCCGAACGCCAAGCCGCCGCTCTTCTTGCCGCCGCCGGTTTCGTGGAGATTCATTCTAAGTGAGAGCTAAGGTCGTTGACTCTTCGTCTTCGTCAAGAACGCGTCATCGAACGAAGAGGGACACCTAGCACTCCATAAGTAGTTTGTATATTTTTTACATTCCATTTTATTTTTGTTGTAAAGGAACGTAGGTTCCTCGTTTTCCGGGTTGGGTGCAACCCGTGGTGGTGGAGTGGTGACTCCTTCGTTTGGAAGGGTTCCTTCCGTTAGTGTGAGGATTGGATTTCAATCCGGTTAGTGAAGTGACCGAGTCGTCCCTTGTTGGGAGATAGGTCGAAGGGGGAAAGTGGACGTACCCAAATCGGGGAACAACTATAACTGCTTGTGTATGTTTGTGCTGTGTTGTTTTGTTTACTTGTGCAGGTAGAATTTTAATTCCGCTAAAATCGCTGCAAGACACCTATTCCCCCCCCCCCCCATAGGTGAAGGTAGTTGGCACTAGGTGGACTTTCAAGTGGTATCAGAGGGAGGTTGCTCATCAAAGGGGTTAACACCTCGAGTAAGTTCCTGCAATTAGTGTCAACAAGAAGATCAGACTCAAACATGGAGTTGGATTATGATGTCTCTCCTCTAAGACTCCCCTCATGTACAAAGTAGTACTATCCTGTATGGAAGATGAGAGTACTATTTCATCTGGAGTCCATCGACCCTCGAGCATCACTCATTCTGTAAGAGTGTCCCTTCATTCCCATGAAGGCTTCCAGCTCGGGGAAAGATCTCCAAATCCCCAAGTGTCCCAAAGAGATGTCGGAGATAGAGCTCTCACTGTTCAACCTAGACAAGGTGATTCGTCAGATCATCACTGATGTCTGTTCTGGACCATCTCGCTTAAAATTGGACAAGTGTAGGACGGCCAAGTCCATGTGGCAAACCATCTCAGACCTCATAGAGGGATCAGAGAAAGAAGGGATCAGTGGTCAGCAAGAGGATGAATCCTATGTGGGGGTCCTCATTTCTGAAGATGAAGGGCATGATCAATCTGTCAGTATCAGGGCTCCTGTGTCCTTGTCAGAGACTGAAGAAGAAGTTGAGGAAAGCAGTTCTGATGAAGCTGACTCAACAGTCTCTGTCGATCTTGACGGTAACCCTGAACAGCAAAGCCAGGAGCAGGTAACTTCTTCATCATGCCCCTCTCCTCTTGCAGTTCCTAAAGACAGGAATAGTTCAGAGGATTGTCCCTCTAGTGATGCAAGGGATATGGATAGCTTCAATCAGAAGATTGAAAATCTTAAATCCCTTCAGTGTGCTCTTCAGAAGAGCAACTTACTTGTTGAGGAGCAAGTTAAGGAGATTGCTCAGCTGAAGACCTTGATGAATATCCAATTGGAATCCATCAAGGTAAAGGACTCAAAGATCTCGGATCTCGAAAGTCGTCTAGAGACCGAGAAGAGAATAGTTTCTAACTTTTCCACGATAGATGTTATCAAGAGAAAAGAAGAAAATGGGTGGATATCCCGAATTATTAATTCATGGAGAAATGGGGAAACTGTGTTCAGACCCCCTACCCCGAGTAGGAAGGGCACTCATCATGCCTTCAGGTATGACCACAGAAACAACGTTGGTCACTGCAAGAATGATCAGCCCTCAGGTCGAAATACCCACAATGTCAGAGCTGTCATGGCTACCCATGAGAGAATACCCAAGGCTCATTCTAAACCCTTTGTATTCTCAGCCTCAGCTCCAACTCATCATGAATATGAAGGAACCAACTCTCACTACAGTACTTTCCACCCTATGATACAGGAAAGGGGGGTAAGGAAACATGTGGTAAGTACCCATGGGGCCTCTGGAAGTGTGCTGACTGAACGGTTATCTAGAAGTAGGTATAGTTTGTTTTAAAAATTGTTTTACGTATTGCATAGCTTAGTTTAAATCTTTTTTATTGTTATTGTATGCAATTTTTGTTGGAGCTATTTTATAGGTGGCCTTTCTTTGGCACGGCTAGTGCGAAGAACCGACTATCAACCCGAAGAGGCAAGTGTACCTATCGAATTGTAGTACCAAGGTCATATTTAAGACTCGGGGATGTCAAGTACTATTACTCACGCTTCAACTATTATCCTACCGAGAGATTGGCGGGTTTTGAGAATTTTTAAATTAAAACTAAAGATAATTTTTTAACGAAAACATATGATAAAAATGCTAGCATTCGATCAATGATTCACCATGAAATGAGACGAGAGGTATAAAAAGCTAAATTTTAAATTGCAAATTAAACTCGGACGTGACGGATCCGATTTTAGGAAGTAATCTCGCTAGATCATTAAATCCCCTAACTTGTAGACGTTTTGACCGAAATCTCTTTACAAGTCAAAATGGCCTCAAGTCGCATTACCGAAGTGACCCGCACTATTGGATTTGACTCTAATCCGGAGGATTTACGTCATCCTATCTCTAGGGTTGCGTTCAACTCCTTCCTTCTTTGAGTGATCTTTCAAATCAACGAATCTCTCGACTTCTATAAAAAGAGATCAAATGCCTACTACCGTATACCGGAAATACGGAGTCAGCACGATAAGAGTCAAAGAAGGACCGAGAATGAAATAACAAAAATAAAACTAAGAAATAAAATAAACCCTCGTCTCACTTCATGGATCCTCACGATCGAATGCTAAGTAAAATTAGTTACTCATAATTGAAAGAGAAGATAAAATAAGATAAGAGAAAAACATTTTAATTGCTTGATAAAAAAAAGAGTACACAATATATAAAAAAAAGACTACACTATATTAAAGAGAAAAAAGATTATAATAATTAAAACTAGTACAACAATATTGAAAAGAAAACAACCTATAGAACAAGAACCTCACTTCTCTCCAACTCCAACTTTCGCTAAACTTCTTAACATAAAATTGCCTACATAATCAAGAGGGTTGGGGTTCCTTATATAGGAGAGGAAGAAGGTTCTAGATGAGATGGAAATGAAGGGTCATGGGGGTTGGCCAGCCATAGCAAGAGGAAATGGTTCATGCATGAGTTTTAATGAGGGGAGAGAGAATGGGAGGATTCATTTCATTTTCATTTAAGGTAATAAAATAGGGAATGAATGAGGAATAAAAGTGAGGAGAATAATAAAAGGGGGAAGAGGAAGAGAGAGGGGTGGACATGATGTGGCAGGCCCTATGCATGGGAGATGTTCATGCATTCAATAAATGATGAGGGAAGAGAGAGAGGTTGCTTGGTGGGCTTGTTGGTGGGATCGGGTTTGAGGTTGTGGGCTGCTTGGGCTCGGGTGGAGGGGATGCTCCAAGTTGGGCTTTATGTGAGCTGCTCCAAATGGAAGAGCTCGGGTTTCACATGTTGGAGGGTTGCTTGTAGTTGAAGGGATGCACTTGAAGAGGGCTCGAGTTTGGGCATGCTTGGGCTCGGGCTACATCAAATGATTGAGGATCGGGCTGTACCAAGTTCTTGGGTTGGACATGTAGAGGACTTGGGCTTGAACCTACGAACAAAATGTAACATAACATTAGTTAAATTTCATAACAAAACATAAATAGATATAAAACATGAAACACAAAATAACAAGAATAAAATTCATAAAACATATAATAAAACTAGAAATTATCACAACACAAAGGACATTAAATAAAACATAACAAGCATAAAAATACATAGAAATATTATAAAACCTAAGAATTTCTTATGGTAAACTAAACAAAAAAAAATGACTAAAACTAGTCATCAAATTCCCCCATGCTAGAGTATTTGCTTGCCCTCAAGCAAATGGAAATGAAAACTAGGGAAAAGAAATGTGAAATAAACAAGCAAATTTAGGTTTCATAATTAAGAAAAACAAAATATGAAAAATTATACAATCCTAATTCCTATGTTAACAACTAGTGGCGTGAGAAGTGCACAATAAAAAACTTGAAAGTGGAGACCTAAAGATATCATTAGAACATACAGAAGAGTTACATATTTCTAAATTCCTAAAACAAGGCATCCAAAATTAATGAAAATATGAAAGACAAGAGTAGAGATTCTAAATAAACGGAGCATTGAACGAACTACTAGGTTGCTATATAAAAATTAACCCTAAAACACCTCAAGGAAACCTCCAAAGAAATCCATCAATGATGGTGGCCATAGGCTTGTCCGTTCACACTTTCTCCACTACGCAAATTTATGTTCTAAAGATTAATAGGACTTCTAATAGGCGTTAAAACTTGGTTTAGGTAAATGATTAGGAAATGAAAGCAAGGATAAACATGAGGGCTTAAACACTAAACCAAGGTGAGCTTAAAATAAACATAGAAATAGGAAATACTTAAAGTAAACATAAGGCCATGAATTTTTTTCTTTTGAATATATTGGCCAAAACTAACTACTTTTGTTTTCATTTTTTTCTTCTTTTTTGATTTGATAACATTTTGTTAATAACATTTTTTTTCATAAAAGAGAGCTCCAAAAATAGGCTTTAAAATTTCCTTTTCATTTCAAAGATAATACCCCTTCACAAAAATGATTTTTAAGCACAAAGTTTTAGTGTGAAAAATAGGAAAGGCATTTTGGCTTTGGTGAAAATAATGAAATAAAGGTGGAGCTAAATCAAATAAACATGGAAAAGGCCCAAAATTATTTTGCAATGGTAAAAAATTTTTTGGTGGGCAAGAAAAGCTCAAACGAGTCAAAGGGTGGCCTAAATCATTTCTAAAGTACGTAAAAATGACGCACATGCTTCGAGAGTAGCTAGGGACAAGTTCTAGACACCATGAGAGACTGCCCCACAAATGAAAAAGAGCTAATATTACCTAGCAACCATTCGTACGTAACTAACCGAATAAGAAGAGCAACGACAAATTGCTAACTTAAAATGAGAAAATAGATGCCTATATTTGAGAACTAGAAACTAGTAAAACTAAGCTATGTTAAAAATGATAAGTTTAGCAAACCTTTTCAAAGAAATCTATCTAGAACTACAAAACTGCACGGGCCTACACATCACTAGAAGGAACATAAAAATAAAGATGAAAAATAATTTTTGATTTTGTTTTTCAAATAGATTTTAGCAATTTTTTTATTTTGATGGATTTTGATTTTATAATTTTTTTGGGTTTTGTATTTTCTAGTTTTTTTTGGATTTTTTGATATAGTTAAATTAAAGACAATACTCCTAAAAAGCTTAATATAACTAAATTAATTTTGTTTGTGATTTTGTTTTAAAGCTTTTTTTTGAAAGAAATGAAGAAAGAAGACAATTAAACTCTCCCCCATGCTTAGATTCTTCATTGTCCTCATTGAAAAAAACAAAAAGAAAAATGAGAAAGAGAAGGAAACTGAGAAGAAGAGAAAAATGCAGAAAGTAAATTAAATAAAAAGAACAGGACTTCCCTGGGTTTATGAGATGAAGGCGAATGTCGCTCCCCCATGCTTGCTTTTTAACGTACTTGATCATCAGCAGGTTTGACCTGATCCATCTTGATATCAGCAACGTTGGAGCGGAGATCACGAACTTGCACTTGTTTTGCCACCGGAAGGAAGAGCAAAATAAAAGCAGAAAAATTGAGTCCGTAGGCAGGTGCCCAAGATTGCTCTTTATTACAACAATATAATGTTTGAATAATAAAAATAAAAGTCTTCATAATTATTAAAAGAAGTCCAAAAATAAGAAATAAAAAAAGTTTCACATGATGATAAATATTCTGGAGTCCAAGACAAGATCCTCCGTTGCAGGAAACAAAGAATCATTTGAAAAATAAATTTTAAGTCTTTGCCCATTCACTTTAAAATCACCCTTATCGGGGTGTGAAAGCAACACAGTTCCATCAGAAAAGACTTCCTTGATCGTAAACGATCAATACAAACGAGATTTAGATTTTCCAAAGAAAATACGTAGACGTGAATTTAAAAGAAGAACTTGATCGCCTGGCTTAAAATTTTTATGGTGGCGAAAGTTCTTATCGCAATAAATTTTCGTTTCAGGGTCGGGTGGTTTATCAAAATAATTTTAAAATTTTTATCATTTTCAAAAATAAGATTCTCAAGATTCTTTTGTCTAAAATCAGAGTAATTTTCGAATTTTTCTTGTACGGACATAACAGTGTTTTCAAAAATATTTGATGAAAGTTGAGAAAAAGAAGACGAAAAATCCTTTGGAGGAATATAGGAGTCTTTTTTTAATTCATCAATGAAAAAGAAAGAATCATCATTTTGTAAAGAGTTTTTCATTGATTTGTTAATATCAAATGTAACTTCCTCATCTCCCACATGCAGAAAAAGTTTTCCGTCACTCACATTTATGATTGCGCGAGCGGTGGCTAGGAAGGGACGACCAAGTATAAGAGGGACCTCGATATCCTCTTTAATATCGAGAATGACAAAATCCACCGGGAAGATGAATTTGTCGACCTTCACTAGCACATCCTCTACGATACCTAACGGATACTTAATTGAACGACTGGCTAACTGTATACTCATTCTTATAGGGCTGAGAGTGCCCAAACCTAGCTTCTTGAATAAAGAAAAAGGCATCAAATTGATGTTCGCTCCAAGATCCGCTAGCACATGTTTAACAAACAGATCACCAAAAATGCAAGGAATGAAAAAAATACCCGGATTGTTTATCTTTTTAGGAATATTAAAGTTTTTAACGACCGTCGAGCATTCTTCATTTAAGGTTACATGCAATAAATTTTCTAATTTCTTTTTGTTCGTTAACAGTCCTTGAGATATTTAGCGTATTTTGGCATTTGGCTAATCTCTTCATGAAATGGCAAATTGATATGAATTTGTTTAAACATTTCAAGAAAGCATTGGTATTGATCATCTAGCTTATCTTTCCTAAGCTTAGCGGGGTAGGGAGGTGGCAGAAATTCTTTTAAAATCTCTCGATCATTATTTTTAAAACCATCTTTCTCTTTTTCAAAAATAGAGGTTTCTTGTTCATTTTCAAAAATAGAAATATCTTTTTCTTTATCAAAAGTAGATTTTTCATTTCCAAAAGTTGATTTATCATTTTCTGTTGGGATAATTGTTTCCGCAGTAGGTGGGACAATCACCTTTGGCTCTTCCCTTGTGGTTGGCTCGTTAATAACCTTACCACCCCGAAGAGAAATCAAATTTGCATGCTCCCTTAAGTTAGGTTCAGTGTTCGAGGGAAGAGTTCAAGGTGGTCTCTCAAAAAAAGCCTTGGCAAGTTGCCCGACCTGGTTTTTTAAACTTTTCACAGAGCCAGTTAAACTTCTAATATTAGCTTTGTTCGAGCTTATATATATTGAAAGGATTTCCTCCAAAGGGGGAGGTTTTTTAAAATTTTGGTTTTGATGTTGTGTGGTGGTGGTGGAGTGAAATCGTGTGACGGGCACGCAACATTAGCAAGGTTACTAAAGAAAAATTATGATGGTAACGCCATCCAGGATTATAAGAGTTCGAAGAAGAATTAAAACCAGGAGGTGTAGAAAAAGCAGAAAAATTATTGGCAGAATTATTTTGAGCAGGCCTGGGTATGTTCCCCAGATAATCCACCTGCTCGGCAGCAGCAACAGCATTCACATTTTCAAATACCTTAGTGGCGGAGGCAGCAGTCATCTCCAAAATATTCTTGTTCAGCATCTCCACTTGCAGTGCCATTTGCGACACCAAATCCACTTCATAGATACCTGCAGGTTTAGATGGGCGAGTCCTAGACGAATTCCACTGATAAGTGATCATCGCCATGTCCTCAATAAGTTCAAGAGCGGCTTCAAGAGTTTTGCGGTCCAAAGAACCAGCGGAAGCGGCATCTATCATTTGCTTAGTTTCTTGATTTAGCCCATTGTAAAATGTCTGGACCTGTAACCATAGAGGAAGAGCATGATGGGGGCAGCATCTCAAAAGTTCCTTGAACCTATCCCATGTGTCATAGAGGGTCTCATAGGCAATTTGAGAGTATGAAGTTATATCATTTCTTAGCTTTGCAGTTTTGGCGGGGGGGAATATCTTGCAAGAAATTTTTCAGTTGAAATGTTCCAAGTAGTGATTGATCCTCTTGGAAGAGAACTCAACCACTATTTGGCTTTGGTCCTTAAGTAGAAGGGGAAGAGTCTTAGACTAATAGCGTCGTCTAAGACACCATTAATTTTGAAAGTAACACAGATTTCAAGAAAATTGGCAATATGTAAGTTCGAATCTTCATCTTGTAATCCGTTGAACTGTACATATTGCTGCACCATTTGTATGATGCTAGGCTTCAGTTCGAAGTTATTGTTCTCAATTGCAGGTCGAACAATACTTGTTTCAATCCCCTGCAGATTGGGTCAAGCATAATCGGACATGGTCCTTTGCTGAGCCATTTCAAGGTTAGGGTCTCCAATTTCAGAATTAAAATTGACATCCCCGTAGGAATCCTCAACCGCTGTTTGAGAAGTGGAAGCCCCGAATCATAGTTTTCTCTGAAAGGAGCATTCGATTTCTGGGTCCAAATAAACAAGTAGCGACGGATTTGTGCGGGTCATGCACTAAAAAAACAAAGGAGGAAAATAGAAGAGAACGGAGAAGAACTTTAAAAAAAAGGAATTGTTCTCGCTAAAATAAAATGGTACTTAATATAAATTTTTTATATTCTTGCACGAAATGGAATGAAGATTATTAATTAATTTTATTTTTATTTTTTTGTTGCCGAAAATCGGAATTAGACCGCTATTGGCAGACCCAAAAAAATTTTTTTTGAAACATTTGCAGAAGTAATAGCGAAAGTGTTTTCTTAATATTGACAAAAAATTAGTTCCCGGCAACGGCGCCAAAAACTTGGTGGGATGAACCGACTATCAACCCGAAGAGGCAAGTGTACCTATCGAATTGTAGTACCAAGGTCGTATTTAAGACTCAGGGCTGTTAAGTACTTTTACTCACGCTTCAACTATTATCCTACCGAGAGATTGTTGGGTTTTGAGAATTTTTAAATTAAAACTAAAGATAATTTTTTAACGAAAACTTATGATAAAAAGGCTAGCTTTCGATCAATGATTCACCATGAAATGAGACGAGAGAGATAAAAAGCTAGATTTAAAATTGCAAATTAAACTCGACCATGACGGATCCGATATTAGGAAGTAATCTCGCTAGAGCATTAAATCCCTTACTTGTAGACGTTTTGACCGAAATCTCTTTACAAGTTAGAAGGAAAAATGGCCTCAAGTCGCATTACCGAAGTGACCCGCACTATTGGATTTGACTCAAATCCGGAGGATTTACGTCATCCTTTCTCTAGGGTTGCATGCAACTCCTTCCTTATTTGAGTGATCTTTCAAATCAACGAGTCTCTCGACTTCTATGAAAAGAGATCAAATGCCTACTACCGTATACCGGAAATACAGAGTCGGCACGATAAGAGTCAAAGAAGGGCCGAGAATGAAATAATAAAAATAAAACTAAGAAATAAAATAAACCTTCATTTCACTTCATGGATCCTCACGATCGAATGCTAAGTAAAATTAGTTACTCATAATTGAAAGAGAAGACAAAATAAGATAAGAGAAAAACATTTTCATTGCTTGATAAAAAAAAGAGTGCACAATATATAAAAAAAAGACTACACTATATTAAAGAGAAAAAGGATTACAATAATTAAAACTAGTACAAAAATATTGAAAAGAAAACAACTCATAGAACAAGCACCTCACTTCTCTCCAACTCCAACTTTATCTAAACTTCTTAACATAAAATTGCCTACATAATCAAGAGGGATGGGATTCCTTTTATAGGAGAGGAAGAATGTTCTAGATGAGATGGAAATGAAGGGTCATGGGGGGTGGCCAGCCATAGCAAGAGGAAATGGTTCATGCATGAGTTTTAATGAGGGGAGAGAGAATGGGAGGATTCATTTCATTTTCATTTAAGGTAATAAAAGAGGGAATGAATGAGGAATAAAAGTGAGGAGAATAATAAAAGGGGGAAGAGGAACAGAGAGGGGTGGAAATGATGTGGTCGGCCCTATGCATTGTAACGCCCCTGATTTTTCGATGATTTTGTTTGGTTTGGTATCGTCATATTTTTGACGTCATGGCGTTACTTTTAACGTCGGGTTGACGGCGCATCGCCGATAAGGCATTTTCGCGTCCGTTCGGTCGAGTCGGCCAATTTCTTGGTTTTTGTCGAAATCAGAAAATATTTCTATGAGGTTTAAGTTGAGTAATTTTAAACTTGCTCGTCAAGTTTCGTCGCAATCCGAGCATTTTTGGAGTCTCGGCGCGCGATTGAAGTTTTGAGTATTTATGTCATTGTATTAGGAAATTTTTATCTCAGGAATGGCTCGTCGGATTTAGGTTTTGGCTTCGCCATTAGAATCGTAGTGCCAGTTTTCGCCTATGGTGTGAGTTTCGCTTAATTCGGTGCGTGTATGGGCCTCTGTTCTGAACTCGTGTCCCTTTGTTCAAAAAATTTCATTTCAAGAATTTGCGCTTTGTTATCTCGAGTAGCCCGTTTCAGATTTCGATCGGACGCCGTTTTGGGGGTCAAAACGGTGTCGTATCAAAATATAGTAAACATCAAGTTTGTTCGTCTTGACGATAGCTACAACTTTTATGTTGACCACTTTTTGATTTGAAGCCATCTTAGGCGTCTATTTTTGATTTTCCAAAAACTGCTCGTAAATAAGCCGTATTTTTGATTTCTACTCGAGTACCTTTGATCTACACGAGTAACCTTCATTTCACTCGAGTATTTTGCTCTTATACACGAGTAACCTTCATTCCACTCGAGTATTTGCTCTTATACACGAGTAACCTTCATTCCACTCGAGTATTTTGCTCTTATACACGAGTATCCTTCATTCCTCTCGAGTAGTCATGTACAGTCTGCGTTCGGGCACCGTTTTGAGGGTCAAAACGGTGTCGGGTGGAAAAATGGTCAACATCAAATTTGTTCGTCTCGACGAGATCTACAACTTTCATGTTGACTACTTTTCGATTTGAGGTCATCTTTAACCCTTATTCTCGTTTTTTCTGCTGGAACTCGTGTATGGTGCTCCTACTCGAGTATATAGACTCCTACTCGAGTATTTGGGACTCTTACTCGAGTATTTGATCTCCTACTCGAGTATTTGGACTCCTACTCGAGTATTTTTGATCTCCTACTCGAGTATGTAAGCTTCTACT
This sequence comes from Platanthera zijinensis, assembly GCA_039513925.1. Lineage (NCBI taxonomy): Eukaryota > Viridiplantae > Streptophyta > Magnoliopsida > Asparagales > Orchidaceae > Platanthera > Platanthera zijinensis. Next base: position 101,117,973 of record CM077083.1, read on the forward strand.
CGAGTATGTAAGCTTCTACTCGAGTATGTTTGCTGCCACTCGAGTAGTCCTTTCCTGTCAGCGTTAGAGCGCCGTTTTGATGGTCAAAACGGCATCGTATCAAAAAATGGTCAACATGAATTTTGTTCGTCTCGACGAGATCTACAACTTTCATGTTGACCACTTTTCTATTTGAAGCCATCTTGGATGCCTAATTTTGATATTTCCGAGGCTGTCCCTTTTAAGTTGAAATTTTTATAAAAGAAAAAAAAAACTATATATATACTTTTCTCTTAGGTTATTAGGATATAAATTCATCTTCTCCGATACTTCTATTCCGAACCAGACCAGCGGCGAGAGATAAGTTTCTCCATTTCGTGAATCTTCCAGTGGCCGCCGACGGAGCTCCGGTGCTCGGAATCTTCAACCGATCGTAGATCCGGAAAGCTCTCACCGAGAGCTACGCTATCGTGGTAATTTCTTCCTCTTTCCGTGAGTTTTCTTGTTAGGGTTTTTTGGCCCTAACCCCTTTTCTGCCATTGTTGTTTAGATCTCTACTTCTCCTGAGTTCTTTTGTCCCGATCTGCGGCGTGGAACGATTCAGAGAACGTTTCCGGTGCAACCAAGGCAAGTAGTGGTTTTCCCTCCTTCTTTCTCGTCCGATTTTGATGGTAACGGTTAAACTTTAGTTCTCAATCCTTGTGCACGTTTGAGATTCGGTTTAGTATGCTTGTTGAGTCTTCCTTGTGAGTTTTCTTGGTTTTTATTTAGTTTTTGGCATGAAAAATCCCGTCTTGTGGAGTTGTAGAAATGCGATGTAGGGTTTTATTGTGGGCTTTTATCGCCCTATTTATCGCGTTAGAAATTACCTAGGGTCGTAAATCGTTTCTAGAGGTTGATCAACCGTGTTTTTAACCTAAAATATATCGAGTAGAATCCGATGTGCCAAATCCTGTGATTTATTTCCTAGTGACTCGTTCTTGCGGGTGTTTGTGGGCAAATCCACCGACCGCAAGGTTTGTTTTCCTTTATTAGTGGTCGTGCAACTCTATTGGTGGTTGGGCATCCTGCGGCGATTAGTGGAGTGTATAAGTCTCCCCCGCAATTAGACGGATTTTAACATCTGTGAGGGGTGTGTCCTTATTAGTGAGCACCCTGCCTGTTTAGATAGAGTTGACCACACGCGACTAATAAAGTTGTTTGTTTTGGGTTTCTTTCTTATGATTTACTCATGCCTTTGTTTTCCCCCTGCCTTGGGTATCTTGCATGATTGGTTGTACGTGACGTTTCACGTAAGTTCTATTTCTCAAATTTTGTTTTGTACCTTATTTCAGTACTTTGGGTCCTGGGTTGGTACCCCTTTCGACCTTGTTCATTTGTTTACTTTATTTATTCTCTTGCCACTACTTGTACCTTCTTGCTGAGGTGTTCTGTTTTTTTTTGGAATGCCTCAGGTTCAGAGCAGTAGCAGATAGTGGAGCTAGTTTTGGTTTTCTGAGCAGTAGTGTTGGCTGTGGTTTTGCACCTCGCCATAGCGAGGTAGTTTGTCTTTTTAGTTGTTTTCCTTAGTTCAGACATACCTATTACTGTGGGTTCGTGTCAGGTTGTTGACGCCCACAGGATTGTTGATTTTTGACACTTGCTGGCTGTAGTAGTTTCTTATGTTTTGATTTAGATAACTTGCTCTCTGGGATGATTCCTTTCTAGGACTGCATGTTAGGTATTTTGACCTATAAAACCCTACTATTAGTAAAGCATACTTATCATCTCCTTCAAAACTAAGCCACTACTTTCTATTTAGCGTAAAGACTTTCCTACCCGTATTATAAATCTAGGGTTTGCATTGTATGAGTTGTTCCTCGGGGACATTTATACTTATGTAGGATATTAGAGTCAATTTAAATAAGTATTTTCCGCAAGCGTAGAATTTATATTTTTAAATCGTGAACTAGATGATTCACTAAGCCGAGGGATACGGCTACCATCATAACTTAAACTGGATTTTATTCATAACCATCTATGTTTTCTATTAGAATTGTAGAGTTTGGAGTCTTGCCTGAACGTCTGCAGTTATCCACTGCACGGCGTGGCATCACGACGCGTATTTTCCCCTTGCTCTGATATAATTAAATTGTTGGGAAAATGCGGGTTGTGACAGTTGGTATCAGAGGGAGGTTGCTTGACAATTGGTCGGGCAACCTTCTCTTGTTAGTGTTAGTTGCTTAGTGTCATATCATACACACACCGATGTGTCATCAATAGGTCTTGGCCGAAGCATGAACACTACACTCATAAGCATGATTAGAAGTATACAGGGCATACTATGTAGTATGGGATGCATAATATGTGTTTGTATATGGATCCACCATAGGTGGCAACATGTGAGGGTTATGTAGTATGGGATGCATAACCTCACCACATGAATGCCCATTAGCACGTTTTCTTTTCGTTGCATGCAATATTATGTAGTATGGGATGCATAACATTGCATGTGTACGCCGCTCATAACATGCATTAAGGCCTTTTATAGAATTCATAGCACCACATGCATAGCATAACATAACATAAGCACAACATGCCAAGCTAAAGATTTACTAGATGACACATGTACACACATGATTTTAAATAAGAGTAAAGAATTCATGCATTCATATCATAGGCACGTGAGTCAATAGGATGATTGGATATCATCCTGAGTAGGACATATCATCATCATATAATCCCAGAGCAAGTTGCAGCATAAGCAAGTGTCTTTTAAGTATGGTTTGAACTAAGTGGTGTAGTTCTAGGTTAGCTAGAGTCTTAATGAGGTGTTTATGTGTTTTTTTAGAATGTCGTTTGAGCGCATTGCGACCAGGTCGACTCCCCAGTCTGAGGGTGAGTCGTCAGGTGCGCAGGGAGAGGCAGTGATTGTAGAACTGTGCCAGAGCATGAAGACCATGGCAGGTCAAATCGTAGAAATGCAAGCACAGTTGCAGGCATTGTTGGCTGCCACCTTGGGGCGGCAGCCTAGTGAGCAAACCCCTATAGCGATTGGGAATGAGAGTGAGATCATTAAATTTAATAAGTTTGCTTCGGAGTTGAGAGCTGCTGAGGAGTGCAGGGTTAAAGGTTTCTTGGGCAATCTCCAAAAGGACATTCAACAATTTGCCAATACTTACCAGTCCGAGACTAATGCGAGGACAGTAGAAGTTGCTCTTGAAGTTGAGACTTTTGGTTATGCTAAGGGTCGTGGTATGATACCGAGGAAAGAGAAGAGAAAAGGTGTTGAGGATGGAAGCTCCAGGGCATCTGGCCCTTCTTTGAAAAAGAAAGGTGGTGTAATTTGTAACTTTTGTGGTCGATCCGGCCATCCTTACGAAAGGTGTTTCAAGAGGACCGCTACCCTGAAGAAGAAGCAGGTGCTCGCCATTCAAGGCGTACCCAAGGGAGAGCTGGTGTGCTCATTTTGTTCAAGGAAGGGTCATGATGTGAGTCATTGCTGGTTGAAGGATAGAACTTGTTTCCAGTGCGGGCAGAAGGGACACCAAAAGTCTTCGTGTCCCCAGGCTCAGTCCCCACTACAGCCTGCCTCCCCTCAAGCTCTGCCGCCGCCACCAAATCAGGACAAGGGAAAAGGTAAACTGATCGTGATGACCGAAGAGGAAACCCAGTCTTCAACCCAAGTGATCTCAGGTTAGGTTCTAACTAGCTTTTTTGTTCAATCGTGGTTTTGTTATTGTTCGAATAAGTTAGGCATGCAATTAGTAGATGAAGGTAACTAGTAGGCGCGTATTCTTTTTGATTCTGTCACTACCCACCTGTTCGTGGCTAAGGCTTTTGTAGAGCTTCATGGTTTGACCCTCGTTCGGGTTGGTGACATGTTTGGTGTCGTGCTCCTTCTGGTGCGTGAGTGTTCGGATGTTTTCCTAGCTAATCATCCTGGCCTTCCCCCTGTAAGGGGCGTATAGTTCATCCTAGATTGGAACCGTTTTGTGATTGTATTTATAGACGACGTTTGGTTGTATTCTCGTAATGGAGCATGCCCATCATTGTCTTTAGTGTTGCCTGCTTTGAGGGACCACAAGTTGTTCGCTAGGTTGAGCAGGTGTGAATGTTGGTTGCCTCGGGTTTCTTTCTTGAGGCATATGGTTAATAAAGCCATAATTTTAGATTGACCCTGACAAGATAGCTACTGTTATGGATTAGGCTAGTCCTGCCACACCTAAGGAGATTAGGAGCTTCTTAGGCCTCGCTGGCTATTATAGGAGATTCGTGGAAGGATTTTCGGTGTTGTCTGCACCTTTGATTAGACTTACTTGGAAGAATACTGCGTTTATTTGGAGTGATAAGTGTGAAGAGGCTTTCCAAGAGTTGAAGAAGAGACTGTGTACTGCCCCAATTTTAACCTTACCTACTGAAGGAGTCGAGTATGTTGTGTACGTAGATGCGTCACACTTCAGACTTGGTTGTGTTTTAATGCAAAATGGTAAGGTGACCCCGTATGGATCGAGGCAATTAAAAATTCATGAGAGAAACTACCCTACGCACGATTTGGAGTTTGCTGCCGTAATTTGTGCGTTGAAGCTGTGGCGACACTTATTGTATGACGCGATGTGCAAAATCTATACGGACCATAAGAGTTTGAAGTATGTCTTCACTCAGAAGGAACTAAATCTGCGCCAGCGTCGGTGGTTAGAATACGTGGCGGATTATGAAGTAGAAATTCTTTATCATCCAGGAAAGGCCAATGTAGTAGCTGATACTTTGAGTAGGAAGAACGCTAAAATTTTTAATCTATCGGTTCAGTCCTTAGTAGAAGAATTCTTGTTGATGAACATCGAGATTGGGAGTAGTTCTACGCCTGCTAGTTTGGAAGTAGAAGCGCCCTCTTGGATGTCCCTTACTAGGGTGCACCAAAAGAATGATCCGGAACTGTTGCACCTCTGGAATAGAACTGGGAAGGGAGAGTTACCTGATTTTTCTTTTGACGAGCTAGGTACTCTGAAATATCGAGGTAGATTTTGTATTCCTGACATGGGTGATATCCGAGCTAAAATTTGTGAAGAAGCTCATGGTTCCAATGTTTCCTATCATCCTGGTTCCACCAAAATGTATAAAGATCTAAAACAAATTGTTTGGTGGGTAGGGATGAAGAGCGATATCGCAAAGTTGTACCAGAATGTTGCACGTGTCAGCATGTTAAGGCAGATCATAGGAGGCCTGATGGTAAACTGACACCGCTAGATATTCCACAAAGGAAGTGGGAGAGTATATCAATGGATTTCATTACTGGTCTACCAAAATCTCCCCATGGGCACGATTCGGTTTGGGTGATAGTCGATAGGCTGACTAAGTGTGCTCACTTTGTGCCATTTAAGATTGGTTATTCTATGAAAAGGATCGCTGAACTATATCTTGAAGAAGTTATTAGATTACATGGTGTACCTGTCAGCATCGTGTCAGATCGAGACTCCAGATTTACGTCTCGTCTTTGGAAGAGTTTACAAGAGGGGTTGGGTACTGATTTAAGGTATTCCACCGCCTATCATCCGCAGACGAATGGTCAGACAGAAAGAGTGAATCAGATTGTGGAAGATATGATCAGGTGTTATATTTTGGATCATGGTGGTGCTTGGGATGAGCGTCTCAGACTCATGGAATTTGCTTACAATAATAGCTATCAAGAGAGTCTGCAGATGGCCCCGTTTGAGGCCTTATATGGGAGGCGTTGTAGAAGTCCCTTGTTTTGGGCTGAAGTTGGTGAGAGGCCGTTGCTAGGTCCGGAAACCCTTGAGGAGATGAATTGTGCTGTAACTCATATTCGTGAGAAACTCCATGTAGCACAAGAGCATTATGAGAAATATGCTAATCGACGAAGGGTCGATCTGAAGTTTGCTGTTGGGGACTTGGTTTTTCTGAAGGTCTCTCCGATGCCAGGTGTTAAAAGATTTGGAAGGAACCATAAGTTGGATCCCCGGTATGTGGGACCTTTTCAAATTCTGGAGCGCATCGGAGTGTCAGCTTATCGGCTGGATTTACCTGCTACTTTCCTTGGTGTCCATGATGTGTTCCATGTGAGCCAGTTGCGGAAGTGTGTTCGTAATGGTCGTCAAGTCCTTGATTCGGTGCCCCAGATTCAGCCCAATCTTTCGTATGTGGAAGAGCCTGTCCGCGTTTTGGAATCTCTAGATCGAGTGTTGCGGAGGAAGACCATTCCTATGGTCAAAGTTCTTTGGAGAAACCAGGACGTCGAGAGCGCGACGTGGGAGTTGGAATCAACGATGAGAGAATCTCATCCGCACCTCTTTGCCTAGTTCTGGTATGTTTATATGTTTTAGGTTGTGTTTGATTTCTTCGCTTTTGTTAGATTTTGGATTTGTATTAAGTTTCGGGACGAAACTTCTTTTTAGGGGGAGTGACTGTAACGCCCCTGATTTTTCGATGATTTTGTTTGGTTTGGTATTGTCATATTTTTGACGTCATGGCGTTACTTTTAACGTCGGGTTGACGGCGCATCGCCGATAAGGCATTTTCGCGTCCGTTCGGTCGAGTCGGCCAATTTCTTGGTTTTTGTCGAAATCAGAAAATATTTCTATGAGGTTTAAGTTGAGTAATTTTAAACTTGCTCGTCAAGTTTCGTCGCAATCCGAGCATTTTTGGAGTCTCGGCGCGCGATTGAAGTTTTGAGTATTTATGTCATTGTATTAGGAAATTTTTATCTCAGGAATGGCTCGTCGGATTTAGGTTTTGGCTTCGCCATTGGAATCGTAGTGCCAGTTTTCGCCTATGGTGTGAGTTTTGCTTAATTCGGTGCGTGTATGGGCCTCTGTTCTGAACTCGTGTCCCTTTGTTCAAAAAATTTCATTTCAAGAATTTGCGCTTTGTTATCTCGAGTAGTCCGTTTCAGATTTCGATCGGACGCCGTTTTGGGGGTCAAAACGGTGTCGTATCAAAATATAGTAAACATCAAGTTTGTTCGTCTTGACGATAGCTACAACTTTTATGTTGACCACTTTTTGATTTGAAGCCATCTTAGGCGTCTATTTTCGATTTTCCAAAAACTGCTCGTAAATAAGCCGTATTTTTGATTTCTACTCGAGTACCTTTGATCTACACGAGTAACCTTCATTTCACTCGAGTATTTTGCTCTTATACACGAGTAACCTTCATTCCACTCGAGTATTTGCTCTTATACACGAGTAACCTTCATTCCACTCGAGTATTTTGCTCTTATACACGAGTATCCTTCATTCCTCTCGAGTAGTCATGTACAGTCTGCGTTCGGGCACCGTTTTGAGGGTCAAAACGGTGTCGGGTGGAAAAATGGTCAACATCAAATTTGTTCGTCTCGACGAGATCTACAACTTTCATGTTGACCACTTTTCGATTTGAGGTCATCTTTAACCCTTATTCTCGTTTTTTCTGCTGGAACTCGTGTATGGTGCTCCTACTCGAGTATATAGACTCCTACTCGAGTATTTGGGACTCTTACTCGAGTATTTGATCTCCTACTCGAGTATTTGGACTCCTACTCGAGTATTTTTGATCTCCTACTCGAGTATGTAAGCTTCTACTCGAGTATGTAAGCTTCTACTCGAGTATGTTTGCTGCCACTCGAGTAGTCCTTTCCTGTCAGCGTTAGAGCGCCGTTTTGATGGTCAAAACGGCATCGTATCAAAAAATGGTCAACATGAATTTTGTTCGTCTCGACGATATCTACAACTTTCATGTTGATTACTTTTCGATTTGAAGCCATCTTGGATGCCTATTTTTGATATTTCCGAGGCTGTCCCTTTTAAGTTGAAATTTTTATAAAAGAAAAAAAAACTATATATATACTTTTCTCTTAGGTTATTAGGATATAACTTCATCTTCTCCGATACTTCTATTCCGAACCAGACCAGCGGCGAGAGATAAGGTTCTCCATTTCGTGAATCTTCCGGTGGCCGCCGACGGAGCTCCGGTGCTCGGAATCTTCAACCGATCGTAGATCCGGAAAGCTCTCACCGAGAGCTACGCTATCGTGGTAATTTCTTCCTCTTTCTGTGAGTTTTCTTGTTAGGGTTTTTTGGCCCTAACCCCTTTTCTGCCATTGTTGTTTAGATCTCTACTTCTCCTGAGTTCTTTTGTCCCGATCTGCGGCGTGGAACGATTCAGAGAACGTTTCCGGTGCAACCAAGGCAAGTAGTGGTTTTCCCTCCTTCTTTCTCGTCCGATTTTGATGGTAACGGTTAAACTTTAGTTCTCAATCCTTGTGCACGTTTGAGATTCGGTTTAGTATGCTTGTTGAGTCTTCCTTGTGAGTTTTCTTGGTTTTTATTTAGTTTTTGGCATGAAAAATCCCGTCTTGTGGAGTTGTAGAAATGCGATGTAGGGTTTTATTGTGGGCTTTTATCGCCCTATTTATCGCGTTAGAAATTACCTAGGGTCGTAAATCGTTTCTAGAGGTTGATCAACCGTGTTTTTAACCTAAAATATATCGAGTAGAATCCGATGTGCCAAATCCTGTGATTTATTTCCTAGTGACTCGTTCTTGCGGGTGTTTGTGGGCAAATCCACCGACCGCAAGGTTTGTTTTCCTTTATTAGTGGTCGTGCAACTCTATTGGTGGTTGGGCATCCTGCGGCGATTAGTGGAGTGTATAAGTCTCCCCCGCAATTAGACGGATTTTAACATCTGTGAGGGGTGTGTCCTTATTAGTGAGCACCCTGCCTGTTTAGATAGAGTTGACCACACGCGGCTAATAAAGTTGTTTGTTTTGGGTTTCATTCTTATGATTTACTCATGCCTTTGTTTTCCCCCTGCCTTGGGTATCTGGCATGATTGGTTGTACGTGACGTTTCACGTAAGTTCTATTTCTCAAATTTTGTTTTGTACCTTATTTCAGTACTTTGGGTCCTGGGTTGGTACCCCTTTCGACCTTGTTCATTTGTTTACTTTATTTATTCTCTTACCACTACTTGTACCTTCTTGCTGAGGTGTTTTGTTTTTTTTGGAATGCCTCAGGTTCAGAGCAGTAGCAGATAGTGGAGCTAGTTTTGGTTTTCTGAGCAGTAGTGTTGGCTGTGGTTTTGCACCTCGCCATAGCGAGGTAGTTTGTCTTTTTAGTTGTTTTCCTTAGTTCAGACATACCTATTACTGTGGGTTCGTGTCAGGTTGTTGACGCCCACAGGATTGTTGATTTTTGACACTTGCTGGCTGTAGTAGTTTCTTATGTTTTGATTTAGATAACTTGCTCTCTGGGATGATTCCTTGCTAGGACTGCATGTTAGGTATTTTGACCTATAAAACCCTACTATTAGTAAAGCATACTTATCATCTCCTTCAAAACTAAGCCACTACTTTCTATTTAGCGTAAAGACTTTGCTACCCGTATTATAAATCTAGGGTTTGCATTGTATGAGTTGTTCCTCGGGGACATTTATACTTATGTAGGATATTAGAGTCAATTTAAATAAGTATTTTCCGCAAGCGTAGAATTTATATTTTTAAATCGTGAACTAGATGATTCACTAAGCCGAGGGATACGGCTACCATCATAACTTAAACTGGATTTTATTCATAACCATCTATGTTTTCTATTAGAATTGTAGAGTTTGGAGTCTTGCCTGAACGTCTGCAGTTATCCCCTGCACGGCGTGGCATCACGACGCGTATTTTCCCCTTGCTCTGATATAATTAAATTGTTGGGAAAATGCGGGTTGTGACATGCATGGGAGATGTTCATGCATTCAATAAATGATGAGGGAAGAGAGAGAGGCTGCTTGGTGGGCTTGTTGGTGGACTCGGGTTTGAGGTTGTGGGCTTCTTGGGCTCGGGTGGAGGGGCTACTCCAAGTTGGGCTTTATGTGAGCTGCTCCAAATGGAAGAGGTCGGGTTGCACATGTTTGAGGGCTGCTTGTAGTTGAAGTGCTGCACTTGAAGAGGGCTCGGGTTTGTGCTTGCTTGGGCTCGGGCTGCATCAAATGATTGTGGCTCGGGCTGTACCAAGTTCTTGAGTTTGACATGTAGAGGACTTGGGCTTGAACCTACGAACAAAATGTAACATAACATTAGTTAAATTTCATAACAAAACATAAATAGATATAAAACATGAAACACAAAATAACAAGAATAAAATTCATAAAACATATAATAAAACAAGAAATTATAATAACACAAAGGACATTAAATAAAACATAACAAGCATAAAAATACATAGAAATATTATAAAACCTAAGAATTTCTTATGCTATACTAAACAAAAAATGATGACTAAAACTAGTCATAAATGGCAGAGTGAGCTAAATATTTTCGCAGGTTTGGCTTCATGATTTAATGCCAATCTTTTGGTATGCTCATATGCTGAGCATGGGGTAACCTCTTCCTCGACTTATACTTCATTTCTATATTGTAAATCTTGTGATAGGTTTTTTAGTTTAAGTCTGGTTGGGGAGAGTTATGTGTTACCTGTGCACATGTACTACCATCACTTGTATACCAAAAGTATATTTTCATTTTCTATTTTTATATTATCATGTCCGTACTGTGCACCAACACCCACATGAGCGCGATCTTAAACATGCGCTCGGCTCAAGTCAAATGTATTTCTTTTGTGTTAACTTTAAAATAGTAGGTGTTGGCTTAGGATTTTAGGGTAGAGTAGTGTGAAACTCGTGCAGTTCTCCTAATCGAGTACTCATGGTTTGTGTAGAAATAGTATAGATTTAATTTTTCATTATGCTCATAGATTTATACTTTTTTGCGTTTGTAAATATTATTTATACTACTCAAAATTGCTGAATCCGGAGTAATCGAATGGTAGAGTAGGAATGTGTGTAGTCATCACTAGCCTCGTATTGTGCGAGTTAGGAGGAAGGATCATCTTTATCGTTGGCTAAGAACATGCCCCAAGCTACTCTCGAAGCATTGGTGCATGGTTAGTCAAGCGTGAGCGTGATGTAGGCCATCATATTGGCCCGGTTGAGCCTTATACCAAGTCCTAACGTTAATCCTTGTTATCTTATGTTGTGCCTATCCCATCTTTTGTTTTAGCCCCACTTCACGATCACCAGAGCCTAAAATCCTTTCTTAGTCGCACACCCCGATCTCTAAATTTTGTTATGCTACTTCTCGCTTGGTGTTGTTGTTGTGGTGCAGTTTTGTGTTTGTGAGGTGCAGATTTCATGATTATGTGGCTGAATGTTATATATAAAAATTTGGAAAATGAAAAGAAAAAAAATGATGTTTGATATGAAAGAAGAAAAAGTTTTAATGAAAATTCCATTAGAGATTTTGTGCTGGTAGGCGATGCACGCGCCCGTATGTCAAGTCCAAGTCTGGTGGTGTGGAGCACCTGCTTGTATTGTTAGCGAGAGGATAGTACTTTGTATGAGCTCATTTGGGTTGTGCATAGACATTGTTTACCTTTTGCATCCTTGCCTACGTATACGCCCAAGCCCCATTATCTTCCTAAAGTCCTACGGAGTCACGCTTTAGTCGAACAAGCACTGTTGAGAGAGTGTGAACGGGCAAGCGTATGGTCTACGACATTGATGGATTTTTTTGGAGGTGATCACGAGCCCCGTTCTTTGGCAATGCTCACCTTTGTGTCTTGTCTACTTTCTTCCTGCGTGTGACCAGACAATTCTCCAGCATTCCTATTTTGAGTAGCTATAATATTTATTTACGCATGTCGAAATTTATAAACTCTGTAGCATAATTAAAAAGTTTATCTATTATAGTTTCTATACCCATGAGTATTTGATTTCTCGCTTTACTTTATTTTGAAATTTCTAAGCAAGCTAGCTATTTTCTAGTTCATGGAGACATGATTTCCTCGGGACGAGCAAATGTTTAAGTCTGGTGGTGTGATGAGTCCGATATTTATAAGATTTTTCGGATTCATCTGGGCTTATTTTCTCACTCATGCATGACATTTCAACCAGACTTCAGTTATATTTGCATCGTTCGGTCATTGAGGAATTCGTGCATTATTTTGGCCCGTGGGTGTGCAATTGCACATTCTTTTGTTGGGAGTATGCACATGGTGCTCCCCATGGCTCTTTCGGTGGTTATGGATTGCTATTTTTTGTTGGGAGCTGGTGCTCCAGTTGGTTTCTTTGCTGTGGAGGTAGTCGAAACGTCCTGATTTACATTTCCACGTGTAAAACGCACTGTCATATGAATTTCATCTCGCGCGGTTTCTTGGCAATCGTGCGTTTCACACGGCAATTCTGGGGACTTCTGTGGCTACTCGTGTATTTTGTTCCCGCACAGTTTCGGCCAAACCATGCGAGAAGGAATCGCACGGTCAACATATTTTTTTGTGTTTCTGCTTTCTGTGGTTAATCGTGCGTTTTCTTTCATGCACGAGCAGAAGCGCCCGTGCGCGAGTAAAACGCACGATTCTCCTGTATGATATTGATTTCTTGCGCTCTGTGCCTACCCGCGAGATTTCCTTCACGCACGAGCGGAAGCGCCCGTATGCGAGGAAACGCAGGAGTCAACGCATATTTCTCGCAAGCCAATTTCTGCGCACCAAAATCGCATGGTTCACGCACGGCCGTGCGCAAGACCGTGCGTGACAAATTTTCTGTCCTGTTTCTATTTAAGCGCAGATTCCCTGCCATTTTTGGAAGATCCGTATTCCAGCCATACCAGCTGCCATTTTGGGCAAAGCTCCGCTTTTCCACCTTCATCCTCCATCTTCCACCAAGGAGAGAAGCACTGGACATGCTCGTGAATCCTACATCTTGCCGGTTCTTGCTCTCGGCCTTCTCCATCATATCCTAAGCTCTATTTCTAGTTTTGGCACTGTATCCATCAAGAAAAGGGAGGCTTGCAACTTTCTTCTGCATCGTGACACGAAGAATACGGGTCCATTGGAAGGTAGTGACAACCCTTCTCTACCCTGGACATAGTTGAGGGCCGAGCTTGGATGCAGATTGACAACCCGACGAGTCCTTCCGCGACCCCTCGATGATCCTTCAGATTCGGTCAATCTCTTGACTTGCTCTTGCTTTCTTGTTTAATATACGTGTTTAAAATTTTTTATGTTAATGATGTGCACTATAGTTGTAAACTTTATTAGATTCATGTCTATGTGATTCTGTATTACTTTACTTCTTTAGTTTCTTGAGAAGCGCCTTTATTTCCATCCGCCACCACATCTAGTTTTTCCGCACTAGCAATTGCTAGTGGCGTGCATATGGATGTGGTTCTCTCGACCCTCATTCCGCCATTCTCACAACCTCATCCGCAAGCCTACGCGTCCTTCGGCCTAGTGATTTGGTGCATAGTGGCCCGTGTAGTCTTCCATCCCACCTGGCGAAGCATCGCATAGCGACGTTGCATAGGAGTAGTTTATAGTATTTTACTTTCTTTATCCGCATCCAACAAAACCCCCTTTCGTAGGTTAGACCCTTGGACTTCAATCTCAAGTCCTCCTCAAAATTAACTCCACCTTGCTGTGTTCCCTCGAGATCGATACTTGGGAAAATTCGCCCATTTTATATTACTTGTAAGACCGGTACACTTGCCATTCAACGCATCACCTGGCTACCCTCCTGCAAGACCTACTGCTAGGTTTCCTCCTAAAAAGGAAGACATAGCAACTGTTAGTCATAAAAACTAAGTGGCTATCACGTCCGCTCCCAAGGCGACTCTTAGGCACCGGGCGGAGAAAGGAAAAAAGTGTACAGTATATATATGTAAGCAGTAGTACAAAACAAGTGGAAATTTATAAACTATATCAGAGTAATCATCAGTATATCAGAAGTAACTACAAAAATTTATACTAGAAACTCTACTATCAACAACAGTGTACAAGTATGAATAAATAGCATGAAGTAACTCAACTTTTATGAATGCCCATACAGACATATAAGTGAAGGATCTGCTTAACAATAAAGTAACTCATCATATAAGAGTGCCCATACAAACTTCTATGATAAGGATCTTGTGTATGTAATGTAATGAAATGTTATGAAAGTCTTATGATGACTCACCCATGCTCACACACATGCAATTGCTATGTCGACACAGACTTGTAGTTCCCATTTTTCGAGCAGGTAGCTAACCTCTCAGGCGTCATCCGTCGTGGCCAGACGGTGGCAGTGGAACGGGCTTTTCCACTACTAGGCAGGCATCCACACTACCAAGCCTTGGCCTTCGTATGCCTCAATGCTAAGAACACAACAACGAAGCTCGAATGCGTACTACAGCTTAGAGGGGTCTTGGGTAGATGTGCACCAAGAACACAACCCAAATTGGCCTACCGGTGTGGCCTAAAAAGGGCCTCGGGAATGTGCACTGAGGACAGCCAAACTGTCCACTTGGCATGGAAAGGGAACCTGGAATGATCACCGAGGACATAGCCAAACCATCCAAAGTCTATCTATCAACTCCATCGATGTGATGACTGGCAAGCCCATAGACCTGCCTCACTATCCTTAACCCAAGATTATGACACCACGTGTCAACTCACACTGCATGCATTTCACATATAAAGGCTCCACACTCAGTCCATTTTTTATTATTTACATCCTATGCTCAACAGCACGCAAGGGCTCCCCATCGAGTCCCTTATCAACACATTGTTCCGGTGCGGCAAACACACACGCACTTCAAACCCTTCCACATTTCCATACCACACAAGGGTTCATTATTTACACAGGTGGCAAGCCACCTTACACAACATACCAATTCCACCTACTACCCGTAAGGAGACTCAATTCTAAGCAGTAGACTATTATTCATATTCCATTAATCATCCTATCACATGGCCATGCCCTAACCTCATCCAATTCCTTCTTAAAGTCAAGCATTCGCAATCAATTATTCTTCCACAGGAATATCTTTTGTACAATCAAACATATCAATTTATTTGTTCACTAACTTACCCAAACCATTTATTTGTCGACTTCCTTCAAACTGTTGTTACAATTGTGTTCAACCAAACCATTTGTTTATCACGATTATGAATAGACTAAATTTACCAAAACCTCAACCTTATTTACTTTCTTAAGGATCAATCCCATCAGTCCTTATTTATCACAAACATCCATAACTAAAGTTCAGCAAATCCCAATGTTAATTTACTAAGACCTCTCTTCCAAGTTCGAACCCGGATCTATATTAACCTGAGAACAACATGTACAAAAGACTTGACTGTACATCGACTTCGACTTGACATTCCCGAGTCTACAGGACTCGTATCAAAACATTTAACCATCCGTTGGAATGGTCTTTCCAAGGTATACGACTTTTGTGTTTAGTCAAAAGCCAACATCTGGTCGTAGCATACCCGAAAACGGCCTTAAAGTTCGTTGCGCACAGAAAACAGATTTTTGCATGCATCTTAAAGCAAGATGAATGACATCGATTCATCTTCTTCCTTTAGACATTTAATCAAAACTATATGCAGAACATCCTCCTCCCTTATTCACCCTCAATAGACTATTTCTCTTCACGAAACCAAGTCCACCATCTTCACAAAGATGAGAGGAGATGTTGAAGACATCAAATCTCTAGGGCACAAGCCCTAGCATGGTCTCTGCCTAGGAGATCTTCATCTCACAAGTCAAACTCTTTTGAGTTGACATCTGTCACAACCCGCACTTTCCAAATGAATAAATTATATCAGAGCAAGAGAAAATACGTGATGTGATGCAACATAGTGCAGGGGATAACTGCACACATCCAAGCAAAACTCCAAACTTTAGATTTTATGAAAACCATAGCTTATTATGAAAGAAAGCAAGTTATATTTAATGGCCATATCCCTCGGCACAGTGGATCAGCTAGTCCACGATAAAAAAAAATATTCATTCGCAGTGAAAAATACTTTAATTAAGTTATTTTGACATCCTAAAGGAGCATAAGAGTCCCTGAGGGACGACTCATGGTATGCACGACTCTAAGGTTGGTGTAGTATATATAAAAAGATAGTTTTTACGCTTAAGGAAAAATAGTGCATTAGTTTTGTAAACATGATGTGCATGAGATACATGTAGTAGTTTTAGTTCATACCCAGCAACATAAGTAAGCCACCAGTGGGCGTCAACAACCTGACACGAACCTACTGGTGAGTATGCATGTCTATACAGAAAGGAAGAAAAACTACCTCACCAGATGAGGAACAACAACCTCAGCTACCCCGGAGGCCACAAGCAAGCTCCACAAGAGCACTAGCCATCTAACTGGCTACAACCTGAACCTGAGGCATTCAAAAATAGAACACCTCAGCAAGTAAAAGAAAATCAAAGAAAGTGGAGAATTAGATTCATGAGCAATAAAAGAAGGGGTTTACCAGCCCTGCAACAAAACGCTATCAGTAGAAGAAAAGGCATGACAGTAAGAAGAAACACTGTACAAAGACCAGTAAAAGTACACCAAGTGTGAATATAAATAGCAACATTCTCTGTTAAGCACATGCAGCAGCACCAAGGCATACCTATGCCAAAAGTAATAGCCACTAAAAAGGAAAGGAACTAACAGTCCTAATCTTTGTGAATTATTGGCCGTGGTGAAAACCTTGGGTCGTAGTGGGCGGCATAGCCCTCACCAACAACCAGACCCAAAAACACTCCAGGGTGAAAACAACTGGTGGCAACTATAGGGTTCACAAACACAACCATACCAGCCCAACATGGCCTAGGTGGTGGTGGACACAACTCATCACACACGATTCACCCCTTACAGATCCCACAAAACCACACCACCTGCCATAATCCACGAGTGGGCATGCAAAAACTAGTCGAACACCCAACACCCCCCCCCCCTAAGGAAAAAGACATACTAACAGTCCTAAAGGAAAACACAACCCAAGGCAAAAGTGTCGAGTTCACTCGAAGCGGTGCTGAGTGGGTTACTCAACACCAAGCACTAACCATAGCGTTGAGTGAGGTCACCCACTCAACGCAAGGAACATAGCCGCAAAAATCCTTGCAATGTGTTGAGTGGGTTCACCACACTCAACACCAAACAGCTTCGGCATTGAGTGAGGTCCACCCACTCAATGCCAAATAACCTAACCGCAGCAACAGGCTTTGGCGTTGAGTGTGCCTACCATACTCAATGCCAAAACAGCCATGGCGTTGAGTGAGGTCGACTCACTCAACGCCAAATGACTTATCCGCAAAAAATAGGCTTTGGCGTTGAGTGAGTCCACCACACTAAACGCCAAAAGAGCCACGGAGTTGAGTGAGGTCGACTCACTCTACGCCAAATGACTTAGCCATAAAAACAGGCTTTGGCGTTGAGTGAGTCCACAACACTCAACGCCAAAACAGCCACGGCGTTGAGTGAGGTCGACTCACTCAACGCCAAATGACTTAGCCGCAAAAACAACCATGGCGTTGAGTGAGGGCACCATACTCAACGCCAGAGGCCTAACAGTGTAGGCATTGAGTGAGGTCCACTCACTCAACATTTTGACTTAGCGAAAAATTCCTAAAACTAGGAGCTAGCCCGACCCCAGCCTACTCAACGCCTACTAACAAGAGAGTTGGAAAATTATTTCCAACTCTCTCTACTACTCCTCCTACCTAATCCACCGCAGCCTAAGGTTAATTCTACCACTAACTAATCTAAGCTTTAACTCCAGCAAGATACCTGGACACCAAAACGAGGACAAGAGAGAAGAAAAGAAAAAAAACGTAATAGGCTCGATCTGGACAGTTCCTGAAGCCGAAAATAAATGGTTGGAGCAAAGGGAATGCTACTGCCCTAGCTCCTAGAAGAAAAAAGGAACTCTAGATACCTACATCGACCTAACAAGGTAAAAGAAGGGACGAAATTGCAAGGGCAAGGAGCCGCTTGCCTGAATTCTGGCAGGAAGAAGCAGGTGCAACACAAACTCGACACCGGCGGAAAAAAGATCGGCCACCTGCATTTCCAGCTACCTATAGAGGAAAACCTGGAACTTTTAGCGAGGAAGAAGAAGGACTGAAGAAACCCTAGCTCTTATCGACAACTTGAAATGCGAAATTACTTACCTAGGAAGGAAGAGCACGACGAGAGCAGCTCAGATCCGCTGCTACCCGAGAGAAACTAGCCCTAACTCAACAGCTAACCGGCAGTCAAAGCAGCATATCCTCCGCCTCCCGCTCGTTTCCTTCCACTGGAAGCTAACAATGCTCGGGAAATGGAGAGGAAATGGGGAGCAGAACAGCTGGAGCTATACAAATAAATCTCCACTCTCTTTAACCTATAACTAAAAAAAGAATCTAGCCTAGGCACTAGCTGACTATAACAATAAACAAATATAAGCATCCACTAGCTGCAGCTCCCCCAAACCGCCACCTTTAGCTAGCATAAAAAAATACCATCCGTATATAATATATATATATATATATATATATATATATATATTTATGCATATATACACATATAACCCTAAGCTTATGAAATCAGTCTAACTGATTAGGCCCGAGCCCACCTGCTAGCAACATCAATTTCAACCTAAGCTAATAACATAATATCCACCCTAAGCCTTCATAAGAAATTATACATATATGCACACATAAAAGGTAGCCACTACCGGCTAACAAACGTCGAAATGATGTGAAAACAAATCATCTCGGATTTCGACGAAACTCGCACTATAGCTAAACACCCAAGCTACAAAAACAACGACGAAGTCGAAAACAACATCCGACGATCAAAACTCGGCTAACACCTCCCAAAGCCAAAGCACAAGCATTCCCTGAGAGGCTTAGCCGAGTCACCAAAACAAACTCCGGCTAGCTGGGGAATCTTGCAAACAGGCTACAAATAGGCCACTCAAGGAACCTAAAGAGCTAAGACCAAGCTCTAACAACAGCAAAAGACCGGAAACACGTCATCGTAATGCCAAACAACAATCAAACAAAACACAGAAAAACCGGGGGCGTTACAACATCTCTCCTAGAAAAAACTATAGATCTAGCAGCAAGGGAGAGGGTAGGAAGCACACCTCATTTTTGTCGGATCCGACCATGGATCTCGTCACTCTCCTTGGCGGCATCTTATTTTACATTTGTGTTGTTCTTCACGGAAAAAGAGGAAGGGAAATCTTTCCTCCAAAAAATTTCCTCTAGCAACTCTTCTCTCCTAACGGTTTCAGCACAGGTAACGGCTCGAGAAAAATTGCGAAGTGACCGCTAGAGTTTCCCATAAGTCACCTTTTATAATGAGAAATTAGGGTTAACTATTTTGCCACATGTCGGCCTGACATTGGACCGCCCATTATTATTAGAATCAAGTCTTATCGAACTGACCGGTCCGAATAAGTCAATAGGCGCCGATCCCGAAATCTTGTTCATCTCGTGTATTGGAATTAGAAATAGTGGGCTGAAAATATGCCAAGTCAAATTCGTCGTGTATAACATACCAACTCGACGAATCGTCGAGATTCATCGTGATCACTCGACACCTTATATAAGTATAGCACTTCTAAGTTAAATTCATCGAGTGTACCTCCTTTACTCAACGAATCGTCGAGTGGCATCGAGTGCATTCAACGCACTCGACGCCTTCAGGCCTCAAGAATAGACAAGTCAAAAATCGTTGAGTATGCAAACCTTCACTCGACGAATCATCGAGTGCACTCAACGCAATCGATGCCTACAGGCCTCAGAACAATTCTAAGTAAAAAAGCGTTGAGTGGCGTTGAGTCCACTCAACGCTTCTTTGACTTCACTCAACGCTGCAACTTAATTTGTCGAATGGCGTTGAGTGGTGTTGAGTCCACTCAACGCCGCTTTGACTTCACTCAACGCAACAACTTCCAGAATAATTCTAAGTCCTAATTTGTCTAATGGCGTTGAGTGGTGTTGAGTGCACTCAATGCCTCAGCTTTTTCGTCGAATGTCATTGAGTGGTGTTTGGTCCACTCAATGCCTCAACTTATTCATCGAATAGCATTGAGTGCACTAAACACACTTGATGCCATGAGTTCAAAAAATATTCTAAGTAAAATACGTTGAGTGGTGTTGAGTCCACTCAACTCTTCATCATCCAAAGTACTTCTAAGATACAATTCGTCTAATGGTATCGTGTGAACTCAACGCACTCGATGCCTTCAGTTTCTAGAATTATTATAAGTAAAATCTGCTCTATTCGTCTATTTTAGTCGACTTACTCGACGCTTCTCGAGCCTGAGTGGATTCTCTTGACTCAAAATGCGTGTGAGGGGCCTAGCGCAAAACGGGATGTTACAGACTACATGCTTGATCACTTCTAGATCACAATGAAAACACCAATAGACTAACACTTGATCTTGAAAGTATCAAACAAAAGCATCATAAACAATGAGCAGCATCTAGCAATACATCATTGCTCCCCAAGCAATAAGAGTTTAGAGCTCAAAATACATCGGGACCAATGTATTAGTGTTTTTATGTCCCTTCATCCCTTACATTCGGATAGAAATAGAGGTATAGTGTAACACCCCCATCCGGCGTATGGCATATAACAAAAGGTCCAGCTGTAACCCGATGCCATATACCACGGATAGTCGGAAGGGTTACAGAATAATACAAAAAACTCAACTACTCGCCCTAACACAGAGCATTCTAGCGGAAGCTTTTAAATAGTTTAAGAGAACCCAGAATTTGCACAACAATGGCATGAATGTCCACTATACACCACAGGAATGAAATACAACAAATACATAAAAGAGTACTTGACTTTAAGGCCTTACAAATGTTAACTTGACAATATAATGGTTTACATACATCGGCTCACAGGCCGACAACACATGACAAAAGTAAAACAACTGTTCGCTTTGGCCTTAGAGGGATAGCTCAGTAACTTGGGCTTCAGCCCGCTACTTAGTGCTTGGTTCCGCAGCACCTGCAAGCAACATTCCATCGCACAGTGGCATACAAAGTAACGGTCAGCTAAAGCTGACCAAATTATAACGAACCCGCCCCTTACTCTGGACGACGGTGATCCTTCCCTGCATTTTATTAGCCCAGCTAAACATTTAAGTGCATAAGTATATTTCGCCACAGGTGTAGGCTCGCTCGGCCAAACACCCCGTGCACTCAGGGCACATTCTTAGTTAATTCGGTCAATTTCGTGGCTTCACTACCATCCTCGGGATAGCAAACATTGTGAGTGATAGTTTTACTTTCAAGCCACCTAAACACCTAGAGGGGGGTGAATAGGTTCTAATGCTTGTTTTAACTTAAGGCAGAATATAACTTCATGTTATAATAAAATTCAGAAAACTCTGATGCTAACACAGCACAGCAATCATAACCATGTATACATCACAGATTGCACACAGATTTATAGTGGTTCCCCAAGGTATGGGTACATCCACTTTCCCCCTTCACCTATCTTGCAGTGTGCTAGATTCACCCTAACTTCCTCTTTTATCTCAGATCCTAAGATCCTACAACTCAGAACCCTGAAAGGTTCCTACAACTCAGAACCCTATAAGGTTCCTACAGCTCAGGCTAACCAGCCCTACCTCAGCCTTGCCACAAGGCCTACAACTCAGAGAACACCTTCTCCTACAACTCAGGCATAAACATCCCTATCACTCAGAGAATACCTCTCCTACACTCAGCCTTTATAAAATAGGCTTACAACTTAGATCTATAAATAGATCCTACAGAATTTGAAAATGAAGTTATATAATATCTTACCCCTGTTGAGAGAGAAGAGATAAGACTATTCTTGATCAGCTTCTTGAAAAGGCTGATGGGTGAAATCAACTGGATCTTAGCTTTCTTCAAAGCTTCTTGAATCTGAACTTAGTTTGAGTTGATTTCCTTTGGAATATACTGCTTCTTAAGAAACCTGTGATAGCTTCCTTCTTGTCTTCAAATGGCTGGATCTCTCTCTATCCACAACCCTTGATAATACTTCTGAATTCTTGAATGAATTCAACTTAGACTGAATCTGAGTGGATGTTCACTTCAGAAAGTCTTCTTAGATCTTCTCTCGAAGATCTTCTTTTGTGCCTTGCACTTTCTTGATTAGAGATCTTATCTCACAACAATGATCAATCAATCAGTTTCTATGTATATGTATTTTTCTTCATCTGAATCTGTCTATTTATAGACTTCATCCTTGGTAACTGGCTGATCCAGTTTCTAACAAACTTCTGACAAGTCTGACAACTTCAGTCGACCTGTTGTAACTCATAGCTGTCAAGTCTTCAAATAGATCTTGTGCCTTTGTCTTTGTCAGCAAAGTGTCGAGACTGTCTGTTAGAAAGTGTCGAGACCATCTGTCAATATGTGTCGACATAGGTGACTTAGGTGTCGACACAGCCTTTGATGATGTCGACATGTCTGCCTTTATGTCGACTCAGCTTCTTGATACTGCATCTTGAGAATGTGTCGACACTGAGTATTTGTGTCGACACAAACACTTCACCATTCACATGCAACTAACTTAGTCTAGACTTTGCTGTGTGTCGACACAAGTCCTGTGTGTCGACATAGTTGATGTAGACTCAGAATATAGTGTGTGTCGACACAGCCTCCAGGTGTTGACACAGCTGTTGTCGACTCTGCCTCTGTGTGTCGACACAGTCTTCTGGTATCGACACAAATGTTGTCGACTAGCAATTCTGTATGTCGACACAGCTTCCCAGTGTCGACACAGTTGATGTTGACCAAACTTCTGTGTGTCGACACTGCCTCTAGGTGTCGACACAATTGTTGTCGACTCTATTTCTCTGTGTCGACACAGCCTTCTTCAATTATCGACACAATCTTTCTGAAGTGTCGACACAATTTCTTCTGGTGTCGACACATGGACTTAGAATATTTTTCCTGCATTCTAGTACATTCTTAACCTGCATATATAAACTCAAAATAACATATAATACACCTTGATGTATATCATTGAGCTAAGTTATGCTTCTTCAAATCAGGTACACATTTTCCAATGTACCCAACAATCTCCCCCTATTTGGAGAAGTCATAACCCTTTTAGATGATGATATACACCATTTATGAAAATTCAATATAATGATGTATAAAAGCATAATATCACAGGGAACTTTATAAACAAAACATTAAACATAGATACATCACAGAATAAAGATGTAAAAGAAATGATTATAGAACAAAGTGTTGTTTATAAATTCAGAAATGTTTGTTACAACTTATTTACATTGATTGTTTTAACACACTAACAATAACATAGTTCTAGGACAAAAACTAGTAGAACTAAAACTAAGGCTGGTCAGGCTCCTTGATAACAATTCCTTTTCTTGGTTGAACTTGAGCCATCACAGGAGGTTTTGCATCATCAGCAGGCTTTTTGCCTTTCAAATCAGCTTTCTTCTGAGCCTCAGCCTTGATCCTTTGCCTCTCAAAATAATGAAATGGCTTGGGAAAATACTTGTTAGGCTCCTGAGTATCACGAGGTAGCTTTCCACCCTTAGCCTTTCTTCTGAATTGAACTATGGCCTCCTGCCTGGCCTCATACTTTTGCCATTCTAATTCATTATACCATTTTCCTCTTTCATGCACCTGATCCTTCACAACCTTCCAGGCAGTTAATATAATGTTCCTTGAGGTGGGGCTCCATTGCTCAAAATCAGGTTTTTGTTCGGCTTGCTCTCTGAATCTCTTCTTTGATAATTGAGCATCTTGTTGAGCCTTCAAATTAGCTTCTAGCTTATCTACTTTTTCTACACAAACATTTGTAACCTCCTTTGGAGGACTGTATATTGCCTGCACTTGTTGATGAATCATTTCAAAATCAGCAGGGGGGTATATGACTTTGGCAACCTCAGGTTGATTACCTTCAAGTAGACCTTGTTGTATCCCTGACTCAGCAATGGTATCATCATCACATAATGGTGGATATCCTAATGTGGCTCTGACACTGTTGCTTACCCACTTGGCATGTCTTGAGCCAGCATGGATGAGTATTCTCTCCCCCTTTAGGACTTCTCTGGCAATATGATCCCTAAGATCATTCTTCTGAAACCTTATTTGGCCATCGAGAAAATTCACACCCTCTTTAAAGAATGGTTTTAAATTTTGAAGCTTCTCAGATATTTCTTTCTGTGAGGTGGTTATAGCAGTTTGAACTGAATCTAGGGCAGCCTTGAGCTTCTGATCAAAATCTTCCATGTCTGTAGCCCTTACAGCAGTCAGCCTTGTAGCAGTATCTTTGAACTCAGTGAGAATCTCATGGTGAGATTCAGTAAGATTGTCATTCATTCTTAGTTGATTTTCAAGAACATATCCTTATTTCAATGCAATGTCATCCACTTTAGCAAGGATAGTTTGATGTTGTTTAGCTAGATATACCACAGCATTACCTCCCTTGTGGAAGCAATCTGTCATCTCCTTTTTATTCTGATTGACCTCAAATCTGATTGACTTTATGTCTTGGGCTAGATCAAACTGAAGTGTCTTATGACTCTCATCTACAAATTTCTCTAAGGCTCTTCTCTGCTCATCCACCTTCACCTGTAAATTTACCATGAACTTATTGTAATCAAACTCAGAAGGAGATTGGTGAGTTGTTGTCTGGAGAGCTGACTTATAGCTATGACTTCTTCTCTTGAAGACCATTAGCTTCCTTTTCTTAGCCTCCCTGGCTTCTTCTATCTCAGATTCTGAAGAACTTTCAATCTGAACTCTTTCTGGAGGAGTTGTAGGAATTTCTTTCTCAGTTTCATGTTGCACATCCTCAACATGCACTTTCTCCCCCTCAACATCACCTTGCTCCTTCTCAACTCTTAGGGTGTCATCCTTTTCAGCTGCCTTTCCAAAGTTAGGAAACAACTCTTCTAGAGTGTATTCCTTTTGTGATTGAGCAGGTGATGAAACATCAATTGCAGCAGAGTTCAAATCTTCTGATAAGTTTAGTCTTTCTTCCTCTTGAACTTGTTCAGTAATGGGCTCCCCCTACAACTGTGTCGGATCAGTAATGTTCTGAGCAGGAGTAAGATCTATCTCCCCCTGCATCTGTGCAGGTATAGATTCCTCTTGGACTTGAGTAGACCCAGTCTGGTTCTCAGCCTACTCTCTAACTTGTTCTTGTTGAACTTGTGCATTTCCATGATCATGTTCTGGTGATTTCTCAGCTGTTTCCTGCCTGTCAACATCAGGCAACTCTTTTGACAGAACTCTATCCCATCTTGAAAATAACTTCATATCCATTTTCCTCATATGATTTATCTTGGACCCAAGAATCTGTTGCATTACCTCTGGAATGATTCCAGCCAGGTATAGACTCAAAATTCTAGCCAAGTTTGGCTTCTTGATTCCTTCTTTGATTTTTTTCAAACAGAACTGCTGACTAACTGATTGGAATTATAAAGACAATTCTTGTCATCAGGCTGAACATATAGGCTGAGATCCTATCATGTCCACCTGCCTTGCATAAGATCACTTTGCCCAGTATTTCAGATAGAAACTTTCCTTGTGGATTCATTCCCTTTCGGTTTATGACTGCTCCAATCTTTATGGTTGAATCCAAACCACACCACTGGAGAACCTCCCTTGTCTTTGAGGCTGGGACCCCTTCTTCATCTTGAATGCTAGGTAGGTGAAGAATCTTTCTTATACTTTTTAGAGTAAGTTTAACCATAGTCCCATGAACTATAGATTTGATGTTGAGACTAGTGGAGTCCAATATTGCAGCAGTATAGAACTCGAAAACTTCTTTCTTCCAAATCTTAGTAGGTTCAGAGACAAGGTATTCCAATCCATTGTCTGTAAAAGAGAAATCACTTGTTTGATTTCTGGCATAGCATTTTCGAAGGTAGCCCTAACCAACTCATATCCCTCATTGATGTTGTCTTCAACCTTTGGCGCCATTGGAATGATGAGAAAGCTTGAGAGGAGAGAAGAGAGATTGTCGACACAGGGTTTTAGTCTCGAAAACCTGGTGAGCGTGTCGACAGAATATGTTCTCGACCTATATATACCTTTTCAAAACACAGAAGGTCAAGAGGCGGACAAAAAATTGTCGAAAAGTGTCGACACTGTTGACAAGTGTCGACACATACTTCTATAGTCTCGACCACTGCGCAGACTACCATGTGTCGACACCAATTGATGATATGTCGACACAGGAAATACTGAATAGTTCAGCCGAAATTATGTGTCGACTCTTAGTATAAGAGTCGACACAAAATATGTAAGTGTCGACACCATTACTCTGGTTGTGTCGACACTACATTTCTGGATGAGTCGACTCTTTGACCCTTAGGTGTCGACACAGATTCTCATGTGTCGACACATTTTCCCTGACTAGTCGACATGACTACTCTGGGTCGACTCATTATCACTGAATGTGTCGACACCATTTTACTTAGCCAAATTTTTTTTAATAAACTAACCTATGGCCAACATTCCTAATTCAATTTTAAATTTATTGAATTTAGTTTCATCCAGAGGCTTAGTAAATACATCTGCAATTTGATAATCAGATTTAATAAATTCTAATGAGATGTCTTCTTTTTCTACATGTTCTCTAAGAAAATGGTATTTTATCTCTATATACTTAGTTATACTATGTGAAACAGGATTGTTTGCAATAGAAATAACACTCTTAGAATCACACAATAAAGGTGTTCTACTTACTTGAATACCATAGTCCTTTAGCTGAAGCTGAATCCACAATTGCTGTGCACAACAACTTCCTGCTGCAACATATTCAGACTCAGTAGTGGATATTGCCACACTAGTCTGCTTCTTACTGCTCCAGGATATCAATCTTCCTCCCAAGAATTGGCATGTACCTGTAGTACTTTTTCTATCTTCTCTACAGCCTGCAAAATCTGTATCTGAATAACCTGTTAGTAGAAAATCTCCATTCCTAGGGTACCCAAGGCCTAGATTAGGTATGCCCTTAAGATATCTCAAAAACCTTTTGACTGCAGTATAATGTGATTATTTAGGGCAAGCTTGATACCTAGCACAGACACATATAGCATACATAATGTCTGGTCTACTAGCAGTGAGATATAATAGAGATCCAATTATTCCTCTATACAAAGACTCATCTACAGGCTTACCTGCATCATCTTTGCATATTGGCATATTTGTTCCCATAGGAGTTCTCATGGTGGATGATGATTCCATACCATACTTCTTAATTAATTCCTTGGTTAACTTAGACTGGGATATGGACAAGCCATCTTCAGTCTGTCTTACTTGGAGTCCCAAGAAGAACTTAAGTTCCCCCATACTGCTCATTTCAAACATCCCTTACATAAGTTTGGCAAACTTTTTGCAAAGGTTATTCTCTGTAGACCCAAAAATTATGTCATCTAAATAGATCTGAACTAAGCTTATCTTACCTTTAGATTCCCTTAGGAATAGAGTTTTGTCTATTTTACCTCTTGAGAATTTGTTCTCAATAAGAAAAGTAGACAGGGTTTCATACCAAGCCCTTGTGGCTTGCTTTAACCCATACAATGCTTTACTAAGTCTATAGACATAACTAGCAGGTTTAAGAGAATCTATAAAAGCTGATGGCTGCTCTACATAGACTTATTCTTTTAGATCACCATTCAGGAATGCTGATTTCACATCTATTTGGTATACTTTGAAGCCTTGATATGATGCATAGGCAAGGAACATTCTGATTGCCTCCAGTCTTGCTACTGCGGCTAATGTTTGATCAAAGTCTATTCCTTCTTCCTGCCTGTAGACTTTAGCAACCAATCTTGCTTTGTTCTTCACAATTACTCCACTCTCATCCAACTTGTTCCTAAAGATCCACTTTGTGCCAATGATTTTGTGGTCTCTTGGTTTAGGAACTAACTCCCAGACTTTGCACTTTCTGAATTGATTAAGCTCCTCTTGCATAGCATTAATCCAGTGTTGGTCTTGGATGGCTTCTTCAAATTTCTTAGGCTCCAGTTGAGATAGAAAACTTGAGTGCAGGACTGTGCTCAGATTTCTGCTTCTAGTCTGCACTCCTTGTCTTGGATCACCTATTATTTGATTTGTTGGATGGTCTTTTAGATGTCTTATTACTGGAGGTAGATTTTCTTCAAGTTCAACATTTCCAGTTCCTTCATTATGTTGCACCTCTTGGTTGTCATCAGCTTCTATAGAGTCTTGTACTCCCCCTGGACAGTAGCCATCATTTTCCAATACTTCATCTGCAGTTGTGCCTTCTAGAATGGAAAGCTTGTCCATCCTATTGCTTATACCTGTTGGACTGAATGATCTACAAGGCAACTCACTGTTGATTAATCTTGTTTCATCAAATACAACATATACAGATTCTTCTACCACTTGAGTAGTCAAGTTGTAGACTCTATAAGCCTTACTATTGATGTTGTACCCAACAAATATCCCATCTTAGGATTTGGCAGCAAATATAGTTAGATAAGACTTGCCATTGTTAAGTATATAGCACTTGCAACCAAAGATCCTAAAGTAGGATAGATTTGGTTTTCTACCTTTCATAATTTCATAGGGAGTCTTTTTGTGGATCTTGGTGATAGAAGCCCTATTGATCACATGACATGTAGTGTTTACTGCCTCAGCCCAGAAATATTCTGGAAGAGAAGTGTCACTAAATAGAGTTCTACCAGCTTCAATCAATGTCCTATTCTTTCTTTCAGCAATACCATTTTGCTGTGGTGTTCTAGGTGAGGAGAATTCTTGGAAAATCTCAAATTCTTCACACAATCTTTTCATACTTTTAGATTGAAATTCAGTGTCATGGTCACTTCTTATTTTGACCACTGTACTGTTCAGTTCATTCTAAATTTGTTTAACAAAACTATGTAAAACACTTGGGGTTTCTGATTTTTGTCTAAGAAAGAACACCCATGTATATCTAGAGTAGTCATCTACAACCACAAAAGTGTAGATCTTCCTACCTAGACTATGAACTGGCATAGGACCAAAAAGATTCATATGTAAGAGGTATAAACACCTCACTGAATCCTTGTTTTCAAGGCTATGAAAGGAGTATTTTGTCTGCTTGCTCTTTGACAAGCTGAACATATCCATTCCTTTATACACTTAACATGAGGACCATTCCTCACTAATTCTTTACTAAAGAGTTGGCCAATTGTCTTGTAGTTAAGATGGGCCAGTCTCTTGTGCCATTTGACACAATGAGATGCATTATCATCAGCTACAAGACAAATAGGAGAAACCTTATTCTCACATACAAAGTCAAGACAATAAACATTTCTTTTTCTGTATCCAGTCAATATGACCTTTTGATCACTTGACCTCTTGATAAGACATCCATTTTTAACAAATGAAATGTCATATCTAAGATCACTCAGCTGACTTATGCTTATCAGGTTGTGTTTCAAACCTTTTACATAAGCCACTTGAGTGATGGTAATTTGGTTTGAAGAAATGTTACCAAATCCTTTGATGATTCCTCTTTCAGATCCACCAAAGATTACTTTAGGTCCATTCTTGATAGGTATGTACTCCTTCAGCAGCCCCTTTGTTCCAGTCATGTGCCTGGAACAACCACTGTCCAAGTACCATAAAGTGGCATGGCAACTTGGACTTTCCTTCAATACAAAATTACGTTCCCTTAGAACCAAAGTAAGTCTTGGGTCCTTGGTTCAGGTTAGCATCATTCATATCAAACCTACAAGCAGCTCTTCTAACTGGTAGACTGTTGTTCTTCCTGACACTTATGTTATGCCAACAGTCTAAGGCAAAATGGCCTATCTTGCCACAGCACCAGCATTCATACCTGTTGTATCTAGGTCTAGATACATTTTTGGCAGAAAAATTTTTGTTCTGAGCTGGTGCTGCTGCAGCTACACCCACTGATTTCTTATAACCATGGGGTTTATGAACATGAACTGACTTATTGGCATAAACATTCTTGTTCTTCAGAACATCAGTCTTAATATGACCATTAATATTTTCATGATCATATTTATTAGAAGGCACTTGTACCTTTCTAAACATAACAGGGACTTAAGGTTTAGTGGCTGGACTGGAGCTTTGCCTTTTCTCTTGAATTGGGCAGCCCTAGTGTTACCCTTAAAGCCTAATCCTGCCTTACCCTTTTGAGCCACAAACTCATCTATTAAAGGTAAGACAGATTTTGGCTTAGAGTAACTAGCCACTAAATCTTTATCTACTCTCAGTCTGGCCTCCAGACTTTTAACTTGATCATTGTAATATGTGATTGTGCCCATCTGAATAATAGTTATATTTTTCAGTTTGGCAATCTCATTTAACTTTTGATCCAATGTTTTTTCTAACTCAGATGCAGCCACCTTAAGATCTGCAATCTGCTGAGCCTGAGTTTTGGCTAGGTTCTTGATTTTTTTAAGAGCCTGCAATAAGTCTCCATACTTATTTATCAATTGATGAATATCTCCTTCAGATTCAGATCCATCCTCATTACTTGATGCAGATGCATCTGACTCTGAACTGGTACTGTAATCTGAAATTCTAGAATTACTTTGTACCTTATTGGGACCAGGCTGATCCTGGCACTTGTTGTCTTCTGAATAAGCCATTAGTCCCATACACTGATGGTCTTCTTGATCATAGATGGAGTTTAGCAATTGCATAAACTCCTCTTCTTTATTAGCTGCATACAGTCCAATGTAAGCTTCAGCTTCAGATTCTGACTCTGAGGAAGATTGATCTGTAAGACTCTTCTCCTTCTTAGCAACAAAAGATTTCTCCTTCTTGCCCTTTTGTTGAGTCTTCTTTCGGTCTGTTGACTCCTTCTTCTTATCTGGACATTCAGCCACCACATGTCCTGGCCTATTGTAGCAATAGCAAACAATCTTTGATGTTGTAGCTTTGCTGGGCTTTGATCTACTCCTTTCCTTTCTTGATGATTTTCTCTTCTGATAGTAATTATCAACTGGCTATGATGTGGAGGGCCTTGACTTCCACTGCTTCTTCTTCAAAAACCTCTGAAACTTCCTTGTAAAGTGATGGCCGCGGAACAGAGACCTACTGTAGTTGGTTCGAAATGGTCAGATTCCGCGGGCCAGTTAGAAGATCGAGTTTTCTAACGAGAGGAGGCAAGCGCACCTATCGCAAGTAGTACTCGGTATTCGGGAAAATACCGAGGTCGTATTATTCTCGGGGACACGTTGATTATATCTACTCTTCCAGGAACAGTATTATCTTACTAACAGTAAGGTGGGATTTTTTTAGTTTAATTAAAACGGAAAGGAAGAAAGCAGAATTTTGCTAAGTTAGTTCGATGACGGGTTAACGCTCGGCATCGAATCGGATTAAGACTAAAATAATTCTTAACAATTATTAAACTTTGTTTTTAATTTAATAAAAGGCACTTGGCCGTGGGGATTCCAGAAATATGAGCGCACTTATCTCTAGGAATATTGCTCACCTAAACATTAAGACTATTCGACCGATCGTTAGACCGACGAAGGATTCCTCTTAATGCCCGCTTTACGATAAGAACCCCGCTATTGGGTGGGGAACCCAATCCGGCAGAACTACGTTTCTCCTCTTTCGAGGGGGCGTACGCAGTTCTCTTTACCCAAGGGGGATCGGTCCATACGTGCAGCCTCTCGGCGTCGCGTATGGATAACGGAAATAGAGCCCACACATCGATTATGTGGTCCTATGCGTCGTTAACCCGGGGTAAACCTTAAGTCCTTAAATTAAAATAAAAATAAAGTTTTTTTAATTATTTCCAATCATTTTTATGTCCCAATGCTCTTCGATGCCGAAGGCTAAAAGAGATTAGCCACTCATCGGTATGGGGACGGCTTTATGTTTTTAGGTGAAGCGTGAGTGTTAATTTAAGCACTGAACAATTATAAGAAAAAACACGAAAAATAGGACAATTAGATAAATTGAAAGCTAATTGATGTAGGCACTCACGCACACTTCAAAACCATAAAGGAAATTAAATAAAGCAAGCCCTACTCAAATGAGTAGGCGGAAATAAATGCACACACGCACACACTCTTCTTAATTGAAGAAAGCGATAAATGAAGCGGTAAAATTATCTCCTACACGCACACACTCTACATAATTGAGAAAGCGATAAAATTGCAAGTCCAGGCTCAAATGAGTGGGCAGGAGTAAATTTACCTCATACACGCACGCACTCTACTTAAAAGTAAAACACACACACGCACTCTACAGAAATGAAAACACACGCACCCACACAAAGTTTTCCTACTCGAGTGAGTAGAAAGAAAATGAAAGCAGTAAAAAGACAAGTCCCACTCAAATGAGTGGGCGGGAAATGAAAGCAAAGCGCCATTTAACTCTTAACGAGTAGGCGGAAATAAATGCATACGCACACACGCACTCTACAGAAATGAAATAAAGCAGTAAAACCTAACTCATACACGCACACACACTTGCAAAAATGAGAAAAACAAAGAGCTCAGAAAATTAAAACGACTGCATTTCTACCGCTAGAATGCGGTAGAAATGCATAAAAAGTGAAAATAAAAATTAACCGGAGCGAAAAGTTTTGCAAATAAACGCAAAATGAAAGTACTCGAAAAATTAATACAACTGCATTTCTACCGCTAGAATGTGGTAGAAATGCATAAAAAGATGAAATAAAAATTAACCGGACTAAAAGTTTTGAAATTAAAAAGCTAAAATGAAGTGAGCGAAAAATTATAACGACTATATTTTTATTCGTAAGTTTTTATAAAACCTCCAAAAAAGTGAGAATAAAACTAAAAAGGAACGAGAAGTTTTCCATTCCTAAGAGCCTAAGTTAAAGAAAATAAAAACGAACACTTTTAGGGGAGTTTTTATAAAACATATATGAATGAAAATGATAAAGAAGAAAAAGCTAAAGTTAAAAAGTACGGAAAATGAAAACTAGACGGACGGCACACCGGCTAGAAATGCCGATAAATCCTAAATCTAACTAAGTTATGAAAGCTAAAAAAGATGAAAACATAAAAGAAATACAAAAAGATGAACGAAAAATTGCTTAAGTAGGCGCATTCAAATGGATTATTCATACAAATTAAGAGAGAAAAATTCATATTTTATTAAAGTAAAAACCCTAATACAAACTAAGAGAGAGAGAGGGGGGAGAAATTCTCCTTACATAAGTATGGAATCCAATTGGGCAGCACCTCCCCTAAGCAAAGTGGTCAAAAAAGTGGACAAAATAAGCTTCCTGGAAGCTCTTATTTATAGGCAAATTTTCGGGTTGGTCATGCCCTAGGTCACGGGCGTGACAGGGGGGCGTGTCACTACTATTCATGAGCTGATCGGTTGACTTGACTGGAGCTTTGACTTCGGGGCGAAAACGTGGCGGTCACGCCCCAGGTCACAGGCGTGACGAATTGTCACGGGCGTGACAGGGGGGCGTGACCGGGGGAGCTGGCAGTTCGATGTCGGCAACGTTGACAGTTTGACTAAGCTTGTGGGTCAGCCTCGACACGGGCGTGACAAGCATTGACACGGGCGTGACGTTGGGCGTGTCGGGCTCGGTTTGATGATCGTCGATCGTCGAGCTGGGAACCTGTGGCCGGCGATCGTCGGGGGGGCGTGACACGGGCGTGTCGGTCAATTGACACGGGCGTGTCAGTCAATTTTTTTGACTTTTCTGGAATTTTTTCTGGAATTTTTCTTGAATAAAAATAAAGCTAAGTTAGAAATAATATTTACAAAAACAAGCAATCTATTGAATAAAACTAATAAAAAAGACAAAAAATAAACGAAACTGACTTAAATAAAATACGAAAATATAGGTATATTTATAACTCATCAAACACCCCCATACTTAAGCTTTTTCTATTCCAGAGCAAAAGTTTGAGATGAACTTATAAGGAATAATAAAAAACCCTAAGTTCTACTACCGCTAAATTAATTATAAGAGAGATCAAATAAAAATATACGGGGTATATGAGTTAACTCCTAAAATTATTTAGATGATTTAAACAGGGCAAAAGTTTTGGCCAAAAGACTTCTTGATGTAATCAAATAGAAAGCAATAATTTGTATTGGTTAGAATAACAGAAAATAGTTTGGATTTATACGAACTTTAGCTTATAGGAGTGTTATCGGAAATAATGCAATTTACGAATTATGCTCTCAAAAAGATTTTTGAATTAATTCTAGAGTCATGAAATTGGCTAAGGGGGGTTGATGTTGGTTTATGAAGATGCTTGGGTTTTGAGGCGAGGTTATTTTTTCACGAACTTCCATTTTTTTTTATTTGGATGTTAAAGGAAAACGAAATCTTATTTTCCTTAACATAAAAATTTTTCTTTCTTCATAAAAATAACCCAATGTATATGTGTTGGAGTAATGAATTTTATCCTCTTACTCCGTAACGTATAATCTTTTAAATTATTGGGTGCCTATGTTTACGGAATGAAATCTTATTCCCATTGACATAAGATCTTTTTCTTTTTGGGGAAATAAATTTTTATCATACCAAGTAGGTTATGATAGGATAGGTAAGGGGAGAAAAGAGAACTAGATTTTTAATTAAAAAATAATTGAGAGCAACCTTTATAAATTGTACGTTCCAATTTTTCAGAAAGCTAAAAGCAAGCATAATTGAATTCTATAGTCGTTATTTTCTAACATGGTACACATGCTCCAATCTATGAAAAATTAGAAGTAGTGCCTAAAGCGAGTCCCCTATTTTTAACAAAGTATAATAAATTCTTTAAAACTTAACCCCGGCTATTTAGATTTTTCATTTTATAATTAATAAATGAATAGTGAACAAAGAATTGATCAAATTCGCATATAAATAAACTCAAAACGAAAGTTTTGGATAACAAGAAACTTAAGAATGAAATGTTTGATTTATTTATTTCAAAACTTACATAACAAATTTTTTTTTTTTTTTTTTGAAGTTATGCTCTTTTTTTGTATTTTTGTATTTATATCTTTAATATATACATACTAAAAAGAAAGAAAAAATGCGAAAATGAAAATTTTTTTGGATTTTTAAGTTTTGTGAATTTTTTTGTATTTTTAATGAAATTTTCATTCTATTTACAAAAATTTGGGAAAAAGAAAAAATATTTACAAGGATGAGAGGGAAAAAGGGAGAGGGGAAAGAGAAAGAATATTTACAAAAAGTATTTACAAAAAGTATTTACAAAAATATAAACTAGGTAGCCGCGAGATGACTCGTTGTGTGGATGGCTCGATGAGCCGGATCTCGCGGACCGAGTTAAAAATAAGTCAAAGTTTCAAAAATGAAACTTCAAAAAAAAATTTTTTTTGATGATTTTTTTTTGTTATATATTTTTTTTTGATGTTTTGTTTTTAAAAAATTTTTGTTTTGTTTTGTTTTTTTTTTTTTTTTTAAGTGAAAAAGAAAGTACGAAAATATGAAAACACCCCCATACTTAGATCCAACATTGTCCCCAATGTTGTAAGCTAAGCATGAGGAACAAGACAGCAGGTGTATGTACAAAAAAGAAAAGAGAGGGGGGCAGAAGACGTCCCTGATCCGCGCTCGGGGAAGCCCATTAGAAACCCTGCATTTATTAGAAAAATAGAAATCATAATAAATAAAGACGTAAAAAAGATAGACGTGGGGTGCCTCCCAGGAGCGCTTTGTTTATAGTCGCATAGCTTGACTATAGTGGCGGGTTTATAAGTCGAGGAGGGATATGGTTTCGTTATACTCGATCACAGGGTCGCCCGCTATGTAAGTCTTTAATCGATGACCGTTTACTTTAAACGAGCCTTTTTCCGGGTGGGAGACGAGTACGGTCCCATATGGAAAAACTTCTTTAACTAATAAGGGACCGGACAAACGGGATTTGAGTTTGCCAGGAAAAAGTTTAAGACGAAAATTATAAAGAAGGACTAGATCGCCCGGAGAAAAAATTTTGGGGGTTTTAATTTTTCGATCGTGATAAAACTTAGAACGCTCCTTATAGAACTTATTGCTCTCGTAAGCGTTCGCACGCCATTCATCGAGCTCGTTTAGTTGCAGTTTTCTATTCTGAGCGGCTAAGTTAGAGTCGAGGTTTAAGAGTTTTAATGCCCAAAGTGCGCGGTGCTCCAGTTCTACGGGTAAATGGCACGCTTTGCCATAGACTAATCGAAACGGGGTACAACCGGTAGCGGTTTTGTACACCGTACGATACGCACATAACGCGTCGTCGAGCTTAGCGGACCAATCTTTCCTATTAAGTGAAACGGTTTTTTCTAATATGCGTTTTATCTCTCGATTTACTACCTCAACTTGGCCACTTATTTGCGGGTGGTAGGGGGTGGCAAGCTTGTGCGTGACTCCGTATTTAGCTAACGTCTTAGCCATTATAGCGTTACAGAAATGCGTTCCCCTATCACTAACAATAGCGCGAGGCGTGCCGAAGCGAGAAAATAATTTTTTTAGAAATGTAACGACGACTCGCGCATCGTTGGTGGGGAGAGCCTGCGCTTCCGCCCACCATGATACGTAGTCGACCGCCACTAAAATATACATATTTTTATAATAAGGAGGTAGGGGGACAACAAAATCTATGCCCCATAAATCGAAAACTTCGCATTCTAAAAACATATTTTGGGGCATCTCGTCGCGACGTGAGATGTTACCCGACCGCTGACAGCTATCGCATGCGCGCACAAAATTGTGCGCGTCTTTGAAGAGAGTGGGCCAAAAGTAGCCCGCCTCTAGCGCCTTCCTAGCGGTCCGGTTGGCTTGATAGTGCCCCCCGGCTGGACCCTCGTGGCAGTGCCTCAATATCTGTGTGCACTCCACTCCCGCGACGCATCTTCGAACCGCTTGGTCCGCGCAGATACGGAAAAGAAAGGGGTCATCCCAAAAGAAATTTTTCAAGTCGGAAAAGAATTTCTTCTTTTGATGACTTGAAAAATCTTTAGGAAGTACCCGTGCGACTAAGTAGTTTGCCAAATCTGCGAACCAAGGCGAAGATGATGAAGACGAATGAATGACGAGAAGACGTTCCTCGGGGAATCTGTCATTTATTTCAGATTCGACGAGCGCTTCCGCACCCAGATTTTCTAAACGGGAGAGGTGGTTTGCCGCTAGATTCTCCGCGCCCTTCTTATCTCGGATCTCCAAGTCAAACTCTTGTAGGAGGAGAATCCATCGAAGAAGGAGGGGCTTCGCGTCGGCTTTAGCTAATAAATATTTAAGGGCGGAGTGATCGGTAAAAACGATAACTTTAGATAGCGTAAGATACGAGCGAAACTTATCGAAAGCGAAAACGACGGCTAAGAGTTCCTTTTCCGTCGTCGTGTAATTCACTTGTGCGGAAGTGAGCGTCTTGCTAGCGTAATAAATAGGATGAAAATGTTTTTCTACGCGTTGGCCAAGAACGGCGCCTAAGGCAATATCACTAGCGTCGCACATGATTTCGAACGGAAGGGACCAATTAGGGGCCACTAGAATCGGAGAATTGATAAGTTTTTGTTTTATAAAATTAAAAGCAGACTCGCAATCGCTACTAAAGACAAAAGGTGATTCCTTTTCCAAGAGGTGAGTAAGCGGCTTTGTTATTTTTGAAAAATCTTGAATGAAGCGCCTATAAAAGCCCGCGTGACCTAAGAAACTCCTAATGGATTTTATGTTTGTCGGCTGAGGAAGTTTTTCTATGATTTCAACTTTGGCCTTATCGACCTCTATCCCCTTAATCGAAATCTTATGGCTGAGGACCAAACCTGCTCGAACCATAAAGTTACACTTTTCCCAATTTAAAACAAGATTCGTGTCCTCGCATCGCTGGAGGACACGATCGAGATTACGAAGACAATCCGGGAATGAGCATCCGAATACAGAAAAGTCATCCATAAATATTTCCATAATATCTTCTATTAGCTCACCAAAAATTGCTAGCATACATCTTTGGAATGTAGCCGGCGTATTGCAGAGGCCAAATGGCATTCTTCGATAGGCGAAGGTGCCAAATGGGCAAGTAAAAGTTGTTTTCTCTTGGTCTTCGGGGGAAATAGGGATTTGGAAAAACCCCGATAAACCGTCGAGAAAACAATAAAAAGGATGACCGGAAAGACGCTCAAGAATTTGGTCAAGGAACGGTAGTGGAAAATGGTCTTTGCGGATGGCATCATTAAGTTTGCGATAATCGATGACCATCCGCCAACCCGTAACAGTACGAGTTGGGACGAGCTCGTTGTGCTCATTCGCCACTACGGTTAGACCGCCCTTCTTGGGCACGACATGAATGGGACTAACCCATGCACTATCAGAAATGGGATAAATAATCCCTGCATCTAATAATTTAATTATCTCAGCTTTCACGACGTCTTTCATGTTTGGGTTAAGACGCCGCTGCGGCTGAATGGTTTTGCGGCAATTATCGTCTAAGAAAATTTTGTGAGTGCAGAAAGAAGGGTTAATCCCTTTTAGGTCAGAAATATGCCACGCAATTGCGTGGCGATGTTTAAGCAAAACCTCCAATATCTCAGAGGTCTCCGAATCGCTTAAATACGAAGAAATGATTACCGGGAGCGTATTATTTTTCCCCAGAAAGGCGTATTTTAGGGATTCGGGTAATGGTTTGAGTTC
The DNA here is from genome assembly GCA_039513925.1 of Platanthera zijinensis. Classification (NCBI taxonomy): domain Eukaryota; kingdom Viridiplantae; phylum Streptophyta; class Magnoliopsida; order Asparagales; family Orchidaceae; genus Platanthera; species Platanthera zijinensis. Next base: position 101,156,331 of record CM077083.1, read on the forward strand.
TAGGATGGGCGGTTCTTCTAGTGAGGTTTTAGTGCTAATGTCTTTTGAACCAATTGGTTCAAAAGGCATATTCGTAGACTCGTCCTCATTGCAATAAAAATTTTCGAGTGAAAAAAAATTTTCGTTTAAAAATTCGGACTCGAAAACCGGAGAAGAACTATCTCCATAAAAAGAATCTAAAGAATAGCAGAAATCGTCGCTCGGCGACGAGTCATCCATAGAGGAGTTAATAGAAAAAGTAACTTGGTCGTCTCCTACCCGAAGGAGAAGCTGACCATTACTTACATCAATTAATGCACGTGAGGTCGCGAGGAAAGGGCAACCAAGTATTATTGGTACGTTGGCGTCTTCCTCGATGTCCAAGATGACGAAGTCCACCGGGAAGGTGAACTTGTCTACTCGGACAAGGACATCCTCAACAACCCCAATGGGGAACCTAACCGAGCGATCCACTAGTTGGATGTGCATATTGGTAGGAGCAGGAGTACCCAAACCTAAAAGCAGGAAGAGCGAGAACGGCATCAAATTAATGCTCGCGCCTAAGTCTTCCAAGGCGTATTTTACTAATATATTGCCAAAAAGGCACGGGATGGAGAACCTTTCCGGGTCGTTTTGTTTTAAGGGCAATTTACTAGTAAGAGCCGCCGAGCAGACAGCATTGAGAGATATATTCGAAATATCCTCGAGTTTGCGTTTATTAGAAAGTAGTTCTTTTAAAAATTTCGCATATTTAGGCATTTGCGAGATAGCCTCGCAAAAAGGAACATTAATATGAATTTGTTTAAGTAATAAAATAAATTTTTCATATTGCGCGTTTACTCGCTCATTATCTAACTTATGCGGGTAGGGCAACGCCTTGTTTAAAATAGTTTTATCGTTAAAAATCAGTAAGGGTTGCGTAATCGAAGAAGAGGGAAGAGGGGTCGGAGGTGAAATATGTACCTGAGGATCGATCCGTTTTGGATCGACCACCTCCTTACCGCTACGGAGGGTTATAGCATTGGCGGTTTCCCTTGGATTGGGCTCCGTGTTCCCTGGCGGTACCCCCAGGGCGCGTTCTGACATGAGTCGCGCCAGCTGTCCAACCTGGAGTTCTAAATTTTTTAGCGATCCGGTGATGTTCCGGATATTAGACTCGTTGGACGCGACATAACGATTAAAATTTTCCTCCACCGGGGATGGCTTCATAGGAGGGGGAGGAGGAAACGTTGGCGCAAAAGGAGGGGGAGGGGGACGCTGCGCGTTGTTCGGGTTGCTCCAGGAGAAATTTGGATGGTTCCTCCAACCCGGATTATAGTGGCTACTATAAGGGTTGTTTTGAAATGAGGGACGCACCGGATTTCCCATGTAGTCCACGAATTCGTCGACTACGCAGACGTTGGAGGGGGGGAGAAAACAAGGCGGAGTGGAGGAGGCAACAGACATCTCCGCCACCTGCTTAGTTAGCCTTTCCACTTGGAGGGCTAGCTGAGCAGTGGCATCCACTTCAAAAATGCCCCCCTGCTTAGGGCGCGCCTGCGGGACATTCCACTGGTAGGCGTTCACCGCCATTTCCTCAAAAAGGGCCTGGGCGGCCTCGGGGGTCTTATTGTTCAGAGTGCCCCCGGCAGCCGCGTCAATCATTTGACGCGTCTGACTATTCAGTCCATTATAAAAAATTTGTACCTGCAACCACGTTGGCAGAGCGTGGTGCGGGCACTGGCGGAGGAACTCCTTAAAGCGTTCCCAAGTCTCGTAAAGAGACTCGGAGTCGTTTTGGACGAACGAAGATATGTCTGCCCGCAGTCTTGCAGTTTTCGCGGGCGGAAAATACTTCGTAAGGAATTTCTCAGCCAATTCCGCCCAGGACGTGATGGATCCCCGCGAGAGGGAGAGTAACCACGCCTTAGCCTTGGACTTAAGAGAGAAGGGAAAAAGGCGCAAACAAATGGCGTCATCAGTGACGCCATTAATTTTAAAAGTATTGCAAATTTCAAGAAAATTAGACAAGTGATTGTTAGGGTCCTCATCCGGCAGTCCGTCGAACTGCACGGCATTTTGGATCATTTAGAATCACACTTGACTTAATTTCAAAATTATTGTTGGCCACAGCGGGCCGAACAATACTCGACCCCGCATCATCCAAATTGGGCCGAGCGTAGTAAGACATAGTACGCTCGGCCGGTTGGGCATTATTCGGGTCGGCCATAGAAGAAGAAGAGGGTTCTCCGATAGATTCTGCGGGGTCTAAAAAGGGAATTCGACGGAGAGATCGGATACGCACAAGAGAGCGGTCGATCTCGGGGTCGAATTCAAGATTTTCAGAACTCGAAGGTTGTCCACGGGTCATGCACCCTTAAAAAACGAAAGGGGGAAGGATTTTTTTTTGTATAAAATTTTTTATTTGAAAATAAAGTAAAATTAATAGAGTCCCGGATTCAATATAACAACCAGATTCCCCGGCAACGGCGCCAAAAACTTGATGGCCGCGGAACAGAGACCTACTGTGGTTGGTTCGAAATGGTCAGATTCCGCGGGCCGGTTAAAAGATCGAGTTTTCTAACGAGAGGAGGCAAGCGCACCTATCGCAAGTAGTACTCGGTATTCGGGAAAATACCGAGGTCGTATTATTCTCGGGGACGCGTTGATTATATCTACTCTTCCAGGAACAGTATTATCTTACTAACAGTAAGGTGGGATTTTTTTAGTTTAATTAAAACGGAAAGGAAGAAAGCAGAATTTTGCTAAGTTAGTTCGATGACGGGTTAACGCTCGGCATCGAATCGGATTAAGACTAAAATAATTCTTAACAATTATTAAACTTTGTTTTTAATTTAATAAAAGGCACTTGGCCGTGGGGATTCCAGAAATATGAGCGCACTTATCTCTAGGAATATTGCTCACCTAAACATTAAGACTATTCGACCGATCGTTAGACCGACGAAGGATTCCTCTTAATGCCCGCTTTACGCTAAGAACCCCGCTATTGGGTGGGGAACCCAATCCGGCAGAACTACGTTTCTCCTCTTTCGAGGGGGCGTACGCAGTTCTCTTTACCCAAGGGGGATCGGTCCATACGTGCAGCCTCTCGGCGTCGCGTATGGATAATGGAAATAGAGCCCACACATCGATTATGTGGTCCTATGCGTCGTTAACCCGGGGTAAACCTTAAGTCCTTAAATTAAAATAAAAATAAAGTTTTTTAAATTATTTCAAATCATTTTTTATGTCCCAATGCTCTTCGATGCCGAAGGCTAAATGAGATTAGCCACTCATCGGTATGGGGATGGCTTTATGTTTTTAGGTGAAGCGTGAGTGTTAATTTAAGCACAGAACAATTATAAGAAAAAACACGAAAAATAGGACAATTAGATAAATTGAAAGCTAATTGATGCAGGCACTCACGCACACTTCAAAACCATAAAGAAAATTAAATAAAGCAAGCCCTACTCAAATGAGTAGGGGGAAATAAATGCACACACGCACACACTCTTCTTAATTGAAGAAAACGATAAATAAAGCGGTAAAATTATCTCCTACACGCACGCACTCTACATAATTGAGAAAGCGATAAAATTGCAAGTCCCGGCTCAAATGAGTGGGCGGGAGTAAATTTACCTCATACACGCACGCACTCTACTTGAAAGTAAAACACACACACGCACTCTACAGAAATGAAAACACACGCACCCACACAAAGATTTCCTACTCAAGTGAGTAGGAAGAAAATGAAAGCAGTAAAAAGACAAGTCCCACTCAAACGAGTGGGCAGGAAATGAAAGCAAAGCGCCATTTAATTCTTAACGAGTAGGCGGAAATAAATGCATACGCACACACGCACTCTACAGAAATGAAATAAAGCAGTAAAACCTAACTCATACACGCACACACACTTGCAAAAATGAGAAAAACAAAGAGCTCAGAAAATTAAAGCGACTGCATTTCTACCGCTAAAATGCGGTAGAAATGCATAAAAAGTGAAAATAAAAATTAACCGGAGCGAAAAGTTTTGCAAATAAACGCAAAATGAAAGTACTCGAAAAATTAATACAACTGCATTTCTACCGCTAGAATGCGGTAGAAATGCATAAAAAGATGAAATAAAATTAACCGGACTAAAAGTTTTGAAATTAAAAAGCTAAAATGAAGTGAGCGAAAAATTATAACGACTACATTTTTATTCGTAAGTTTTTATAAAACCTCCAAAAAAGTGAGAATAAAACTAAAAAGGAACGAGAAGTTTTACATTCCTAAGAGCCTAAGTTAAAGAAAATAAAAACGAACACTTTTAGGGGAGTTTTTATAAAACCTATATGAATGAAAATGATAAAGAAGAAAAAGCTAAAGTTAAAAAGTGCGAAAAATGAAAACTAGACGGACGGCACAACGGCTAGAAATGCCGATAAATCCTAAATCTAACTAAGTTATGAAAGCTAAAAAAGATGAAAACATAAAAGAAATACAAAAAGATGAACGAAAAATTGCTTAAGTAGGCGCATTCAAATGGATTATTCATACAAATTAAGAGAGAAAAATTCATATTTAATTAAAGTAAAAACCCTAATACAAACTAAGAGAGAGAGAGGGGGGAGAAATTCTCCTTACATAAGTATGGAATCCAATTGGGCAGCACCTCCCCTAAGCAAAGTGGTCAAAAAAGTGGACAAAATAAGCTTCCTGGAAGCTCTTATTTATAGGCAAATTTTCGGGTTGGTCACGCACTAGGTCACGGGCGTGACAGGGGGCGTGTCACTACTATTCATGAGCTGATCGGTTGACTTGACTGGAGCTTTGACTTCGGGGCAAAAACGTGGCGGTCACGCCCCAGGTCACGGGCCTGACGAATTGTCACGGGCGTGACAGGGGGGCGTGACCGGGGGAGCTGGCAGTTCGATGTCGGCAGCGTTGACAGTTTGACTAAGCTTGTGGGTCGGCCTCGACACGGGCGTGACAAGCATTGACACGGGCGTGACGTTGGGCGTGTCGGGCTCGGTTTGATGATCGCCGATCGTCAAGCTGGGAACCTGTGGCCGGCGATCGTCGGGGGGGCGTGACACGGGCGTGTCGGTCAATTGACACGGGCGTGTCAGTCAATTTTTTTGACTTTTCTGGAATTTTTTCTAGAATTTTTCTGGAATAAAAATAAAGCTAAGTTAGAAATAATATTTACAAAAACAAGCAATCTATTGAATAAAACTAATAAAAAGACAAAAAATAAACGAAACTGACTTAAATAAAATACGAAAATATAGGTATATTTACAACTCATCATAAAGGCAGCAAAATCTGCATCTGAATCACTGCTTTCTGAGTTCTGATTGTCTGAATTTTCTGAGTTATCTTCAGCAACTTCCTTATGAGGTGATGGAGACATTCTCCTGTACTTTCTAGTGGCTTCAACCTTGAAGGCCACTGACTTCTCTCTATGCTCTCCTTTTGTAATTTTTTCTTCCTCCTTCCTAGCCATTAGTTGCATTTCATATGAGAGCAATTTTCCAAATAAGGTTGGAGGAGAAATGTCTGCTAGTTTGGCCACTTCTCTTATGGCACAAATCTTGGTATCCCAATCCTTTGTCAAGGATCTTAGAAATTTTTCATTCAGCTCATATGTACTGAAGACCTTTCCATAGGACATCAGTTCATTCACTATCCGGTAGAATTTCTTGTAGCATTCAGTTATGCTATCAGACTTCCCTTGTCTGAAACTCTCATATTCTTGATTAAGCATAGATTTTCTGTCTTGTCTAACTTCTTCAGAACCCTCCATGTAGACAATAAAAGTGTCCCACATTTCCTTGGAGGTTTTGCAGTGAATCAAATTTTGGAAAGTAGAATCATCTATAGCACTCACTATGATATTCTGAGCTCTCTTATCCATAGTTGCCAATCTAATCTCATCCTTAGTCATTTCAAAGAAATCTTTAGGAGTTTTTTCATATGCATCTAGAGCAGACACATTCATTGGGATATATGGACCTTCTTTTACTGTAACATAGATCCTTGGATTAGAAGCCTCCATAAACAACCTAACCCTTTCTTTCCAGATTCCAAAAATCACTTTTCTGCATATGGGTAATTTAGTTGACCCTAGTTCCTTGTGATTCTCTCCATAACCCATTTTCTTGATTCTTGATTCTGTATTTAGGGATCTAACTCAGACTGTTAAGACCTTCTTTGAGTAACCTCCCTCTGATACCACTTGATATTTTTACTTTCAAGACCACCTAAACACCTAGAGGGGGGTGAATAGGTTCTAATGCTTGTTTTAACTTAAGGCAGAATATAACTTCAGGTTATAATAAAATTCAGAAAACTCTGATGCTAACACAGCACAGCAATCACAAACATGTACACATCACAGATTGCACAAAGATTTACAGTGGTTCCCCAAGGTCTGGGTACATCCACTTTCCCACTTCACCTTTCTAGCAGTGTGCTAGATTCAGCCTAACTTCCACCTTTATCTCAGATCCTCAGATCCTATAACTCAGAACCCTGAAAGGTTCCTACAACTCAGAACCCTATAAGGTTCCTACAGCTCAGGCTAACCAGCCCTACCTCAGCCTTGCCACAAGGCCTACAACTCAGAGAACACCTTCTCCTACAACTCAGGCATAAACAACCCTACCACTCAGAGAATACCTCTCCTACACTCAGCCTTTATAAAATAGTCTTACAACTCATATGTATAAATAGATCCTACAGAATTTGAAAATGAAGTTAAATAATATCTTACCCCTGTTGAGAGAGAAGGGATAAGACTGTTCTTGATCAGCTTCTTGAAAAGGCTGATGGGTGAAATCAACTGGATCTTAGCTTTCTTCAAAGCTTCTTGAATCTGAACATAGTTTGAGTTGATTTCCTTTGGAATATACTGCTTCTTAAGAAACCTATGATAGCTTCCTTCTTGTCTTCAAATGGCTGGATCTCTCTCTATCAATAACCCTTGATAATACTTCTGAATTCTTGAATGAATTCAACTTAGACTGAATCTGAGTGGATGTTCACTTCAGAAAGTCTTCTTAGATCTTCTCTCAAAGATCTTCTTCTGTGCCTTGCACTTTCTTTATTAGAGATCTTATCTCATAACAATGATCAATCAATCAGTTTCTATGTATATGTATTTTTCTTCTTCTGAATCTGTTTATTTATAGACTTCATCTTTGGTAACCGGCTGATCCGGTTTCTAACAAACTTCTGACAAGTCTGATAGCTTCAGTCGACCTGTTATAACTCACAACTGTCAAGTCTTCAGACAGATCTTGTGTCTTTATCTTTGTCAGCAAAGTGTCGAGACTGTCTGTTAGAAAGTGTCGAGACCATAAGTCAATATGTGTCAACATAAGTGACTTAGGTGTCGACACAGCCTTTTATGATGTCGACATGTCTGCCTTTACGTCGACTCAGCTTCTTGATACTGCATCTTGAGAATGTGTTGACACTGAGTATTTGTGTCGACACAAACACTTCACCATTCACATGCAACTAACTTAGTCTAGACTTTGTTGTGTGTCGACACAAGTCATGTGTGTCGACATAGTTGATGTAGACTCAGAATATAGTGTGTGTCGACACAGCCTCCAGGTGTCGACATAGCTATTGTCGACTCTGCCTCTGTGTGTCGACATAGTCTTCTGGTGTCGACACAACTGTTATCGACTAGCAATTCTGTGTGTCGACACAGCTTCCCAGTGTCGACACAGTTGATGTCGACCAAACTTCTGTGTGTCGACACTGCCTCCAGGTGTCGACACAATTGTTGTCGACTCTATTTCTCTACGTCGACACAGCCTTCTTCAAGTGTCGACACAATCTTTCTGAAGTGTCGACACAATTTCTTCTGGTGTCGACACATGGACTTAGAATATTTTTCCTGCATTCTATTACATTCTTAACCTGCACATATAAACTCAAAATAACATCAAATACACCTTGATGTATATCATTGAGCTAAGTTATGCTTCTTCAAATCTGGTACACATTTTCCAATGTACCCAACAGTGAGCATTTTTTAGTCTTTCTGACCGCAGTCCAAGACTCCTGACTATGCAAACGGCCAGTTCTAATTTAGGGCCTCTAGCACTGAACCGCAAAGCCCAGGTCCATTTCCACCCGCCCGTTTCTCACGCCGCCTTGTCACTTTAAGACGTACGCACGGGCCAAGCTTCACCTGGATCCTAAAACATTTCAAAACATCACATAACCCAGTTATGTTCAAGGCTGGCTCCCCGGCCGCCAAGTTAGAAGAACTACGATTCCGCCCAGTTTTCCGGGTGTACCTTGGAGTTAATCCCAAAAGAGCCCTCCTGCAATCTACCGCATTGAAACCCGAAAACAACGCACGGAGTCTTCTCCGGCTATTAATAAACATCACTGATCCAGACAAACACGTCCGGGTAGGCTTCACACATATTGCCTATGCCTGTACTTCGATTCTGGACTCTAAATAAGGGGGACTTCACATATCTACCCCAAGTAACACTGCATCCTCTGACTGTACATAGGCTTCGTTTGGTACGGATGTGGCGTTTGCTCCTGGCGGGTCGAAATAGAGAGTTGGAACTGGAGGGGGGAGGCGGGGTTTAAAAAGCGGCGTTTGAGGGGCTTTCCCATGCAAAGGAAGAAGAGCTTCACATGCTAAAGTTGAGAATCGTTACCCTAGAAGTCTGCTTAGATGCCATGAAAAACTAACTGGATGAAAGGCTTCGCAAGGGAATTCTCTTCATGGATCTGGTCTTGGTTCTCAATTTCGTGCTCCGATGCTCCGTCGGAGGCCGGATTCCTCCCCTTCCCTCTTCCTTGCTCTCTCCTCTCTCTAACTTCTTAGAAAGAGAGAGTTTAGGATGAAATGAGGAATTAACCCTCAATTCCTGAACTTAACTCAGCAGGAACTCACTGGGTCCGTCAGATCGTATTTAAAGAAAACGAACAGCTCATATTTGCCTGAAATCTCCAAACCCTGGGCCGAACACGGCTTTGCACACGGTCATGTCCTAGGATTTGTGCATCGATCCAGACACGACTGTCGAGGACAGAAAAGGACACTGGTTGGGACACGCCCGTGTCCTAACTTGATACGCCCGTGTCCGGTCATCGACAAGCCCATGACCAGTGGCGTGTCACGAATAACCGCCACGCCAACCATCACGTCCCTTGGTGGACACGGGTGACCACACGTCTGTGTCGAATCTAACATGCCTGTGTCATACAGTACACGCTTGCGTTCCAGGCCGTGTCCCTAAATCGACACAGGCCCAAACTTCTAGAGGAGTACATGGTCATGTGACACGCCCGTGCCATATGTCGTGTGCCTGACACGCCCGTGTCACAGGCCGTGTTCAAGCACTCAACGCTCGTCGACCCCAACTCGACTACCCGAGCATGACATGACCTGTCACATGCCCGTGTCACAGGCCGTGTTCACCCTACCAAGACCCGAACTTGGTTCGAACACCGCCCGTTTCACTTTTAAGTTTTGGGGCGTTACAAATCTCCCCCCCCCCCCTTAAAGAAATTTGTCCACGAAATAATGTAAAGGTACACAAAACAACTTATAGATTGCCTGCATCAAATAATTCGGGGTATGCTTCCAACATAGTCTTCTCTCATTCCCTTGAATGCTCTTAACGTCCGCAGTTATCCCATCAGACTTTAACCATTCGAATTTCCATGTTGCGGAGCCGTTTGACTTCAAAGTCTTCAATGTGAACTGTCTTGACCTTGCTCGTCAACCCACTATCAATCGGCACTTGATCGACCGCAACAACCTGAGAAGGCTCTTGTATTACCTTCCGCAACACCGAAACGTGGAATACATTGTGTAGCCCACTCAATTCCACCAATAACTTCAATCGATACGCTGCTTCGCCAATCCGCTCCAGGATCTCAAACGGTCCAAGGTATCTCGGACTCAGCTTTTTCAAGCGTCGAATCCGCGAGACACCCTTGAACGGCTTGATTTTCAAGTACACCCAATCGTCAACATTAAACTCCACATTCTTATGCTTGGCTTTATAGTATTTTGCTTGTCTGTCCTAAGTGATCTTTAACCGTTCCTGAATCGTACGTATCATTGAAGTAACATCTTCCACTGCCTGACATTTATATAACTTTGACTCGCCTATATCTAACCAAGACAACAGCGTGCGACACCTTCTCCCATACAGGGCCTCGAAAGGCGACATTCTAATACTCGCTTGAAAACTGTTATTGTATGCGAACTCTACCATGTACAGGTGATCTTCCCACTGTTTTCTGAAATCCAAGACGCACTTGCGAAGTATGTCCTCCATCGTCCTGTTGACCCTTTAAGTCTGACCATCCGTCTGCGGATGAAAGGCTGTGCTGAAACTCAGCTTAGTTCCCAACAACTTATGCTCCAGCCCTAATCATTTGACGTGAAGCGTCCGTCTCGGTCACTAACAATACTGCGTGGCACACCATTCAACCGTACAATATTATCCACATAGAGCTTGGATAACTTTTCCACCGGATCTTCCTTCCTATTCGGGACGAAGTGCGACACCTTTTTCAATCTATCTATGACCACCCAGATGGTATCGTTTCCCCTTTACGACCTTGGAAAACCATGCACAAATTCCATGGAAATGTCATTGAACTTCCATTCCGGGATAGGCAAGGACTTCAAGAAACCTCCGGGCTTCTGGAATTCCGCCTTCACCAAGGCACAAGTTTGGCACTTTGCCACATAAAGTGCTACATCCTACTTCAGCCCTTGCAACCAAAACAACTTCTGCATGTCCCTATACATCTTCGTGCTCCCCGGGTGGATTGAGTACTTTGTATGATGAGCCTCGTACATCAACTCCTCCCAAAGATTATCCGCAATAGGGATGCATAGTCAACCATCCTTCCTTAGCAGTCCATCTTCAACTGCAAATTGGTAATTTGACCCATCCAACGATCCATCCAAGTTCTTCTTCATATTGTTATCCTGAACCAAAGCCCGCTGAATCCTATCAGCTAGGTCATACTGCACCTCCGTCCAACGCAATATTGCCTCGACACTAGCCTACTTTTCAATGCAAGAGATCTCCAATGCCTCCAAATCATGGACCAAACTCTCATCATGCACCGCCAGCAAGTTGGCTTGCGTCGGTGCCCTACGACTCAACGCATTCGCCACTACATTTCCTTTCCCGGGCACATAATGAATTTCAAAAGTGTAGTCCCCCAGGAACTCCATCCACCTCCGCTGCCTCATGTTCAGGTCCTTCTGATCTAGCAAATACTTCAGGCTTTTATGATCGGTGTAGATATCGACCACCATATCGTAAAGATAGTGCCTCCACAGCTTTAGAGCAAATATCATGGTCGCTAGCTCCAAGTCATGGACCGGATAATTTCTCTCATGAACCTTCAATTATCGTGATCCATAGGCTATTACACTCCCATGCTGTAGTAGAACACGGCCCAAACCACTGCCTGAAGCATCACTATAAATTTCAAACCCTTCGGACCCACTCGGCGAACGCAATATAGGCGTCGTGACCAACCACCTCTTAAATTATTCAAAAGCATGTGTGCACTCCAGCGTCCATACAAACTTTTGATCCTTCAATATCAGCATCGTGAGTGGTAGCGCTATCTGTGAGAAGTTCTTTACGAAGCGCCTATAGTAGCCGGCAAGCCCCAGAAAGCTTCGGACTTTCGCCATCGTAGTAAACATTGGACACTCCTGAATCGCCGCTATCTTCGTCGGATCCACCGTTATGCCTTCACCACTAACAATATGACCAAGGAACGCGATTGAGGATAACCAGAACTCATACTTGGAGAACTTAGCATATAGCTGATTCTTCCTCAACGTCTCCAATACTATATGCAAATGCTTGTTAGAAATAAAGCTAAGTTAGAAATAATATTTACAAAAACAAGCAATCTATTGAATAAAACTAATAAAAAAGACAAAAAATAAACGAAACTGACTTAAATAAAATACGAAAATATAGGTATATTTACAACTCATCAAACACCCCCATATTTAAGCTTTTGCTATTCCAGAGCAAAAGTTTGAGGTGAACTTATAAGGAATAATAAAAAACCCTAAGTTCTGCTACCGCTAAATTAATTATAAGAGAGATCAAATAAAAATATACGGGGTATAAGAGTTAAGTCCTAAAATTATTTAGATGATTTAAATAGGGCAAAAGTTTTGGCCAAAAGACTTCTTGATGTAATCAAATAGAAAGCAATAATTTGTATTGGTTAGAATAACAGAAAATAGTTTGGATTTAGCTTATAGGAGTGTTATCGAAAATAATGCAATTTACGAATTATGCTCTCAAAAAGATTTTTGAATTAATTCTAGAGTCATGAAATTGGCTAAGGGGGGTTGATGTTGGTTTATGAAGATGCTTGGGTTTTGAGGCGAGGTTATTTTTTCTCGAATCTCCATTTTTTTTTGATTTGGATGTTAAAGGAAAACGAAATCTTATTTTCCTTAACATAAAAATTTTTCTTTCTTCATAAAAATAACCCAATGTATATGTGTTCGAGTAATGAATTTTATCCTCTTACTCCGTAACGTATAATCTTTTAAATTATTGGGTGCCTATGTTTACGGAATGAAATCTTATTCCCATTGACATAAGATCTTTTTCTTTTTGGGGAAATAAATTTTTATCATACCATGTAGGTTATGATAGGATAGGTAAGGGGAGAAAAGAGAACTAGATTTTTAATTGAAAAATAATTGAGAGCAACCTTTATAAATTATACGTTCCAATTTTTCAGAAAGCTAAAAGCAAGCATAATTGAATTCTATATTCGTTATTTTCTAACATGGTACACATGCTCCAATCTATGAAAAATTAGAAGTAGTGTCTAAAGCGAGTCCCCTATTTTTAACAAAGTATAATAAATTCTTTAAAACTTAACCCCGGCTATTTAGATTTTTCAATTTATAATTAACAAACGAATAGTGAACAAAGAATTGATCAAATTCGCATATAAATAAACTCAAAACGAAAGTTTTGGATAACAAGAAACTTAAGAATGAAATGTTTGATTTATTTATTTCAAAACTTACATAACAAAATTTTTTTGTTGTTTTTTTTTTTGTAGTTATGCTCTTTTTTTGTATTTTTGTATTTATATCTTTAATATATACATACTAAAAAGAAAGAAAAAATGCGAAAATGAAATTTTTTTTGGATTTTTAAGTTTTGTGAATTTTTTTGTATTTTTAATGAAATTTTCATTCTATTTACAAAAATTTGGGAAAAAGAAAAAATATTTACAAGGATGAGAGGGAAAAAGGGAGAGGGGAAAGAGAAAGAATATTTACAAAAAGTATTTACAAAAAGTATTTACAAGAATATTTACAAAAATATAAACTAGGTAGCCGCGAGATGACTCGTTGTGTGGATGGCTCGATGAGCCGGATCTCGCCGACCGAGTTAAAAATAAGTCAAAGTTTCAAAAATGAAACTTCAAAATAAAAAAATTTTTGATGATTTTTTTGTGTTATATATATTTTTTTGATGTTTTGTTTTTAAAAAATTTTTGTTTTGTTTTGTTTTTTTTTTTTTTTTTTTGTAAGTGAAAAAGAAAGTACGAAAATATGAAAACACCCCCATACTTAGATCCAACATTGTCCCCAATGTTGTAAGCTAAGCATGAGGAACAAGACAGCAGGTGTATGTACAAAAAAGAAAAGAGAGGGGGGCAGAAGACGTCCCTGATCCGCGCTCGGGGAAGCCCATTAGAAACCCTGCATTTATTAGAAAAATAGAAAACATAATAAATAAAGACGTAAAAAAGATAGACGTGGGGTGCCTCCCAGGAGCGCTTTGTTTATAGTCACATAGCTTGACTATAGTGGCGGGTTTATAAGTCGAGGAGGGATATGGTTTCGTTATACTCGATCACAGGGTCGCCCGCTATGTAAGTCTTTAATCGATGACCGTTTACTTTAAACGAGCCTTTTTCCGGGTGGGAGACGAGTACGGTCCCATATGGAAAAACTTCTTCAACTAATAAGGGACCGGACAAACGGGATTTGAGTTTGCCAGGAAAAAGTTTAAGACGAGAATTATAAAGAAGGACTAGATCGCCCGGAGAAAAAATTTTGGGGGTTTTAATTTTTCGATCGTGATAAAACTTAGAACGCTCCTTATAGAACTTATTGCTCTCGTAAGCGTTCGCACGCCATTCATCGAGCTCGTTTAGTTGCAGTTTTCTATTCTGAGCGGCTAAGTTAGAGTCGAGGTTTAAGAGTTTTAATGCCCAAAGCGCGCGGTGCTCCAGTTCTACGGGTAAATGGCACGCTTTGCCATAGACTAATCGAAACGGGGTACAACCGGTAGCGGTTTTGTACACCGTACGATACGCCCATAACGCGTCGTCGAGCTTAGCGGACCAATCTTTCCTATTAAGTGAAACGGTTTTTTCTAATATGCGTTTTATCTCTCGATTTACTACCTCAACTTGGCCACTTGTTTGCGGGTGGTAGGGGGTGGCAAGCTTGTGCGTGACTCCGTATTTAGCTAACGTCTTAGCCATTATAGCGTTACAGAAATGCGTTCCCCTATCACTAACAATAGCGCGAGGCGTGCCGAAGCGAGAAAATAATTTTTTTAGAAATGTAACGACGACTCGCGCATCGTTGGTGGGGAGAGCCTGCGCTTCCGCCCACCGTGATACGTAGTCGACCGCCACTAAAATATACATATTTTTATAATAAGGAGGTAGGGGGCCAACAAAATCTATGCCCCATAAATCGAAAACTTCGCATTCTAAAAACATATTTTGGGGCATCTCGTCGCGACGTGAGATGTTACCCGACCGCTGACAGCTATCGCATGCGCGCACAAAATTGTGCGCGTCTTTGAAGAGAGTGGGCCAAAAGTAGCCCGCCTCTAGCGCCTTCCTAGCGGTCCGGTTGGCTTGATAGTGCCCCCCGGCTGGACCCTCGTGGCAGTGCCTCAATATCTGTGTGCACTCCACTCCCGCGACGCATCTTCGAACCGCTTGGTCCGCGCAGATACGGAAAAGAAAGGGGTCATCCCAAAAGAAATTTTTCAAGTCGGAAAAGAATTTCTTCTTTTGATGACTTGAAAAATCTTTAGGAAGTACCCGCGCGACTAAGTAGTTCGCAAAATCTGCGAACCAAGGCGAAGATGACGAAGACGAATGAATGACGAGAAGGCGTTCCTCGGGGAATCTGTCATTTATTTCAGATTCGACGAGCGCTTACGCACCCGGATTTTCTAAACGGGAGAGGTGGTCTGCCGCTAGATTCTCCGCGCCCTTCTTACCTCGGATCTCCAAGTCAAACTCTTGTAGGAGGAGAATCCATCGAAGAAGGCGGGGCTTCGCGTCGGCTTTAGCTAATAAATATTTAAGGGCGGAGTGATCGGTAAAAACGATAACTTTATATAGCGTAAGATACGAGCGAAACTTATCGAAAGCGAAAACGACGGCTAAGAGTTCCTTTTCCGTCGTCGTGTAATTCACTTGTGCGGAAGTGAGCGTCTTGCTAGCGTAATAAATAGGATGAAAATGTTTTTCTACGCGTTGGCCAAGAATGGCGCCTAAGGCAATATCACTAGCGTCGCACATGATTTCGAACGGAAGGGACCAATTAGGGGCCACTAGAATCGGAGAATTGATAAGTTTTTGTTTTATAAAATTAAAAGCAGACTCGCAATCACTACTAAAGACAAAAGGTGATTCCTTTTCCAAGAGGTGAGTAAGCGGCTTTGTTATTTTTGAAAAATCTTGAATGAAGCGCCTATAAAAGCCCGCGTGGCCTAAGAAACTCCTAATGGATTTTATGTTTGTCGGCTGAGGAAGTTTTTCTATGATTTCAACTTTGGCCTTATCGACCTCTATCCCCTTAATCGAAATCTTATGGCCGAGGACCAAACCTCCTCGAACCATAAAGTTACACTTTTCCCAATTTAAATCAAGATTCGTGTCCTCGCATCGCTGGAGGACACGATCGAGATTACGAAGACAATTCGGGAATGAGCATCCGAATACAGAAAAGTCATCCATAAATATTTCCATAATATCTTCTACTAGCTCACCAAAAATTGCTAGCATACATCTTTGGAATGTAGTCGGCGCATTGCAGAGGCCAAATGGCATTCTTCGATAGGCGAAGGTGCCAAAGGGGCAAGTAAAAGTTGTTTTCTCTTGGTCTTCGGGGGAAATAGGGATTTAGAAAAACCCCGATAAACCGTCGAGAAAACAATAAAAAGGATGACCGGAAAGACGCTCAAGAATTTGGTCAAGGAACGGTAGTGGAAAATGGTCTTTGCGGATGGAATCATTAAGTTTGCGATAATCGATGACCACCCGCCAACCCGTAACAGTACGAGTTGGGACGAGCTCGTTGTGCTCATTCGCCACTACGGTTAGACCGCCCTTCTTGGGCACGACATGAATGGGACTAACCCATGCACTATCAGAAATGGGATAAATAATCCCCGCATCTAATAATTTAATTATCTCAGCTTTCACGACGTCTTTCATGTTTGGGTTAAGACGCCGCTGCGGCTGAATGGTTTTGCGGCAATTATCGTCTAAGAAAATTTTGTGAGTGCAGAAAGAAGGGTTAATCCCTTTTAGGTCAGAAATTTGCCACGCAATTGCGTGGCGATGTTTAAGCAAAACCTCCAATAACTCGGAGGTCTCCGAATCGCTTAAATACGAAGAAATGATTACCGGGAGCGTATCATTTTTCCCCAGAAAGGCGTATTTTAGGGATTCGGGTAATGGTTTGAGTTCTAGGATGGGCAGTTCTTCTAGTGAGGTTTTAGTGCTAATGTCTTTTGAACCAATTGGTTCAAAAGGCATATTCGTAGACTCGTCCTCATCGCAATAAAAATTTTCGAGTGAAAAAAAATTTTCGTTTAAAAATTTGGACTCGAAAACCGGAGAAGAACTATCTCCATAAAAAGAATCTAAAGAATAGCAGAAATCGTCGCTCGGCGACGAGTCTTCCATAGAGGAGTTAATAGAAAAAGTAACTTGGTCGTCTCCTACCCGAAGGAGAAGCTGACCATTACTTACATCAATTAGCGCACGTGAGGTCGCGAGGAAAGGGCGACCAAGTATTATTGGTACGTTGGGGTCTTCCTCGATGTCCAAGATGACGAAGTCCACCGGGAAGGTGAACTTGTCTACTCGGACAAGGACATCCTCAACAACCCCGATGGGGAACCTAACCGAGCGATCCGCTAGTTGGATGCGCATATTGGTAGGAGCAGGAGTACCCAAACCTAAACGCAGGAAGAGCGAGAACGGCATCAAATTAATGCTCGCGCCTAAGTCTGCCAAGGCGTATTTTACTAATACATCTCCAAAAAGGCACGGGATGGAGAACCTTCCCGGGTCGTTTTGTTTTAAGGACAATTTACTAGTAAGAGCCGCCGAGCAGACATCGTTGAGAGATATATGCGAAATATCCTCGAGTTTGTGTTTATTAGAAAGTAGTTCTTTTAAAAATTTCGCATATTTAGGCATTTGCGAGATAGCCTCGCAAAAAGGAACATTAATATGAATTTGTTTAAGTAATAAAATAAATTTTTCATATTGCGCGTTTACTCGCTCATTATCTAACTTATGCGGGTAGGGCAACGCCTTGTTTAAAATAGTTTTATCGTTAAAATTCGGTAAGGGTTGCGTAATCGAAGAAGAGGGAAGAGGGGTCGGAGGTGAAATATGTACCTGAGGATCGATCCGTTTTGGATCGACCACCTCCTTACCGCTACGGAGGGTTATAGCGTTGGCGGTTTCCCTTGGATTGGGCTCCGTGTTCCCTGGCAGTGCCCCCAGGGCGCGTTCTGACATGAGTCGCGCCGGCTGTCTAACCTGGAGTT
Organism: Platanthera zijinensis; assembly: GCA_039513925.1. Lineage (NCBI taxonomy): Eukaryota > Viridiplantae > Streptophyta > Magnoliopsida > Asparagales > Orchidaceae > Platanthera > Platanthera zijinensis. The sequence goes on from CM077083.1 coordinate 101,174,162, forward strand.
CTAAATTTTTTAGCGATCCGGTGATGTTCCGGATATTAGACTCGTTGGGCGCGACATAACGATTAAAATTTTCCTCCACCGGGGATGGCTTCATAGGAGGGGGAGGAGGAAACGTTGGTGCAAAAGGAGGGGGAGGGGGACGCTGCGCGTTGTTCGGGTTGCTCCAGGAGAAATTTGGATGGTTCCTCCAACCCGGATTATAGTGGCTACTATAAGGGTTGTTTTGAAATGAGGGACGCACCGGATTTCCCATGTAGTCCACGAATTCGTCGACTACGCAGACGTTGGAGGGGGGGGGGGAGAAAACAAGGCGGAGTGGAGGAGGCAACAGACATCTCCGCCACCTGCTTAGTTAGCCTTTCCACTTGGAGGGCTAGCTGAGCAGTGGCATCCACTTCAAAAATGCCCTCCTGCTTAGGGCGCGCCCGCGGGACATTCCACTGGTAGGCGTTCACCGTCATTTCCTCGAAAAGGGCTTGGGCGGCCTCGGGGGTCTTATTATTTAGAGTGCCCCCGGCAGCCGCGTCAATCATTTGACGCGTCTGACTATTCAGTCCATTATAAAAAATTTGTACCTGCAACCACGTTGGCAGAGCGTGGTGCGGGCACTGGCGGAGGAACTCCTTAAAGCGTTCCCAAGTCTCGTAAAGAGACTCGGAGTCGTTTTGGACGAACGAAGATATGTCTGCCCGCAGTCTTGCAGTTTTCGCGGGCGGAAAATACTTCGTAAGGAATTTCTCAGCCAATTCCGCCCAGGACGTGATGGATCCCCGCGAGAGGGAGAGTAACCACGCCTTAGCCTTGGACTTAAGAGAGAAGGGAAAAAGGGAATTCGACGGAGAGATCGGATACGCACAAGAGAGCGGTCGATCTCGGGGTCGAATTCAAGATTTTCAGAACTCGAAGGTTGTCCACGGGTCATGCACCCTTAAAAAAAACGAAAGGGGGAAGGATTTTTTTTGTATAAAATTTTTTATTTGAAAATAAAGTAAAATTAATAGAGTCCCGGATTCAATATAACAACCAGATTCCCCGGCAACGGCGCCAAAAACTTGATGGCCGCGGAACAGAGACCTACTGTGGTTGGTTCGAAATGGTCAGATTCCGCGGGCCGGTTAGAAGATCGAGTTTTCTAACGAGAGGAGGCAAGCGCACCTATCGCAAGTAGTACTCGGTATTCGGGAAAATACCGAGGTCGTATTATTCTCGGGGATGCGTTGATTATATCTACTCTTCCAGGAACAGTATTATCTTACTAACAGTAAGGTGGGATTTTTTTAGTTTAATTAAAATGGAAAGGAAGAAAGCAGAATTTTGCTAAGTTAGTTCGATGACGGGTTAACGCTCGGCATCGAATCGGATTAAGACTAAAATAATTCTTAACAATTATTAAACTTTGTTTTTAATTTAATAAAAGGCACTTGGCCGTGGGAATTCCAGAAATATGAGCGCACTTATCTCTAGGAATATTGCTCACCTAAACATTAAGACTATTCGACCGATCATTAGACCGACGAAGGATTCCTCTTAATGCCCGCTTTACGCTAAGAACCTCGCTATTGGGTGGGGAACCCAATCCGGCAGAACTACGTTTCTCCTCATTCGAGGGGGCGTACGCAGTTCTCTTTACCCAAGGGGGATCGGTCCATACGTGCAGCCTCTCGGCGTCGCGTATGGATAACGGAAATAGAGCCCACACATCGATTATGTGGTCCTATGCGTCGTTAACCCGGGGTAAACCTTAAGTCCTTAAATTAAAATTAAAATAAAGTTTTTTTAATTATTTCAAATCATTTTTTATGTCCCAATGCTCTTTGATGTCGAAGGCTAAAAGAGATTAGCCACTCATCGGTATGGGGACGGCTTTATGTTTTTAGGTGAAGCGTGAGTGTTAATTTAAGCACTGAACAATTATAAGAAAAAACACGAAAAATAGGACAATTAGATAAATTGAAAGCTAATTGATGCAGGCACTCACGCACACTTCAAAACCATAAAGAAAATTAAATAAAGCAAGCCCTACTCAAATGAGTAGGCAGAAATAAATGCACACACGCACACACTCTTCTTAATTGAAGAAAGCGATAAATAAAGCGGTAAAATTATCTCCTACACGCATGCACTCTACATAATTGAGAAAGCGATAAAATTTCAAGTCCCGGCTCAAATGAGTGGGCGGGAGTAAATTTACCTCATACACGCACGCACTCTACTTGAAAGTAAAACACACACACGCACTCTACAGAAATGAAAACACACGCACCCACACAAAGTTTTCCTACTCAAGTGAGTAGGAAGAAAATGAAAGCAGTAAAAAGACAAGTCCCACTCAAACGAGTGGGCGGGAAATGAAAACAAAGCACCATTTAACTCTTAACGAGTAGGCGGAAATAAATGCATACGCACACACGCACTCTACAGAAATGAAATAAAGCAGTAAAACCTAACTCATACACGCACACACACTTGCAAAAATGAGAAAAACAAAGAGCTCAGAAAATTAAAACGACTGCATTTCTACCGCTAGAATGCGGTAGAAATGCATAAAAAGTGAAAATAAAAATTAACCGGAGCGAAAAGTTTTGCAAATAAACGCAAAATGAAAGTACTCGAAAAATTAATACAACTGCATTTCTACCGCTAGAATGCGGTAGAAATGCATAAAAAGATGAAATAAAAATTAACCAGACTAAAAGTTTTGAAATTAAAAGGCTAAAATGAAGTGAGCGAAAAATTATAACGACTACATTTTTATTCGTAAGTTTTTATAAAACCTCCAAAAAAGTGAGAATAAAACTAAAAAGGAACGAGAAGTTTTACATTCCTAAGAGCCTAAGTTAAAGAAAATAAAAACGAACACTTTTAGGGGAGTTTTTATAAAACATATATGAATGAAAATGATAAAGAAGAAAAAGCTAAAGTTAAAAAGTGCGGAAAATGAAAACTAGACGGACGGCACAACGGCTAGAAATGCCGATAAATCCTAAATCTAACTAAGTTATGAAAGCTAAAAAAGATGAAAACATAAAAGAAATACAAAAAGATGAACGAAAAATTGCTTAAGTAGGCGCATTCAAATGGATTATTCATACAAATTAAGAGAGAAAAATTCATATTTAATTAAAGTAAAAACCCTAATACAAACTAAGAGTGAGAGAGGGGGGAGAAATTCTCCTTACATAAGTATGGAATCCAATTGGGCAGCACCTCCCCTAAGCAAAGTGGTCAAAAAAGTGGACAAAATAAGCTTCCTGGAAGCTCTTATTTATAGGCAAATTTTCGGGTTGGTCACGCCCTAGGTCACGGGCGTGACAGGGGAGCGTGTCACTACTATTCATGAGCTGATCGGTTGACTTGACTGGAGCTTTGACTTCGGGGAGAAAACTTGGCGGTCACGCCCCAGGTCACGGGCGTGACGAATTGTCACGGGCGTGACAGGGGGGCGTGACTGGGGGAGCTGACAGTTCGATGTCGGCAGCGTTGACAGTTTGACTAAGCTTGTGGGTCGGCCTCGACACGGGCGTGACAAGCATTGACACGGGCGTGACGTTGGGCGTGTCGGGCTCGGTTTGATGATTGCCGATCGTCGAGCTGGGAACCTGTGGCCGGCGATCGTCGGGGGGGCGTGACACGGGCGTGTCGGTCAATTGACACGGGCGTGTCAGTCAATTTTTTTGACTTTTCTGGAATTTTTTCTGGAATTTTTCTGGAATAAAAATAAAGCTAAGTTAGAAATAATATTTACAAAAACAAGCAATCTATTGAATAAAACTAATAAAAAAGACAAAAAATAAACAAAACTGACTTAAATAAAATACGAAAATATAGGTATATTTACAACTCATCATAAAGGCAGCAAAATCTGCATCTGAATCACTGCTTTCTGAGTTCTGATTGTCTGAATTTTCTGAGTTATCTTCAGCAACTTCCTTATGAGGTGATGGAGACATTCTCCTGCACTTTCTAGTGGCTTCAACCTTGAAGGCCACTGACTTCTCTCTATGCTCTCCTTTTATAATTTTTTCTTCCTCCTTCCTAGCCATTAGTTGCATTTCATATGAGAGCAATTTTCCAAATAAGGTTGGAGGAGAAATGTCTGCTAGTTTGGCCACTTCTCTTATGCCACAAATCTTGGTATCCCAATCCTTTGTCAAGGATCTTAGAAATTTTTCATTTAGCTCATATGTACTGAAGACCTTTCCATAGGACATCAGTTCATTCACTATCCGGTAGAATTTCTTGTAGCATTCAGTTATGCTATCAGACTTTCCTTGTCTGAAACTCTCATATTCTTGATTAAGCATAGATTTTCTGTCTTGTCTAACTTCTTCAGAACCCTCCATGTAGACAATAAAAGTGTCCCACATTTCCTTGGAGGTTTTGCAGTGAATCAAATTTTGGAAAGTAGAATCATCTATAGCACTCACTATGATATTCTGAGCTCTCTTATCCATAGTTGCCAAAATAATCTCATCCTTAGTCATTTCAGAGAAATCTTTAGGAGTTTTTTCATATGCATCTAGAGCAGACACATTCATTGGGATATATGGACCTTCTTTTTCTGTAATATAGATCTTTGGATTAGAAGCCTCCATAAACAACCTAACCCTTTCTTTCCAGATTCCAAAAATCTCTTTTCTGTATATGGGTAATTTAGTTGACCCTAGTTCCTTGTGATTCTCTCCATAACCCATTTTCTTGATTCTTGATTCTGTCTTTAGGGATCTAACTCAGACTGTTAAGACCTTCTTTGAGTAACCTCCCTCTGATACCACTTGATAGTTTTACTTTCAAGACCACCTAAACACCTAGAGGGGGGTGAATAGGTTCTAATGCTTGTTTTAACTTAAGGCAGAATATAACTTCAGGTTATAATAAAATTCAGAAAACTCTGAAGCTAACACAGCACAGCAATCACAAACATGTACACATCAAAGATTGCACAAAGATTTACAGTGGTTCCCCAAGGTCTGGGTACATCCACTTTCCCACTTCACCTTTCTAGCAGTGTGCTAGATTCAGCCTAACTTCCACCTTTATCTCAGATCCTCAGATCCTATAACTCAGAACCCTGAAAGGTTCCTACCACTCAGAACCCTATAAGGTTCCTACAGCTCAGGCTAACCAACCCTACCTTAGCCTTGCCATAAGGCCTACAACTCAGAGAACACCTTCTCCTACAACTCAGGCATAAACAGCTCTACCACTCAGAGAATACCTCTCCTACACTCAGCCTTTATAAAATAGTCTTACAACTCATATGTATAAATAGATCCTACAGAATTTGAAAATGAAGTTAAATAATATCTTACCCCTGTTGAGAGAGAAGGGATAAGACTGTTCTTGATCAGCTTCTTGAAAAGGCTGATGGGTGAAATCAACTGGATCTTAGCTTTCTTCAAAGCTTCTTGAATCTGAACTTAGTTTGAGTTGATTTCCTTTGGAATATACTGCTTCTTAAGAAACCTATGATAGCTTCCTTCTTATCTTCAAATGGCTGGATCTCTCTCTATCAACAACCCTTGATAATACTTCTGAATTCTTGAATGAATTCAACTTAGACTGAATCTGAGTGGATGTTCACTTCAGAAAGTCTTCTTAGATCTTCTCTCGAAGATCTTCTTCTGTGCCTTGCACTTTCTTTATTAGAGATCTTATCTCATAACAATGATCAATCAATCAGTTTCTATGTATATGTATTTTTCTTCTTCTGAATCTGTTTATTTATAGACTTCATCCTTGGTAACCGGCTGATCCGGTTTCTAACAAACTTCTGACAAGTCTGATAGCTTCAGTCGACCTGTTATAACTCACAGCTGTCAAGTCTTAAGACAGATCTTGTGCCTTTGTCTTTGTCAGCAAAGTGTCGAGACTGTCTATTAGAAAGTGTCGAGACCATCTGTCAATATGTGTCGACATAAGTGACTTAGGTGTCGACACAGCCTTTTATGATGTCGACATGTCTGCCTTTACGTCGACTCAGCTTCTTGATACTGCATCTTGAGAATGTGTTGACACTGAGTATTTGTGTCGACACAAACACTTCACCATTCACATGCAACTAACTTAGTCTAGACTTTGCTGTGTGTCGACACAAGTCCTGTGTGTCGACACAGTTGATGTAGACTCAGAATATAGTGTGTGTCGACACAGCCTCCAGGTGTCGACACAGCTATTGTCGACTCTGCCTCTGTGTGTCGACATAGTCTTCTGGTGTCGACACAACTGTTATCGACTAGCAATTCTGTGTGTCGACACAGCTTCCCAGTAACGATAAAGTTGATGTCGACCAAACTTCTGTGTGTCGACACTGCCTCCAGGTGTCGACACAATTGTTATCGACTCTATTTCTCTACGTCGACACAGCCTTCTTCAAGTGTCGACACAATCTTTCTGAAGTGTCGACACAATTTCTTCTGGTGTCGACACATGGACTTAGAATATTTTTCCTGCATTCTATTACATTCTTAACCTGCACATATAAACTCAAAATAACATCAAATACACCTTGATGTATATCATTGAGCTAAGTTATGCTTCTTCAAATCTGGTACACATTTTCCAATGTACCCAACAGTGAGCATTTTTGAGTCTTTCTGACCGCAGTCCAAGACTCCTGACTATGCAAATGGCCAGTTCTAATTTAAGGCCTCTAGCACTGAACCGCAAAGCCCAGGTCTGTTTCCACCCGCCCGTTTCTCATGCCGGCTAGTCACTTTAAGACGTACGCACGGGCCAAGCTTCACCTGGATCCTAAAACATTTCAAAACATCACATAACCCAGTTATGTTCAAGGCTGGCTCCCCGGCCGCCAAGTTAGAAGAACTACGATTCCGCCCAGTTTTCCGGGTGTACCTTGGAGTTAATCCCAAAAGAGCCCTCCTGCAATCTACCGCGTTGAAACCCGAAAACAACGCACGGAGTCTTCTCCGGCTATTAATAAACATCACTGATCCAGAAAAACACGTCCGGGTAGGCTTCACACATATTGCCTATGCCTGTACTTCGATTCTGGACTCTAAATAAGGGGGACTTCACATATCTACCCCAAGTAACATTGCATCCTCTGACTGTACATAGGCTTCGTTTGGTACGGATGTGGCGTTTGCTCCTAGCGGGTCGAAATGGAGAGTTGGAACCGGAGGGGGGAGGCGGGGTTTAAAAAGCGGCGTTTGAGGGGCTTTCCCATGCAAAGGAAGAAGAGCTTCACATGCTAAAGTTGAGAATCGTTACCCTAGAAGTCTACTTAGACGCCATGAAAAACTAACTGGATGAAGGGCTTCGCAAGGGAATTCTCTTCATGGATCTGGTCTTGGTTCTCAATTTCGTGCTCCGATGCTCCGTCGGAGGCCGGATTCCTCCCCTTCCCTATTCCTTGCTCTCTCCTCTCTCTAACTTCTTAGAAAGAGAGAGTTTAGGATGAAATGAGGAATTAACCCTCAATTCCTGAACTTAACTCAGCAGGAACTCACTGGGTCCGTCAGATCGTATTTAAAGAAAACGAACAGCTCATATTTGCCTGAAATCTCCAAACCCTGGGCCGAACACGGCTTTGCACACGGTCGTGTCCCAGGAATTGTGCATCGATCCAGACACGATTGTCGAGGACAGAAAAGGACACTGGTTGGGACACGCCCGTGTCCTAACTTGATACGCCCGTGTCCGGTCATCGACAAGCCCATGACCAGTGGCGTGTCACGAATAACCGCCACGCCAACCATCACGTCCCTTGGTGGACACGGGTGACCACACGACTGTGCCGAATCTAACACGCCCGTGTCATACAGTACACGCTTGCATTCCAGGCCGTGTCCCTAAATCGACACAGGCCCAAACTTCTAGAGGAGTACATGGCCATGTGACACGCCCTTGTCATATGTCGTGTGCCTGACACGCCCGTGTCACAGGCCGTGTTCAAGCACTCAACGCTCGTCGACCCCAACTCGACTACCCGAGCACGACATGACCTGTCACATGCCCGTGTCACAGGCCGTGTTCACCCTACCAAGACCCGAACTTGGTTCGAACACCGCCCGTTTCACTTTTAAGTTTTGGGGCGTTACAAATCTCCCCCCCCCCCTTAAAGAAATTTGTCCACGAAATTATGTAAAGGTACACAAAACAACTTATAGATTGCCTGCATCAAATAATTCGGGGTATGCTTCCAACATAGTCTTCTCTCGTTCCCTTGAATGCTCCTAACGTCCGCAGTTATCCCATCAGACTTTAACCATTCGAATTTCCATGTTGCAGAGCCGTTTGACTTCAAAGTCTTCAATGTGAACTGTCTTGACCTTGCTCGTCAACCCACTATCAATCGGCACTTGATCGACCGCAACAACCTGAGAAGGCTCTTGTATTACCTTCCGCAACACCGAAACGTGGAATATATTGTGTAGCCCACTCAATTCCACCAATAACTTCAATCGATACGCTGCTTCGCCAATCCGCTCCAGGATCTCAAACGGTCCAAGGTATCTCGGACTCAGCTCTTTCAAGCGTCAAATCCGCGAGACACCCATGAACGGCTTGATTTTCAAGTACACCCAATCGTCAACATTAAACTCCACATTCTTATGCTTGGCTTTATAGTATTTTGCTTGTCTGTCCTAAGTGATCTTTAACCGTTCCTGAATTGTACGTATCATTGAAGTAACATCTTCCACTGCCTGACATTTATATAACTTTGACTCGCATATATCTAACCAATACAACGACGTGCGACACCTTCTCCCATACAGGGCCTCGAAAGGCGCCATTCTAATACTCGCTTGAAAACTGTTATTGTATGCGAACTCTACCATGTACAGGTGATCTTCCCACTGTTTTCTGAAATCCAAGACGCACTTGCGAAGTATGTCCTCCATCGTCCTGTTGACCCTTTAAGTCTGACCATCCGTCTGCGGATGAAAGGTTGTGCTGAAACTCAGCTTAGTTCCCAACAACTTATGCTCCAACCCCAATCATTTGACGTGAAGCGTCCGTCTCGGTCACTAACAATACTGCGTGGCACACCATTCAACCGTACAATATTATCCACATAGAGCTTGGCTAACTTTTCCACCGGATCTTCCTTCCTATTCGGGACGAAGTGCGACACCTTTTTCAATCTATCTACGACCACCCAGATGGCGTCATTTCCCCTTTACGACCTTTCAAAACCATGCACAAATTCCATGGAAATGTCGTTGAACTTCCATTCCGGGATAGGCAAGGACTTCAAGAAACCTCCGGGCTTCTGGAATTCCGCCTTCACCAAGGCACAAGTTTGGCACTTTGCCACATAAAGTGCTACATCCTACTTCAGCCCTTGCAACCAAAACAACTTCTTCATGTCCCTATACATCTTCGTGCTCCCCGGGTGGATTGAGTACTTGGTATGATGAGCCTCGTACATCAACTCCTCCCAAAGATTATCCGCACTAGTGAAGCATAGTCAACCGTCCTTCCTTAGCAGTCCATCTTCAACTGCAAATTGGTAATTTGACCCATCCAACGATCCATCCAAGTTCTTCTTCATATTGTTATCCGGAACCAAAGCCCGCTGAATCCTATCAGCTAGGTCATACTGCACCTCCGTCCAACGCAATATTGCCTCGACACTAGCCTACTTTTCAATGCAAGAGATCTCCAATGCCTCCAAATCACGGACCAAACTCTCATCATGCACCACCAGCAAGTTGGCTTGCGTCGGTGCCCTACGACTCAACGCATCCGCCACTACATTTCCTTTCCCGGGCACATAATGAATTTCAAAAGTGTAGTCCCCCAGGAACTCCATCCACCTCCGCTGCCTCATGTTCAGGTCCTTCTGATCTAGCAAATACTTCAGGCTTTTATGATCGGTGTAGATATCGACCATCATACCGTAAAGATAGTGCCTCCACAGCTTTAGAGCAAATATCATGGTCGCTAGCTCCAAGTCATGGACCGGATAATTTCTCTCATGAACCTTCAATTATCGTGATCCATAGGCTATTACACTCCCATGCTGTAGCAGAACACGGCCCAAACCACTGCCCGAAGCATCACTATAAATTTCAAACCCTTCGGACCCACTCAGCGAACGCAATATAGGCGTCGTGACCAACCACCTCTTAAATTATTCAAAAGCATGTGTGCACTCCAGCGTCCATACAAACTTTTGATCCTTCAATATCAGCATCGTGAGTGGTAGCGCTATCCGTGAGAAGTTCTTTACGAAGCGCCTATAGTAGCCGGTAAGCCCCAGAAAGCTTCGGACTTCCGCCACCGTAGTAAACATTGGACACTCCTGAATCGCCGCTATCTTCGCGGGATCCACCGTTATGCCTTCACCACTAACAATATGACCAAGGAACGCGATTGAGGATAACCAGAACTCATACTTGGAGAACTTAGCATATAGCTGATTCTTCCTCAACGTCTCCAATACCATATGCAAATGCTTGTAGTGATCATCCTCACACCGCGAGTACACCAAGATGTCATCGATAAATACTATCACGAAATGGTCCAGGTACTCTCTTAACATCCTATTAATCAAATCCATAAACACGGATGGCGCATTGGTCAACCCAAATGGCATGACCGTAAACTCGTAATGCCCAAACCGCGTGCTGAACGCTGTCTTTGGGATGTCACTTTCCCTTATCCTTAGTTGGTAGTATCCGGATTTCAGATCTAGCTTCGAATATATCGTTGACCCAACCAACTGATCAAATAGATCGTCAATCCTTTGGATCAGATACTTATTCTTTTCCGTAAGCTTGTTCAACTCCCGATAGTCAATACAGAGTCGCAAGCTCCCATCTTTCTTCTTAACAAAGAGGACTGGTACGCTCCAAGGAGACTTACTTGGACGCACATACCCTTTATCTAACAATTCTTGTAGTTGCACCTTCAACTCCATCATCTCCTTAGGCGCTATCCGATGCGGAGAGCGTGACACCGGTTTGGCACCCGGCACCAGCTCAATTGTAAAATCAATCTCCTGCTAAGGAGGGGCTCCCAGGTGATCGTTTAGGAATACATCAGAATACTCGGACACAACTGCAATACAGTCACGACGAGGTTTAGGCTTTGAAGCCTGCACTAATGCGACAAACACTTCTGCCCCAGACCGAACTGCCTTAATCACTTGAAGAGCCGACATAAAAATCTTGCTCGACCCTTTCATGCCTGCAAACGTAGTCTCCCGATCAAGATTCAGTCCCAACTTAACCTACTTTCGGTTGCAATCAATGCATGCTCGCTGCTCCGAGAGCCAGTCCATTCCAAAAATTACATCGAACTCCACTAACGGCAGCACTGACGCTTGCAAATCAAACTCTTGATCCCCGATCTGCAACTTTACCACACAGACTCTATCCGCACGCATTGAGCACCCATTAGGCAACAAAAAATCCAACTTGTCTTTTGCCATCGAGGAAGGAAATCCGATGCGCGATATGAATCTTTTGGACAAGAAGGAATGCGAAGCTCCCGTATTAAACAAGGATCTCGCCAGACTATCGAAAACTAACACAAAGCCTAGCACCAAGATTTATAAGCTTACATGTAAAAAGGTAACGGCTACAAAAGCTAAACAGTAAATATTTAACTCATACCTGTCACCACGTCAGCTTGTGTAATGGCCTCTTGCAAACCAAGGTTGTAAACTCTAGGCTAGGCTAGAGCTTGATGGGATGCGGTTGATTCCGCCGCCTTCCCTTTTCCTTCATAAGTTGCTCCATGTCTCTTCTCGAACTTTGCACGTCCGCACCAACACTCACGTGCAAAATGCCCCACCTTTCCACAGTTGTAGCACACTCCTGGGACTCGACTTGAGTTTTCCCCCGTCGCACTAGACGAAGGGGCTGAACTTGAAGTCTTCTGCTTCTTGTTTCATCTGCGAAAACCAGACTTTGAACTCGGCATTTTGAACTCTGACCTCTTTTCTCCTGGCTACTTCTTCTCTTGAACTTTCTTTGCGACCCTTTCCAAAGACCAAGCCGCATTAACAAAGGCTAGGAAGCCCTGTGCCTTAGGCCCAGTGAGGAGTAGCTGTAAGTCACCCCGTAGACCCTCATAAAATCGGTTGGACTTCCGCTCTTCTTCAGTAAACATAGCACCAGCATAATGACCTAACCGAGTAAACTTGTGGAGATACTCATCAATGCTACTCGCTCCCTGAGTCAAACCAAGGTACTTATTCTCCATCTCAAGCTTCTAGGCAAAAGGTAGGTATCTGGCCAAGAACAACCTTGAGAATTCCTCCATCGGTACTTCGGCAAGTTGTCTTCCCACTAAGAGATGAACCTCCAACTCGTCCCACCACATCCTTGCCTCACCAGCCAATAGGAAGGTCGTTATTGTGGTCTTCTGCCACTCCGCAGTTTCTGTGGCGGTCATGACCCTCTTCATTGTAGAGAGCCAATCCTCAGCTTGAGTTGGCGTTCCCATCCCATCGAACACCGGAGGATTAAAGCTCATCACATGCTTGAGCTGTTTCTCCGTGGCTCTCCCTGGTGCTACTGGATCAACTACCACGCATTCTACCACTCCCGGCTCTGCCACTCTAATCGGTTCTTGCTCATTAGCAGGTGGTGTGTGCTGCACTTGTTGGGCATTGATCATAGCAAAGACTGCTTCAGCCACCAATCTGATGGTTTCTGCTGAAGGAGGTGTTGTAGGCACGTCACTCGGTGCACTACTTTCTGCCAATTGCGGATGTTCTGATTGCCCAGCACTGCTCCTAGTTACCTATAATAGCATAAACCCTTGATTAGGCGACACATAAATTACTAAAAGCAATCATTTGAACACTCAGATTCCTCAAAACAAGTGTATTTTTCATTCCTAACTGGACATTCATGGGTTCTTTTATGTTATAACGATGACGCACATACATGTGCTCACCACCCCTTAAAAGAATTCACCCACGAATTCAAATACAGATGACCGACACCCTAGTCTATTACCAAATTATAACACCTCCATCCGTCGTATGGCATATAACAGAAGGTCCAGCTGGAACCCATTGCCATATACCACGGACAGTCGGAAGGGTTACAGAATAATACCAAAAACTCAACTACTCGCCCTAACACAGAGCATTCTAGCGAAGCTTTTAAACAATTTAAGAGAACCCATAATTTGCGCAACAACGGCATGAATGTCCGCTATACACCACAGAATGAAATACAACAAATACACAAAAGAGTACTTGGCCTTAAGGCCTTACATATGTTCACTTGACAATATAATGTTTTACATACATCGGCTCACAGGCCGGCCACACATGACAAAAGTAAAACAACAGTTCGCTTTGGCCTTCAAGGTCCAGCTCAGCAACTTGGGCATCAGCCCGCTACTTATCGCTTGGTTCCGCAGCACCTGCAAGCAACATTCCACCGCACGGTGGCAAACAAAGCAACGGTCAGCTAAAGCTGACCAAATTATAACGAACCCGCCCCTTACTCGGGACGGCGGTGCTCCTTCCCTGCATTTCATTAGCCCAGCTAAATATTTAAGTGCATAAGTATATTTCTCCACAGGTGTAGGCTCGCTCGGCAAAACACCTCGTGCACTTAGGGCACATTCTTAGTGAATCCGGTCAATTCCGTGGCTTCACTACCATCCTCAAGATGGCAAACATAGTGAGCATTTTTGAGTCATTCTGACCATATTCCAAGACTCCCGACTATGCCAATGGCCAGTTCCACTTTAGGGCCTCTAACACGGAACCACAAAGCCAAGGTCCGTTTCCACCAGCTCGTTGCTCACGCCGCCTGGTCAATTTAAGACGTACACGCGGGCCAAGCTTCACCCAGATCCTAAAACATTTCAAAACATCACATAACTCAGTTATGTTCAAGGCGGGCTCCCCGGCCGCAATGTTAGCAGAACTACGATTCCGCCCAGTTATCCGGGTGCACCTTGGAGTTAATCCCCAAAGATCCCTGCTGCAATCTACCGCGTAGAAACCCGAAAAAACCGCACAGAGTCTTCTTCGGCTATTAATGCAATGCAACATCACCGATCCAGACAAACACGTCTGGGTAGGCTTCACAGACAATGCCTATGCCCATACTTCGATTCCGGACTCTAAACAAGGGGGACTTCACATATTTGCCCCCAAGGAACACCGCAAACTCACCACACACTCGTGGGAGAGGGTTTTCCCATGCAAAGGAAGAAGAGATTCACATGCTCAAGTTGAGAATCGTTACCCTAGAAGTCTGCTTAGGCGCCTTGAAAAACTAGCCAGATAAAAGGCTTTGCAAGGGAATTCTCTCCACAGATCTGGTCTCGGTTCTCAATTTCTTGCTCTGATGCTCCGTCGGCGGCCGGATTCCTCCCCTTCCCTTTTCCTTGCTCTCTCCTCTCTCTAACTTCTTATAAAGAGAGAGTTTAGGATGAAATGAGGAATTAACCCTCTATTACCTAACTTTACTCAGTAGGAATTCACCGGGGCCGTCGGATCATATTTAAAGAAAATGAACGGCTCAGATTTGCCTAAAATCTCCAAACCCTGGGCCGAAAACGGCTTTACACACGGTCATGTCCCAGGTCGTGTGCCTCGATCCAGACACAATTGTCGAGGACAGAAAATGACACGGGTTGTGACATGCCTGTGTTCCAACTTGACACGCCAGTGTCGGGTCATCGACACGCCCGTGACCAGTGGCGTGTCACGAATAACCGCCACGCCAACCATCACGTCCCTTGGTGGACACGGGTGACCACACGCCTGATGTAGGGATGTCCGGAATTGGAGATCTCTACGGAAATAATTCACTCCTCGCCCAATATCGCCTTAGGTCTACCGCACCTACACAGCACCTATCGCCCATAATATTTCCTCGTCACAAACGCAGCGCATAAAAATAACAAGGAGGATTAGTCGACTCGAAAATAGCGATCGAAATTTGAGTCGGATCGTTCCCCAAATTAACATAAAGATTGCCAACCTTTTTGGGAGCAAAACCAAGGCTATTGGACAAGATCCGCTCCGGCAAATAGGATCCACCCGATCCGGAAATAAAAGCCTAGCAACGGCAATTTCGAAATGAAAATTGCAGCGATTGATTTAACAAAGCGGATAAAATGATTCGCGATCCACCATAACTAATTAGAAGAAATCACACAAGGAGGGATGAGATATTTCACCCAACAGGAGAACGTTCACACAAGATAACTGTGGGAGAATCACTCTCTCCACAGATCCACCGGCGTCACACCGAAGGGCTTGCAACCGTCTTCCACGGAGTCGCACCGAAGGAAGCCGCGCCGGAGTCGCACCGAACCGGATGGAGGGAGCAAAGGGGGCCGGTGGCTTCACACCACTAGAAGGGGGGGCGGCGGCAATGAGGGGCAACCTCCTTGGCCGAAATTCTCAAAGAGAGGAAATAGGGTTTCAATCTTTTCTAATTATCTCATAACAAAGGCCTCCTTATATAGGAGTTACAAACAAGCTTTAACCATTCATGATGGAGATGCAATCTCATCCATCCAAATGGTTAAATGCACACCAAATAAAAATATTGTCCAAATGCAAAAATAAAAGTGCAATATTGAATATAAAATTATCACTTCAAACTTGGATAATTTTATATTCCTAAAATAGAAATAATAAAGCATGAAAAGGGAAATGTTTTAATGCGGTGCGGCGAATGTTGCGCGCCGCGGGCGGAGGTTGTAACGTAGCCTTCCGCTAGCATCATCGTGACGCCTCACGTCCTTTAGTTGAATCGCCTCAGCAACCGGATCAACCTCATCATCGTCAGCATCGTCTCCAAGTAGAGGTGGAGGGGGCGCGCCATCAATCCTCCCCCGCTCAAAATCACGCATCTCTGTTGCGTGGTCCAAGAGGTTTCGGCGAAGAAGATCGGCATCCAAACTTTGTAGCTCCAACTCGAGCACCCAAGAGTCATCCGAAGGGGGGCGGTCACGCCAACGGATGAGGAAGCGGCGGGTGTCGCCATCAGCAGTGGTAACATGCTCAGCATCAAGTATCATCTCTGGAGTGGAAAATGTCTGTGGGAACCTGGGGAACATATACCTGTGGGGACCGTAAGAGAGAGATCATCTGTTCTACCACTCCCCAACCCATGAGAATTTAAAGTGGGAGAAGAAGACGACAAAGAAATCAACTCTTGTGATGGCGACACAAATATCGTTAAATCCGAAATGTTAAAAATGGGGGAGATACCCCAATCAACAGGCAAGTCCAAAACGAAAGCGTTGTCACCTAACTTCTTAATAATCTGAAAAGGGCTGGCGCGCTTTGGTGCTAACTTTCTTACGGTGCCAGTTGGCAAGCGTTCGGGAACTAAACGGACTAAAACCAGATCGCCAATTTTAAAGTTTGATACTCTCCTATGTAAATTAGCGTGCGCCTGATAAGAGTCGTATTGTGACGTCAAAGTGGCCCGTATACGTGCATGTAGATCATGGATGTGTTGGGCAAAGGATTGTGCAAATTGACTTGCTTTGTACGTTGGAGGCAACGGCACCAAGCCAAGCGGCACAGGAGCTTTATAACCGTGGACAATCTCATTCAGAGACATACCCGTAGACCTATTTTTGGAATTATTGTAGGCTAATTGGGCGTGGGGTAAGAGAAGATCCCAAGTGCCCAAATGATCGCTCACAAGGCATCTTAATAAATTCCCTAAACTCCAATTAACTACTTCCGTCTGCCCATCCGTTTGGGGATGATAGGCGGAGGAAAACAATAACTTTGTTCCCATTAATATCCATAACGTTTTCCAAAAATAACTAGTGAATTTTACGTCTCTATCCGAAACTATGGTCTTTGGCACTCCGCGGTGACTAACGACTTCTTTAAAATATAGTTTAGCGACATGAGACGCATCGTTTGTTCTACTACACGGGATGAAATAAGCCATCTTGGAAAACCTATCCACAACTACAAAAACGGAATCATGACGGCGTTGGGTAGGGGGAAGGCCTAATACAAAGTCCATACTAACATCTACCCAAGGCATGGAGGGAATAGGCAAGGGTGTATATAATCCTACATTGGTTTTACCACCCTTAGAAACCTGACACGTTCGGCACCTACTCACTACTCCTCCTACCATAGCCTTAAGTTTTGGCCAATAAAACTTCTCTTCGACTAATGTAATCGTCTTATCTCTACCAAAGTGACCACTCAATCCTCCACTATGCAATTCCCAAATGATATGTAATCGTAGTGATGACTGTGGAATACATAGCTTCCCGCTCCTAAACAGGTATCCGTCCTTAATGACGTATGCAGATATCGTCGTGGGGGAACAATCCTGGGCTGATAAATAGACGTCTTGGAAGTCAGGACACGTAGCATACTCATCCTTAACCCGCTCAAATCCTATAACATGTACCTCCATAGAAGTGAGTAAAAGCGTAAGACGACTAAGGGCGTCAGCGACTTGGTTATCAGCTCCTTTAAGATGTTTGAGGTTAAATGTATAACCTTGTAGGAATGCTACCCACTTAGCGTGTCTTGGGCTGATTTTATGCTGTCCGTTAATGAAACGCAAGGCCTCATGATCGGAGAGGATCACGAACTCCTTGGAGAGGAGATAGTGCCTCCAATGGTGTAGACATCGGACTACAGCATAGAACTCCCTATCGTAATTGGAATAATTCAACTTGGGGCCCGACAACTTCTCGCTAAAGTAGGTAACGGGATGGCCTTCTTGGCTCAAGACACCTCCAATCCCAACCCCTGAAGCATCACATGTGAGCTCAAAGACTTTAGAAAAGTCGGGTAGACGTAAGACAGGTGCCTCAGTCATGAGCTTCTTTTTTCGTTCCAAAGCATAGGTGGCGGACTTCGTCCACGTAAACTCTCCCTTCTTCATACAGTCCGTGATAGGCGTCATAATACTACTGAAGTCCCGTATGAAACGGCGGTAGAATGTGGCTAACCCATGGAAACTACGCACCTCACGTAGGTTGGTTGTTACGAGCCAGTCTTTAATGACCTGAACCTTACTCGGGTCAACTCGGATACCCTCAGAACCGACTATATAGCCTAAGAACTCTACCTCCGAGGCATAGAAAGTGCATTTCTTAAGATTGAGAAATAAAGTCTCTTTCCGCAGGGTGGAAAGGATCACTCTCTTGTGGGAGATATGCTCGGTGGTAGAAGTGCTATAGATCAGAATATCGTCAAAGTAGACGACGACAAACTTCCCCATGAATGGCTGGAAGACATGGGTCATCATCCGGGAGAAGGTACTCGGGGCGTTGGATAACCACAAAGGCATCACAAGCCACTCGTACAGACCATCCTTTGACTTAAACGCGGTCTTCCACTCGTCGCCCTCTCGTATCCTAATCTGGTGATAGCCACTCCGAAGATCTAACTTGGAGAATATGGTGGCTCCAGAGAAGACATCCAACAAATCATCCAGGCGGGGAATAGGGAACCTATATTTGATGGTGATTTTGTTGATAGCTCGGCTATCAACGCACATCCTCCATGTACCATCCTTCTTGGGGGCAAGGAGGGCTGGTACCGCACATGGACTCATGCTAGTCCTAATAAAACCCCTCTCAAGCAAGCTCTCTATCTGGGTCTGCAACTCCTTGTGAGCCGCGGGATGGAGTCGGTAATGGGGCTGATTCGGCAAGGAAGACCCTGGGATGAGGTCTATCGCATGCTGGATATTCCTAAGTGGGGGTAACGTAGGTGGCAGCTCATCCGGGTACACGTCCTTATACTCTTCCAATAATACCCGTAACTCACTAGGCAGCTCATCCAAAATACTAGAATCGGGTTTCGCACTCATGAGAACTAGCGCATACATAATTCCATCAACGAACGGGTCTCTCACAAACTCTTTCCTACCAACTAGACTCAACGTCTTTCTCTCTACAGGGATAGTGGTATCCTTAGCCAAGACTACGGGCTCCTTTGGGATGGTGGGCCTCAAAGTGATGGTTTTACCATTGAATTTAAATTCATAGGAGTTGGCTCTACCAAAATGTGTGACATCACGGTCGTATAGCCAAGGGCGGCCTAACAACACATGACAGGCGTCCATCGGAAGGACATCACACCACACCTCATCAACATAAGACTTGAATGAGAGTGGGACCAGTCATCGCTTAGTAACAGGCACGGAGATCTTGTTGATCCAAGCAACCTGATACGGAGTCGGGTGTGGTTCCGTGGTCAAGGACATACGTGCTATTGCGTTCTCAGATACTACGTTCACACAACTACCACTATCTATAATAAGCTTGCAAAGCTTTTCGCCACTCTTAAAGATCAGAGAAAATATGCTCGTCCTCTTCTAATTATCTAACGGTCGAGGAGTGGTCAAGATACAACGCATCACCATAAGGGGGTGATCGTCCTCTAAATCACTTGGGACCCCTTCCGGGTCGCTCTCCTCAGCAGCCTCATAAACATAATCCGCAAGATCGGTCGTCGACTCTAATAGGGCTATGGCTTTAGTCTTCGTTGGGCATTCGAAGGCATAATGACCATGAATGCCGCAAGAGTAACATGTAGCGTTAGTCTTGTTAACCTTTCCTATGGGAATACGTTCGCTCGCGGGGTTCTTGGTGTTCCTAGCAGTGATTACTACGGACTTGGACTCGGTCGACCGGTACTTCCCTTTGTCCTGATATGTGGAGGAAGATGCTCCGGTAGAGGATTTTCCCTTCGCATGGGAGTAACGGGAGTGAGCCTTAGAGGCTAAATGTTTCTCAATGTCAAGGGCGGCATTGAATGTCGTGTTCAGATCTGTGTGACCATAACGCAAGAGCTTCCGCTGAATATCGGGTTGAAGCCCCTTACGAAACCTAGAAAGGGTGACTTCGGGGATCTCCCTCAGGTTACAACGCACCAACCGGTCCTTTAATTCTCCCATATACTCTGATACAGAATTGGAGCCTTGCCGCAGGCAGGCGAGCTAGTCAAACATTTGTGTCTGATGGTACGCGGGGACGTACTGATCGGTCAACAAATTCTTCAT
Source organism: Platanthera zijinensis (assembly GCA_039513925.1). Taxonomy (NCBI): domain Eukaryota; kingdom Viridiplantae; phylum Streptophyta; class Magnoliopsida; order Asparagales; family Orchidaceae; genus Platanthera; species Platanthera zijinensis. The sequence goes on from CM077083.1 coordinate 101,194,123, forward strand.
GACGGTCCATCCAATAATTGGGTCTCCGTCCCCAGTCCCTAGTCTACGCTCTTCATTCAGCCAATAAGTTTTGGCGCGACCGGTTAGCTTCATCCTGGCAACTTGGACCTTTTGAGGGTCCGTAAGATGGTGCCAATCATAATAGCATTCCATGTCCACTATCCATGTGAGGAAATTCTGTGGATCTCCCATACCATCGAAAGTGGGGGCATCAATTTTGATGGCCCTGGTGATATCAAACTCTCGCCCGTGGCGATTGCCTCGAGGGGGCACTCGTGGGGAGTCGCCATCCGAATCCGAATCGGAAATATGTTGGCGTCGGTGGGGCAATTCAACATTAGCGGGAGGTGGGGGTGTCCTAGCTTGATTTTGTAAAATTTGTGCTAAGGTGGCCCTAAGCTCCGCCATATCATTACGTAGACCTGCTATCGCTTCAGCATTATGAAGTTCATTCCCGTTCTCAGCCATCCTAGACGTAGATGGCGCCGTATATTCCGTGCCTAGCCTAGTGCACATGCAAGACCTAGAAAATTATGAAAGATGATTTTTCCTAGGGCTGTAGCTAGACTGAAAGTAAAATATTTTTATAAAAGTTTGATGTCAATAATACGTAGATCGTTAAAAAAAAAAAAATTTTTGAAATTTTGCTGAAAAATAAAAACTTCAGCCTGCTATTGGCAGACCAACTAGACAGATTTGGACAGAATTACGATGTTCCAATTTGCAGGCCAACCTAACGAGGTCGAATCGAGAAATTTTCTGTTTTAATGTTGCTGGAAATACGATTAGGAAGCTACAGAATGTTTTTCAGATTTTTTTGACAAGTTTTAAAATTCCGAAGGATTTACTAAATGCAGACCAAACCGAAAATTTCAGATTTTTTGAAAGTTCATATCAACCAACGAAAAACGCAGAGAGGATGTTTGCAACTTGGGAGTTGAAACGACCGCCTCTGATACCAAATTGATGTAGGGATGTCCGGAATCGGAGATCTCTACGGAAATAATTCACTCCTCGCCCAATATCGCCTTAGGTCTACCGCACCTACACAGCACCTATCGCCCACAATATTTCCTCGTCACAAACGCAGCGCATAAAAATAACAAGGAGGATTAGTCGACTCGAAAATAGCGATCGAAATTTGAGTCGGATCGTTCCCCAAATTAACATAAAGATTGCCAACCTTTTTGGGAGCAAAACCAAGGCTATAGGCCAAGATCCGCTCCGGCAAAATAGGATCCACCCGATCCGGAAATAAAAGCCTAGCAACGGCGATTTCGAAATGAAAATTGCAGCGATTGATTTAACAAAGCGGATAAAACGATTCGCGATCCACCACAACTAATTAGAAGAAATCACACAAGGAGGGATGAGATATTTTACCCAACCGGAGAACGTTCACACAAGATAACTGTGGGAGAATCACTCTCTCCACGGATCCACCAGCGTCACACCGAAGGGCTTGCAACCGTCTTCCACGGAGTCACACCGAAGGAAGCCGCGCCGGAGTCGCACCGAACCGGATGGAGGGAGCAAAGGGGACCGGCGGCTTCACACCACTAGAAGGGGGGGGCGGCTGCAATGAGGGGCAACCTCCTTGGCCGAAATTCTCAAAGAGAGGAAATAGGGTTTCAATCTTTTCTAATTATCTCATAACAAAGGCCTCCTTATATAGGAGTTACAAATAAGCTTTAACCATTCATGATGGAGATGCAATCTCATCCATCCAAATGGTTAAATGCACACCAAATAAAAATATTGTCCAAATGCAAAAAATAAAAGTGCAACATTGAATATAAAATTATCACTTCAAACTTGGATAATTTTATATTCCTAAAATAGAAATAATAAAGCATGAAAAGGGAAATGTTTTAATGCGGTGCGGCGAATGTTGCGGGCCGCGGGCGGAGGTTGTAACGTAGCCTTCCGCTAGCATCATCGTGACGCCTCACGTCCTTTAGTTGAATCGCCTCAGCAACCGGATCAACCTCATCATCGTCAGCATCGTCTCCAAGTAGAGGTGGAGGGGGCGCGCCATCAACGCCCGTACCGAATCTTACATGCCTGTGTCATATAGTACACGCCCGTGTTTTGGGCCGTGTCCCTCAGTCGACACAGGCCAATACTTCTAGAGGAGTACACGGCCATATGACACGCCTGTGTCACATGCCGTGTGCCTGACACGCCCTGTGATATGCCCGTGTCACAGGCCATGTTCGAGCACTCAACACTCATCGACCTCAACTCGAATACCCGAGCACGATACGCCCTGTGACACGCCCGTGTCACAGGCCGTGTTCACTCTACCAAGACCCTAACTTGGTTCGAACACTGCCCGTTTCACTTTTAAGTTTCGGGGCATTACATATAGACCGTGTCACCCTCATAATTATTCAATCCTAGTTTCTGATCTAGAATAGACTTCCAGAAATTGGTGAGCCCAATATTATATATTGACTAAGCCAAGCATGACCATTTATTTCTCAGTCCCATTCCATCAAGGGGCCCTTAGATGCAACTCTTTTCATATAGGAGGACAAATCCCATCTCTGCTAACACGCAAACACCCAAATGATTCGTAACGCATCCAATAACCACCTTTATCATCTAACTTTCTTAAGACTGGACTTTTGATAGCATCAAAGCATGCTTTTCCTCCCTCGATGAATGTTATGACTTCAAGTAAAAGGGCCACAAACGCCATTGCCACTTTAGCCATATTTGTGACACGTTTATATAACAATCCATAAAGTATTCTCATGGTGGGTATGTCCAGTACAACTTGTTCACTATCAAGTACCCATGTGATGACTTGATATCAAAATATCATGACCTGTGAGAACCGTTCATCAGTCAACGTGCATGCTAGTATTAATGTGTTATCATCTCCCTTAGCTTCTAAGATGACACTTGACCAGGGAATATTTAAGAATAAAGCTTCTAATAATATAGGCTCTCAAATTAAAGTTACCACTTGACTCATATGGAAGCAAACATTCTAAGGGCATTTATTATGTTAAATTACTCTATCACAATAGTTATAAATTTACCAATAAAAGAACTTGCCAAAATATATAAATGAAATGTATACAGTACTCTATTCATCAAATGAATTATTATAGCTAACAAAATATAATCCACAAGACTCCAACTTGAGCTGATCATTAAGGTATCATATACCCATAGATCTAACATGACCATCATGCTTTCTCTGTGTGAGAGGCTTTGTTAGTGGATTCGCAATATTCTCCTCAGTCAGCACTCTGTAAATGCTCACATCTCCTCGATCGACAATCTCTTGAATAAGATGGAACCGTCGAAGTATATGCTTGGAGCGTTGATGAGATCTAGGTTCTGAAGCAAGTGTAATTGCAGCATTGTTGTCACAGTAGAGAACTACGGGATGAACAATACTAGGAACTACATCTAACTCGCCGATGAATTTGCTAATCCATACAGCCTCCTTCACGACATTTGCTGCGGCAATATACTCATCCTCATTTGTAGAATCGACAACTATCTCCTACTTAGAACTCTTCCAGCTAATAGCACCTCCATTTAGGTAAAATATGACCCCTGACTGAGACTTTGAGTCATCCCTATCAGTTTGGAAGCTAGCATCTATATAACCCTTTACAACGAGCTCTTCCTCTCCGCCAAATACCAAGAACATATACTTAGTCCTTCTCAAGTACTTGAGGATGTTCTTGACGGCTATCCAGTGACCATCACCGGGATCAGACTGATACCTGCTAGTCATGATCAAGGCATATGAGACATCGAGTCAAGTACATATCATTACATACATGATAAACCCAATTGCTGAAGCATATGGAATCAACTTCATGCGGTCCTTATCTTCACAAGACTTAGGAAACTAGTCCTTAGAGAGACTCATGCCATGAGACATGGTTAAGAATCCTTTCTTGGACTCAAGCATGTTGAACCGCTTCAACACCTTATCAATGTATGTACTTTGGGTCAAACCCAGCAAATTCTTTGATCTATCTCTATAGATCTTAATACCAAGTATATAAGTCGCTTCACCCAAGTCCTTCATAGAAAAGCAGTTCCCTAGGTTGTTCTAAATAACTTGTAAGGTCGGTTTGTCATTCCCGATCAGCATTATGTCATCTACATACAATATCAGAAAGACAACAATGCTCCCATTAATCCTCTTATAAATACACGGTTCATCCTCGTTCTTGATAAAACCAAACTCTTTGATATTTTCATCAAAACGAAGATTCCAGCTTCGAGAAGACTGTTTTAATCCATCAATGGATCTCTGTAGCTTGCATATTTTAGTGGCTTCACCTAGAGATACAAAACCCTCGGGTTGTGTCATATACACTTCCTCAAGGAGGTTTACATTTAGAAAAACCATTTTGATGTCCATCTACTAGATCTCGTAGTCATAATACACAGCAATAGTAAGCATAAATCTGATGGACATTACCATGGCAATAGGGGAAAAAGTCTCTTCCTAGTCAACACCATGAATTTGCTTGAAACTTTTATCCACCAGTCTCCTTTGAATTTCTGTACATTCCATCTACTAGATCCTTTGATTGACCTACTTGCACCCATAGGGTCGTATCCCTTCAGGTGGTTCCACCAAGGTCCAAACTTGGTTTTCATACATGGATTCCATTTCAGGTTTTATTGCCTCAAGCAACTTCTCGGAGTCCGGTCCACTCATAGCCTCTTGGTAGGTTGCAGGCTCATCACTATGATCTGTAAGCAACACATTACCTATTTGAGACACGAGGAATACATATCTCTTAGGCTCAAACCTTGGTATACCAGATCTACGTGGAACTTGTGTTTCCTTTGAAGGCTCTCCAGCTATAATAACTTGTAGTCCTGGCTCAGGTTCCAATTCTGGTTCATTCATAGTTTGTGGTTCTATAGCTTCTTCAATTCTTGCCCTGTGGAAATAGTACCATTTAGTTTCCTTAGGATACCCCCACAAGATAACACTTATATGACTTGGGTTCTAGCTTGTCAGGCATTTGACGTCTTACATAAGCCTCACAGCCCCAAATCTTAATGAATAATAAACTAGGACGCTTCCCAGTCCATATCTCATATGGTGTTTTCAGAACCATTTTCTTTGTAGCATGATTTAGTGTAAAAGTAGAATTTTCTAGAGTAAAATCCGAAAAGGAAACGGGCAGATTTGCATGACTCATCATCGACCGTACCATTTTTAACATAGTACAATTCCTCCGCTTAGACAGACCATTATGCTGCGGTGTTCTAGGTGGACTGAGTTGTGATACAATACCACACTCTTTCAGAAGATCACGAAACTCATGACTCAGGTATTTGCCACCTCGATCAGATCAGAGTGCTTTAACCTTCTTAGCCAGTTGGTTCTCTACTTCGCTCTTAAACTCTTTGATCTTTTCAATGGTTTCGGATTTGTCTTTCATAAGATACATGTATCCGTATATACTGAAGTCATCAGTAAATGTAACAAAGTAGAAATACCCACCTCTAGCAATAGAACTCATGGGTCCACATACATCACTATGTACTATACCAAAGAGATCATCAGTCCTCTCATTAAAACCATAGAAAGGGACCTTAGTCATCTTACCTAACAAACAAGACTCACATCTCTCAAATGATTCATAATCAAATGAGTCTAGTAGTCCATCTCTATGGAGATTGGATATGCGTTTCTCATTTATATGGCCCAAACGACAATGCCAAAGGTACGTAAGGTTTGAGTCATTCGTTTTTGTCTTTTAGTATTTTCTATATTATTGATCAGATGGTGTAAGTTCAAAACATATAAACCATTAAACTTTTGGGTTATACTATAACAAACATCATTCTTAAATATAGAACAACAACTGTTCTTAATAACAAAAGAAAATACAATCATGTCCAAATATGAAATAGATATAATGTTTACAGTTATGGAAGGAACATAATAACAATTATCAAGTTCTATTACAAGCCCACTGGGCAAAGAAAGACGGTAAACACCCACGACGACAGCAACAACTCTTGCTCCATTTCCAACACGCAGCTCCACCTCCCCTTTACTCAGCAATCTTCTCCTTCTTATTTCCTGCATATTTATACAATTGTGAGAATGACATTCGTTATCCAATACCCAGGATGAAGGAGCAGAGAGGTTTATCTCTATAATATAAATACTTGAAGCGGAATTCATACCTCCCTTCATCTTGTATAGACCCTCAATGTACGAAGGACAATTCCTCCTCCAATGACCAGCCTTTCTATAGTGGTGGCATTTCCTTCTTTTGCAAAGCCTTTATTTTTCAGTGCTGAAGACTTGGGCTCCAGTGCAGACTTAGGTCCCACCTTTGTCTTCATGAAGCCCTTGGCCTTGCCCTTACCTTTATGCACCATCAGTATGGGGCTAGCAGGCTTGGCCTTCTTTATATTGATCTCGGCAGCTCTCAACATGCCTAAGAGCTCGGGCAGTGTCTTGTCTATTTAATTCATGTTATAGTTCAAGATGAACTGCTCATAACTATCCAGCAACGATTGCAGGATCAGGCCTATGGCTAACTCTTGGCCTAGAGGGAATCCTAGTCTCATAAAAATTATTATGAGTTTTTTACTTCCTAGAAAATTATGAAACTTCGTTTGAGTACATTCTAAGGCTTTATCCTACTCTGTGAATATTTATAAAAATTATTGGATGCCTTTTTATATAGGATGCTTCACAAAGTGTCTTGTGTAGAATATTCTTAAATGATTTATTTATGTCGCCAAATATGTCTGGAAAATTAGTAAATTTGGTTTGTTGTCTTTTCTGGTAAATTTTAACATCTGGTAATTTTTCTATAATTTTTGGATGATCATTTCTATTATTTCCTTCTTTGCCCTATTAATGAGGTTATTTAATCAATAATTATTCTGGAGGTCAAACCTTTTTGAAAAAATTGTGAAATTAAGTATTTACTATTATTTTGATGATATACACTTGTCATAAGTTTTTAAGGTCATATCATGTCAGAAAAGTATACTTAATGTTCAAAAGCATAGCTGGCCTGATTTTGTTGAAATTAAATAAATGGCAATTAAATTAGGAAAAGTATTATGTTCTGGATTTACCATTAAAATATCATTTTAGAGCTCCAGTAATAATCTTAGGTCATTTGCATGAATATTTGGAGGGTTCATCTTTCATACACGTCAAGTAGCACATTAGGCCTGCATATAGTAACTGTAGAAATAGGATAACATGTAAGCCTTGGAGTGGGAAGGTGAGATAGATGGTGTACTTGGCCTAACTAGATATGAAAGAGGTCATAAGTAGGAGTCAGGGTCTGAGAACCTGGTTGGCAAGGGTAAGGTTGTGTTCGGGATCGACGATGGATCGTCTTTTCCTAGAGAAAGTCTAAATACACTTAGGGTTTGATCAAGTGTAAGATATGCAGAGTTGGGATATGGGTAGATATTAATAATAATAAGTACCTTGCGAAAGGGAGCTTTGGGCTTCGGTTTATCATAGTTCCTAGTGCCCTCGAAAGCTCTTAACAGGGAATGCTCTGGGCAGTCCAAGGTTAACCTTAAACCGTAAGACTAAAATATTCAAGAGCAATTAGTAAATACTAGTATTTCACTTTCACTCACCCCGATGACTCGGGAGGTTTATTTTGTTTGGACACCTGGGCGGTAGGCTCGGTGGTTGTGGAAATGGGCAAGTCAGCCCGGCGAGCCAAAGGCTTAGAAGGTAGTTGTAACGGATAGGTTAGTCTGGGGTACCACAATTAGCCAAGGAAAAGACTAGTGGATTTGTCAGTAGAGTACGCAGAGGCTCCGCGGTGTGTTCTTCGCATTAAGGCATACAAAGGTCTAGGTTAGGTGGTGTGAATGCCGGCCTAGAGGTGGGGTGGCTCAACTCACTGCCTCTGTTTGCCACGATGGCAGGTACCTGAGAGTTTAGCTAACTCCAAATGGGGGAACTAAAGGTCTGTGTGCATAGTGTCGTGTGTGTGTTGAACTTGTATGAACATAACATTAAATCCACATACCATAGCATATCATGTCATCCTCACATTTCAACCCTTACCCCTAACGTATAAATTAGTATGAGACTTTTTATACGTTAGGCCTTGCAAAACGACTGAATAGTTTATAATCTTGTATGGGCATGCTTATGAGCTATGATTATTTTCTCTGTGGTAAACTATTACATTTCATTTATGGTGCACTTTACTTTATACTCTTTACTGTTCTATTATTTTAGTATTGCTAGCTTGCATTTCTTTTTATAGCACTGTGAATATTGCAATATTACTGCTAGAATAGGTATGTCGTCACCTACTCTTGTCCACTCTCCACTATCAGAGCTTTCCTATCATTCCTCCTACACGGTGCCTAGGAGCCACTGGGGAAGGGGTGGGGGAAATCAGGCTTAGTCTTTTTGACTAACGGTCGGTGGACCAAACATTTCAGGGGCTCCAGATGGGAAACAGGGAGCAGCAGTAGGAGATGTAGTACCAGCGGAGTGCAGTACACATAGAGGTCGGTCAGTCTACCATAGGGGCACCAACTTCAGGATCCGTGAGTGTACAACCTCGGGCTCGCAGGGGCCAAAGTCTTGAAAAAGGGGGGCTAGGCGAGACGGCCCAATACAGTCATCAATTCGTAGAGCGAGTGGATCCCGCCCAGGGTAACAGGCGAGAGGGCCCAGGTGAGAAGGGCCTGAGCGAGAGCTGCGTCATGAGATGGGCAAGTCAGTGCCAAAGGAGGAGGCACTCGCGGCAAGTAGCCGACTCTCCATGCGAGAGGACTTCAGGGGGGAGCTCTCGCTAGAGAGACGAAGCTCTCGCCAGGAGAGAAGCCTCCAGAAGGAAGCTCTTGCCAGGCGAGAAGACCCTGGAGGGGAGCTCTCGTCAAATCCCCGGTTCGGTTTAAGACCGGTTAAGGTAGGGCCGGGTCTATCTTTTAGCCCCACAGGATTTTACGCTTTTGCCCTGGGTTGTCTGCATGTAGCCATTCAGAACGGCGGAGTTCGGCTGTTGGCATACCCGGCATAGGGTATTCTAGTAATTTCAGGACTACTCCATTTGGTTAGTGGCAGTTCCAGTTCAGAGGCCTATAAATAGACCGATAAGGTGCTTTAGAAAAGGGGCATTCCTAACTCTCCTTCTCTCTTTCCAAAGCACCTAGCTCAGCATTGGCTAGGGAGGGGAAGGATTCCAATTCTTCCGGGTAAGAGGTAGGACCTCCGCACTGAGGCCTCCGGTCTATTCTTTTGAGAGCCTTGTCCAGAGGGTCGTCCAAAGAGAGTATGGGTGAGCTGCATCTTTAATTCTGAGCTTTAGGAGGGACTGACTTTGTTGGTTCCAACATTTATGGTGTGGTGAGCGTGGAACAACAGCTTGCACAGAAGAACTTTGGGTGACCTCATGGCGGGGGATCTTGAAGGAGATGGAGATGGGTCCCCGAACCCAGGAGGATATGTCGGGAGGGCGTAGTTCATGACATCCATTGGGGGGATCATGGACATGCTCAAGCAGATCTCACAGAGAGGGGAATGCGAGACCCCTCCACCCCAAGTGCCAGGTCTCGTGCCCCGCGAGGGGATCGACCTGGCAAGAATAGGCGAGGAAGCACCCGGAAGGCGGCCGGGAAAGGAGGTAGTGGCGGAAGGCAGCAGGCGAGACGTGGAGGGCAGATAACTTTTCGCCAGCCCAGCGAGTGTTGTCTCGCCTAGAGGGATGGTTGCGCGAGTGGAGGCGGCGAGACCCCCGGTGAGAGGATCTCCTTTCTGCGAGTTGATCCTCTCGGTATCCGTCCCAGAAGGGTTCCGCGAGCCCGAGATGACCTACTATGTGGGGAGGGACGATCCCCTCCAGCACCTGCAGTGGTTCGAAGACACAGTCTCCATCATACAAATGACAGACGCTTTTAAGTGCCGCCTTTTCTCCATCACCCTGAAGGACAAGGCTAGGGATTGGTTCCACCAACTCCCAGTGGGGTCGATCTACGGCTTCGAGGACCTGAGCAGAAGCTTCCAATTGCGCTTCTCGACCTCTACGAAGAGGAAGAAAAACCTGGAGTCCATTTTATTGATCAAGCAAAAGGTCGATGAGTCCTTGGCTCAATATGTGGAACGCTTCCAGGAGGAGATTCTCGACATCCAGGAGTTGCCTGGTTTTGCTCTCCAGATGGCTTTCACAGTGGGGCTAAAGGAGAGCTTTTTTAAGATGAGCCTAACCAGGAAGCCACTATTATTATTCGAGGGGTTGATTGAGAAGGCGGCGAAGGAAATAGCTATAGAGGCAGTGAACCCGGCCTTTGCCAGGAAGTTGGCAAGACTGACAGATGTGGAGCAGAGGGAGCCGGGAGGAGCCTGGCAGCAGGAGGGAAAAAGAAGGGAGGAACAAAGGGGGCCAGTGCATCCGGAACTAGGCTATAGACAGCCAGGGGGTCCTATTCAAGGACAAGGGAGGGTCCCCCCCCAGGGAGGAAGAAACTATTATCCAGGATAGGGAAGGTTTAATCTGTTAGGGTTGGGGCATGGTCTGAGGCCACTCCCACCCCCGCCTCAGCAAGCAATGGCCATCAGCCGAGGAAGAGGAAGAGGGCGAGGAAGAGCGGGAGCAAGAGCAGGGAGGAGGAGGAACCCCCAAGAGGGGAGGCAGGATGGGGGGTAGCCTTGCCGTATTACGACTTTCGCAAGGAGGAAGTCCACGCGACGGCTACCTGTCCAGAGTTTCTGGAATTGAAGGGAAGAAGGGGTAGCAGGGGAGCAGCAGTTACCGGTGCGGATTGTAGAGGTTACTGGAACCGGGGAGGAGGACCGGTGTGTGGATCGATCAGATACAGGGGATCGAGGGGGAATTGGGGTGATCCACGGGGGGGGGGGGGGATTGAGGCTACCCGCAAGGCCAGCCTCCACACCATATACTGTCGGAGCGTTGCCTCGAAGTCGTAGGCCCCGCCCCCGGATGAGAAGATTACTTTTTCAAGGAGGGACCTACCAGATCACTAAGATCCCTTTTGCGATGCACTGGTGATCAGGACTGCCATCGAAAACTTCACGGTGTCCAGAATCTTTGTGGATAATGGGAGCTCCGTAAATGTTATCTTCAAAAAGGTGTTTAATGAGATGAGAGTGGAAGCCAGGAGTGTGTTTGCGGCGGATGGACCATTGTTCGGATTCTCAGGAGAGCGGAAGGAGGTTGAGGGAGGAGTAGGGCTCTAGGTAACTCTGGGGGGGCTGTCCAAAAAATGCCGCTTTGTGATAGTGGATGTCCCTAGTAGTTACAACGCGATCTTTGGGCGCCCTTTGATCAGCGCCTTTAGATGCGTGCCATCCTCGTTCCATCAGTGTTTGAATCTCAATTCAGGGGGGACCCAGATCAGGGTGTGGGGAGATCCGAAGGCAGCCCGAGAATGCTATGTGACGGCAGTGAACACCATCTCATGGAAGGGTGATGCAGAAGAACTAGAGAGGAGGATAGAGCAGGAGGAGCAGGAGGAGTGAGAGGTGGCTGGAGTAGAGAGAGGCATTACGGTGGAGCCAAGGATGGCGGGAGACCAGGTAGATGGCGAGGAGCAGGAGGAGAGAGAGGTGGCTGGAGTAGAGAGAGGCATTACAGTGGAGCAAGAGATGGCGGGAGAGCAGGTGGATGGAGAGGAGCAGGAGGAGAGAGAGGTGGCTGGAGTAGAGAGAGGCATTGCGGTGGAGCCAGAGATGGCTGGAGTGCAGGAAGGTAGGAAGGAGGCAGGAGGTGCAAAGGGCTGGAAAAGGAAAATGGGGAAGATGAGGGAATCGTCCGAAAAGGAGACTCGGCCAGAAGGGAGGAAGAGATCATCGCCAGGAATGAGTCCCGAAAAAGAAAGGGGGAGTACCTGGGAGAGAGTGGCTGCGGTTGATGAGGAGCGGGAAGTGGGGATGGGTAGGTCAAGGGAGCAGGAGAAAAATCCAAGGGATCAAGAAGAAGAGGAGGAGCCTTCGAGGCTGAGGGAAGCAGTGGAGGTTCTGGAGATGCACATCCTCATGAAAGATGGGAGAAAGGAGAAGATCAAGGTCAGTGGAGAGCTCACCTCCAAGGATCAGGAGGAGATTCGGAGCTGCGTGCAAGAGAATATCAATGTATTCTCCTGGAGTGCAGCCGACATGTCGGGGGTCGACGCGGACGTGGCGTGCCATCGCCTCAACCTCGACCCTAAGGTTCGTCCCATCCAGCAAAAAAAGAGGGCCATCGCTTCCAAAATGGTCAGGCCTATCAGTGAAGAGGTGGAGAAGCTACTTCAGGCGGGGTTCATATCTGCGAATAGGTATCCGGGGTGGGTAAGCAATGTTGTAATTGTGAAGAAAGGGGAGGGAAAATGGAGAATGTGTATCGACTTCTCTCTTTTAAATAAAGCATGCCCGAAGGATTGTTACCCTCTGCCTCGAATCGACGCGCTGGTTGATTCAGTCGTCAGTTTTCCACTAATGAGTTTTTTAGATGCCTTTTCAGGGTACCACCAGATACGCATGCACCCCCCAGACATCAAAGACGTCACCTTCGTCACTAAGGATGGGTGCTTCAGTTACAACATGATGCCCTTCGGATTGAAGAATGCAGGGGCGACCTACAAAAGAATGATGGACGGGATATTTCGGGAGCAGAAAGGGCGGAACCTCGAGTTCTACGTAGATGACCTGAGGATTTAGAGCCGAGACCTCGAGTCCCACGTCTTGGACCTGCAAGAAACTTTTGGGACTATAAGAAAATATAAAATGAGACTCAGCCCTCTAAAATGTGTGTTTGGGTCCAGCAGGAGGAAGTTTTTAGGGCACCTCCTCACTCCTTCGGGAGTGGAGCCTAATCCGGATAAGGTAAAAGCGATCCTGGAGCTGGAATCTCCAAAGGATGCTAAGGGGGTCCAACGCCTTACTAGTAAGTTGGCAGGGTTGAGCAGGTTCCTCTCCAGGGCAAGGGAGAGGTGTTCCTCCTTATTCCGAACTCTGAGAGGTGGGAAGGAATTCGATTGGACCCCCGAATGCGAGAAGGCCTTTATAGCTCTGAAGTAACAGCTCACCCAGACGCCGCTACTTCAAGGGCCGTGAGAGGGGGAGAATATGTTCCTATATATGGGAGTAGGAGCAGAGGCAGTGAGCTCGGTCCTTGTGCGAGAAGAGGGCAAGAAGCAATTCCCCATATATTACGTGAGCAGGGTCCTCAAAAAGGCGGAGCCAAAGTACCCCATCCTTGAAAAACAAGCCTTCGCCCTCATCATCTAAGCCCGGAAGCTCAGGCGGTACTTCCAAGCCCATTCCATTTAGGTCGTGACGGACCACCCTCTCCGCTGCATTCTAGAGGGGGTGGAGCATTCGGGAGGTTAGCCAAGTGGTCGATAGAGCTTAGTGAATTCGACCTCGCCTACGTCCCTCGGGTAGCTATCAAGGCACAGGTGGTGTCCGATTTCTTAGCAGATTACGTGGTCGAGGTCAAGGAGGTAGAGACACCTCCCATGGGGGCTTGGGAAATGCTCGTGGATGGAGCCTCGGGCAGAAGTTATTTTGGAGGCGGGGTGGTTTTAACAAGTCCTGAGGGGACCAGAATCGAGCAGGATTTGAAGATCTATTTCACCCTTACAAATAACCAGGCCGAGTATGAAGCCATCATCGCCGGGCTCAGGCTGTCTCGTGAGCTGGGCATATAGGACCTCAGGGTCTCCAGAGATTCTCTGGTGGTCGCAGGGCATATCAACGGGGAATTTGAAGTGAGGGAACCGACCCTCCAGCTGTACCTAGTAAAGGTGAAGGGTATCATCGGGCAGTTCCGCAGCTTCTCAATTCAACATGTTCCAAGAGAGGAGAATAGTAGGGCAGACCTACTCGCCAAGCACGGCCCTCAGGCTGGAGGGACCATGACAGAACTCTTCAGACCCTCTATAGAGGAAGGGGAGTTAATGGAAGTGGACTAGGAGGGGTCCTGGATGGACTTATTTATGACGTTCTTGACATCGTGACATCTACCCGAAGGTGACCTTGAGAAGAAGCGGGTCAGGTACAAGTCGACCTATTACCAGCTGAGGGAAGGGATCCTTTATCCGAAAACGTTGTCGGGCTTACTGGCTCGATGTGTGTCTGAGAAGGAGGCATCAAGGGTACTGGAGGAAGTTCACTCAGGGGAATACGGAAACCACTCAGGGAGTCAGACCCTGGAAGGGAGGGTGCTAAGGCAGGGCTACTTTTTGCCTACCCTCAGGAAAGATGCTGAGGAGTTCGCAAGAAGATGCAAAAAGTGCCAGGAGTTCGCTCCACTTCAACTCCGCCCGGCAAAGATTTTACGCATGATAACAGCTCCATAGCCCTTCGCCATATGGGGAATGGACCTGGTAGGCCCATTTCCCCAGGCCAGTGGCCAGAGGAGGTTCCTGCTGGTCATGGTTGACTACTTTTCAAAGTGGCTGGAGGTGAAGGCCTTGGCAAAGGTGACAACGCAGGTGGTCAAGAACTTTGTATGGGGGGAAATTATCTGCCGGCACGGGCTCCCTTTGGCCATTGTCACGGATAACGGGCCACAGTTCACTAGTAGGGAATTTGTAGACTTCTGCTCCCAACTTGGCATAGATATTCGGTTCGCCTCAATTCATCACCCCTGAAGCAACGGACAGGTAGAAGCCGCGAACAAGATCATCGTGAACCTCTTAAAGAAAAAGGTAGAAAATCTGAGGGGAAGTTGGATGGAGCATCTCCCCTCCGTTCTTTGGGCTCTGAGGACTACACCGAATACCGCCACAGGAGAGACACCCTTCAGACTCTCCCATGGCTCGGAGGCCGTCATACCCATAGAATTTGAAGTTGAATCCCCCAGGGTGACATTGGCAAGGAGAGGAGATGAAGGATGGCAAGAGGACAATGGGGAGGAGCAGAAGCTCTCTCTCGACTTGGTTGAGGAGCTCAGGGAGCTAGCGTCAATCCGGCAGGAGGAAGTCAAGCATCGAATGTCCAAGTACTTTGATAATCACATCAAGATGAAACAGTTCCAAAAGGGGGACTTTGTCCTCAAGAAGTTAGATGCCGCAGGTAGGGGGGCCTCCGTTGGGAAGCTCAACCCCAACTAGGAGGGTCCCTTTATTGTAAAGGAGGTCTTGAAGTCGGGGGGATACCACCTCCAGGATGTGGACGGGAAGCCCTTGCATCGCACCCGAAGCGGCGACGATCTGAAGCGATTTTACCCCTAATGTTATACCCTCTTGTATTTATTTGAACATGTTTCTAAAAAGATTTTCCTACTTGTATTCATGGCACGATTTCTTGGTACAATGCACTTCGAGGTGACCGTTCTTGAAAGATGAGATTATTTTGGAGGAGGAGAGGAGACCCCGAGAAGACTCACTGACCAAACACCCATCAAGCTGGCAGGGCTATAGGCTCACTCGGTGGTTGGAGGTTGTTTGGAGAGGAGACCCCGAGCAGACCCGCTAACCATGCTCCCATCAAGCTGGTAGGGTTGTAGGCTCACTCGATGGTTGGAGGTTGTTTGGAGAGGATACCCCGAGCAGACCCGCTGACCAGGCTCCCATCAAGATGGCAGGGCTGTAGGCTCACTCAGTGGTTGGAGAATGTTTGGAGAGGAGACCCCAAGCAGACCCGCTGACCAGGCTCCCATCAAACTGGCAGGGCTATAGGCTCACTCAGTGGTTGGAGGTTGTTTGGAGAGGAGACCCCGAGCAGACCCGCTGACTAAGCTCCCATCAAGTTGGCAGGGTTGTAGGCTCACTCGGTGGTTGGAGGTTGTTTGGAGAGGATACCCCGAGAAGACCCGCTGACCAGGCTCCCATCAAGCTGGCGGGGCTGTAGGCTCACTCGGTGGTTAGAGGTTGTTTGGAGAGGAGACCCCGAGCAGACCCGCTGACAAGGCTCCCATCAAGCTGGCAGGGCTGTAGGCTCACTCGGTGGTTGGAGGTTGTTTGGAGAGGATACCGCGAGCAGACCCGCTGACCAGGATCCCATCAAGCTGGCATGGTTTTAGGCTCACTCGGTGGTTTGAGGTTATTTGGAGAGGATACCCCGAGCAGACCCGCTGACTAGGCTCCCATCAATCTGGCAGGTGTCACAACCCGCATTTTCCCCAACAATTTAATTATATCAGAGCAAGCGGAAAATACGTGTCGTGATGCCACGCCGTGCAGGGGATAACTGCAGACGTTCAGGCAAGACTCCAAACTCTACCATTTTAGAAGAAAACATAAATGGTTATGAATAAAATCCAGTTTAAGGTATGATGGTAGTCGTATCCCTCGGCTTAGTGAATCATCTAGTTCATGATTTGAAATATAATTTATACGCTTGCGGAAAATACTTATTTAAATTGACTCTAATATCCTACATTAGTATAAATGTCCCCGAGGAACAACTAATACAATGCAAACCCTAGATTTATAATAAGTATAGAAAGTCTTTACGCTAAATAGAAAGTAGTGGCTTAGTTTTGAAAGAGATGACAAGTATGCTTTACTAATAGTAGGGTTTTATAGGTTGAAAATATCTAACATGCAATCCTAATAATAAATCATCCCAGAGAGCAATTAATGTAAACCAAACATAAGGAAACCACAACAGCTAGCAAGTGTCCAAAAAGGTCAACAACCCTGTGGGCGTCAACAACCTGACACGAACCCATAGTATGAATATGTCTGAAACTGGGCAAAAAAAACTAAAATAACAAACTACCTCGCTACGGCGAGGGGGAAAACTACAGCCAAACTGCTGATGCTAAGGCTCCAAAATCGGCTCCGCTACCTGCTAATGCTCCGAACCTGAGGCATTCCAAAGACAGAACACCTCAGCAAGAGGGTACAAATGGTGGCAGAAAAATAAACAAAATAAAACAAAGGTTAGACGGGGTACCAACCCAAGACCAACAGTACTGAAGTAAGGTGTCGAACAGGAAAAGAAAGAAATACCTACGTGAATCGTCACGTACTCCCGCAAATACGCCAGATTTCTCAAGGCAAAAAGGGAACAACAAAAGTAAAAACATAAAGAAGAATTTTAATTAGCTTTACTAAGCACCTGTGGTCGACCCTACCTCAAAACACGGGCGAGGTGGTCCCTCAACTGGACACACCCCTCACGAATAATTTATCCGCTTAACTGCGAGGGAGTCTCATACTCTCCACCATACACCGCAGATGCCCAAAAACCCGGTAGGCTTCCACGAGGTACCATAAAGGAGTCAGACCATGCGGAGGTGGTTTTATCCACTAACTCCCGCAAATTTTAGAAACCCAAAGAAACCACAACACAAAATATATCTCTCGAGATTTGGCTCGTCATATTCTACTTGAAACTTCTAGTTTCAAGACATGGTTGATCAACTCCTATGAACGATTTACAATCCTAGACAAACTTGAATACGTTCAAAATGATAGGTAAGACATTTAAAGCCATTAATAAGACACATCAAGAACGATTAAATATATCATGACAAGATCAAGTTTACCAAGAAAAAATCTTACAATCTCGAGTGATCATCCAAAAAGGTTAACCGTAGCAATAAGTTGGAAAACAAAGTGAAGAAAATTTTAAAGATCATAAAAACTGAACCATAACCATCAAATCGGGCAAGGAGAAATGAGGGGAAACCACCACTTGCCTTGGTTTTACCGGAAAAGTTCTCCATATCAGTCCACGTCACAGATCGAGGCAAAAGAGGATGGAGGAAGTTAAAATCTAGACAAAATGATCGAAAAGTGGGTTAGGGCCAAAAAACCCTAACGAGAAAACTCAAAGAAAGGGGAAAAATTTACCACGATAGTGTAGCTCTCGGTGAGAGCTTTCCAAATCTACGCTCGGTTGAAGATTTCGAGCACCGGAGCTCCGTCGGCGGCCACCGGAAGATTCACGAAATATTCTCTCTCTCGCTCATGTCGCTCTGGTTCGGGAGAAAGAATCGGAGAAGATGAAGTATTTATTCTTTTCTAATAACCTAAGTATAAGAGTATATATATATAAGTACTTATAAAATATTTTGTCTAAATATAAAAAAAACGGTTTAAGTACGAGCAGTTCGCGGAAAATAAAATTAGAGGTCTAGTATGGCTTCGAATAGAAAAGTGCCCATCATGAAAGTTGTAGATCTCGTCGATACGAACAAATTTAATGTTAGCCATTTTTCCATACGGCACCGTTTTGACCCTCCAAAATGCGCCCGAACGCATACTGCAACGCACTACACGAGTAAAAGTCTACGGGTACTCGAGAGGTAGAAACGACTACTCGAGTAGAAGCGAGAATTACTCGAGTAACAGGATTGATATACTCGAGTAGCAGAACAGGATTGATATACTCGAGTAACAGAAAGATACTCGAGTAGAAGAAAGAATTACTCGAGTAACATGATTGATATACTCGAGTAACAGAAAGATACTCGAGTAGAAGAAAGAATTACTCGAGTAACAGGATTGATATACTCGAGTAACAGAAATATACTCGAGTAGAAGAAATAATTACTCGAGTAACATGATTGATATACTCGAGTAACAGAAAGATACTCGAATAGAAGAAAGAATTACTCGAGTAACATGATGGATATACTCGAGTAACAGAAAGATACTCGAGTAGAAGAAAGAATTACTCGAGTAACATGATTGATATACTCGAGTAACAGAAAGATACTCGAGTAGAAGAAAGAATTACTCGAGTAACATGATGGATATACTCGAGTAGATTAAAGATTACTCGTGTAGGAGAAATAATTTACTCGAGTACTAGAGAAAATAACTCGAGTAAAAGAACCGGCACTCGAGTATAGCTTAGCATGAACAGTACCTTCACGAGATGCAGGGAATCTCACTCGAGTATAAGGAAAGCAGAAAGACGATTTCTTTGCAAATATACCTTTTGATCAAACTATACGAATGAATAGTACTTCTCATAATAAAATAATCTTATTTATACATATTGAATCAGGAAACGCGAGTTCAAAACAGAGGCCCAAACGCGCGCCGAATTTAACGAAACTCACGCCGTAGGCGATAACAGACGCTACGAAAGCAACGACGAAGACAAAACCAAAATCAGACGAGCCATTCTCGAGATATAAATTTTCAAATTTTACGACGAACATAAATTCCACAAAACTTTGGAAGAATGTCGAGGCCCAAATATCGCTCGGATCGCGACGAAACTTGACGAGTAAGTCTAAAATTACTCAACTTAAATTCCAAAAGCAAAATTTTCCCATTACAACAAGAATTCGGCCGACTTGACCGCAAGGACGCGAAAATGTCTTTATGGCACTACGCCATCGTCTTGACGTTAAAAGTAACGCCATGACGTCATAAATATGATGCTTCCCATTTAAATAAAATCGTCGAGCAAAATCGGGGGCGTTACAGTCACTCCCCCTAAAAGGAAGTTTCGTCCCGAAACTTAACACAACTCCAAAACCAACTCAAAATGATAAAATCCAACGTAACTGAAAACATATCGACGTACCCGAAACTAGGAGAAGAGGTGCGGATGAGATTCTCTCATTACTGATTCCAATTCCCACGTCGCGCTCTCGATGTCTTGATTTCTCCAAACAATATTAACCATGGGGATGGTCTTCCTTCGCAAGACATGCTCTTGAGATTCCAAAACGCGGACAGGCTCTTCCACATACGACAGATTGGGCTTAATTTGGGGCACCGAGTTAAGAATTTGACGATCACTACGAACACACTTCCGTAACTGGCTCACATGGAACACATCGTGGAAACAAGGGAAGCTAACAGGTAATTCCAGTCGATAAGCTGACACTCCGATGCGCTCCAGAATCTGAAAAGGTCCCACATACCGGGGGTCTAACTTGTGGTTCCTTCCAAATCTTTTTACCCCTGGCATCGGAGAAACTTTCAGGAAAACCAAGTCCCCAACGGCAAACTCCAAATCGACCCTTCGTCGATTAGCATATTTCTCATAACGCTCTTGTGCTACACGTAGCTTTTCTCGAATATGAGTCACCGCACAATTCATCTCCTCAAGGGCTTCCGGACCTAGCAATGGTCTCTCACCAACCTCAGCCCAAAATAAGGGAGTCCTACAACGCCTCCCATATAAGGCCTCAAACGGGGCCATCTGCAAGCTCTCTTGTTAACTATTATTGTAAGCAAACTCCATGAGTCTGAGACGCTCATCCCAAGCACCACCAGGATCCAAATTATAACATCTAATCATGTCCTCCACGATCTGATTTACTCTTTCTGTTTGCCCATTCGTCTGCGGATGATAGGCAGTGGAATACCTCAAGTCGGTACCCAACCCCTCTTGCAAGCTCTTCCAAAAGCGAGACGTAAATCTGGAGTCTCGATCTGATACAATGCTAACAGGCACTCCATGTAACCTGATGACCTCTTCAACATATAGCTCAGCTATCTTCTTCATCGAATACCCAATCTTAAATGGAACAAAGTGGGCACACTTTGTCAATCTGTAGACTATCACCCAAACTGAGTCATGCCCACGAGGAGATTTTGGTAGACCGGTGATAAAATCCATTGAAATACTTTCCCATTTCCAACTTGGAATATCAAGAGGTGTCAATTTACCACCAGGCCTTCTATTATCAGCCTTGACACACTGACACGTATAACATTCTGATGCAAACTATGCGATATCGCCCTTCATCCCTACCCACCAAACAATTTACTTTAGATCTTTATACATTTTGGTGGAACCAGGATGATAGGAAACACTGGAACCATGAGCTTCTTCACAAATTTTAGCTCGGATGTCACCCATGTCAGGAATACAGAATCTACCCCGATATTTCAGAGTACCTAGCTCGTCCAAAGAAAAATTAGGTAACTCTCCTTTGTCAGTTCTATTCCAGAGGTGCAATAATTCTGGATCATCCTTTTGGTGCACCCTAGTAAGGGAAATCCAAGAGGGCGCTTCTGCTTCCAAACTAGCAGGCGTAGAACTACTCCCAATCTCGATGTTCATCAACAAGAATTCTTCTACTAAGGACTGTACCGATAGATTAAAAATTTTAGCGGTCTTCCTACTCAAAGCATCAGCTACTACATTAGCCTTTCCCGGATGATAAAGAATTTCTACTTCATAATCCACCACATATTCTAACCACCGACGCTGGCGTAGATTTAGTTCCTTCTGAGTGAAGACGTACTTCAAACTCTTATGGTCCGTATAGATCTTGCACAGCGCGCCATAAAATAAGTGTCGCCACAGCTTCAGCGCATAAATTACGGCAGCAAACTCCAAATCGTGCGTAGGATAGTTTCTCTCGTGAATCTTTAGTTGCCTCGATCCATACGCGATCACCCTACCATCTTGCATTAAAACACAACCAAGTCCGATGTGTGACGCATCGACGTACACATCATACTCGACTCCTTCAGTAGGTAAGGTTAAAATTGGGGTAGTACACAGTCTCTTCTTCAACTCTTGGAAAGCCTCTTCACACTTATCATTCCAAATGAATGCAGTATTCTTCTGAGTAAGTCTAGTTAAAGGAGCAGACAACACCGAAAATCCTTCCACAAACCTTCTATAGTAGCCAGCGAGGCCTAAGAAGCTCCTAATCTCCTTAGGTGTAGAAGGTCTTTCCCATTCCATCACGGCAGAGATCTTGGTCGGGTCTACAGAAATACCGTCCTTGCTTACAACATGACCCAGAAAGGACACCTGAGGTAGCCAGAACTCACATTTGCTCAACTTCGCATATAGCTTATGCTCCCTCAGGGTCGACAAAACCAAACGCAAATGCTGAGTATGCTCCTCAATATTGCGGGAATACACTAGGGCATCATCTATGAACACAATAATGAATCGGTCCAAGAAATACTTAAACACCCTATTCATCAAATCCATGAAAGCAAAGGGTGAATTGGTTAAACCGAAAGACATCACCAAAAACTCATAATGTCTATGCCGTGATCGGAATGCGGTTCGGGGAATATCTTCCTCGCGAATCCTCAACAGGTGGTAGCCTGAGCGAAGATCGATTTTTGAAAATACCGAGCTACCATGCAACTGATCGAACAAATCATCGATCCTTGGCAGGGGATATCTATTCTTAACGGTCACCTTATCTAATTCCCTATAATCGATGCAAAGCCTCATCGATCCATCATTCTTCCTTACGAACAAAACCGGAGCACCCCACGGAGAAGAACTTGGTCTAATAAAACCACACCTCAGCAACTCATCGAGCTGAGTACGCAACTCATCCAACTCACGCGGAGCCATACAGTACGGTGCTTTGGCGAGGGGATGAGTGCCTGGCTCGAGGTCAATCACGAACTCAATCTCCCTCTCAGGGGGAAGTCCTGGAAGACTTTCAGGAAAGACATCTGGAAACTCTCACACCACTGAGACATCCTCGAGACGTGGTGTAACAGAAGCTGTTTCCATAGCAGAAATAGAAACTAAAAATACCTCGCAACCAGACTTTATAGCATGTACCGCAGAAATGACAGGGGAAACTCTGTCCTGAAATCCATAGAGGGTCATAGGTTGGCCATTGTCCATCCTGAAGTCCAGTCTTTTTGCCTTGCACTGGATGACTGCATCATACTTGGAAAGCCAGTCCATGCCCAAAATCACATCAAAATCAGCCAAGTCTAAAATTATCAGATCCACAAGGGCCAGAAAATTGCCAAGATGAATAGGGCATCTCAGGACTCCTTGATTGGAAATCACCTAATTACCGGAGGGAAGCTTGACGTCGAAGGAGTCTCTCAATTGATCGACATCCAGGCGATGTTTATCAACAAACCTCTTGGCCACAAAGGAATGGGTGGCACCCGAATCGAACAGAACGCGCGCCCACCTATTCCGCACCTTAAACTCCCCTAAAACCGTAACATACATAACTAAACGAACGATAACCAGGGCAACAACGATAAATAATAGGGATAAAATAGACTGGGGCTAACCTGAAATAACTTGCGTAGAGTTTTGAGATTCCTCGCTAGTCATCACGTTCAGCTTTCCTTTTCCTTTATCTAGGGTTGGTGGTGGCGGCAAAGCTCGAAGCGAGGCAGGCTGCAGTGGGGTTTGAGCCTGGGGGCACGGAGATTTCTGGTGTACCTTCTGCCCGCACTGGAAGCAGGTCCTTTCTTTCATCCAGCACCGACTCACATCATGACCCTTCCTTGCACAGAACGAGCACACGAGCTCTCCCTTGGGTGCACCTTGGATGGCGTGCACTTGCTGCTGCTTCAGGGTGGTTGTTCTCTTGAAACATCTTTCGTAAGGGTGGTCAGGACGACCACAGAAACTACACACTTCCTTACCTTTCTTCTTCGAAGAAGGGCCAGATGCCCTGGAGCTACCATCCTCAACACCCTTCCTTTTCTCTCTCCTCGCCGCAGCACCGCGGTTCTTGGAATTTTCAATCGCTTCAACTTTTAGTGTGGCTTCCACTGCCACAGCATAACTGTTAGCTCCATAAGCGCATGCCCACTGCTGGACATCACTTCTTAGTCCTCTCAGGAAACGTTTCACTCTTCCCTCCTCTGAAGCTACCAAATCGGGAGAAAATCTACTCAACTTGCTAAACTCAATCTCATATTCGCTCACCGTGAGCTGTCTCTGCTTCAAATGCAGGAAGTTATTCATGAGACAGTCCTGCTCGACCGAGGGCAGAAACTTCTTCAGCAACATCTTCTTGAAAGAGTCCCAGGTACAGCCTTCCTTCAGACTCTCCTTTTCACGAATCAACCAACGCTTTGTTGGGCCTTTTAACTGATAGGCTGCAATCATAACCTTTTGGGCTTCTAGAATCCCGGAATACGAAAACATCTCCTCGATTGAGATGATCCAATCATCCAAAATCATAAAGTCGGCACTCCCGTCGTAGGTGGGAGGTCCCAATCGCTGGAAATGCGATATGAAATTCATTTCTGGTGGTATTTCCACCGGGGCCACCAGAGGAGCAGGGGTAACGTGCACAGCTTGACCCAAGGCAGGCTTTTGCACTGAAGGTTGCCGCGCTGGAGCGGTAGACAACAATGACTGAATTTGTGTTTGCATCGCAACTACTTGCCTTGACAGAGCCTCGTTGCTCTGGCGCAAACTCTCAATCAATGCATCACTCTGTGCACCTGACGACTCACCCTCCGACTGGGGAGTCGATCTCGTCGCAATACGCTTTGGAGGCATTTTTAAAAAGGCAAACGAACAACCCGATTAAAATCCTAGATTACGACTAGGGCAAACAAAACTAATTCAGACCATACTTGAAAGACACTTGCTAAAGCTGTCACTTGCTCTGGGATTATATGATGATGATATGTCCTACTCAGGATGATATCCTATCATCCTATTGACTCATGTGCCTATGATATGAATGCATGAATTCTTTACTCTTATTTAAAATCATGTGTGTACATATGTCGTCAAGTAAATCTTTAGCTTGGCATGTTGTGCTTATGTAATGTTATGCTATGCATGTGGTGCTATGAATTCTATAAAAGGCCTTAATGCATGTTATGAGCGGCGTAGACATGCAATATTATGCATCTCATACTACATAATATTGCATGTAACGAAAAGAAAACGTGCTAATGGGCATTCATGTGGTGAGGTTATGCATCCCATACTACATAACCCTCACATGTTGCTACCTATGGTGGATCCATATACAAACACATATTATGCATCCCATACTACATAATATGCCCCGTATACTTCTAATCATGCTTATGAGTGTAGTGTTCATGCTTCAGCCAAGACATATTGATGACACATCGGTGTGTGTATGATATGACACTAAGCAACTAACACTAACAAGGGAAGGTTGCCCGACCAATTGTCAAGCAACCTCCCTCTGATACCAACTTTCACAACCCGCATTTTTCCCAACAATTTAATTATATCAGAGCAAGGGGAAAATACGCGTCGTGATGCCACGCCGTGCAGGGGATAACTGCAGACGTTCAGGCAAGACTCCAAACTCTACCATTTTAGAAGAGAACATAAATGGTTATGAATAAAATCCAGTTTAAGTTATGATGGTAGCCGTATCCCTCGGCTTAGTGAATCATCTAGTTCACGATTTAAAATATAATTTATACGCTTGCGGAAAATACTTATTTAAATTGACTCTAATATCTTACATGAGTATAAATGTCCCCGAGGAACAACTCATACAATGCAAACCCTAGATTTATAATAAGTATAGAAAGTCTTTATGCTAAATAGAAAGTAGTGGCTTAGTTTTGAAAGAGATGACAAGTATGCTTTACTAATAGTAGGGTTTTATAGGTTGAAAATATCTAACATGCAATCCTAATAATAAATCATCCCAGAGAGCAAGTAATGTAAACCAAACATAATGAAACCACAACAGCTAGCAAGTGTCCAAAAAGGTCAACAAACCTGTGGGCGTCAACAACCTGACACGAACCCACAGTATGAATTTGTCAGAAACTGGGCAAAGAAAACTAAAATAACAAACTACCTCGCTACGGCGAGGGGGAAAACTACAGCCAAACTGCTGCTGCTAAGGCTCCAAAATCGGCTCCGCTACCTGCTAATGCTCCGAACCTGAGGCATTCCAAAGACAGAACACCTCAGCAAGAGGGTACAAATGGTGGCAGAAAAATAAACAAAATAAAACAAAGGTCAGATGGGGTACCAACCCAAGACCAACAGTACTGATGTAAGGTGTCGAACAGGAAAAGAAAGAAATACCTACGTGAATCGTCACATACTCCCACAAATACGCCAGATTTCTCAAGGCAAAAAGGGAACAACAAAAGTAAAAACATAAAGAAGAATTTTAATTAGCTTTACTAAGCACCTGTGGTCGACCCTACCTCAAAACATGGGCGAGGTGGTCCCTCAACTGGACACACCCCTCACGAATAATTTATCCGCTTAACTGCGAGGGGTCTCATACTCTCCACCATACACCGCAGATGCCCAAAAACTCGGTAGGCTTCTACGAGGTACCATAAAGGAGTCAGACCATGCAAAGGTGGTTTTATCCACTAACTCCCGCAAATTTTAGAAACCCAAAGAAACCACAACACAAAATATATCTCTCGAGATTTGGCTCATCAGATTCTACTTGACACTTCTAGTTTCAAGACATGGTTGATCAACCCCTATGAACGATTAACAATCCTAGACAAACTTGAATACGTTCAAAACGATAGGTAAGACATTTAAAGCCATTAATAAGACACATCAAGTGTAACACCCCAAAACTTGGAAGGGGAATCATCGGCGTCATTTTAGCCAAGTTTGGGTTTTGGAGCAGGCGACACGGGCGTGCCAAGGGCGTGACACGGGCGTGTCAGGGCGTGGTCGACCGCGGAGCTTGTGGTCGACATTTTAAGGGTCGACGTTCGTCGAGCTCAGGAACACGGCCTGGGACACGGGCATGTCCCTGGCCGTGTCCTTCTCGGGCTGTTTGTAGGATTTATTCTGCTACGCGTGATACGGGTCACGACACGGCCGTGTCGGGTCTGACACGGGCGTGTCGAAGGCCGTATCGAAGGCCGTGTCTTTGGCCGTGTCCTTCTCTGACTGGGAAGGTTGGTCGGTGGGGGGCGTGACACGGTTCCCGACACGGGCGTGTCAAAGGCGACACGGGCGTGTCGGAGGCCGTGTCAATGGCCGTGTACTGGTTTTCGAATCGGTCGAGACGGCGAATGGTTGACACGGCCCTGCACACGGCCGTTTGCCAACCCGTGTTCGGCCCAGATTTTGTTATTTTGGGTTCCGATCGTGGCCGTCCGTTTCTTTGGTATGAGATCCAACGGTGGGGAGCCTCCTTGGGCGGTTTAAGGCCGGGAATAGGGTTTCAAACCCTCATTTTCCATTTGGCTTTATCTCTCTTGATTCTAGAGAGAAGGGAGAGCAAGGAGGAGGAAGAAGGCCAAGTTCCGGCCGCCGGCAAAGCTTTGTAGGTCCGTTTCGCGAGCGGAGTTCAGATCCGCGAAGGTGGGAGCGTTGCGGTGGTTTTCAACCGAGCAAATCTTCTCCATGGCTAGGAAGAGGGGACGGAAGGTAACGACACTTCTCCTCTCGGTTTTTAGGATTTAGGATGCATGAATAGCATACCTTTCCTTTCGTATTTTGAGCACCGAATCTCTCAAATGAGAGGGATTCGTGTAGCCTAGGTTCAAGAGGAACCTCCGGGTTGAGTATGTTCATCCCGGCATGCTTTGCATTAGAGATCTGCTCCGTTAGCGGATTAGGCATTGTGGGTGAAGTCGTGGTCGCGACCGTTAGTCCGACCCGGTGATGTTGCATAGCGAGCTTCGGGGATTCGGTAGAAATCCGTTGCGGCAATACGCCGTTGTATGTATGCGTTTCCCCCCTTTTATTTGAGTGAGTACTCGTGGTCGGAACCGGACAAGGTTAGCTCCGCGTTGTGCGGTAGATGGTTTCCTTGGAGCACGGGAAAGACACGGTGCGAATGGTGATTGGGGTGGGGAAACCTTTGTTTGAGCTGTGCAAAGGCGCGGCTATATCTCCCTGGTCGGCTGGCTATCCCGTGACGCGCAAGTCATGTGGGGAAAGTGTCACGGCGAGACTAGCCCCTTGTGTGGGACTGACGAGAATGTCGAGCGGAGGGCAAGCCCGGGCAATGTGGCCATGAGCGGGTGGGGTCCAGCAAGGCTTCTTAGAATCGGTCAGTGTGAGACGGAACCCTGACGTGCGAAGTCAGAATGTGCGGGCAAGCCCGGAGTATATGACCCTAGTGCGGGTGGGGCCTTTGCGAGGTTTTGTGTGACGGCGTGTGTGTCGTTAGGGACATGGTGGTTCCCTTGTGTTTGCGGCTTTAAGCCAATGGGGAAACGGAAGTACCCAGTGTTTGATGTTGTGCTAGATGCATACGACAACTCTTCCTTCAGTTTGAAAGTGGACTAAAAAAGCGCTAGGGTGCCTTGGGTGAAACCCGGGTTGCATTCATGTTGCATAGTAGGCCCCTTTCACTTTGTACAAAACATAGAGAACATGTATTCTGTATGAGACATCCAAGCCTGTTTTACCGCTTTATTATATATACTCTTTTGGTATACGAAGTGCTAACTTGCAGGTGGAGTGGTACCCCAGGGTCCGTTAGGGACGGCCGGGAGGAGATGTGTTTGTTACACAGTAGAGGTCAGCCTTTGCTGACCCACGTTACTTCAAATCCTTACAGGGCAAGGATCGCATGCAGGAGCTAGCGTGCCGGGCGAAAAGCCCTAAGCCTCATGAAGTGTTGCTTTGCTTGACTAGTTTCTTTTCCTTGTTTTGCTGCTGTTGTTTGACTATGTCCGGCTTGCATGCCGAGGTAGCCTAGGGGTGCTTGGCACTTTTTATATTTGCACTTATATTATGTAAGGCCTTAAGGCCATTTGATACTCTTCTGTTAGTGGATAACTTCTGTCTGTTAGTGTTCTGTTTCCGCTGTGTTTTTCTTGAGTTTTGAGATTGGGTAGTTTTATATCATCTTTTAATATTATAGCTGTGGTGTCCGTATGTTGTGGGGCCCCGGTCGGACCCATATTATATGGTCTTTACAGGGGAGGTGTTACAATTTGGTATCAGAGGGAGGTTGCGTTCCAATGAGAAGTTTTGCAGTCGAAAGTATAAGTCGAGTCGCGTATAAGAAGTTATCCACATAGGAGTATCGCGGGACCATGAGTGTCCTTGTGTTCGAGTCTTGCGATTAGAGACTGATTTGCATTTTCTTGCTTGTGTTTAGAGTGCAAGCAACGAGGCTGGGACCTCGAGGCCAAGAGAAGAGCTCTCGACAAGTAGTGCGACTGCGCAAGGTCCGCTAGGGATGGGGGTCACACCGGCCAACTTCTGCCGTATGCTTGCAGAAGCGATGGTGGCGGCCCAAGCTGCAGCGATAGCACAGGTAGCAGCTCCCGTTGCTCAAGTAGCAACTCCTGCTACCCCAGACACGGCAGCGACCGTGCCGGTTGAGGAAGCCAGGCGGGCAGAGCCACAGGCCGAGAGAGTGGTTGTCGGGCATGGGGACCGGCAAATGAAGTACTTTCTGAGTTTCCAACCTCCAACCTTCAAGGGAATCGGCACGCCCACATATGCAGAGGATTGGTGGGCTAGAAATCAGGAGCTTCTGAGGGCAGCAGAGGCGCCAGATGAGAAAAAGGCAGAGTTCGCAGCCTTTATGTTGGAGGGAGATGCCAAGTTATGGTGGGTGAGCCACAGTGGCCGGCAGTTTCTAGGACGCATACCGTCCATCGAGGAGTTTGGGAATGCCTTCCTGAAGAAGTACATTCCCGCCTCAACGAGGTTAGCCCTCTAGAGGCAGTTTCTACATCTGGTGCAGCGAGACAAGTCTGTGGATGACCATGGCAGGAATTTACACGCTTGGGTCATTATGCAGGGACGACCATGGCAGACGATGAAGAGATGGAAAATCTCTTCTATCATGGATTGAGGGAGAATCTAAGACAACCCCTCATATCGATGAAACGTGCGGGTTTCAACGAATTGGTGGAGGCGGCCCGAATTTTGGAGAGTGACATGGAGCGATCCCAGCGTCGCAAGGGTTTCACACCCAAACAGGGGGAGGAGAAGAAGCCTGCTCAGTCCCATGGAAAGGCGGAAGGGAGCCGATGGAAGAAGAAGCCTTCCCCATATAAGTAGGGCAAGAAAAGTAATTGGACGTCCAGAGGGTCACGCTCTAAGGGACCGCAGACGTGTTACAGTTGTGGCAAGCCAGGCCACATAGCAAGATTTTGTACCCAAGGGGGCGCTGAGCAAGAGCCAAGGCAGGAGCAGTCCATACGCTCCGGACCCAGTGCAGCAGAGAAGGGGAAGATGGCGGAGTCGAGTGCTTCCCGGTTTCAACCAGTGCAACCAAGGGCCTACAACCATGGGCAGCAGGAAGCAATCCGCAAAATCAATGTGGTGACAGGTATGAGAGTTCAACCTGCACCGTAGATTTCTTCCTTTCAAGCCTTTTTATGTTTGTTGCATGTGTGTAGGCTTTGTAGTGGTATCTGGGTACCCCGCTAGAGTACTTTTTGATACGGGAGCATCGCACTCCTTCCTCGCGGAAAGTTCCACCCGGAGGATTAGAGTTGAGTCCTTCGCAACGGACTCAGAGTTGAAAGTGCGCATGCCCAATGGGTCGTCTATGACAACCAGGGCTAAATGGCGGATTTGTTGGAGTCTTGAGGGAGTCAACTTCATTTTGGTAGCGGCGATCTTGCCGTTGTCCGAGTTCGAAGTGATTTTGGGGATGGATTGGCTAGCGGAGCAGCGTGCCAGTATCGACTGTTTGTCCAAGGTGGTAACCCTGAGGGGCGTGGGGCAAGCGGAAGTCAAGTTTGAGGGCCTGCATGGAGTGGCCTGTTCCCTAGTTTCGGCACTTCAACTAGTGCGAGCTGTTAACCAGGGGGTGTAGCTCTAGTAGCGTTATTGGAGGTTAGCCTCTCCGGGCTATCTCTTGGAGAAGTTCCCGTAGTGGCGGAGTTTGGAGATGTTTTTCCTGAGGAGCTACCGGGAGCACCTCCTCGGCGGGAGATTGATTTCTCCATCAAGTTAGTGCCCGAGGCTAGATCGGTGTCACGTCCACCCTTTAGGATGGCACCAAAGGAGTTGGTCGAGCTCAAGGTTCAGTTGTAGGAGCTTTTGGAGCAAGGGTATATTAGACCCAGCTCTTCACCGTGGAGTGCGCCGGTATTATTTGTAAAGAAGAAGGACGGTAGTATGCGTCTGTGCATAGACTACCGTGAGTTGAACAAATTGACTGTCAAGAATAAGTATCTAATTCCTCGGATAGATGATCTCTTCGACCAGTTGGTGGGGTCGGTGGTGTACTCCAAGTTGGACTTGAAGTCCGGATATTATCAGTTGCGGATTCGTGACGAAGACATACCCAAGACCGCGTTTGGTACGAGGTATGGTTATTTTGAGTTCTCGGTGATGCCGTTCGGGCTGACGAACGCGCCGTCCGTGTTCATGGACTTGATGAACCATGTGTTTCGCGAATATTTGGACTGGTTCGTGGTCGTCTTTATCGATGACATATTGGTGTATTCCAAGTCGGAAGCGGAGCACGAGTTGCACTTGCGGACAGTGTTGCAAGTATTGAGAGAGAACCAGCTTTATGCGAAGTTCTCCAAGTGCGAGTTCTGGTTGGAGAAAGTGGCATTTCTAGGCCATGTTATTAGTGGGGATGGGGTGGCGGTAGATCCAACGAAAGTAGAAGCCATCAGAGAGTGGCCAATTTTGAGGACCGTGGCGGAAGTCTGAAGTTTTCTTGGACTAGCCGGGTACTACCGAAGGTTTGTGGAAAACTTTTCGCGGATAGCTCTACCCCTCACTTCACTAACTCGCAAGGATCAGAAGTTTGTATGGACTCAAGAGTGCAATCAGGCGTTTGAAACCCTGAAAGAAAGGCTAATGACGGCGCCGATCCTAAGTCTACCAAAGGGGACCGAAGGGTTCCAGATTTTCAGCGACGCATTCGGATGCAGTTTAGGGTGCGTGTTGGTGCAGCATGGTAGTGTGATAGCTTTTGGGTCGAGGCAGCTGAAGCCTCATGAGAGAAATTACCCCATCCATGATTTGGAGTTGGCGGCGGTAATTTTTGCTTTGAAGTTGTGGAGGCACTACGTTTAAGGTGCAAAGGTGGAGATCTTCACGGACCACAAGAGTTTGAAGTATCTCCTAGATCAGAAGGACCTAAATATGCGGCAGCGCAGGTGGGTCGAGTTCCTGGGGGACTACGAGGTGGCGATTCAGTACACGCCAGGGAAAGCCAATATGGTGGCAGATGCTTTGAGTAGGAAATACTCGGGGCATGGAAATTGGATTGAAGCTCACGATGAGCGGTTAAGGCGGGACTGGGAGTCCCTTGGTTTGGAATGTGTGGCAAGAGGCGAGTCTAGCGTGGCTCGACTAAATTGGATTGAGATGCAGAGTGACTTATGCGATCGTATTCGGGAAGCAACCCGTGTAGATGCGGAGTTCCAACCTTTCGTTGAGGAAGCTCTAAAGGGCGAGGGTAGTGCCTGGGAGATGGTTGATGGGATTCTGAGGAAGGGCGGAAGGATTTGTGTACCGCAGTTCGGCAAGCTCCGTGAGGAGTTGATGTTTGAGGCCCACTTGACTAAGTACTCCATTCACCCGGGTAGTACAAAGATGTACTTGGATTTGAAGAAGTCTTGTTGGTGGCCTGGGATGAAGCGGGACGTAGCTTTGTGTGTGAGTCGGTGCCAAACATGTGCCTTGGTGAAGGCCGAGTGTCAGAAGCCGGGCGGGTTCTTGAAGCCTCTTCCAATCCCCGAATGGAAATTTGATGACATCTCCATGGATTTTGTGCATGGGTTGCCTAGATCGCAGCAGGGTAATGATGCCATTTGGGTGATTGTGGACCGCTTGACCAAAGTGGCACATTTCATCCCAAACCGGAAGGAGGACGGTGTGGAAAAGTTGGTGGAGTTGTACGTCCGCAATATTGTACGACTTCATGGGATTCCGAAGAGTATAGTCAGCGATCGGGATGGACGTTTCACGTCTAATGATTGGCGGTTGGTGCAGAAGAGCTTGGGCACAAAACTCAAGTTCAGTACGGCCTTTCATCCTCAAACCGATGGGAAAACTGAGAGAACGAACCGTACTTTGGAAGATATGCTAAGGATGTGTACTCTCGACTTCGGCAAGAGGTGGGAGGATCACCTCTTCATGGTGGAGTTTGCTTATAACAATAGTTACCAAGCTAGTATCAAGATGGCGCCATACGAAGCTCTGTATGGGGGCGGTGTCGAACACCGATGTCTTGGACAGAGGCGGGAGACACCAAGATTTTGGGGAAAGAAGTGGTAGCCGACGCTAGTGAGCTAGTGCGGACCATCCAAGAGCGCATGAAGGTAGCTCAAGATCGGCAGTCGAAGTATTTCAATGCTCGCCACAGGCATGTGGAATTCGTTGTGGCCGACTGGGTGTATCTTAAGATCAAGCCGTTCAAAGGCGTTTCACGAATTCGCCGACTCAAGAAGCTGAGTCCGAGATTTTTGGGACCATTCAAGGTCATCAAGCGAGTGGGAAAGGCAGCGTACCGGTTGGCATTGTCCGCAGAGCTAAGTGTATTGCATGACGTTTTTCACGTCTCCGTCCTGAGGAAAGCTTTGTTAGAAACCAGTGTGGTGATTGAGCCGACGGCGGTGCCGGTATAGAAAGACTTGAGGACGCGAGTTCGTCCAATCGGGATAGAAGACTTAGAGGTTCGGTAATTGAAGAACAAGGAGGTCAGACTCGTAAAGGTCCGTTGGGACAACTGTGGCTGCGAGGAGCTCTCATGGGAGCGAGAGCAGGCCATGCTGGAGGAGTACCACGAGCTTTTCTCCTCAGGTACCGTTTAGTTTTGTTTACCTTCCATGTTTTAAATTTCGGGACGAAATTCTTGTAAGGGGGGAGAATTGTAACACCCCAAAACTTGGAAGGGGAATCGTCGGCGTCGTTTTCGTCAAGTTTGGGTTTTAGAGCAGGCGACACGGGCGTGTCAAGGGCGTGACACGGGCGTGTCAGGGCGTGGTCGACCGCGGAGCTTGTGGTCGACGTTTTGAGGGTCGACGTTCGTCGAGCTCAGGAACACGGTCTGGGACACGGGCGTGTCCCTGGCTGTGTCCTTCTCGGGCTGTTTGTAGGATTTATTCTGCTAGGCATGACACGGGTCACGACACGGCCGTGTCGGGTCTAACACGGGCGTGTCGAAGGCCGTGTCTTTGGCCGTATCTTTGGTCGTGTCCTTCTCTGACTGGGAAGGTTAGTCGGTGGGGGGCGTGACACGGTTCCCGACACGGGCGTGTCAATGGCGACACGGGCGTGTCGGAGGCCGTGTCAACGGCCGTGTGCTGGTTTTCGAATCGGTCGATACGGCGAATGGTTGACACGGCCCTGCACATGGCCGTGTGCCAACCCGTGTTCGGCCCAGATTTTGTTATTTTGGGTTCCGATCGTGGCCGTCCGTTTCTTTGGTATGAGATCCAATAGTGGGGAGCCTCCCTGGGCGGTTTAAGGCCGGGAATAGGGTTTCAAACCCTCATTTTCCATTTGGCTTTATCTCTCTTGATTCTAGAGAGAAGGGAGAGCAAGGAGGAGGAAGAAGGCCAAGTTCCGGCCGCCGGCGAAGCTTCGGAGGTCCGTTTCGCGAGCGGAGTTCAGATCCTCGAAGGTGGGAGCGTTGCGGTGGTTTTCAACCGATCAAATCTTCTCCATGGCTAGGAAGAGGGGACGGAAGGTAACGACACTTCTCCTCTCGGTTTTTAGGATTTAGGATGCATGAATAGCATCCCCTTTCTTTCGTATTTTGAGCACCGAATCTCTCAAATGAGAGGGATTCGTGTAGCCTAGGTTCAAGAGGAACCTCCGGGTTGAGTATGTTCATCCCGGCATGCTTTGCATTAGATATCCGCTCCGTTAGCGGATTAGGCATTGTGGGTCAAGCCGTGGTCGCGACCGTTAGTCCGACCTGGTGATGTTGCATAGCGAGCTTCGGGGATTCGGTAGAAATCCGTTGCGGCAATACGCCGTTGTATGTATGTGTTTCCCCCCTTATATTTGAGTGAATACTCGTGGTCGGAACCGGACAAGGTTAGCTCCGCATTGTGCGGTAGATGATTTCCTTAGAGCACGGGAAAGACACGGTGCGAATGGTGATTGGGGTGGGGAAACCTTTGTTTGTGCTGTGCAAAGGCGCGGCTATGTCTCCGTGGTCGGCTGGCTATCCCGTGACGCGCAAGTCATGTGGGGAAAGTGTCTCGGCGAGACTACCCCCTTGTATGGGACTGACGAGAATGTCGAGCGGACGGCAAGCCCGGGCAATGTGGCCATGAGCGGGTGGGGTCCAGCAAGGCTTCTTAGAATCGGTCAGTGTGAGACGGAACCCTGACGTGCGAAGTCAGAATGTGCGGGCAAGCCCGGGGTATATGACCCTTGTGCGGGTGGGGCCTTTGCGAGGTTCCGTGTGACGGCGTGTGTGCCGTTAGGGACATGGTGGTTCCCTTGTGTTTGCGGCTTTAAGCCAATGGGGAAACGGAAGTACCCAGTGTTTGATGTTGTGCTAGATGCATACGAGCTAGGGTGCCTTGGGTGAAACCCGGGTTGCATTCATGTTGCATAATAGGCCCCTTTTACTTTGTACAAAACATAGAGAACATGTATGCTGTATGAGACATCCAAGCCTGTTTTACCGCTTTATTATATATACTCTTTTGGTATACGAAGTGATAACTTGCAGGTGGAGTGGTACCCCGGGGTCCGTTAGGGACGGCCGGGAGGAGATGTGTTTGTTACACAGTAGAGGTCAACCTTTGCTGACCCACGTTACTTCAAATCCTTACAGGGCAAGGATCGCATGCAGGAGCTAGCGCGCCGGGCGAAAAGCCCTAAGCCTTATGAAGTGTTGCTGTGCTTGACTAGTTTCTTTTCCTTGTTTTGCAGCTGTTGTTTGACTATGTCCGGCTTGCATGCCGAGGTAGCCTAGGGGTGCTTGGCACTTTTTATATTTGGACTTATATTGTGTAAGGCCTTAAGGCCATTTGATACTCTTCTGTTAGTGGATAACTTCTGTCTGTTAGTGTCCTGTTTCCGCTGTGTTTGTCTTGAGTTTTGAGATTGGGTAGTTTTATATCATCTTTTAATACTAAAGTTGTGGCATCCGTATGTTGTGGGGCCCCGGCCGGACCCATATTATATGGTCTTTACAGGGGAGGTGTTACAATTTGGTATCAGAGGGAGGTTGCGTTCCAATGAGAAGTTTCGCGGTCGAAAGTATAAGTCGAGTCGCGTATAAGAAGTTATCCACATAGGAGTATCGCGGGACCATGAGTGTCCTTGTGTTCGAGTCTTGCGATTAGAGATTGATTTGCATTTTCTTGCTTGTGTTTAGAGTGCAAGCAACGAGGCTGGGACCTCGAGGCCAAGAGAAGAGCTCTCGGCAAGTAGTGCGACTGCGCAAGGTCCGCTAGGGATGGGGGTCACACCGGCCGACTTCTGCCGTATGCTTGCAGAAGCGATGATGGGGGCCCAAGCTGCAGCGACAGCACAGGTAGCAGCTCCCGTTGCTCAAGTAGCAACTCCTGCTACCCCGGACATGGCAGCGACCGTGCCGGTTGAGGAAGCCAGGCGGGCAGAGCCGCAGGCCGAGAGAGTGGTTGTCAGGCATGGGGACCGGCAAATGAAGTACTTTCTGAGTTTCCACCCTCCAACCTTTAAGGGAATCGGCACGCCCACAGATGCAGAGGATTGGTGGGCTAGAATTCAGGAGCTTCTGAGGGCGGTAGAGGCGCCAGATGAGAAAAAGGCAGAGTTTGCAGCCGTTATGTTAGAGGGAGATGCCAAGTTTTGGTGGGTGAGCCACAGTGGCTGGCAGTTTCTAGGACGCACACCGTCCATCGAGGAGTTTGGGAATGCCTTCCTGAAGAAGTACATTCCCGCCTCAACGAGGTTAGCCCTCCAGAGGCAGTTTCTACATCTGGTGCAGCGAGACAAGTCAGTGGATGACCATGGCAGGAATTTACACGCTTGGGTCGTTATGCAGGGACGACCATGGCAGACGATGAAGAGATGGACAATCTCTTCTATTATGGATTGAGGGAGAATCTAAGACAACCCCTCATATCGATGAAATGTGCGGGTTTCAACGAATTGGTGGACGCGGCCCGAATTTTGGAGAGTGACATGGAGCGATCCCAGCGTCGCAAGGGTTTCACACACAAATAGGGGGAGGAGAAGAAGCTTGCTCAGTCCCATGGAAAGGCGGAAGGGAGCCGATGGAAGAAGAAGCCTTCCCCATATAAGTCGGGCGAGAAAAGTAATTGGACGTCCGGAGGGTCACGCTCTAAGGGACCGCAGACGTGTTACAGTTGTGGCAAGCCAGGCCACATAGCAAGATTTTGTACCCAAGGGGGCGCTGAGCAAGAGCCAAGGCAGGAGCAGTCCGTACGCTCCGAACCCAGTGCAGCAGAGAAGGGGAAGATGGCGAAGTCGAGTGCTTCCCGGTTTCAACCAGTGCAGCCAAGGGCCTACAACCTTGGGCAGCAGGAAGCAATCCGCAAAATCGATGTGGTGACAGGTATGAGAGTTCAACCTGCACCGTAGATTTCTTCCTTTCAAGCCTTTTTATGTTTGTTGCATGTGTGTAGGCTTTGTAGTGGTATCTGGGTACCCCGCTAGAGTACTTTTTGATACGGGAGAGTCGCACTCCTTCCTCGCGGAAAGTTCCACCCGGAGGATTAGAGTTGAGTCCTTCGCAACGGACTCAGAGTTGAAAGTGCGCATGCCCAATGGGTCGTCTATGACAACCAGGGCTAAATGATGGATTTGTTGGAGTCTTGAGGGAGTCAACTTCATTTTGGTAGCGGCGATCTTGCCGTTGTCCGAGTTCGATGTGATTTTGGGGATGGATTGGCTAGCGGAGCAGCGTGCCAGTATCGACTGTTTGTCCAAGGTGGTAACCCTGAGGGGCGTGGGGCAAGCGGAAGTCAAGTTTGAGGGCCTGCATGGAGTGGCATGTTCCCTAGTTTCGGCACTTCAACTAGTGCGAGCTGTTAACCAGGGGGGTGTAGCTCTAGTAGCGTTATTGGAGGTTAGCCTCTCCGGGCTGTCTCTTGGAGAAGTTCCCGTGGTGGCGGAGTTTGGAGATGTTTTTCCTGAGGAGCTACCGGGAGCACCTCCTCGGCGGGAGATTGATTTCTCCATCGAGTTAGTTCCCGAGGCTAGACCGGTGTCATGTCCACCCTTTAGGATGGCACCAAAGGAGTTGGCCGAGCTCAAGGTTCAGTTGCAGGAGCTTTTGGAGCAAGGGTATATTAGACCCAGCTCTTCACCGTGGAGTGCGCCGGTGTTATTTGTAAAGAAGAAGGACGGTAGTATGCGTCTGTGCATAGACTACCGTGAGTTGAACAAATTGACTGTCAAGAATAAGTATCCGATTCCTCGGATAGATGATCTCTTCGACCAGTTGGTGGGGTCGGTGGTGTACTCCAAGTTGGACTTGAAGTTCGGATATTATCAGTTGCGGATTCGTGACGAAGACATACCCAAGACCGCGTTTGGTACGAGGTATGGTTATTTTGAGTTCTCGGTGATGCCGTTCGAGCTGACGAACGCGCCGTCCATGTTCATGGACTTGATGAACCGAGTGTTTCGCGAATATTTGGACTGGTTCGTGGTCGTCTTTATCGATGACATATTGGTGTATTCCAAGTCGGAAGCGGAGCACGAGTCACACTTGCGGACAGTGTTGCAAGTATTGAGAGAGAACCAGCTTTATGCGAAGTTCTCCAAGTGCGAGTTCTGGTTGGAGAAAGTGGCATTTCTAGGTCATGTGATTAGTGGGGATGGGGTGGCGGTAGATCCAACGAAAGTAGAAGCCATCAAAGAGTGGCCAATTTTGAGGACCATGGCGGAAGTCCGAAGTTTTCTTGGACTAGCCGGGTACTACCGAAGGTTTGTGGAAAACTTTTCGCGGATAGCTCTACCCCTCACTTCACTAACTCGCAAGGATCAGAAGTTTGTATGGACTCAAGAGTGCAATCAGGCGTTTGAAACCCTGAAGGAAAGGCTAATGACGGCGCCGATCCTAAGTCTACCAAAGGGGACCGAAGGGTTCCAGATTTTCAGCGACACATTCGGATGCGGTTTAGGGTGCGTGTTGGTGCAACATGGTAGTGTGATAGCTTTTGGGTCGCGGCAGCTGAAGCCTCATGAGAGAAATTACCCCGTCCATGATTTGGAGTTGGCGGCGGTAATTTTTGCTTTGAAGTTGTGGAGGCACTACGTTTATGGTACAAAGGTGGAGATCTTCACGGACCACAAGAGTTTGAAGTATCTCCTAGATTAGAAGGACCTAAATATACGGCAGCGCAGGTGGGTCGAGTTTCTTGGGGACTACGAGGGGGCGATTCAGTACACGCCACGGAAAGCCAATGTGGTGGCAGATGCTTTGAGTAAGAAATACTCGGGGCAAGGAAATTGGATTGAAGCTCACGATGAGCGGTTAAGGCGGGACTGGGAGTCCCTTGGTTTGGAATGTGTGGCAAGAGGCGGGTCTAGCGTGGCTCGACTAAATTGGATTGAGATGCAGAGTGACTTATGCGATCGTATTCGGGAAGCAACCCGTGTAGATGCGGAGTTCCAACCTTTCGTGGAGGAAGCTCTAAAGGGCGAGGGTAGTGCCTGGGAGATGGTTGATGGGATTCTGAGGAAGGGCGGAAGGATTTGTGTACCGCAGTTCGGCAAGCTCCGTGAGGAGTTGATGTTTGAGGCCCACTTCACTAAGTACTCCATTCACCCGGGTAGTACAATGATGTACTTGGATTTGAAGAAGTCTTGTTGGTGGCCTGGGATGAAGCGGGACGTAGCTTTGTGTGTGAGTCGGTGCCAAACATGTGCCTTGGTGAAGGCCGAGTGTCAGAAGCCGGGCGGGTTCTTGAAGCCTCTTCCAATCCCCGAATGGAAATTTGATGACATCTCCATGGATTTTGTGCATGGGTTGCCTAGATCGCAGCAGGGTAATGATGCCATTTGGGTGATTGTGGACCGCTTGACCAAAGTGGCACATTTCATCCCAAACTGGAAGGAGGACGGTGTGGAAAAGTTGGTGGAGTTGTACGTCCGCAATATTGTACGACTTCATGGGATTCCGAAGAGTATAGTCAGCGACCGGGATGGACGTTTCACGTCTAAGGATTGGCGGTTGGTGCAGAAGAGCTTGGGCACAAAACTCAAGTTCAGTACGGCCTTTCATCCTCAAACCGATGGGAAAACTGAGAGAACGAACCGTACTTTGGAAGATATGCTAAGGATGTGTACTCTCGACTTCGACAAGAAGTGGGAGGATCACCTCTTCATGGTGGAGTTTGCTTATAACAATAGTTACCAAGCTAGTATCAAGATGGCGCCATACGAAGCTCTATATGGGAGGCGGTGTCGAACACCGATGTCTTGGACAGAGGCGGGAGACACCAAGCTTTTGGGGAAAGAAGTGGTAGCCGACGCTAGTGAGCTAGTGCGGACCATCCAAGAGCGCATGAAGGTAGCTCAAGATCGGCAGTCGAAGTATTTCAATGCTCGCCACAGGCATGTGGAATTCGTTGTGGGCGACTGGGTGTATCTTAAGATCAAGCCGTTCAAAGGCATTTCGCGAATTCGCCGACTCAAGAAGCTGAGTCCGAGATTTTTGGGACCATTCAAGATCATCAAGCGAGTGGGAGAGGCAGCGTACCGGTTGGCGTTGTCCACAAAGCTAAGTGGATTGCATGACGTTTTTCACGTCTCCGTCCTGAGGAAAGCTTTGTTAGAAGCCAGCGTGGTGATTGAGCCGACGGCGGTGCCGGTAGAGGAAGACTTGAGGACGCGAGTTCGTCCAATCGGGATAGAAGACTCAGAGGTTCGGCAATTGCGGAACAAGGAGGTCGGACTCGTAAAGGTCCGTTGGGACCACTGTGGCTGCGAGGAGCTCTCATGGGAGCGAGAGCAGGCCAAGCTGGAAGAGTACCCCGAGCTTTTCTACTCAGGTACCGTTTAGTTTTGTTTACCTTCCATGTTTTAAATTTCGGGACAAAATTCTTGTAAGGGGGGAGAATTGTAACACCCCAAAACTTGGAAGGGGAATCGTCGGCGTCGTTTTCGTAAAGTTTGGGTTTTGGAGCAGGCGACACGGGCGTGTTAAGGGCGTGACACGGGCGTGTCAGGGCGTGGTCGATCGCGGAGCTTGTGGTCGACGTTTTGAGGGTCGACGTTCGTCGAGCTCAGGAACATGGCCTAGGACACGGGTGTGTCCCTGGCTGTGTCCTTCTCGGGCTGTTTTTAGGATTTATTCTGCGAGGCATGACACGGGTCACGACACGGCCGTGTCGGGTCTAACACGGGCGTGTCAAAGACCGTGTCTTTGGCCGTGTCTTTGGCCGTGTCCTTCTCTGACTGGGAAGGTTGGTCGGTGGGGGGCGTGACACGGTTCTCGACACGGGTGTGTCAAAGGCGTCACGGGCGTGTCAAAGGCCGTGTCAACGGCCGTGTGCTGGTTTTTGAATCGGTCGATATGGCGAATGGTTGACACGGCCCTGCACACGGCCGTGTGCCAACCCGTGTTCGGCCCAGATTTTGTTATTTTGGGTTCCGATCGTGGCCGTCCGTTTCTTTGGAATGAGATCCAACAGTGGGGAGCCTCCCTGGGCGGTTTAAGGCCGGGAATAGGGTTTCAAACCCTCATTTTCCATTTGGCTTTATCTCTCTTGATTCTAGAGAGAAGGGAGAACAAGGAGGAGGAAGAAGCCAAGATCCGGCCGCCGACGAAGCTTCGGAGGTCCGTTTCGCGAGCGGAGTTCAGATCCGCGAAGGTGGGAGCGTTGCGGTGGTTTTCAACCGAGCAAATCTTCTCCATGGCTAGGAAGAGGGGACGGAAGGTAACGACACTTCTCCTCTCTGTTTTTAGGATTAAGGATGCATGAATAGCATCCCCTTCCTTTCGTATTTTGAGCACCGAATCTCTCAAATGAGAGGGATTCGTGTAGCCTAGGTTCAAGAGGAACCTCCGGGTTGAGTATGTTCATCCCGGCATGCTTTGCATTAGAGATCCGCTCCGTTAGCGGATTAGGCATTGTGGGTGAAGTCGTGGTCGCGACCGTTAGTCCGACCTGGTGATGTTGCATAGCGAGCTTCGGGGATTCGGTAGAAATCCATTGCGGCAATACGCCGTTGTATGTATGTGTTTCCCCCCCTTATATTTAAGTGAGTACTCATGGTCGGAACCGGACAAGGTTAACTCCGCGTTGTGCGGTAGATGGTTTCCTTGGAGCACGGGAAAGACACGGTGTGAATGGTGATTGGGGTGGGAAAACCTTTGTTTGTGCTGTGCAAAGGCGCGGCTATGTCTCCGTGGTCGGCTGGCTATCCCGTGACGCGCAAGTCATGTGTGGAAAGTTTCCCGGCGAGACTAGCCCCTTGTGTGGGACTGACGAGAATATCGAGCGGAGGGCAAGCCCGGGCAATGTGGCCATGAGCGGGTGGGGTCCAGCAAGGCTTCTTAGAATCGGTCAGTGTGAGACGAAACCCTGACGTGCGAAGTCAGAATGTGCGGGCAAGCCCGGGGTATATGACCCTTGTGCGGGTGGGGCCTTTGCGAGGTTCCGTGTGACGGCGTGTGTGCCGTTAGGGACATGGTGGTTCCCTTGTGTTTGCGGCTTTAAGACAATGGGGAAACGGAAGTACCCAGTGTTTGATGTTATGCTAGATGCATACGAGCTAGGGTGCCTTGGGTATAACCCGGGTTGCATTCATGTTGCATAGTAGGCCCCTTTCACTTTGTACAAAACATAGAGAACATGTATGTTGTATGAGACATCCAAGCCTGTTTTACCGCTTTATTATATATACTCTTTTGGTATACGAAGTGCTAACTTGCAGGTAGAGTAGTACCCCGGGGTCTGTTAGGGACGGCCGGGAAGAGATGTGTTTGTTACACAGTAGAGGTCAGCCTTTGCTGACCCACGTTACTTCAAATCCTTACAGGGCAAGGATTGCATGCAGGAGCTAGCGCGCCGGGCGAAAAGCCCT
The DNA here is from genome assembly GCA_039513925.1 of Platanthera zijinensis. Classification (NCBI taxonomy): domain Eukaryota; kingdom Viridiplantae; phylum Streptophyta; class Magnoliopsida; order Asparagales; family Orchidaceae; genus Platanthera; species Platanthera zijinensis. Next base: position 101,236,622 of record CM077083.1, read on the forward strand.
AAGCCTCATGAAGTGTTGCTGTGCTTGACTAGTTTCTTTTCCTTGTTTTGCTGCTGTTGTTTGACTATGTCCGGCTTGCATGCCGAGGTATCCTAGGGGTGCTTGGCACTTTTTATATTTGGACTTATATTGTGTAAGGCCTTAAGGCCATTTGATACTCTTCTGTTAGTGGATAATTTCTGTCTGTTAGTGTTCTGTTTCCGCTGTGTTTGTCACAACCCGCATTTTTCTCACTATTTATTAAATCAGAGTAAGAGAAAATCTACGCGCTGTGATGCCACGTCGAGCAGGGGATAACTGCCGACGTTCAGGCGACACTCCAAATCCTTTCAAATCATGACTTTATTGATTATAAAAAACTTGATTTATTTATGGGCCGTATCCCTCGGCTCAGTGGACCAAAGAGTCCACGGTTTCAAAACTGATTTTTATACGTAGCGGAAAATACTTCATTTATGTCAACATCCTAAATGAGCGCATAAGTGATCCCGAAGGACCCTTACGCTGAACCAAAACTCTAGTTTTAATTTATACATATATAGGAAAATTCATTTGTTATACGTAATTATGAAAGTACGTTAAGTGAGTTCTTTTTAGAAATCATGCTGATCATGCTTTATATACATAATATAGTTTTACTTTTATAGTTTTAAAATAGCTAGCAACCTAACATAAAACTTCCCAGAGCAAATAGACTATCTCCCAGAAAGGGTAGCAGTAAGAAGAAAAACATATCTAGTACAAAAAGGTAAAACTACCAGGGGCGCCAACAGCTGACACGAACCCACTGGCAAGTATGTATGTCTGTAGAAAGTGCAGTAAAACTACCTCATAATGACTCAAGAGAGTCTCAACAGCCAACAGAAAGGAAACCTCCAACAGCACCACAGCAAAGCCACCTACTGGCTACTGCCCAGAACCTGAGGCGTTCAGAAGAAAATAGAACACCTCAGAGCAAGGAATGCAAGTGCTAAAAAGGAGTAAGGTAAAAGCAGGTAAAGTAAGGTAAAGAGAGTACAACTAGAGTAAAAACAACAATGCCCAAGGAAGGGCGAAAAGCAAACCTGCACCAAGTGCGGGTAAACAGCAACTACTCTGCCTAAAAACCTGCAGAGTCAACATGGCCATGATGCCAAAAAAAAATGCTGCAACACCTACGGAAGAAACGCCTAACATCCTAAACTGTGAGAGGCGGCAGTAGCAAAAACAAGAAACTTGGAATCAGGTTGAAAGCGTTCCAAATCGCCCAACCACTAATTCCGAGTCAACAAATTGCTCAAGGGTTGACACGTGAAGGCACAAAAGACCCATCACTCACTTGCCCAGAAAACTACTCGGGTCAAGGTAAAGAGTGTGGTCAAGGCTACATCACGCCACACAACCCCTAAAAGAGCCATCCACCACCACTACTGACCACAACCCACGATTCGGCCTTCGAAAGGTAACAGCCGACAAGGGACTCTCGATACACGAGCAAAACACTCGGGGAGAAATCAACGCTAAGGAATACATCGCTGCGGTTACGCAACGCCGCTGCGAGTGAGTACACTCACTCGATTCTAAGCCTAGCGTACGAGCACCGACATCGGGTCGCACGATTAAAAGACGCACGACCATAGGCCGTGCGTGCACAATTACACCTAAACACCTCAATTAGGCAAACTAGGCAAAAAAAATATCCCAAACCCTAGACCTAAACATAAACCCAACTCTAGGCTAACCCACACCTACGCTAAACGTCTACCGCGACGCCGTCCTAGAACGGGAATCTACTAGCGGGAGGGTAAAAGCCTAAATTTTTTTAACGCGGTTTCCAATGGGGATAAGGGTTAGGAACGTTCAAATTCGTGGCGTAAAAGCATGAAATTAGAGTAATTAGCAAGAAAATTAAGAGACAAATAGGCCAAACGGCGAAAAGAGGGGAAGCACTTGCCTCGCACGTATCACCGAAAAATTTCGCCAGCACAACGGCGCTATGGCGGACGCCCAAAAATTCCGGAAGCTCCCAAAATCACCAACACCACCAAGATAACCTAAGATCGCATTCTAAACATGAAAGAAGAACAAGAATATCTCAAAAACAAGAAAAGAATCCAAAAACGAAATCCAAATGGAGAACAAGGAGGAATGACGAATAGGTTACCTCGGCTCGAAGCTCTCGGCGAGGGGAACACAAATCCGGGCTCGGATCGGGAAGGGGAGGCCGGGGCTGCCGGCGGCGGGCGGCGGAACGGCCGGCTAGGGTTCGCCGTTCTCTTCTTCCGCTCGGGTCGGGAGTTCGCACAGGAGGGAGAAGGCTGCGGTTTTGCTTTGCTGGAGGGGGGTCGGGTAATGGGAAAGAACAAAAAAAAACCTAACTAAATAAGAAAAGAAACCTAATCTAATAATTATTTATAATACCTAAACCGAAATACTACCTAATTAATTATAACCTAATGAAATCTAAACTAACTTACTTAAGTAATTAATTATCATAACCTAATATACTAATTTATAACTCCTAATTAACTAAGAAAACAACTAACCACACCAATTACAACCACTTATATATATATCTCCTCTCATATATATAAACACACACAAAAACGCACGAATACGCATACATAAATCAACACGCATATATGCGTAATCACGCACACGTACATGTGCATTTACGCACCGGCACGCCCAATACACAGGCTATGCTACACACGCGTAAATCAGAATACACGCTCGCATAAATGACGGCTCGCTAATTATCGTCCGCCAAAAATGACGCGAAACTTAACGTTCTCGGGATTCGACCAAACTCGCGCCGTAGCTAAATACTCGGGCTACGGGAACAACGGCGAAGTCAAAAGCGACTTCCGACGAACAAAACTCGAGCTAACCTCGCCCGAAGCCAAACACGAGAATTCCCTGAAAGGCTCAATCGGGTCTCCAAAACAGACACCGGCTAGCTGGGGAAACCCGCAACCAGGCTAAACCTCTAAGAACACCTAACGAGGTACTCTAACAACGGCTCGAGACGGAAAACGTCAACGTAACGCCGAAAAAGGATTTAAAATAAATCATCGAAAATTCGGGGGCGTTACAGTGTTTGTCTTGAGTTTTGAGATTGGGTAGTTTTATATCATCTTTTAATACTAAAGATGTGGCGTCCGTATGTTGTGGGGCCCCGGCCGGACCCATATTATATGGTCTTTACAGGGGAGGTGTTACATCAAGAATGATTAAATATATTATGACAAGATCAAGTTCACCAAGACAAAATCTTACAATCTCGAGTGATCATCCAAAAAGGTTAACCGTAGCAATAAGTTGGAAAACAAAGTGAAGAAAATTTTAAAGATCATAAAAACTGAACCATAACCATCAAATCGGACAAGGAGAAATGAGGGGAAATCACCACTTGCCTTGGTTTTACCGGAAAAGTTCTCCAAATCAGCACACGTCACAGATCGGGGCAAAAGAGGATGAAGGAAGTTGAAATCTAGACAAAAATGATCGAAAAGGGGGTTAGGGCTGAAAAACCCTAACGAGAAAACTCAAAGAAAGGGGAAAAATTTACCACGATAGTGTAGCTCTCGGTGAGAGCTTTCCAAATCTACGCTCGGTTGAAGATTTCGAGCACCGGAGCTCCGTCGGCGGCCACCGGAAGATTCACGAAATATTCTCTCTCTCGCTCACGACGCTCTGGTTCGGGAAAAAGAATCGGAGAAGATGAAGTATTTATTCTTTTCTAATAACCTAAGTATAAGAGTATATATATATAAGTACTTATAAAATATTTTGTCTAAATATAAAAAAAAACGGTTTAAGTACGAGCAGTTCGCGGAAAACAAAATTAGAGGTCTAGTATGGCTTCGAATCGAAAAGTGCCCATCATGAAAGTTATAGATCTCGTCGATACGAACAAATTTTATGTTAGCCATTTTTCCATACGACACCGTTTTGACCCTCCAAAATGCTTCCGAACGCATACTGCAACGGACTACACGAGAACAAGCCTACGGGTACTCGAGAGGTAGAAACGACTACTCGAGTAGAAGAGAGAATTACTCGAGTAACAGAATTGATATACTCGAGTAGCAGAACAGGATTGATATACTCGAGTAACAGAAAGATACTCGAGTAGAAGAAAGAATTACTCGAGTAACATGATTGATATACTCGAGTAACAGAAAGATACTCGAGTAGAAGAAAGAATCAAAAGCCGGCTAACGGGGGTATTCCTGCGTATGAGAACATTGTAATGGAGAAGGTAATAGCCGAAATAGGATTCGTTTTGGCTAGAGCGCCCAAATCCGCTATATATTTGACACGGGTTTGCCGTAATGCTATAACTATGGCAAATGCATCTATCGTCATTGATGCATAAAGAAAGAGACCAATTAGTAATGATTGAATTCCTTCTATGGTTCCACATGAGAAACCAGTACGAATATAACCTACATGTCCAATCGAACTATGAGCTAGAGGTCTTTTTACTTTCGTTTGGGCCATGGCGGCCAGTGCTCCTAAGATCATAGAAGCACTCGAGTAACAGGATTGATATACTCGAGTAACAGAAAGATACTCGAGTAGAAGAAATAATTACTCGAGTAACATGATTGATATACTCGAGTAACAGAAAGATACTCGAGTAGAAGAAAGAATTACTCGAGTAACATGATGGATATACTCGAGTAATAGAAAGATACTCAGTAATAGAAAGATACTCGAGTAGAAGAAAGAATTACTCGAGTAACATGATTGATATACTCGAGTAACAGAAAGATACTTGAGTAGAAGAAAGAATTACTCGAGTAACATGATGGATATACTCGAGTAGATTAAAAATTACTCGAGTAGGAGAAATAATTTACTCGAGTACTAGAGAAAATCACTCGAATAAAAGAACCGGCACTCGAGTATAGCTTAGCATGAACAGTACCTTCACGAGACGCAGGGAATCTCACTAAAGTATAAGGAAAGCAGAAAGATGATTTCTTTGCAAATATACCCTTTGATCAAACTATACGAATGAATAGTACTCCTCATAATAAAATAATCGTATTTATACATATTGAATAAGGAAACGCGAGTTCGAAATGGAGGCCCAAACGCGCGCCGAATTGAACGAAACTCACGCCGTAGGCGAGAACAGACGCTACGAACGCAACGACGAAGACAAAACCAAAATCAGACGAGCCATTCTCGAGATATAAATTTTCAAAGTTTACGACGAACATAAATTTCACAAAACTTTGGAAGAACGTCGAGGCCCAAATATCGCTCGGATCGCGACGAAACTTGACGAGTAAGTCAAAAATTACTCAACTTAAATTCCAAATGCAAAATTTTCCCATTACAACAAGAATTCAGCCGACTTGACCGCAAGGATGCGAAAATGCCTTTATGGCACTACGCCATCGTCTTGACGTTAAAGGTAACGTCATGACGTCATAAATATGATGCTTCCCATTTAAATAAAATCGTCGAGCAAAATCGGGGGCGTTACAGCAGGTCTCACTCGGTGGTTAGAGGTTGTTTGGAGAGGAAACCCCGAGCAGACTCGCTGACAAGGCTCCCATCAAGCTGGCAGGGCTGTAGGCTCACTCGGTGGTTGGAGGTTGTTTGGAGAGGAGACCCTGACTAGACCCGCTGACCAGGCTCCCATCAAGCTGGCAGGGCTGCAGGCTCACTCAATGGTTGGAGGGTGTTTGGAGAGGAGACCCCGAGCAGACCAGCTGACCAGACTCCTATCAAGCTGGCAGGGTTGTAGGCTCACTCGGTGGTTGGAGGTTGTTTGGAGAGGAGACCCCGAGCAGACCTGCATACCAGGCTCCCATCAAGCTAGCAGGGTTGTAGGCTCACTCGGTGGTTGGAGGTTGTTTGGAGAGGAGACCCCGAGCAGACCCGCTTACCAGGCTCCCATCAAGCTGACAGGGTTGTAGGCTCACTCGGTGGTTGGAGGTTGTTTGGAAAGGAGACCTCGAGCAGACCCACTAACCAGGCTCCCATCAAGCTGGCAGGGCTGTAGGCTCACTCGGTGGTTGGAGAGGGTTTTGGATAGGATGCGGGAAGCACACGTTGACGGGGACCACAAAGTGGGTGAGAACGATGAGTGGTTGTGAAACAATAACAAGAGATTGAAAGCTCCAAAGGGAAAACCACACTATTGATCAGCAAGAGGAAAGACTCTAATCGTAAAGGAGTAGGAGAATCCCCTGCCCTAAGGAAAAGGAGAGGGGACTAACTCTTAAAGGCCACTCGCTCCGAGAGGTATCAGGGAGCGAGGCGAGATGGGGGGAAAAGGCGTTCCCATGCGCGAGAACTACGGGGACACGACAACTCGCCCCCTGGTCCAGGTCCGCTCTCGCCGGGCGGCGAGACGAGGGGCGACACCCTCTCGGAGGTGAATGGATCCCCAGATCCCGCAAACAATCGAAACAAAAGGAAAAAAAAAAGAGAGAGGACTAGCCCTAGAACAACACACAGGTAATATATATATATATACGCAACACATCCAGTAAAATAGTCCAATACGAAAATACATTAGTGGCAAAAAGAAGCACCGTAAGTAAAAGAAAAGTAGAACTCGGGAAGCTTTAATACTTCTCGCTGGCCGACGAACCCTCTACCGTACCGTAGATCTCCGGCACAAGGTCGCGAGCGGTAACGTACTCGCAATCATCCTTGACGACGCCCATCTCGCGCATAATCTTCAGGATCAGCTCGGCGGTTCGGATGTTGGCGTCTCGGTATAACTCCTCTACCTCCTCATGGGTATACATAGAAGGGGGAAGTGGGGGAATCGCCGAGCGAGAGGTCGAAGGGACAGCGTCCTTCAGTTGGGCGACCTGGGCCCTTAGCTCTTTCACCTCTGCTTCTAGCTCCGCTACGCGCGAGTGTAACCTCTCCGCCGTCTCGGCATCCTGCGGAAAGTCTTTGTTAGATTGGGGTCAGGTACATCGAAAACGAGCTAAGGGAGAACTCACCACTCCGCCGTGAGCCTTGGCAAGAAGGTTCTCGGCTACCTCTAGTCTCTTCGTCAGATCTCCTGACTTCTCACGCTCAGCGGAAAAGTTGGCCTCGGATTCTTTCCAGTTTTGGTTATTGAAAATCAGGCGGCGCGAAAGCCTATGCGAAAGCTCCAAGGTGCGCAGTTGGGATTGCATCGCCCTTAGGACCAGATCTCGCGAGGAGGGCTTGTCAAAGGGATCGGGGCCATGACCTCCGTAAAGACCAAAGCCCAAGGAGAAGGCATGGACCGTAGGCTGGTCCTGCTCCCTCCAGGAGGGGAGGAGAGTAGAGAATGAGACGCGATGCGCCCCCTTGTCCCAGATCAGTGTTGGGTCGTTGGCAGCATCAGGGACAGCGGGGCCCATGTTAAAGTTGAAGTGGGAAGACGGCGCGGGTTAGCGAGAAGGAGCCCCCTCGCGAGAAGGGGACCTGGTTAGTTGTTGAGAGGAGCTAGTGTGTTGCGCAAGCGGAGCCGTTTCTTCAGATAGCGAGACGGCCTTGTGAGGAGAAATCCGAGGGGGGGACGGGGGGACTGGGACCCTAGGGAAATTGGGCTTAGTGACCCCGACACCATCGTCCCCTCGAGAGCTTTCTTCTTGTCAGGTGGGAGAGATACTACCTTCTTCACCTTCATTTTCATTTTTTTCGAGGGGCTGAGGCGAGACAGAGCAGGGTATTCGGCCTGCCTCTTCTTTAGGGAGGGGGTCAACGATTCTTTGGCCGCCTCCGCCGCCATGTTGGCGAGAGCGACGCCCTTGGATGGCTTGATATTACTTTTGTAAGGGGGGTGAACTGGTACGTTCTTCTCTCCTTGTAAAGGCGAGACGGAATGTTGTCACGGATACCAACAATTAGCGAGAAGGAAGTAATAAAGGCGAGACCAAAAAAGAAGGTCGAGCATAACTTCACCAGGAAGTACGAGGAGGAGCGACCCGAGACCACGTCTCAAATACTGGACCTCAAAGTTTCTTCCGACGAGGTACTCACTGAGGAGCTTCTCCATGTCGCCGACTTGGTGGGTTGCGTAAAAGACTTCAGCGGGCGAGACAGGCATGAGCGGAACGCCGCCCAGGTTGCCGCGAATGAAGACGAACCGTGTGAGCCAATGATGGTTCTTGTTGGGCGTCTCGCAAACTTTGAGACCTTGCCCTGTGAAGTAGGACACCCCGTCCTGATTGGCGTGGTAAATACAGAGCTTGCGGAAAACTGTTCGGCTGAACTCTATTCACTCTCGTCGCATGTATCTTGCAAAGGCGACCAGGATGGAGATGGCGTTAGGATTTAGCTGGGCTGGCACGGCGCCAAAATATTTTAAGACCTGCTTCACCTCCTGCCAGAGGGGTAATCTCAACCCCGCCTTGAAGTGCGAGACGGGGAAGGCAAGCTCTCCGGGATAGAACGTGTTTATGCTCTCGCCGACTCGGGGGGGGGGGGGGGCGTGATTCAAAGCCTTCCGGCAAGTACTCGCGAGTGAAGGCATTGTACTCGTCCACGGAGATACGCCCAGGCAAAAATTCATGGTCCTCGAATCACTTCCCGCAGCGGCTGCATCCCTCGCCATCTTCCGGCCTTTTCTTTCCCATAATCGGGCGAGACGGCTGGAATTAGGGACAGGGGAAGCTAGCGAGATGACCGGAGAGAGAGGAGGCGAGACGGCCGACGAACAGTTGGCACGCGAGATGGACGAAGAAGAAGAACGAAGGGCTGAGGTGCAGTGACTTATGAAAGCGTAGGTCTGGCCCCGGAAAAGGGGCTATTTATAGTGATCATGAGATTTGGGAAAAATGTACTGACGGAAAAGTTGTGTAGGGGAAGGGGAAGAGGCGGCCGGCCTCTTTCTCTCTCCAAACCTCGATTTATTCGGTCCTAAGTGGGCCCTCAGCACGGCCAAGCGGCAAGAAATAAATTGGAATTAAAAAAATTGGTAAATACAGGAAAAATTAGCATAAGTGCAAAATTTAAATGATGTGTTATGGAAAATCGAAAAGCAGGCAATTATCAAATCAATAAAGTTCTTCCCGTGCAAAGCGGGTTGCGAATTAGCAGGGCACATGGTATAGGCGGGACGGAAACATAAATAAGATTATTACATCCATAAACGAAGGGAAGAGAGGCGAGATCGACGAAAACTTGTCAATTCTTTTGCCACCTCCAGCGCCCCCCGCCGCGAGATCTCGCACAGGGAGGGCGATTAGGGAGGTGGAAAGTGTGAGCCGCGTCGAAACCACGTCGAGCAAGACAGAGCTGTTGGCTTACCTCGCTCAAGATCGCCTGGGGGTCAGTCTCGTCTATCTCAATACCACCATCGATCTCCGAAGAAAGGCGGGCGCACTCCACTTCCAGCCAATCGATTCGATGGTCCGTAGCTTGTATCCCCTTATCCAGCTCCTGAATGATGCGCGCGTGCTTCCGCAGTATCTCCGCTACACTACGCTTCATTTCCAACGGATCCATAGGGTCGTCGAGGTAGTCTTCGATTTCATCTATGGGAGGAGGGGGCGAGACGACCGTCTGCATGGAGTAATCTTCAACGGGCGAGTCCTCGGCCAGCGAGTCCTCGGAATTCGAGTCGCGCAAACCTGCGTGGAGAACTTGGAAGGTGAAATGGAGAAGTGGTAGCAAAGAAATGCCCAAAAGGAAAAGCCTCTTACCAAGGCGGCGAGAGGAACCCGCGGTATTAGGAGGATTATCCCTCCTCGTCTCGGGAGTAGATGAAGGAGTAAAGGGTTGTGGCGAGACGGACTGGTGGGAGTGTTCAGAGATATTGATTCGTATGGTCTCCGGACGATGAGAAGGCGTCGGGACCTTCTAAGTACGGGCAGCAAGTAAGCAGGCAAGCGAGATAGAGATAAAGGCATATCGACGTTAACTGATTTACCTCCTTTTCTCTAAGATTGGCCGGGGGAGGAGGGATACGCCTCCCCAGGAAGGTGCGAGAAGGCTCCCCTGCCGAGATGGAAGGATCAGCAGCTTTCGCCTTCTTGGGAGGGGAAGAGGAGGGTGGTAAGGATGGAGGAGCGCGGACCGGAATCTTGTTCAGAGCCGCCGCAGCCGCCTTGTTCCTCTATCGCGCCGCCGCCATGCGGTCATGGAAACTTTGGCTGAGAGACATAGGGACGGAAGCTAGAAGGGGATAGGGGGAAGGAAACAGCCTCCTGCAGTGAGAGGAGTCCGGTATTTATATATTGGGCAAGGGGCCCACCAAAAGATTCTCTCATAAATCCTCTTTAATGACGCGAGCCTTGTTGGACTATCTTTCGGAGTTTGTAACAACCTCGAAAAGAGCGGGGATTGTGTACAACCTCGGGCTCGAAGGGGCCAAAGCTTGAATAAAAGGGGCTAGGCGAGACGGCCCAATACAGTCGTCAATTCGCAGAGCAAGTGGATCCCGCCCAGGGTAACAGGCGAGAGGGCCCAGGTGAGAAGGGCCTGAGTGAGAGCTGCGTCATGAGATGAGCAAGTCGGCGCCAAAGGAGGATGCACTCACGGGCAAGTAGCCGACTCGCCATGCGAGAGGACTTTAGGGGGGAGCTCTCGCTAGCGAGACGGAGATCTCGCCAGGCGAGAAGCCTCCAGAAGAAAGCTCTCGCCAGGCGAGAAGACCCGGGAGGGAAGGTCTCGTCAAATCCCCAGTTCGGTTTAAGACCGGTTCAGGTAGGGTCGGGTCTATCTTTTAGCCCCACAGGATTTTACGCTTTTGCCCTGGGTGGTCTGCATGTAGCCCTTCAGAACGGCGGAGTTCGGTTGTTGGCAGACCTGGCTGAGGGTATTCTAGTAATTTCAGGACTGCTCCATTTGGTTATTTGCAGTTCCAGTTCAGAGGCCTATAAATAGACCGATAAGGTGCTTTAGAAAGAGGGCATTCCTAACTCTCCTTCTCTCTTTCCAACGCACCTAGCTCAGCATTGGCTAGGGAGGGGAAGAATTGCAATTCTTCCGGGTAAAAGGTGGGACCTCCGCGCTGAGGCCTCCGATCTAGTCTTTTGAGAGCCTTGTCCAAAGGGTTGTCCGAAGAGAGTAAGGGCGAGCTGCATCTTCAATTCCGAGCTTTAGGAGGGACCGACTTTGTTGATTCCAACAGTGAGTGATTAGTATATTTTGCTTCCACGAGTGTGTTGTAGTGAGGACATTATGTACCGGGCAAGAGCCCGTTTTATTCTTGTCATTTTACTACTTCCGTTTTTGTTTCATTTCTATGTGGATTGTGCTGTGATTCAGCTTTCTTTATACTACATGTGATATTGGACTTAGACTTAATTGTTCTAAACTATGTACTTCTACTTCTTTGGTGATCGTTACTGCCGGTAGGATAAGCGTTTTGTAGTGGCGACCTACCTGAGTGTTGGTGCCACCGCAAAACGGCAATTCTGGGCATACGACCCCATAGGCGAAGCCAAAAAAAATGGGGTCTTACAGCACCAAGGAACGTTCTCACGGACGCTCTCGTTGACACTTATTGGAAGCTGCGTGGACAGCTTTTTTTCAAATTTTCTTTCTACCAAAAGCTTGTAACAGAGAGGTGGCATACCACCATTCGAGAAACGGAAACACTTTTAAAAAAAGGGAAACGGTAGATTTTGGCCCTACATACATTTGGTTACGTGATTTTTTAACCTTTTCGTATTTTTTACATTAAAAAGGCTCTTGTTATTGTTTCTTGGTTTCTCATTTGACTGTTTGCACGCTCGTTCCAACTCGGAGCTAAAGAGGTACAATTCTCCAAATCAGAGGAAAACCGAGCAACCCACTCATCCCTAATCAAAAGAGCATTGCTTATTTTGTATCTCACTCGATGTATTCCTTTAGTCTTCGCGACATATATACCATGTTCTCTCCCCCCTCGACATTTTGAGGCTCTGCTAAGGCATCGCCTCCTTGCCTCCTCTGCGCGCTGATATCTCCCTCTCTACATCTTGAAGATAAGCTAGGACATTACCCATGCCTCTTCTGCACGCCTTTGGGATCTCCATCTCAAAGAGACGAACTTCAACTCGCAAGCATGGATCTCCACCTTTTCTCTTGACCTCGCCAGATCCACGACACCACCACACATCTCCAAATGGTAATCTATCTGATCTTTTGCTCTCTCTATTCACCTCTTTTTCTTAATAAAATATGTTGGGTAGCTCTGCAAGGGCATCTCACTGTCTCACTATGCACACGGCACACCCCTCTTTCTTGATAAAATATCATTCACAAGAAGGTAAATGTGGAGAAATTTATATGTATATGTATACTATTTTTATTAAATCTCAATTAAAATATATAAAAAATCATCTCTACCACTAAGGCACTACCAGCACCTAATATTAATCAGTTTCTCTAGTCGTTTTCTTCCAACTTGCTTAGTTGCTTTCCAATTTCATAACAACTGAGAAAATCGTTCGTTGCAGATGGATCCAGTGTCAACGTGGCAGCGGACATTTCTCCACCGCGACCTTCGCCTCCCCTTCCACCCCATTCTCCACGCCCCGGCGCCGCACCTTCCGCCCTATCCACTCCTCCGACGATCCAAATCTGAGTCCGACGAGCTCAGCCCCGGAAACAACGCTGAAGACGAAAACCAAAATTCCACTCCCTCCAAGTTCGTCCCCACAAGCCAGTTGGTCGTCAAACAAGCCACTTCAACGGCGGAAGAACGGCCACGCGGCCTCCCGGCTAGATCTAAGAACCAGCCAAAGTCACCGATCATGATATTCCAAGACAGCGCAAACTGCATGCTCCAGTCCCACATGCTGGAGATCTCCGACGGCTGTGATGTCGCCGACAGTCTCGCATCCTTCGCTGCCCGTAACCAGCGGGGCATCTGCATCCTCAGCGGCGGCGGAGCCGTCGCTGATGTCACCATACGTCAGCCCGAATCCGATCTCGCCGTACTCAATCTCCACGGCCGCTTTGAGATTCTTTCCATGTCCGGGTCTTTCCTTCCGCAGCGGTCTGCGGGGGCGAATGTTGGAGTTACCGTCTACCTCGCCGGTGGACATGGTCAGGTGGTAGGGGGGAGTATCGTGGGGGTCTTGACGGCGTATGGAACCGTAACTGTAATGGTGGTGTCGTTTGGGAACGCAGCGCACGAGAGGTTGCCGCTTGAGGAAGAGGATGCGGCGACGGCTATGGAATCACCTGCGAAGCGGTTGGTCATGCCGGAAATTGCAGGGGCATTGCCCCTAGTGTCATTGCCATCATGCCTTATCAACAACGCGCAGCTGCAGGGAGGTGAATATCGCTGGGCTGCCGGTGGCGGTTTCGGCGGCGGAATTCCATTTTAGTTGCATTTATAGCTCAAGAATTCTAGCCCGTGATGCTGTTAGCAGGCCGACACGACTATGTTCATGTTTTGTTCAGCTAGTTTCGTACCATTGTTAATCAATTGAATGAGAATTTTAAAGAACTCAAAATTTAAATGCAATTGGTGGTCTTGGATCTAATGGGCTGAAAATACAAAATTTGTACATCTATTTTTGATTGTTGCTCGCTCAGTGTTCTCAAGGACAGTTCAAGTTCGGTCAATCTTAGCTAATTGTGAGTAAGACAAGCATATAAACAGTAGTCAACACAGGATTTTGTACATGTTAATAGAGAGAAGTGCAGAACTACTAGCCATCATTTAGTTTAGTTCACAAATCCACAAGTACAAGAATATAAATTTTTTAGCGAGGTTGACAAACTTCTTCTCATTTAAGAATAGTTGCATTGAAAGAAAATGTCCTCGATCGGTCACCACGCGCATTGAACAGCACTCTCTTTCTAGTCTTATGCCCCATTGTGCGTAGGTGCGTGCGGTTTGTAGCATGGAATAGCATATATAAGTTGACTTCTCTGAATGTACTCAGTCATCTTTGCCTACGCTCTCATCGCGCACAGCTCATTGTGATTAATTGGCGGTAGTATGAAACAGAGTGCATGCATTCCCTTGTTTGTCTTGATCACACTATGTGTAACTAAGTGAGGTTAGTGCCAGTGGCAGAGCCAGGATTTTATTTCAGGGTGGCGGAAATTAATGTTAAAAGACGGGGATTGTTAACCGCAGATCAAATATGACTATTCGCAGACCAAAAAACGCACTTTTAAAAGACATTAAATATTCCTCTCCTTTCTGAAAGCCTTTATTCACAAAAAACTCTAATTCATTTTCCCTTCCCAGCAACCCGTCCGATCCTTTCCTCTGCATCTTCCCCGCTCTCCCTCTCCCAACACTCGATCTCATGCCTGTGTCGCCCGACTGCTTGTCGAAGTCGCCCGACGTTGCCCGCCTGCGTCACTCCGCACTCCGCAGCTTCCCCTCTCTCGCATCTTCCCAGCCACAAGCCCGACATTGCACGCCTGCTCGCCGAAGTCGCCCGCCTGCTTGCCGAAGTCGCCCGCCCGCTTGCCGACGTCGCCCGCCTGCTCGCCGACGAAGACCGCCTGCTCGCCGACGTCGCCCGCCTGCAAAGGTGGTGCCCTCCTGCTTCATATTTTTTGATGCAGGTTATGTATATTTTGATGTACTTGATATTTTTTGAGCACTTGTGGTGCTGATGCTTCATATTTTTTGATGCAGGTTATATATATTTTGATGTAGTTTTCAATTTTGGTGGTAATAAACTATGCCCTTGCTGGTGTACTTTTTGATATTTTTTACTTTTAATGTTGGTCTGCGAATAACAACAATTTCTGTGAATAATAATTTTGAGTATCTTTGGATCTGCGAATACTAATAATCTGCGAATAGCTATATTTGGTCTGAGGTTAACAATCCCCTTAAAAATGTATCACAAAAATATATATATTAATGCATAATAAAAATTAACATTCATTAACAATCAATCATAATTGCCCTCGACATATTTTCATTGCTTGAAATCGCTAAATGTTTGACTTATTTTCAACTAATTTGAATTTGTCACTCTCAATATAGGTCAATAAGCTTTCATGAAACCATTCATCACTCATTCGGTTGCGTAAACGTGATTTGATAATCTTCATTTTGGAGAATGCACTTCCATAGTAAGGAAGAAGCTCAAACAATCTGATGAGGGCTCAGGGGCTCACAGGCCCAACCAGGCTACTGGGCTGCTCACAGGACCAGGGCACTGGGCTGTTCGCAGGTCCATCTAACCCAGGATCCATAGCCAGCCCCCGCGCCCAGGATCCATAGCCAGATCCCAGTCCCCTCACCAAGGCCCCGACCCATACACCCCAACCAGCTCTCCGTGCGCTCCCGCACGGCAGGTTGTTGAGGCTGGGGCTCGATACCCAGACCTCCTAGATAAGAAGCGCAGCGAAGCGCAGCGAAGCGCTCTCATCACCAACTGATCCGAGACTCAGTTGGTGATGAGAGCGCTTCGCTGCGCTTCTTATCTAGGAGGTCTGGGTATCGAGCCCCAACCTCAACAACCTGTCGTGCGGGAGGGCACGGAGAGCTGGTTTTGGTGTATGGGTCGCGACCCTGGTGAGGGGACTGGGATCTGGCTATGGATTCTGGGCGCGGGGGCTGGCTATGGATCCTGGGTTAGATGGCCCTGCGAACAGCCCAGTGCCCTGGCCCTGTGAGAAGCCCAGTAGCCTGGTTGGGCCTGTGAGCCCCTGAGCCCTCATCACAATCTAAAGGAGAGTTAAAAAGAGACAGTGGAATACCTTATAAGTTATACCTAAGGGCAGAACTAGGATTTTTTTCTCAGTTCGGTCTATTCTACCATGAACCCTAGAATAGACAGCGGTTTATATATAAACCGATGTCCCTATTCTAGGGTTCAGGGTATAATAGACAGCAGTTTATATGTAAACCGCTGTCTATTCTCATATTTGTTTTAAAAAAATAAGTCATCCAACACTCAAGGGAAGAAATGAAGAAGCCGCTAGCGCGGGTTTGCCAAAAAACTCGGTCGGGCACGTTCCAGCCTGCTCGGAATCGGGAGGACTGCGGTACGCCTGGGGAGGGATTCGGAAAAAATGAAAGACCCCTACATTTCCGAAATATTTGAGGAGGGGGGGGGGCGCCCTTCCTCGACAAAAATTGAATCCGCCAATGGATAGTACAGTACAAGAGAACACGTCTACCACAACATTTTTTAAAGACTTATTGCGACGCTTTTCAAACGTGGCCATAGATATTACGACAATTTTTAAAACGCCACTACTACGCTGCAGATGCGATCGTCGGCATTACAACTAGCTGCATTTTAGTAAAATCATCGACGTAGACTATAGAGGTATAATCAATGGTGGAGCTTAAACGTTGCAATAACAGCAGAATATGGAGCAGCGTTTTTTGTAAAACGCCACAATAGGCATTTAGGGCCTATTTGGGAGGGCTTTTTATCTCATTTAGTTTTCTAGAAAATACTACCATACCTAAGAAACTGTTTGGATTATCTGCCAATGGGAAATGCTACCGCGAAAATTCCTTTTCTCCAATTTTTAAAATGTTACTTGTCATCTACTTTTCAATTTTTATCGAAAATCATTTCCTCATCCAAAAATATTTATCTCTTAAAAAATCACAAACTTGATTTTTTTGTCCAAGCGCGATTTTTTTCCCGAGAGTATTTTTTTTCGCCCGGGCGTGTTTATTAGTCGGGGCGCGTTGTTATGCCCGAGCGCGAATTATTCTTGCGAACGCGAAATTTTTGCCCGGAATAGCATTTTTCGCCAGGGAGCGGGTTTTCCGCCCAGGCATGTTCTGCTCGCCCGGGTGCAGTTTTTTAACTCGTGAACAATTTTTTACGCCCGGGGGCGTTTTTTTCACCCTAGCCAATTTTTTCGCACAATAGCGATTTTTTCACCCGGTTTCGATATTTTTGCCCCACCGTGATTTTTTTGCACGTACACGTTTTTTTTCGCTTGGGCACGATTTTTTAGCCCGGGCATAACACGATTTTTTTGCCCAGGGCGGTTTTTCGCCCGGGCACATTTTTTTCACCCGGGATAAAATTTTTCCCCGGGCTCAAATTTTTTCCCGAGAACGATATTTATCGTCGGAGCTCGTTTTTTTGCCCATAAGCTGTTTTTTTGGCAAAGCGCGATTTTTTTCATTCGGGTGTGATTGTTTCGCTTGTACGCGTTTTTTTGCATGGGAATGATTTTTTTGCCCGAGCTCGTCTTTTTCGGTCGGGCGTGTCTTTTTCGCTCGGGTGCGTTTTTTTTCACCCGGGCGTGTTTTTTTGGTCTGGGCGCGATTTTATCGCCTAAGCGCGATTTTTTCGCCCAAGGGCGAATTTTTCGCACAGACGCAAATTTGTCGTGTACAACCCCATATTCGATGACTAGATCCCACCAAATATGCAAGTGAGGCAGTTTGGCCTGCACTCGCCCAAGGCCTAAAGAGGGGCATTCGTGCAGCCCTAGGAGGGGTGGTTTGGCCCTTCGGTGAGTGCAATCTTCATCTAGCACTTGCCTAAGGATCTCGCGCCTTAGCGCGCATACGAGGCCAATTCTCGCCTGGCCAGGCGAGTTGCCGCCCATCCAGGCACTCGCCCTTCAGATAGCTTCAAGGCGGCAAATGCATTGTGTTCCTGGAATTCGCCCCTTCAGCCGAGTGGTGCTCTCACAGATCATTTGTCCAGCAAGGTCCAAAGGCAAAATTACGAGGGGTCCCTCAGAGGTCTGCATTTAGCCCCTCAGGACAGTGGAGTTATGTTGTTGGCAAGCCAATTTGGACTGCTTATAGCTGTTTAAAACAGCGGAGGTTGGCTGTTGGCAGAACATTTTCAGAAAACTATAAATAGACACAAGGGGGTACCTCAGATGGCATGCTTACTTATTCACCGATCTTCTAGCGCTTTCGGAGGTATCCTTAGCTCAGCATTTGGCTAGGCAGGGGAAGCGCTCTAAGATCTTCCGGGTGTGTGGTGGGTCCTCCACGCTTAGCCCTTGGGTCTGTTCCCTATTCTTTTTCCTTAGTTGCTTGGCTCACGAGAGAGAAGTAAGTTTGCGATCACCCCTTCCCCAAGGGTGAACTCCACAGAGACCGAGTTTTCGGTTTCAACATTTTTGGCGCGGTGAGGGTGGAGCGTGGTCAGCACAGAAAATCTTATTCAAGCTCGATGACTGGAGGAGACGGGCAAGGTTCGGACAGGGCCAACTCGCCACCCACCCCCTTTCTCGCCACAGTGGGGATGTTCGAGGAGTTCAGGCGGGAGGTGCCCGGCCTCGTCTGGTTCGCACTCGGCACACGTGTCGAGTTCTCGACATCAGCGGCCCCTGTACTCGCGGTCCCGACTCTTGGCGAGGATGCTCCCGAATCTTGGTGAGGATGCTCCCGACAGGTGAGCTGGGAAGGAGGTTGTAGATGAAGCGAGGGAGCGATATCTCCCCGGGCGGGTGCTATTCCCCGATTTAGCGAGTGGCGACCAGTTCGACGAGATGGGGGCGCGAGACCCTCCGGCTTGCCTAGCAGGGGGAGGCGGCCCCTTCAGTGAGTTAGTTTCTTCTGCCCTAGTCCCGAAGGGGTTTCAGGAGCCGGAAATATCCTACTATACCAGGAAGGACGACCCGGTCCAGCACATTCACTGGTTCGAGGATGTGGTTTCGATAAGGCAGATGTCAGAAGCCTTTAAATGCAGACTCTTCACCATCACCCTCAAGGAGAAGGCGAGAGAGTGGTTCAACCAGCTATCAGCCAACTCAATCTACTGCTTTGAGGACCTGCGCTGAGGGTTCATGTTGAGATTTACCACCTCCAAGAAGAGGAAGAAATAATATGAATCCCTGTTCTACATCAAGCAAGGGGTGAATGAGACCTTGGGAAGTTTTGTTGACCGGTTCCAAAAAGAGGTCACCCAGGTACAGGAGATGCCAGAGTACACCTTAATGATGGACTTCACTCTGGGGCTACAACAAGGCTTCTTTAGGATGGAGCTGAAGAGGGTGCCTCTCCTCTCCTACGAGGAGTTAATGGAGAGGGCAACACGGGAAGTTGAGGGGGAGGCATAAAACCCCGAGTTCGCGAAGAAGCTTGCCAGATGCGCCACGAAGGAGGAGAAGGGCCAGGAGGTGGCCGAGTTCAGGAGGAGAGGAGAGCTGAAAACCGGCAGCGGGAACAGCAGCAGCAGGGGCAGCAATAGTAGTCGAGGTGGGGGCGTCAGGAGCCGAATAATCGGCTCGGCTGGAGGCAGCCGGAGTGGCAGGATCGCGGAGAGGTTTCCACGGAGGAGACAACCACCATGGAGGCCACGACCACTTCCACCCTATATGCTGGAGGCAGGGGCAGAGACCCCCTAATGGAGATGTTGTTAATGCGGTCGCCATTGATCCCCGTCTGAGAGATTTTGTTGATTGGGATGATCGTTGACGCAAGCTCGAGGATGAGATTCTACCACGACGCCAATGCCGCCATCGCTATTAAATAAAATATATAATTATAAATTAAATAATTATAATTATATATTTTATCAAATTATTATTTTTAGCAATTTTTATTAAATGCAATTTTTAATTTAAGCATTTTTATTTCCAAACACTTCTTTATTGTATCTTTATTCCATGTATTAAGATGGGTGCATATAACCATCATTTGTCATTTGAATTTTTAAATTTGAATTCGGGGATTTATTGAGTGGTGTAGGCTATAAATAGTCATGCTTATGAAGAATTGATTAGAGAATGAATGATAAGAATTTTAATCCCTAAATCTTCCTTGAGATCTTCCCCCCCCCCCCTTTCCAAATTTCGGCTCCTTCTATCCTCCTCCCCTTTATTTGGCCATCAGCCAAGATCTCCTCCATCTATCTCTACTTGTCTCCTCTCCACCACCTCCTCCCTCTCCTTTCATATCTCTCGTAAACCCGACCACCCCCTCTATCCGCCACCTTTCATCTCTCTTCCCCCTCTATCCGGCCAACACTTCTCCCTCTCCAAAACCCGACCAACCTCTTTATTTTTTGGGTGAAATTCGGCCAAGTCCAGATCGCCACTTGTGGATTCCAACTCCGGCGTGAAGCGAAAAAAGCGGATGAGTTTTTTTTGAATCCGGCGGAGCCGTTGAAGGACAATCCAGAAAAAAGTGAATCAGAATCATCCATTCCGATTGGGTAACGAAACCTTTCTACTTTTGGTGTTTCCCTCTAGATTTTCATTGTGGTGGATACTTTGGCGTGATCTTTGAAACGTTGAATTTATCGTGGTTTCTTCATTTTATTTTGTTGTTCATCCTTTTTTTATTTAAGTTCGAAAGGTTTAGCGAACCTTCATTTTCTTTTTATTGGGAGAGATCTACCGTTTCTGAATCATAACTTTTTTGGTAGATCTCTTTTGGTACAACCATCGCTCGATCGGGCCGGGTTGGTCCCTTTAGTCGGAAAGATTATTGGCATATAGCCTTTGTTCGATCCTAATCGGTTTGACTACCCGTACGCTAGCATCTAATTGATAAAATTAAATAGTGTGTGCGCCGCATTGGATGTTTTGTGCAAGTGTAGAATTGGATTGTAGAGAGGTATTCCTGTGTGTTCGTAGATATTTTACGGTGTACCATGTGAGCCTGCATCACCCCCCCCCCCCTCCCCGATCAGCATCAGGCTATGCTGATAGCTATATAGAGGAGAACGGGTCAGGAGAGGAGGAGGAGGGAAGTTAGGGTGGAGTTACCCTATTTTGACTTCCATCAAGAGGAGGGGAACGCTACAGCCACATGCACGGAGTTCCTCGAGATGAGAGGAAACATGGAGTAGCAGCAGCAACAAGACCGCCGGGAAGTGCGGATTGAAGCTGTATTGCCTCGGGTAGAGGAAGACAGGTGCGAGGACTGGGTTGATGTTGGAGCCCGAGGAAGGATAAGAGTGATCCATGGGGGGGGGGGGTTGAAGCTTCCCGGAAAGTGAGCCTTCACACTATGTACCGATGGAGCGTTGGCTCCACATCCCAGACCCCACCCCCGGAGGAGAAGATTATCTTCTCGAGGAAGGACATGCCGGATCATGAGGATCCCTTTTGCAATGCGCTGGTCATCAAGAAAGCCATCAAAAATTTCACTGTCTCCTGAATCCTCATCGATAATGGGAGTTCGGTCAACATCATCTTCAAGAAGGCCTTTGACACGATGAAGGTAGAGGCCAAGAGGGTGGTGGTCTTGGATGGGCCTATGTTCGGATTTTCCGGGGAGAGGAAGGAAGTGGAAAGAGGAGTGGGACTCCATGTTACTCTGGGGGGCAGTCCCGTACTTGCAGGTTCGTCATCATGGACGCCCCCAGAAGCTACAATGCCATCTTCAGGCGGCCCCTCATCAGCGCCTTCCATTGTGTACCTTCATCCTTCCATCAATGCTTGAAGTTCAACGATGAGGGGATCCAGGTTTGGGTCCGGGGATACCCAAAGGTGGCGAGGGAGTGTTACGTTGTAACGCCCCAAAACTCAAAAAGGAACGAATATTGTTTTAAGACCAATTTGGTGCCTGATTAGGTTCACACGGCATGTGACACAGGCGTATCCAAGGCCGTGTCCTGCTCTGTATTGGTAGGGCGGTGTCGAGTGAGGTATACGGTCTAGGATATGGGCATGTCTGAATCCGTGTCAAGCTCACGGTCTCGGACACGGGCGTGTCTGAAGTCGTGTCAAGCACACGGTCTAGGACACGTGCGTTGTTGGGTACATTGGAAAATGTGTACCTGATTTGGAGAAGCCTCACTTAGCTCAATGATATACATCAAGGTGTATTTGATGTTATTTTGAGTTTATATGTGCAGGTTAAGTATTGGCTAAAATGCAGAAAAAGTTTCTAAGTCCATGTGTCGACACTTAAGGAAGTCTGTGTCGACACTTGGAGAAGCAGTGTCGACACCAGAAGAAACTGTGTCGACACACAGAAGATTTTAGTCGACATCAAATGTGTCGACACCGGGAGGCAGTGTCGACACACAGAAGTATTAGTCGACATCAACTGTGTCGACACCTGGAGGCAGTGTCGACACACAGAAGTATTAGTCGACATCGACTGTGTGGACACTTGGAGGCTGTGTAGCCACACAAATTCTGAGACTATATCAACTGTGTCGACACACAGGACTTGTGTCGACACTCAGCAGAGTTTCAACAATGTTGATTGCGGTGTAGTGAAGAAGTGTCTATGTCGACACAAAGAGGCAGTGTCGACACATTCTACAGATGCAGTGTCAAGAAGCTTTGTCAACACCAAAGAAGTTATGTCGACTTCACCAAAGCTTGTGTCGACACTTTATCTACTTGTGTCGACACGTAATGACAATCAGTCTCGACGCTTTGCTGACAAAGACAAAGGATCAAGAACTGACTGTAGACTTGACAGCTGTACATTCCAACAAGTTTATTAAAGCTGTCAGACTTGTCAGAAGTTGGTTAGAAACCGGATCAGCCGGTTACCATGGATGAAGTCTATATATATAGATGGATTCTGTCAAATCAAAGATGATGAACAACAACAACAGGCATAACTATTGAAGTATTGATTATTGATCAAGAAAGTGCACATCACACTGAAGAAGATTTTCGTGAGAAGATCTAAGGAGAATTCAAGCAAGAATTTTGAAGAAACTTCATAAGTTCTGAAGAGTGAGAGAGATATTCAGCTGTTGAAGTTAAGGTGGAGACATTTACAAGTCTCCTAAGAAGAAGATCTCTTAACTATATGCTAAGAAGGATTCAGATTTATTTCTGGATTCTAAGAAGGAAGCTGGCAGTCAGTCGACTTCAAAGGAGATCAACCCTACTGAGTTCAGATTCAAGAAGCTTTGAAGAAAGCTAAGAACAAGTTGATTTTAGCCATCAGTCTTATCAAGAAATTGATCAAGAAACCTCTTATCCCTTCTCTCTCAATAAGGGTAAGAGTCCATCTAAACACTTATCAAATTTTGTAGGATCTTTTCATAGATCTGAGTTGTAAGCCTATATTATAAAGGCTGAGTGTAGGAGATATAGATCTCTGAGTGGTAGGGCTTTTGAGCCTGAGTGTAGGAGAAATTTTTCTCTGAGTTATAGGCCTTGTGGCAAGGCTGAGGTAGGGCTGTTTGCCTGAGTTGTAGGAACCTTATAGGGTTCTTAGTTGTAGGAACCTTTCAGGGTTCTGAGCTGTAAGATCTGTGGATCTGAGAAGAAGAAAGAAGTTAGGCCGAATCTAGCACACTGCTAGATAGGTGAAGGGGGAAAGTGGATGTACCCAGACCTTGGGGAACCACTATAAACCTGTGTGCAATCTGTGATGTGTGTGTGATTGTGATTTCTGTGTTGTGATTGCTGTAGAATAGTTAAATTCTATTTTAAGATCTAGAAAAATATTTTGCCTTAAGTAAAAAAGGAAAAGAACCTATTCACCCCCCCTCTAGGTGTTTGGGTTATATTGAAATTAATTCTATCAAGTGGTATCAGAGGGAGGTTACTCAAAGAAGGACTTAATAGTCTGAGTAAGATCCTTAAGGCAGATTCAAGATCAAGAAAATGGGTTCAGGAGAAAATCATAAGGAACTAGGTTCTATGAAATTACCCATATGCAGGAAAGAGATTTTTGGAATATGGAAAGAAAGGGTCAGGCTTTTCATGGAGTCTTCTGATCCAAGGATTTACATTACTGTAATTGAAGGTCCTTATGTTCCAATGAAGGTGTCAGTTCTAGATGCAAATCAAAGAACTCCCAAAGATTTTTCTGAGATTACTAAGGATGAGATCATCCTGGCAACTATGGATAAAAGAGCCCAGAATATCATAGTAAGTGTCATAGATGATTCAACCTTTCAAAATTTGATTCACTGCAAGACCTCCAAGGAAATGTGGGACACTTTAATAGTCTACATGAAGGGTTCTGAAGAAGTTAGACAAGATAGAAAATCTATGCTGAACCAGGAATATGAGAGTTTCAGACAAGGAAAGTCAGATGGTATAACTTAGTGTTATAAGAAGTTTTATAGAATAGTAAATGAGCTGATGTCCTATGGAAGAATCTTCAGTACATATGAACTGAATGATAAATTTCTAAGATCCTTGACAAAGGATTGGGACACTAAGATTTGTGCCATTAGAGAAGTGTCTAAACTTACAGATATCTCTCCTCCAACTTTGTTTGGAAAATTACTGTCATATGAGATGCAGCTGATGGCTAGGAAAGAGGAAGAGAAAAGTGCTAAAGGGGAGCATAAAGAAAAGTATGTGGCCTTCAAGGTGGAAGCCACTAGGAAGAATAGGAGGATGTCTCCATCACCTCTTGAGATTGTTGTTGAAATTACTTCAGATAATTCAGACAACCAAAGTTCAGACAGCAGTGACTCAGATAAAGACTTTGCTGCCTTCACAAGGCAGTTTCAGAGATTCCTGAAGAAGAAGTAGTGTGTTGGGTACATTGGAAAATGTGTACCTGATTTGAAGAAGCCTAACTTAGCTTTATGATATACATCAAGGTGTATTTGATGTTATTTTGAGTTGATATGTGCAGATTAAGAAAGTACTAAAAGTACAGGAAATTATTCTAAGTCCATGTGTCGTCACTTGAAGAAGCTATGTCGACACTTCAGAAGAATTGTGTCGACACTTGAAGAAGGCTGTGTCGACACAGAGAAAAATAGTCGACCACATTTGTGTCGATACTGGGAAGCAGTGTCGACTTACAGAAGTAGAGTCGACAACAGCTGTATCAACACTGGGAAGCTGTGTCGACACATTGAGGCAGAGTCGACACCAGAAGGCAATGTCAACACATTGAGGCAGTGTCGACACATATTGGCAGGGTCAACGATAGTTGTGTCGACACCAGAAGACAGAGTCGACACATATTGGCAGAGTTGACAAAAGCTGTGTCGACACCTGAAGGCAGTGTCGACACATACTATGTTCTGAATCTATAACAACTGTGTCGACACACAGGACTTGTGTCGACACACTGCAAGTCTAGACCAAGTCATTTGCTGAAGAATGATGAAGTGTTTAAGTCGACACAAATACTCAGTGTCGACTCATTCTCAAGATGAAGTTCTGAAGAAGCTGAGTCGACTTAAAGGCAAACCTGTCGACATCATCAAAGGCTGTGTCGACACCTAAGTTACTTGTGTCGACACATATAGACAGATGGTCTCGACACTTTCTGACAGTCAGTCTCGACACTTTGCTGTCCAAGACAAAGGCACAGGATCTGTTTGAAGATTTGACAGCTGCGGGTTGCAACAGGTTAACTGAAGCTGTCAGACTTGTCAGAAGTCAGTTAGAAACCGGATCAGCCGGTTACCATGAAGAAGGTCTATAAATAGACAGATTCAGAAGGCGATATTGAGCATTTTGATTTTGAGAGCAACATACATACAAACTGATTGAAGAATCAAATCAAGAAAGTGCAAGGCACTGAAGAAGATCTTCATCGGAAGATCTAAGAAGACATTCTGAAGGGTTCAACCTATCAGGATCTGTCTAAGGAGAATTCGTTCAAGAATTCTGAAGAAGATTCAAAGGGATTGGATAGAGAGGGATCCAGCCATTTGAAGATCAAGAAGGAAGCTATTACAAGTTTCTCAAGAAGCTATTTGGAAATTAACTCACCTAGTTCAGATTCAAGAAGCTTTGAAGAAAGCTAAGTTTCAGTTGGTTTCATCCATCAGCTGATCAGGTGCTATCTTGTCCATTCTCTCTCAATAAGGGCAAGATTCTATAAAACTCTTTTCTAATTTCTGTAGGGTCTATCAATATAGATCTGAGTTGTAAGCCTATGTTGTAAAGGCTGAGTGTAGGAGAGTTGATCTCTGAGTGGTAGGGCTGTTGCCTGAGTGTAGGAGAAAGTTTTTCTCTGAGTTGTAGGCCTTGTGTCAAGGCTGAGGTAGGGCTGTTGAGCCTGAGTTGTAGGAACCATTCTGGGTTCTGAGTTGTAGGAACCTTTTCAGGTTCTGAGCTGTAGGATCTGCTGATCTGAGTTAAAGAGGAAGTTTGGCCGAATCTAGCACACTGCTAGATAGGTGAAGGGGGAAAGTGGATGTACCCAGACCTTGGGGAACCACTATAAAACTGTGTGCAATCCGTGTTGTATGAATTTCTGTGATTGCTGTGCTGTGTGATTTAATTCAGTTATTATATTCTGCCTAAAAGTGAGAACAAGCATTAGAACCTATTCACCCCCCCTCTAGGTGTTTAGGTAGTCTTGAAAGTAAAACAATCAAGTGGTATCAGAGGGAGTTTACTCAAATAAGGACTTAACAGTCTGAGTAAGATCCCTAAGGCAGAATCAAGATTCAAGAAAATGAGTTCTGGAGAGAATCACAAGGAGTTGGGGTCAATGAAATTACCAATCTGTAGAAAAGAAATCTTTGGAAATTGGAAAGAAAGGGTGAGATTGTTCATGGAGGCTTTTGACCCAAGGATATACATTACAGTACAGGAAGGCCCCTTCATTCCAATGAAGGTATCAGTTCTTGATGCAGATATCCAAACTCCAAAGAGTTATTCAAAAATGACAAAGGATTGAAATCATTTTGGAAACCATGGATAAAAGAGCACAGAACATTATTGTAAGTGCCATAGATGATTCTACATTCCAAAATCTGATTCACTGCAAAACCTCCAAAGAAATGTGGGACACCTTGATTGTTGTCACAACCCGCATTTTCTCCAAGTTAAGAATTATCAGAGTAAGAGAAAACACGCGTCATGATGCCACGTCAAGCAGGGGGTAACTTCTGACGCTCAGGCAAAACCACCTACCAACTTAATGAAAGAAAAACATTTGATTAATGATTAGAAAATCAGATATATTTTAGAGGCCGTATCCCTCGGCTCAGTGGATCACCTAGTCCACACAAGAAAACTATATTTATACGCTGCGGAAAAATACTTTATCAGGTTTGACATCCTAAAGAGCGCATAAGAGTCCCAAGAGAACCACTTATGCTATGCAAGACCCTACGTTTAATTATATAGTATATAAGAAAACAGTCTTTATACGTTACCTGAAAAATAGTGATTAAGTTTTATAAAAACATGCCGATCATGAGTTTTATTTATAATAATAGTTATAGTTTAAAAATAACTAGCAACCTAGCATAAATCCTTCTCAGAGCAAGTAGACTATCTCTAGAAAACGGTAGTAGCATAAGTATATATATATCCAGCACAAAGGTAAAAACTACCAGAGGGCGCCAACAACCTGACACGAACCCACTGACACATATGTTTGTCTGTAAGAAAGTACAAAAAAAACTACCTCACCAACACGGCAAACGGAACTCCAAAGCCCAAGAGACCACCAACACCACCACTGCAAGCTAGCCACCCAACTGACTACGGCTAAGAACCTGGGGTATTCCAAAAGAAAACAGAATACCTCAACAAGCTTTACAAAGTAAAAACTGCATGAAAGAGTCAACTCAAGGGACAAAGTAACAAAGAAACCTGCAGTAGGAAGAATCACAACTGTCCAAACAGAACAACGAGAAAAGCATAACGAGCAAAGAAAACAGCAACAACCCAAATCAGGAACAACATCCTGCCGGGCCTACTAGGCTACCAAGAGCCCAAAGTGCTGCAAGCTACCAAGGAAGAAACTTCTAACACCCTAAACTGTGGAAAGTGGTAGTAGTAAAAACAAACAACGAGGAACCGGATCGGAGGCAAACTCAGTCCCCCATCCACCATGTCCAAGTCCATAAGCTCGAGGGTCTACACGTGAAAGCACAAGGGACCTTCCACCCACACATGCCCAGCCCGTACCTGGAGCAAGAAAAACAAGAGTGGCCTTGGCTAAATCACACAACTCCACCCCCATAAAGAGCTATAAACCACCACTACTAACCACGACCCACGATTCGGCCCTTAAGAAAGTAAATAAAACGGCCGACAAGGAAAAACCTGAAATATAACAAGAAAACTACTCGGGAACGAAAAACAAGGTAAAGGAAGAGTGTCGAAATGAATCAACACGACAATCGTCTCCAAGGAACGACTAACGACGGAAAGGGGGGGGGGTCACGGGCGTGACAAAACCGCTAAGTCTCTACGGAGCTCGACAATAGTCGACCGGAGGTCGACGATAGTCGAACGGCTGCCAGACTATACAGAGATCGACTATCTCCACGATGATAGTCGATCGACTTAAGACAAACTGGAGCTCGACGATCTTCATCAGGAGATCGACGATAGCCGAACGATTCTAAGACAAACTGAGGCAGGGAATTTCCAGTACTCGAGTAGTTGCCCACTACTCGTGTATTCAAATTCCACCACTCGAGTAGTTACCTACTACTCGAGTACCCCAACCCTCTACTCGAGTAGTTGCCTACTACTCGAGTATCCAAAATCCAGCACTCGAGTAGATGCCTACTACTCGAGTAAACCAAACCACTTACTCAAGTATCTCTAGTCCACTACTCGAGTAACCCAAATCCCCTACTCGAGTAAACCAAACCACTTACTCGAGTACTCCAAAGCCTACACTCGAGTAATTACATCCTACTCGAGTACACCAAACCAATACCCGAGTATTCTAATTCACTACTCGAGTATCTCGACACCCATCACTCGGGTAATTACCTACTACTTGAGTGATACATAGAACAAATTCGGGAATCACCCCCCCTCACACTCCCTCTCGGCTACACCCAAACCAGAGCAAAATCTGAGCAAAAAAAAAAACGGCATCACTCCGGCAAATTGGGTTCCAACAGCATAAGGTAGAGGGGGTTCAATAGGAAGAACTAAGTCCTATAGTTAACAAGAAAAAGAGAACAACTAGGCCTCTAACCTAGGGCTAACAGGGATCTCAAATTCAGCAAGAAAACTCAAAAAAAGAACTTGGCAAGGGCAAGAATACCACTTGCCTCAAATTTCAGCGAAGCTTGGACGGCTTTCCCTCCTCTTCACGCACGAATCCGGCAACGAAGCACAAGGCCAAAAATCTGGACATTGCCGGCGGAAAAACAAGTCAAAAACCCGAAATTCAAAACCACAAACAAGGCCACGAAACTTGGAAATCTTACCGTAGGAATTAAGGTCTTGACGAGAGCAATCCGAATCCACTCTCGGAATCGAATTCCGTCCACAAACGCTCTGGGAATCGGCGGTGGAAGGCAAGGACTCGGCGGTTCCTCCGTTTTCTCTCGTACAGGGGCAGCGGTTTCTTATGGGGAAGATGATACGAGGCTTTTCTACTTCTAACCTAAATATATATATATAGAAATATATATATATTAATATATAATAATATAATTTATTACATAAAGCACCAAAACAACGCGAAAACCGAATCACCTCGGAATTTAACGAAATTCGCACCGTAGCTAAATACCCATGCTACGAACACAACGGCGAAGTCGAAATTAACTTTCGACGAACAGAACTCGAGTTATACCCATATAAAGCCAAACACAAACATCCCCCCGAGAGGCCACACCGGGTCACCCAAAACGACTCGGCTTGCTAGGGAGATCTTGCCAACAAGCTACAAAATAGGGCACTCAGTTCTAAGGAGCTAAACCACACTCCATAAATGGCACAAGCCACGAAAATGCGTCATCGTAATGCCAACGAGAATAAAAATAATCGCAGGAAAATCGGGGGCGTTACAGTCACTCCCCCTAAAAGAAAGTTTTGTCCCGAAACTTTACGCACAACACTCCTACTAAAGAAGGAGAAAAAAAGAAAAAAAATAACCAATAAAAGTTACAATAAGGAAAACATACTGATCAAATCAGCGAAACAGGTGAGGGTAAGCCCTCCTCATGGCCGACTCTAGCTCCCAAGTCGCGCTCTCCAAATCCTGATTTTTCCAAAGAATTTTCACCATCGGTATGGACTTCTTTCGCAGCACTCGCTCCTGAGTATCCAAAATACGAACCGGCACCTCAACAAAAGAGAGGTTGGGCTCCAACTAGGGCACAACGTCCAAGACCTGCCCACTGCTGCGCACACACTTCCGCAATTGGCTTACATGAAAAACATTATGAACACTTGGGATGTTTGCTGACAAATCCAATCTATAAGCTGACACGCCAATCCGTTCCAAGATCTTAAACGAGCCCACATACCTTGGGTCCAATTTCCGATTCTTACCAAACCTCTTTACACCCACCATCGGGGAAACCTTAAGAAATACAAGGTCCCCTACAGAAAAATCCAAAGCAGACCTACGCCGATTGGCGTTCTTTTCGTTCCTCTCCTGAGCTAAACGAAGCTTCTCCCGAATAAGCTTCACAGCGACTTCCATTTCCTCAAGCGCATCGGGACCCAACAAAGGCCTCTCACCAGCCTCAGCCCAAAACAATGGAGTCCTACAACGCCTCCCATACAAAGCCTCGAACGGAGCCATCTGTAAACTTTCTTGATAACTGTTGTTGTAGGCAAATTCCATAAGTCGCAGCCGCACATCCCACGCTCCACCGTGGTCTAAAATATAGCATCGGATCATATCCTCAACAATCTGATTCACCGGCTCCGTCTGCCCATTAGTATGTGGGTGGTACGCAGTAGAATACCTCAGATCCGTAGCCAAACCCTCCTGCAGACTCTGCCAAAAACGAGAAGTAAACCGGGAGTCTCGATCAGAAATGATGCTAACCGGCACACCGTGGAGTCGGATGACTTCATTCAAGTACAACTCCGCTATCTTCTTCATCGGGTAATCAATCTTATAAGGCACGAAGTGAGCACACTTCGTCAATCTATTAACTATAACCCAAATAGAATCAAAACCCCTCGGGGATTTCGGTAAGCCCGTAATGAAGTCCATAGATATACTCTCCCACTTCCAAGTTGGGATCTCTAGCGGAGTCAACTTACCACCAGGTCTTCCATGATCGGCCTTCACACGCTTGCAAGTGTGACACTCAGTAACAAATCGGGCTATATCTCCTTTCATGCCATACCACCAGGCAATTTGCCTTAAGTCACGGTACATCTTCGTAGATCCTGGATGGTAGGAAATGCTGGAACCATGAGCCTCACTGCAAATCATCCTCCTAATATCCCCAACAGCGGGAACGCAAAACCTGCCGCAGTACTACAAAGTACCCGCATCATCGATAGCAAAATCGGGCAACTCTCCCTTCTCAGTCCTAGTGAAAAGGTGCATAAGATCAGGATCGTCCTTCTGGTGCAGTCTAGTCAAAGAAATCCAGGACGGCTCTGCCACTGACAAACTACTCTGCAAACTACAGCATCCCACTGAAATATCCATAAGGAGGAACTCCTCAACTAACCAATCGGCGGAGAGGTTAAAGATCTTTCCCGTATTTCGGCTCAGGGCGTCGGCCACCACATTGGCCTTGCCCGGATGATACTGGATCTCTACATCATAATCAGCCACATACTCTAGCCACCGCCGCTGGCGCAGATTCAACTCCTTCTGCGTGAACACGTACTTTAGGCTCTTATGGTCAGTGAAGATCTTGCATTGAGCCCCATAAAGTAGGTGCCTCCACAACTTCAACGCATAAATAACCGCTGCAAACTCAAGGTCATGCGTAGGATAATTCTTCTCATGAGTCTTCAGTTGCCTTGACCCATAGGCAATTACCTTTCCATCTTGCATTAATACGCAACCCATACCTACAAGCGAAGCATCCACATAAACATCATAATCCACACCCTCAGTAGGCAGGGTCAGAATGGGAGCAGTGCACAATCTCTTCTTTAGCTCCAGAAAAGCCTCCTCGCACTTTTCGCTCTAAACAAATGCCACATTCTTCTGAGTCAACTTGGTCAAAGGTGCGGCTAGGGAAGAGAAACCCTCCACAAACCTCCTGTAATAGCCAGCCAACCCTAAGAAACTCCTGATCTCCTTAGGCGAACTCGGTCTACTCCAATCCATCACTGTTGTAATCTTTTCTAGATCGACCGAGATCCCATCCTTGTTCACCACGTGGCCTAGAAAAGAAACCTGAGGCAACCAAAATTCGCACTTGCTCAACTTGGCGAATAACTTGTGGTTCCTCAACTCTGATAGGACCAAACGCAAATGCTGCTCATGCTCCTCAGCACTGCGAGAATAAACTAACACGTCATCAATGAAGACCACAACGAACTTGTCGAGGAAATCCTTGAACACTCGGTTCATCATATCCATAAAGGCTGATGGTGCGTTGGTCAGACCAAACGACATCACTAGAAACTCAAAGTGTCCATGCCTCGACCGAAACGCAGTCTGTGGAATATCCGCCTCACGGATCCTAAGCTGATGATAACCAGAACGAAGATCGATCTTGGAGAACACCGTGCTACCACGCAACTGGTCAAACAAATCATCAATCCTTGGCAGAGGGTACCTATTCTTGATAGTGACCTTGTTCAACTCTCTATAGTCGATGCAAAGCCGCATCGACCCATCTTTCTTCTTTACAAACAAAACAGGAGCACCCCAAGGCGACGAACTCTGCCTAATAAACCCCTTAGCTAACAGCTCATTCAACTGAACTCGCAACTCCTCTAACTCACGAGGGGCCATCCGGTACGGCGCCTTAGCAATAGGACGCGTACCCGGCTCTAAATCGATCACAAACTCAACATCCCAATTAGGAGGAAGACCAGGAAGATCATCAGGAAAAACATCGGCGAAACCACGAACAATAGGAATCTCTTCCAAGCATGGCATGCTAACAGCGGCTCCAACTGCCGAGACAAAACAAACACAACAATCAGAAAGAAACAATCTCTGATCACATACCGCAGAGATGACAGGAAAATCCTAACACAGGACAGCATACACGCTGCCGGGCTGACCGTCGTCCCTGATAAAGTCCAAGCGCTTCCCATTGCACTGAATGACTGCATCATACCGAGAGAGCCAGTCCATGCCCAAAATGACATCGAAGTCCTCCAGATCAATCATCTTCAGGTCCGCCTTCGCAAGAAAGTCCCCCAACAAAACCGGGCAATCCAAAATGCCCAAATCTGACAACAAAGATTCACCAGAGGGAAACTTGACACGGAAGGAATCCCGAACACGATCTAAGGTCAACCGATGTCGCTCCACAAAGGCTCTAGCCACGAATGAGTGGGTAGCGCGGGAGTCAAACAGAACACACGCCCAACGGTTCTTCACCTTAAATCTCCCTATAGGAGCACACAAAACTAAGGAACTACCACCACAATACCGCAAACACTTTAGCAAATAAAACTACCAGGCTAGAAAAACAACAAACAACTAACCTGAAATCACTTGAGTCGAGGCTTGAGCCTCCTCGGAAGAGATCACGCTCAGCTTCCCCTTTCCCTTGTCCACACGCTGAGGTGGAGGTAAAGCCTGTAATGGAACTGCAGGAAGAGCTGACTGAACCTGAGGACACCTCTACTTGATGTGACCCTTCTGCCCACACTGATAGCAGACCCTATCCTTGGACCAACACTGGGCCGCATCATGCCCGGATCGCTTGCAAATAGAACAGGAGACATCTCTCCTAGGAGCTCCCTGAATCGCATGCACCTGCTCCTTCCTCTGAGCTACTGACCTCTTGAAACACTTCTCGACAGGGTGGCCTGACCGGCCACAGAAACTGCACACCACTCTGCTCCTCTTTCCCGGAACAGCACCGGGTATCGGGGGCTTCTTCTCCTCCACGGACTTCCTCTTGTCCTTCCTCATCTGCTGGCCTCTGCTCTTTGCCGCCTCAATAGCCTCCACCTTCAGGGCAGCCTCTACAACTCCAGCATAAGTCACTGACCCATAAGCACTAGTCAACTGCTGCACTTCGCTCCTCAAACCACCAAGAAATCTCTTAACTCGATCAACCTCAACGCTGACCAATGCAGGAGCAAAACGGCTCAACTTACTAAATTCTATCTCATACTCACCCACCGTGAGTTGCCTTTGCTTCAGATAGAGAAAGTCATTCATGAGGCGGTCACGCTCGACCGAAGGCAAGAACTTCCTCAACAACACTCTTCGATCGGGCTAAAAGGACCAATATTGGGTCCAAAGTTGTTCAGCACAGCTTTCTATCAACAAGGGCTATAACGTGACCGCCTCATGAATTGCAACCCGGGAGGAGTGCCGCAGACGGATGGGAACACCGTTAGGAACTACGGCCTAACGCCACGACACTCTTCGATCCAATTCCTACACTCGCACAATCGCTCTTCCCTACACCACACAATTAAATCTATCAAAAGTATGCTAGCATACGGGTAGCCACACCGGGTTGGATCCAACAAGGGCTATAAGGCCAATGTTCGATCGGGCTAAAAGGACCAATATTGGGTCCGACCGAGCGAAGTTGTACCAAAAGAGATCTACCGAAAAGTTCGATTCGGAATGGGTAGATCTCTCCCAACAAAAGTCAAACGAGGTTCGCCAAACCTTCTCGAATATAAACGATAATAAAGGGAAATACAAACATGCGAAGGAATCCACGATTCAATTTCTAGTTATCCAAAACAACGCCAAAGATAATCCACCACAAGATCTATTCTAAGAAATGAAATCACACAAGAGGTAGGTGGAATTTCGTTACCCAATCGGAATGGGTGATTCCGATTACTCTCTACTTGGATCGCTCCTCAACGGATCCGCTGGAGTTGCGCCGGAAGGAGATGAAAATCTTGCTCGCCTTCGTCGCTTCAAGCCGGAGAGGGATTCCACAATGACTTGATCTTGCCTTGGCCGAATTTTCCAATGGTGGGATTAGACAATAGGTTGGATTGTAAGGGATGAAGAAGAGGGGGGTCGGTTTTGGTAGGGTATGGGTGTGGTCGGTTTTAGGGAAGAGGATATTGGTGGTGGTCGGATTTTGTTTGAGAGAGATGTGGACGGTTTGGTGGAGGAGAGGTAGTGGACGGGTTGATGATGAGAGAGGGGCTCGGGTGTGGTGAAGGAGGTGGAGGCCGACGGCTAGGGAATGCTGCAAGGGGGTCGGCCTTCTTGGAAGTGAAGAGGAGGGCTCGGTTTTTGGAGAGGGATAGAAGGCTATGTGGACTATTGGAGAGGAGGAGGTAGAGAGGAGGCCGAAATAGGGAGAGGAAGGGGAGGGGTGGCCGGCGGCCAAGGAAGAGAGGGGTAGGGGAGCCGAACTCCAAGAGGAAGAGGAAAGGGGAAAACCAATTTTAGGGTTTCAAATTTTATTTCATTCAATTCTACCAAAATAAAGCAAGGGTTAGCCTTATATAGGCATTACAAGAAAGGAGGCTAAACGCACTCCAAACATGGCTAAACATAGGCCATTTTAAACAAAATTAAAAATGCTGAAATTATAAATAAAAAAATGCACGAAATTAACTTGCAGAATTAAAAAACAATAATAGTAATTTCTTGCGTAGTTGCGGAGGAACTTTTGACGCGGCAATGACGGTGGATGTCGCGGCGCGGCGATGGCGGTTGGATGTTGCGGCGCGGTGATGGCGGTTGGATGTTGCGGCGCGGTGATGGCGGTGGATGTTGCGGCGCGGTGATGGCCAAGTCCCAACCTTCAAGCTTGCGGCAACGGTCGTCATAATCATCGAACTCTATGTGGCGACGAACATTGGCAACAATCATATCCGGTTCACCATAATCATCCGGAAGGGGGTCTACATCAACCAGCACTGGATCACCAAAGTCGTTCAGGGGAGGACGCTCCAAATCAACACGCCGGGGGTAGTCGGCTCCATCACTTGCTCTCCCTTCTCTCTAACTTTTAGAGAGAGATGGGCCAAAGAAAAATGGGTTTCTAAACCATATTTCTCGGCCATAACCACCCAGGAGCAGCCCACCACCGTCGGATCCAAAGCCAAGGAAACGAATGGCCAGGATTAAATCCAAAATCATAAAATCTGGGCCGAACACGGGTTGGCACACGGCCGTGTAGCTCATTCGCCGTCTCGACCCAAATTGAAAACCAGCACACGGCATGTGACACGGCCTGCGACACGCCCGTGTCGCCTGCGACACGCCCGTGTCGGGACCCATGTCACACCCGTGTCGGGACCCGTGTCACGCCCCCTATGTGCGATAAATCACCACTTTGCAGTCAGATGGGTACACGGCCTTGCGACACGGCATCGGACACGGGCGTGTCACATCTGACACGCCCGTGTCTGTGCCCGTGTCACGGCCCGTGTACCACTTCGACGATATCCTTGAGTGACACGGCCTGGGACACGCCCGTGTCCTAGGCCGTGTCCCTCCACACGACCATCGTCGACCTGCGCTGGTCGACGACACGGCCCGAGCTCGACACGCCCGACACGGCCTCCGACACGCCCGTGTCGGGGCCCGTGTCACCTGCACCAAAAACCCGACTTGGCCAAAATCAATCCCCGTCGCTCCTACGACAAACTGGGGTGTTACAATTCTACCCCCCTTAAAGAATTTCGTCCACGAAATTAATAAAGGAAAAACAAGACTTAACGTAAAACAATACCTGAGCGGAATAATTCCGAGTACTCCTCGAGCATAGTCTGCTCCCGTTCCAAAGAGAGCTCCTCATGCCTGCAGTTATCCCACCGGACCTTAACCATCCGGATCTCCTTGTTACGAAGCCTCTTGACCTCAACATCCTCAATACGAACGGGCTTGACCCTTGTCGTCAACCCTTCGTCCACCGGCACTTGGTCAACCGCGATCACCTGCGAAGGCTCTTGCACCGCCTTGCGCAACACAGAAATGTGGAACACATCATGTAATCCACTCAACTCCACTGATAGCTTCAAACGGTAAGCAGCTTTGCCGACTCGCTCCAGAACCTCAAAAGGTCCAAGGTATCTTGGGCTCAGCTTCTTCAAGCGTCTCACCCGCGAAACCCCCTTGAACGGCTTCACTTTTAGGTATACCCAATCGCCTACCACGAACTCCACGTTCCGGTGCTTGGCATTGTAATACTTCGTCTGCCGGTCCTGAGCGATCAACAAGCGCTCCCGAATGATCTGCACTAACGAGGTAGCACTCTCCACCTCCTGCTTCTTGTACAACCTTGCCTCACCCGTTTCAAGCCACGATAATGGCGTGCGACACTTCCTACCTTACAGGGCCTCGAAGGGCGCCATTTGTATACTCTCTTGGTAGCTGTTGTTGTACGCAAACTCCATCAAATAAAGGTGGTCTTCCCGATGCTTCCCGAAGTCTAGAACACACATGCGGAGCATGTCCTCCATCGTTCTATTGACCCTCTCGGTCTTCCCATCCGTCTGCGGATGGAAAGCTGTGCTGAACTTTAACTTTGTCCCCAGCATCTGCTGCACCAACCTCCAATCATTCGACGTGAACCGCCCATCGCGATCACTCACAATGCTACGAGGCACACCATGCAGCCTAACAATATTGTCGACATACAACTTTGCCAACTTCTCCACTGGATCATCCTTCCTATGCGGAATGAAATGCGACACCTTGGTTAGCCGATCTACGATCACCCAGATGGCGTCGGTCCCCTTCTGCGACCATGGCAACCCGTGCACAAAGTCCATAGATATATCGTCGAATTTCCACTCCGGTATAGGCAAGGACTTCAGAAATCCTCCCGATTTTTGGCACTCCGCCTTCACCAAGGCGCACGTTTGACACTTAGCCACGTACAACGCCACATCTTTCTTGAACCCCGGCCACCAAAATAGCTTCTAGAGATCACGATACATCTTCGTGCTCCCTGGGTGGATTGAGTACTTGGTATGATGAGCTTCGTACATCAACTCCGCCCGGAGGTTACCCCCACTCGGGATGCACAACCGATGATCCTTCCTTAATAAACCATCTTCCACCGAGAACTGGGAATTTGACCCATCTAGAGCGGCCTCCATAAGCTCCTTCATGGAGTCATCTAACTCCAATGCCTGCCGAACCCGGTCAGCCAGGTCATACTGCACTTCTGTCCAGTTTAACATCGCTTTGGCGCTCGTCTGCTTGTCAACGCAACAGATCTCAAGCTCCTCCAACTCCCGTACTAGCCGCTCATCATGCACCGACAACCAGTTGGCTTGGGCGGGAGCCCTGCGGCTCAGCGCATCCGCAACTGCGTTGCCCTTCCCAGGTACATAATGTATTTTGAAGGTGTAGTCCCCTAGGAACTCCATCCACCTCCTCTGCCTCATATTAAGGTCATTTTGATCCAACAAATATTTTAGGCTCTTGTGATCGGTGTATATATCGACCCTTATGCCGTATAGGTAGTGCCTCCACAACTTGAGTGCAAATATCACGGCCGTCAACTCCAAGTCGTGCATCAGATAATTTCTTTCATGCACCTTCAGCTGACGCGATCCATTCGCTATCACGCTCCCATGCTGCAACAACACGCAGCCCAAGCCACTACCCGAAGCGTCGCTATACACCTCAAAGCCATCGGTCCCACTCGGCGAACTAAGCACTGGCGTCGTGGTCAACCGTCGCTTCAGCTCCTCAAAAGCTTGCACGCACTCTTGCGTCCACAAGAATTTCTGATCCTTCCTTGTCAACTTCGTGAGAGGTAATGCTAACCGCGAGAAGTTCTCTACGAAGCGCCTGCAATATCCGGCAAGCCCAAGAAAACTCCGGACTTCCGCGACAGAAGATAACGCAGGCCACTCCCGTATCGCAACAATCTTCGCCGGATCCACCGCTATACCTTCCCCACTCACTATATGACCAAGGAACCCTACCGAGGGTAGCCAGAACTCGCACTTGGAGAACTTTGCGTAAAGCTCATTCCTCCTCAAAGTCTCCAATACCAAATGCAAATGCTTGAAGTGGTCTTCTTCGCACTGCGAGTACACCAAAATATCGTCAATAAAGACGATCACAAAGCGATCCAAGAAATCTCTGAACGTCCTGTTCATCAGATCCATAAATACCGATGGCGCATTCGTCAGTCCAAACGGCATGACCGTGAACTCGAAATGCCCATACTTTGTACTGAACGCCGTCTTCGGGATATCACACTCCCTAATCCTCAGCTGATAGTACCCCGACTTCAAGTCCAACTTGGAGTATACCGACGATCCGACTAACTGATCAAAGAGATCATCAATCCTCGGGATCGGGTACTTATTCTTCTCCGTTAGCTTGTTCAACTCTCGGTAGTCGATACACAGCCGCATACTCCCGTCCTTCTTCTTAACGAAGAGGACCGGTGCGCTCCAAGGCGACGAGCTTGGACGCACATACCCTTGCTCCATCAGCTCCTCTAGCTGAACTTTCAACTCTTCCATCAGCTGCACATAACCTATATGGAGCACGTGACACCGGTTTGGCCCCCGGTACGAGCTCGATGGTGAAATCAATCTCCCGCTGCGGTGGGGCTCCGGGAAGACTATCCGGGAACACATCGGGGTATTCGCAAACCACGGGGATGCTATCCATTGGAGACTTTGGCTCCACAGCCCCCACTATTGCGAAGAACAGTTCTGCACCAGCACGAACCGCCTTCACCACCTGAAGAGCAGACATCAGTGTCTTGATCGACCCCTTTAGCCCCTCGAATGTAGTCTCCCGCCCTACACCCAGCTTGACCTCCTTCCGGTCACAGTCAATCCAAGCTTTCTGCTCTGACAGCCAATCCATTCCAAAGATCATATCGAACTCTACTAGCGGCAGCAATGACGCTAGCAAGTCGAACTCTTGGCTCCCAATGTGAACCTTTACGGCGCACACCTTGTCCGCACGCATCGGGCCCCCATTCGGTAGCAGCACATCCAACTTGTCCTTCGCCATCGAAGAAGGGACTCCGATGCGCGATATAAAGCTTTCGGACAAGAAGGAGTGTAAAGCTCCCGTATCGAACAGTGCCCGTGCCGGACTATCACTAATCACAACAAAGCCTATACAAACAATGTTAGGCTAACAAGCAATAGATAACGGTATTAAAGCTAACTTGCTATAAATTAACTCATACCTGTCACCACATCCGCTTGCTTGATGGCCTCCTGCTGGCCCAAGTTATAGACTCTAGGCTGAGTCGGAGCATAGTGGGACGCGGTCGACTCCACCGCTTTGCCCTTCTCCTCGTAAGTAGCTCCTTGCTTCCTTTCGGACTTTGAGCGTCCACTCCAGCAATCACGGGCAAAGTGCCCTGGCTTTCCACACATGAAACAAGCGCCCGGGGTTCGATTGGTAGTTGCCCCCGAGGCACCTGAAGCAGCTGGACCCGACGTCTTAGCTTTCTTATAGAATCTGCGGTAGCCCGACCTCGACGTAGTCGGTGCCTTGAACTCTGCTTTCTTGCTACTGGATTCCTTCTTCGCTTGGACATTCTTCATGTCCTTCTCCAAGGACCGGGCCGAATTGACCAGGGTCATGAAACCCTGCGCCTTGGGCCCCGACAACAGCAATCTTAAATCATCTCTTAGCTAGCCCTTCGTAGAAGCGGCTCATCTTGCGCTCCTCGTCTGCGAAGGTAGCGCCGGCATATCTCCCCAACTGAGTAAACTCGTGGAGGTACTCATCAATGGTGCAATCCCCTTGCACCAACTTCTGAAACTCGCTTTCTAGCGCAATTCTCTGCGCCGAGGGGAGGTATCGAGCCATGAACAGTCTCGCAAACTCCTCCATCGAAACTTTGGCCAACGGCCTTCCCCGCAACTGATGTAGCTCTAGGCCTTCCCACCATAACCTTGCGTCCCCATCCAAAAGGAACGTCGCTATAGTGGTCTTCTGCCACTCTTCCGTTTCCGTCGCAGTCATCACCCTGTTGACCCTTGAGAGCCAATCCTCTGCTTGGGTCGGGGTTTCTGCCCCCGTGAATACAGGTGGGTGAAAGCCCATCACGTGCTTCAGCTGTCTTTCCGTTGCTCTCTGAGGCAACTCTGGCTCCAACACTACTTGCTCAACCCTCCTTTGCTCTGCCGTCTAAAGCGGTACTTGCTCCATAGCAGGAGCGGGCTGTTGCACCTGCCTTGCAGGCTGCGCATTGATCATTGCCATGACCGCTTCTGCCACCAACCTAATGGTCTCGGCAGACGGAGGTGTTGCAGGAGCATCGCTTGGCGCACTGCTCGCCTCAGAACCTGGCCGTTCAGACGGCCCAGCACCACTTCTGGTCACCTATAATCGTGCAAAACACCGATAAGCGACCCAAAAATTACTGCAAACAGCAATTATAGGAACACGCAGGTTTCTCAAACATGTATATTTTCATTCCTAAGTGGACATTCATGGGTTCTTTCCATGTTATAACGATGACGCACACATGTGCTCACCACCCCTTAAAGTGAATTCGTCCACGAATTCATTTAAGCTTGACCGAAACCAGAAGTCTGATACCAATTTGTAACACCCCTATCCGTCACATAGCATATAGCAGTAGGTCCGGCCGGGGCCCGACGCCATATACTACGGACAGACCGGTTGGTTATGCGTTGAAACCATTCAACCAATCATGTCGTCCTACACAACATCTAGCGAAGCAAATTATTAAGTTGCAAAAGAAATAAGAACCCTGCTACAAAGCATGAATGTCCACTACCAACACAGGAATGTAATCATACACAAGAGAGAACTGGCCTTAAGGCCTTACATTGTTCACTTAACAAAATAGTGTTTTCCAAACTTCGGCACGCAGGCCGGCCATACATGAAAACGGGAAAGATATATAAGCAATTAGGCCTTCGAGGGCCGGCACAGCAACAAGGGCTTTAGCCCGCTATTTCCCGCTCTGCTCCGCAGCACCTGCAAGCCACAAACCACCGCCCGGTGGCAAACAATATCAACGGTCAGCAATGCTGACCAAATTATAACGATCCCGCCCCCAAAATCGGGGCGGCGATGCTCTTTCCATGCACTTCATTAGTATAAACAATGCTATTAATGTGAACACACATCAACACAGGCGTAGGCTCGCACGGCCACACACCGTGTACACACAGGGCACATTCTCGGCGAACCGGCCAACGTCACGTCAATTCAAGCCATAGACGTTCCCAATCCACCACCGCCTCTT
This sequence comes from Platanthera zijinensis, assembly GCA_039513925.1. Taxonomy (NCBI): domain Eukaryota; kingdom Viridiplantae; phylum Streptophyta; class Magnoliopsida; order Asparagales; family Orchidaceae; genus Platanthera; species Platanthera zijinensis. The sequence goes on from CM077083.1 coordinate 101,278,333, forward strand.
GGACGGTCATCCATATGAGCATTTTGCCTTCCTGGCCTTGGTCACAGCAATTTAAGCCATAGACCGCTGAAGACCCTCATCCATGCCAACGGTCCTACCGAACGACATAGACCGGGTACGGTTCCGCCTGACCCGTGCTCATATCGCAACGGTAATTTAAGCCATATGCGCGGGTCAAGACTCACCGAGTCCCGTTTCAGCCACAACAATCACATAACCCGGTTATGTTCACGTTGGCTCCCCGGCCACCGTGTTGGCAAAACCCGCTTTTGCCCAGTTTTCCGGGTGCACCTTGGAGTTAATCTCCAAGGCTCCCTGATGCAATCTACCACGTAGAAAACCCGAAAAACACCCAAACACCCGGAGTCTTCCCCGGTTCATATGCAATGCAACATCACCGATCCGGCTCTACTTGTCCAGATAAGCTTCACACACAATGCCTATGTCCGTTTACGCATACGGACTCTACACAAGGGGGACTTCACATATCTACCCCAAGGAACGCTCCAACTCTTCGCTCACTCGCGAGAGAGGGCTTCCTATGCAAAGGAAAAGAGGGCTTCACATACCCATGGATGAGAAATCGTTACCCTTGCATTCTTCCGCGGCGCCATCGAAAACTATACAGTTGGAAAGCACCGCAACGGCATCGCCTCCGCGGATCTGGACTCGGATCGCGATTCGGAGCTCCGAAGCTCTTCCGGTGGCCGGATCTTGGACTCCTCCTTCCTCCTTGCTCTCCCTTCTCTCTAACTTTTAGAGAGAGATGGGCCAAAGAAAAATGGGTTTCTAAACCCTATTTCCCGGCCATAACCACCCAGGAGCAGCCCCCCACCGTCGGATCCAAAGCCAAGGAAACGAACGGCCAGGATTAAATCCAAAATCATTAAATCTGGGCCGAACACGGGTCCGTGTGCCTGGCCATGTAGCTCATTCGCCGTCTCGACCCAAATTGAAAACCAGCACACGGCATGTGACACGGCCTGCGACACGCCCGTGTCGGGACCCGTATCACGCCCCCCGTGTGCGATAAATCACCACTTTTTAGTCAGAGGGGTACACGACCTTGCGACACGGCATCGGACATGCCCGTGTCACATCTGACACGCCCGTATCTGTGCCCGTGTCACGTCCCGTGTACCACTTCGACGATACCCTTGAGTGACATGGCCTGGGACACGCCCGTGTCCTAGGCCGTGTCCCTCCACACGACCATCGTCGACTTGCGCTGGTCGACGACACGACCCGAGCTCGACACGCCCGACACGGCCTCCGACACGCCCGTATTGGGGCCCGTGTCACCTGCACCAAAAACCCGACTTGGCCAAAATCAATCCCCGTCGCTCCTACGACAAACTGGGGTGTTACAGTCTCAAGGGTGGAAGAGGAGGAACGGCTAACCCTCCAACAGGAACTTGCACACCCTGAGCCTTTCCTGCCACAGCTGCCACCAAGGACTGAATCTGAGCTCGCACTTCCTCCAACTGCCTGCCCATGGAATCGTTACTCTGACGCAGACTCTCGATCACCGCATCGTTCTGAGCTCCAGATGACTCACCCTCAGACAGGGGAGTCGATCGAGTCGCAGGACGCCTAGCCATCCTAAAATCCTAACAACACAAATTAGATCCTAATACAACGACTAATACTAGTACAGACAATACATATATAGATATAGACTTAAAGCTGCTAAACTTGCTCTGAGAGTTTATCTTTTTAACAAAATTTAGATTTTATGCCCTAACCTAGGATGGTTAACCACCACCTTACTAACTCTTGTGCCTAGATCGGGAATGCATGACTTTATATTATTTTTGAAACTTATGTGTGTACGTATGTCATCCTACAAATCTTTAGCTTGCCACGTTGTGCTTATGCAATGATATGCTATGCATGATTGTGCTATGCATTCAAAAAAAAAGCCCTAATGCATGTTACGAGCGGCGTACACATGAAAATATTATGCATCCCATACTACATAACATTTCCATGCAACGAAAAGAAATCGTGCTAGTCGCAGTCATGTGGTGAGGTTATGCATCCCATACTACATAACCCTCACATATTGCCCCTATGGTGGATCCATATACGAACACATATTATGCATCCCATATTACATAATATGCCCCGTATACTTCATGTTATGCCATGAGTGTAGTGTTCGTGCTTTTGCCAAGACGTGCTGATGACATATCGATGTGTGAATGACATGATGCTGAACTACAAAAAAAAACAAATAAAGGAAGGTTGCTCAACTAACTTGTCAAGCAACCTCCCTCTGATACCAACTGTCACAACCCGCATTTTCTCCAAGTTAAGAATTATCAGAGTAAGAGAAAACACGCATCATGATGCCACATTAAGCAGGGGATAACTGCTGACGCTCAGGCAAAACCACCTACCAATTTAATGAAAGAAAAACATGTGATTAATGATTAGAAAATCAGATATATTTTAGAGGCCGTATCCCTCGGCTCAGTGGATAACCTAGTCCACATAAGAAAACTATATTTATACGCTGCGGAAAAATACTTTATCAGGTTTGACATCCTAAAGAGCACATAAGAGTCCCAAGAGAACCACTTATGCTATGCAAGACCCTACGTTTAATTTATATAGTATATAAGAAAACAGTCTTTATACGTTACCTGAAAAATAGTGATTTTGTTTTATAAAAACATGTCGATCATGAGTTTTATTTATAATAATAGTTATAGTTTAAAAATAACTAGCAACCTAGCATAAATCCTTCTCAGAGCAAGTAGACTATCTCCAAAAAACGGTAGCAGCATAAGTATATATATCCAGCACAAAGGTAAAAACTACAAGAGGGCGCCAACAACCTGACACGAACCCACTGGCACATATGTTTGTCTGTAAGAAAGTACAAAAATAACTACCTCACCAACACGGCAAACGGAACTCCAAAGTCCAAGAGACCACCAACACCACCACTGCAAGCTAGCCACCCAACTGGCTACGGCTCAGAACCTGGGATATTCCAAAAGAAAACAGAATACCTCAGCAAACTAAACAAAGTAAAAATTGCATGAAAGAGTCAACTCAAGGGACAAAGTAACAAAGAAACCTGCAGTAGGAAGAATCACAACTGTCCAAACAGAACAACGAGAAAAGCATAACGAGCAAAGAAAACAGCAACAACCCAACTCAGGAACAACATCCTGCCGGGCCTACTAGGCTACCAAGAGCCCAAAGTGCTGCAAGCTACCAAGGAAGAAACTTCTAACACCCTAAACTGTGGAAAGTGGTAGTAGTAAAAACAAACAACGAGGAACCGGATCGGAGGCAAACTCAGTCCCCCATCCACCATGTCCAAGTCCACAAGCTCGAGGGTCTACACGTGAAAGCACAAGGGACCTTCCACCCAAACATGCCCAGCCCGTACCTGGAGCAAGAAAAACAAGAGTGGCCTTGGCTAAATCACACAACTCCACCCCCATAAAGAGCTATAAACCACCACTACTAACCACGACCCACGATTCGGCCCTTAAGAAAGTAAAGAAAACGGCCGACAAGGAAAAACCAGAAATATAACAAGAAAACCACTCGGGAACGAAAAACAAGGTAAAGGAAGAGTGTCGAAATGAATCAACACGACAATCGTCTCCAGGGAACGACTAACGATGGAAAGGGGGGGGGGGGGGTCACGGGCGTGACAAAACCTCTAAGTCTATACGGAGCTCGACGATAGTCAACCGGAGGTCGACAATAGTCGAACGGCTGCCAGACTATACGGAGATCGACTATCTCCACGACGATAGTCGATCGACCTAAGACAAACTGGAGCTCGACGATCTTCATCAGGAGATCGACGATAGCCGAACGATTCTAAGACAAACTGGGGCAGGGAATTTCCAGTACTCGAGTAGTTGCCCACTACTCGTGTATTCAAATTCCAGCACTCGAGTAGTTACCTACTACTCGAGTACCCCAACCCTCTACTCGAGTAGTTGCCTACTACTCGAGTATCCAAAATCCAGCACTCGAGTAGATGCCTACTACTCGAGTAAACCAAACCACTTACTCGAGTATCTCGAGTCCACTACTCGAGTAACCCAAATCCCCTACTCGAGTAAACCAAACCACTTACTCGAGTACTCCAAAGCCTACACCCGAGTAATTACATCCTACTCGAGTACACCAAACCAATACCCGAGTATTCTAATTCACTACTCGAGTATCTCGACACCCATCACTCGGGTAATTACCTACTACTCGAGTGATACACAGAACAAATTCGGGAATCACCCCCCCTCTCACACTCCCTCTCGGCTACACCCAAACCAGAGCAAAATCTGAGCAAAAAAAAATAAACGGCATCACGCCGAAAAATTGGGTTCCAACAGCACAAGGTAGAGGGGGGTTCAATAGGAAGAACTAAGTCCTATAGTTAGCAAGAAAAAGAGAACAACTAGGCCTCTAACCTAGGGCTAATAGGGATCTCAAATTTAGCAAGAAAACTCAAAAAAAGAACTTGGCAAGGGCAAGAATACCACTTGCCTCAAATTTCAGCGAAGCTTGGACGGCTTTCCCTCCTCTTCACGCACGAATCCGGCAACGAAGCATAAGGCCAAAAATCTGGACATTGCCGGCGGAAAAACAAGTCAAAACCCCGAAATTCAAAACCACAAGCAAGGCCACGAAACTTGGATATCTTACCGTAGGAATGAAGGTCTTGACGAGAGCAATCCGAATCCACTCTCGGAATCGAATTCCGTCCACAAACGCTCCGGGAATCGGCGGTGGAAGGCAAGGACTCGGCGGTTCCTCCGTTTTCTCTCGTACAGGGGCGGCGGTTTCTTATGGGGAAGATGATACGAGGCTTTTCTACTTCTAACCTAAATATATATATAGAGATATATATATATTAATATATAATAATATAATTTATTACATAAAGCACCAAAACAGCGCGAAAACCGAATCACCTCGGAATTTAACGAAATTCGCACCGTTGCTAAATACCCATGCTACGAACACAACGACGAAGTCGAAATTAACTTTCGACGAACAGAACTCGAGTTATAACCATATAAAGCCAAACACAAACATCCCCCCGAGAGGCCACACCGGGTCACCCAAAACGACTCGGCTTGCTAGGGAGATCTTGCCAACAGGCTACAAAATAGGGCACTAAGTTCTAAGGAGCTAAACCACACTCCACAAATGGCACAAGCCACGAAAACGCGTCATCATAACGCCAACGAGAATAAAAATAATCGCAGGAAAATCGGGGGCGTTACAATTGTCTACATGGAGGGTTCTAAAGAAGTAAGACAGGATAGGAAGTCTATGCTCAACCAAGAGTATGAAAGTTTCAGACAAGGAAAATCAGATAGCATAACTGAATGCTATAAAAAATTCTACAGAATAGTAAATGAATTAATGTCCTATGGAAGAGTCTTCAGTACCTATGAACTGAATGACAAGTTCTTAAGATCCTTGACAAAGGATTGGGACACTAAGATCTGTGCCATAAGAGAAGTGGCTAAACTGGCAGAAATTTCTTCTCCAACCTTGTTTGGAAAGTTGCTATCTTATGAAATGCAACTAATGGTGAGGAAGGAGGAAGAAAAGAATTCAAAAGGTGAGCATAGAGAAAAATCTGTGGCCTTCAAGGCTGAAGCCAATAGAAAGTATAGGAGGATATCTTTATCTCCTCCTAAGGAAGTTGCAGAAGTTAATTCTGAAAATTAAGACAGTCAGAGTTCAGAGAGCAGTGATTCAGATGCAGACTTTGCTGCATTCACAAGGCAATTCCAGAGGTTCTTGAAGAAGAAGCAGTGGAAGTCTAGGACCTCCACATCACAGCAAGTTGATGACTATTATCAGAAGAATAAGTCATCAAGGAAGGAAAAGAACAGAACTAAGCCCAGCAAAGTCACTACATCAAAGATTGTCTGCTATTATTGCAATAGGCCTGGACATGTAGTGGCTGATTATTTCTTAGGGAAATAAAAGGCAAGACTTTGCTAGTGCAGATCTATGTCGACGATATTATTTTCGGCTCTACGGATAACAACCTCTGCAAGAAGTTTTCTAAACTTATGCAAGGGAAGTTTGAAATGAGCAGTATGGGAGAGCTAAAGTATTTCTTAGGGCTTCAGGTGAAACAATCTGAAGATGGGATTTTCATCTCACAGACCAAGTTCACCAAAGAGCTACTTAAGAAATTCGGAATGGAGAATGCAACCTCTATGAGGACTCCAATGGACTCAGCTATGTCTCTGGACAAGGATGAGAAAGGGAAACCTTTTGATGAAACCAAGTACAGAAGCATAATTGGGTCCTTGCTCTACCTCACTGCAAGTAGACCAGATATAATGTTCTCAACATGTGTATGTGCTAGATTTCAGGTGAACTCTAAGGAATCTCACTACATCGCTGCAAAGCGAATCTTGAGATACCTCAAAGGTACACCAAATCTTGGCTTATGGTACCCAAGAAGTAATGATAGTGAACTAATTGGATTTTTAGATGCAGATTTTGCAGGTAGCAAAGATGACAGGAAAAGTACCTCCGGGACTTGCCAATTTCTCGGAAGGAGACTCATTTCCTGGAGCAGTAAGAAACAAAACTGTGTAGCCATCTCAACGGCTGAATCAGAGTACATCTCTGCAGGCAGCTGTTGTGCACAGCTCTTATGGATCAAGAATCAGTTTGAAGACTACAACATAAAGTTCCAGAACATTCCCCTGTTCTGTGACTCTTCCAGCGCTATAGCAATAGCCAACAATCCAGTCTCCCACAGCCGGACCAAGCATATAGAGCTTCGCTATCATTTCATCCGGGAGCATGTGGAAAATGGAGATATAGATCTACAGTATGTCTCCACAGACAGGCAAGTTGCTGATATTTTTACAAAGTCGCTGGACGAGTCCAAGTTCTCGTTCTTCAAAACTGAGCTTGGACTGCTCAACAAAGAAGACCAGTGATGGATTCTCAAATTAAGAAGATATCAGTAATGTTGGCTGCTCAGAGGTATAGTTTTTCAGTGGAAATAGACATCTACCAGGGCAATTCCATCAAGTATTAGAGACTCGAGCATCGCTACACTTACACGAGTAAACGGCTAATACTCGAGTAAAAAGGTTCATATACTCGAGTAATCCAAAAGACACTCGTGTATGAACTTCTTATACTCGAGTATGAAAATTCGTTAAGAACTTAATACTCGTGTATGCTGATTACATACTCGAGTATGTATGATTGATTACTCGTGTATGATGTGCCTACTCGAGTATACTAAACCTAATACACGTGTATGCTGTCATCTACTACTCGAGTATTCGGAAGTATTTTGGATTTTCAAAATCTCTACTCGCACCCAGCAAATTGCCGCCTTGTTCAGGTATGCCATTATACTTAATTCTCTTTAAACCTAATTAGGATTATTTATATATATATTCAAAACGAAAAAGTCCTTTCCACTTCTCATTCACTCGAGTAGCCGCCGACTTTTCGTATTCCCGACTCCTGTTCTTCGTCTTCCTTCGCTGCAAATTTTCCGAATCGCTGATGGCTCCTCCCTCCTCCAAGTTTGGAATCGGCTCTGAATTAGTGACAGATGGCATTGAAGATATTTCGGATGACTTCAAGAACCTACTGATTCTCCTAGATACGGCCGGACTGACCTTCGTTCTTCAAGAACCCTGCCGTCTCTTACTTCCTGATGTTGAAGAGTTCTACAGCAATTTGAAGGTTAGACACAATGGTACAGTTCTGAAATCCAAGGTAAGGGGAGTTGAAATTCGGTTAGATAAAACCTCTGTCTCCACTCTGCTTCGAATGCCAGTGGTCGACGAAGAAGATGACCTAGACAAGGCCGATGCCGACCGCACCTCTCTATTCTGTGGTCGGGATCCAGAAGGTGGAGGTAAAACCCTGAATCGTTCTTTGTTCAATTCAGAAGGAAAGTTTCTCGTTGACATCATTGCCAAAATCCTATGGTGCAAGACTTACTCCATTAGAGATGTATCCCAAAATCTATTTGACGTTATGCAAGCTATTGTCTGCAGGAAGAAATTCCAGTTTGGAATGATGATACTGGATAAGATCAAAGAAAGCGTCAAACATCCCAGTTTTGCCAGGATTATCTCCCTCCTCCTCCATGAGATCAATCCTACAGTGTTTGACTTCTCTAAAGGGACTCCTCTTCACCACATGAAGAAAGTTTCAATATCTTCCATTCAGAGGTATGACCTCAAGATCATGAACCCTGCCCAAGCCTCCAAGGATGATGCCATCTCAGAACAACAACAAGACAGCAGTTTACCTGAAGTTAGGATCCCATCTCCTCCTCTACATCAAACTATTGCTACCTCTGGTGCTTTAGTTGAGGGGGAGCCTGCCTCTTCTCTTTCTCAGCTTCAAGTTACTTCTGAATCAGTGATTCCAGCACAAGAAGAAGTCAGAGTTGCTACTCCTCCAGTTTCCCCTACTCCAGCTCATCTTCAATCAGAAATTCCTGAATCTGAGATTCCAGATACAGCTCACCTACTATCTACAGCTGAAGATATAGACAGATTCATTGATGAGCTAAGCTCAGATGCTCCTCCTTTTCAAAATGATTCAGCTGCCAAGTCTCCTGCCAAGTCTCCTGCTCAGTCTCCAGCTCTCTCCCCTTTGGGTGCCACAGATCTTCATGATGATATCATTCTGTCCGATGACGAGGAGGATTCCCCAGACCCTGTTGACCCTCCTCTGAGGACACCTGATTTCTCTCTCCCCTCCTTCACTGATCCCTGTGACTCCATTGAGTTAATCCAAACCAAGAGAGCTGTAAGCTCAGTGGTTGTGGAAGAGATCCCCCCTTGGACTGCTACTGCTCTACCAGTCCCTGGATTAACCTCAGCTCCCTCTTCCTCCTCCTCTTCAGATCTAGTCAGCAAGATTGAGCTCATGCTCAAAGAACAGAGAGATTACTTTGTTGCCTCTCTGCAGTCAGTCAACTCCAAGGTCTCTGCTCTTGAAAAGGAGATGAGCAGAGGCTTTGCTGAAATTCAAGCAAACACTGATACTCTCAAGCAGCTGTTCAAGATTGGAGGCAAAGCCATAGATCACACCATCACGAGCATAGGTGAGCTAAGAAACCAAGCAGAGATAGTAGCTCACAATCAGCTCAAGCTAGATGAGAGAGCTAAAACCAATGTTGTGAAAGTATGTAATGAAGTGAGCACCTTCAGGGATGAAGCTATTGCCCAGCTATCCATAGATATCAGCAAGGGGGAGAAGATTGTAAAAGAACAAGTTGAAAAACTTTCTGAACAAGCTGAAGCCCAGGTCAAACAACAGTCTACCCAATCTCAAGAGGCTATAAGTGATCTAGTAAAAGGATTGAAAGAATCCATTCTTTCCCAGCTCCAGTCAGTCAAATTCTATACCTATGACACTGCTGTCTGGCTGCATAATCAAAACTTTCCTGAGTTTCAACTGGACCCTACCATTATACCTCAGCATCTAAATCCTCTTGCAGAACAGCCTCCAGCAGATGTCTCAGCTCAAGCAACCCTTCAAGGAGGTGTGCCAGTTTTCTCACCTAGAGCTGAGGGTGATGTGACTGAGCCTCCCCTATCCTATTCTGAAGCATGGCAAGATGATTTTCCTTCCAGTTCTCAAGGCCCTTCTATGAGGAAAAGAAAATATGGTGACGGCGCTTCTGCCAGCCGTTCTGCACCAAGGAAAGAGCCAGCTCCTGAAGGTAGACCACCTATTATTCATGCTGAAGTATGGAGTCCTACCTCTAAGTCCCTAATTCTTGATACTTTGAGGTTAGTGACTGATCTTGGGGAGAACAGAGATAATTACTACAGTTATTCAGAGTGGAAAGCCTATGAAGCATCTCAGATAAAGATCAGGCTGCATGACAGAAATTGGGGGCATAACAACCCAGCTGCTCCTCCTAGGCGCAGGACTTACTTTCCAAAACCTTTCAGCTACCTAGAGAGGCAAGACTTGAAAAGAGAAAGGATGCATAAGGATGCCCCATCTTGAGTTGAACTAAGAATGTGGAATTGGACTTTTGTTTCTGTGCTTAAAACATTTCTATATATATATATTTAATTCTGATTATGGCTATCTCATTGATTATCTTGCTTTAACTTATGTTTTATTTTTCAAGTATATGTGCATTATTCTTTTTACTCTGTATAATTCACCTTAGTATAGAGGATGCTGACATCTACAAATAGGGGGAGATTGTTGGGATTTGTCTCCACAATACCTCAGATTTGTAGGAGGTCAGACCTTGAACTAAGATGAATTAAGGTGTATTTGATGCTGTGTTTAAGTTGTATGTGTGCAGGTTCTAATTGCCAAGTGTAGACCAATGTCAGTCTATAATGGGTCACCAAACACAGGACCATACAATGTAATCCCTCATTGTGTGATCCAAAGTGTTGGCCCATGTATAGCCTCTCAATTGGGATACACTTCCTATATGCACTTGGATTGATGGACAGAAGCATTGGAACTAATTTCCTCAGAAAAATTTCTAAGTCCAAAATACTCGAGTAACCCCTTTGTTATACTCGAGTATCAGACTTAATACTCGTGTATATATTTCCATACTCGAGTAGTTAATTAGACTTACTCGAGTAATCAGTTAGACTTACTCGAGTAGGCTCTGAATACTCGTGTATATATTTCTATACTCGAGTAGTTAGTCAGTCACTCGGGTAAGGTGTTTTCATACTCGAGTAAGTAACGTAATCACTCGAGTAAATCATATATCATACTCGAGTAGATCCTTTTCTTCTCTTTTCTGCAAGTTCAAGTATTGATACTCGAGTAATTGATTTTGATACTCGAGTAAATTATTCGATACTCGAGTAGTTGGTTTTAATACTCGAGTAAGCAGTTGATACTCGAGTAATTGATTTTGATACTCGAGTAAATTATTCGATACTCGAGTAGTTGATTTTAATACTCGAGTAGGTGAATGTTTCCCGGATTCATATGCTGATACTCGAGTATATCTTTGCTGATACTCGAGTATATCTTTTCTGATACTCGAGTATATCTCTTCTAATACTCGAGTAGTTCATTTCTCTGTCAAGTAAATTTCTATTCTCATACTCGAGTATATGTCTCTTTGTCACTCGAGTATCTAAATTCCCATACTCGAGTATATCTTCTCTTACTCGAGTATAGCAGTTCCCTATTCCAGAATTCTTCTAAGTTCGAATTCGCTAAGTATTTTGAATCCGTCATTTCTGATTGGTCCACGTGTCATCCTTAATTAAGATTATGATCGTTGGAGTCCACCTATAAATAGGTCATTTCAGAATTGACTAATTAACAAGATTACAGAGATATTCTCTTGAAGAAAGAGAAAATTCCGTGAACCCTAATCCTCACGCCGCCGCCGCCGCCATCGTTGTTCACGGAAGAAATTCTGGATCGTCGATCTCCGTCTTCAAGGACTATTTCTCCAGCAATCCAGACAAGAGTGAATCACTCGATCTCGCCGAGCCTCAAGGATTTCAGATCTATCTTCTCGATCGAGGTGGTTCTAGTTTTCAGATTCGTGGATCTTTCTCTCAAGTCATCTTCAACCTTTTCTGATCAAGTCAAAGCTCCTAAAGAAGAAGACTGTCAAAGATCCAGATCTGAAATTTGTTGTGTTGATTTTTATTCTCAAACCAAAATTTCATTGTAGGAGTTTTTCTCCGAGATTTGTAGGAAGATTTTTCTTCCGAGTTTTGTAGATCCAGTTGGATCGAGATTTGTAGGAACGTGGTTCCGAGGTGTAGGATTGTTTTCAATCCGAGATAGTGGAGTAGCCGAGTCTAGTGATTTGCTAGATCGGTGAGTAGAGTGGACGTACTTAAGATTGGGGAACCACTGTAAATTTCTTGTCTTCTGTGATTGCTTGATGTGCGCTGCGTTAAATTTTTTTAATTCCGCTTTTGACACGCATTTCACCTATTCACCCCCCTCTAGGTGATTTAGGCTAACAACTTAGACCTCTCACTGATTGTCCTGATAAGAGAAAGGAGTCATCAGACAAGAAGAAGACTCATCAGAAAGGCAAGAAGGAGAAATCCTTTGTTGCAAAGAAGGAAAAGAGCCTAACAGATCAATCAACTTCAGAGTCAGAATCTGAAGCTGAAGCATATATTGGACTATATGCTGCTACTGAAGAAGAGGAGTTCATGCAATTGCTAGACTCCATCTATGAACAAGAGGATCATCAGTGCATGGGACTGATGGCTGGATCAGAAGAAGACATGTGCCAGAATCAGTCTGGTCCTAGTAAGGTACATTGTCCTTCTATAAATTCAGTTTATAGTACTAGTGCAGAATTAGCTACATCTGCATCAAGTGATGTAGATGGATCTGAATCTGAAGGTGATGTCTATCAGTTGATGATAAGTATGGGGACTTATTGCAGGCTCTTAAGAAAAGCAAGAATCTAGTTAAAGTTCAGGCTCAGGAAATTGCTGATCTTAAGGTGGCTGCAACTGAGTTTGAAAAAGTTATGGATCAAAAGTTAAATGAGATTGTCAAACTGAAAAATATAACCTATATTCAGACAGGGACAATCAATTATAACAATGATCAAATTAAGAATCTGGAGGCCAGACTAAGAATAGAAAAAGATTTAGTGGCTAGTTACTCAAAGCCAAAATCTGTCTTACCCTTGATAGATGAGTTTGTGGCTCAAAAGGGTAAGGCAGGATTAGGGTTCAAAGGTAATCCCAGGGCTGCCCTATTCAAGAGAAAAGGCAAAGCTCCTACCCAGCCACTAAACCTTTCAGTCCCTATTAAGTTTAGAAAGGTGCAAGTGCCTTCTAACCAATATGATCTTGAGAATATTCATGGTCATATTAAGGTTAATGTTCTGATAAACAAGGGTGTAAATGTCAACAGGTCTACCCATGTTCATAAACCTCATGGTTATAATAAATCTGTGGGTGAAGCTGCAGCAGCACCAGCATTGGACAGAAATTCTTCTGTCAAGGGTGTATCTAGATCTAGATACAATAAGTTTGAATGTTGGTGTTGTGGCAAGAGAGGCCATTTTTCCTTTGACTGCTGGCATAACACAAGTGTTAGGAAGAATAGTAGTCTACCAGTTAGAAGAGTTGCTGGTAGTTTTGTTGGTGCTAACCTGAACCAAGGACCCAAGACTTACTTGGGTTCTAAGGGAAAGTAAATCTGTATTGCAGGTGAGTCCAAGTTTCCATGCCCCTATATGGTACTTGGACAGTGGATGTTCCAGGCACATGACTGGAACAAAGGGGCTACTGAAGGAGTACACATCTGTCAAAGATGGACCTAAAGTAATCTTTGGTAGATCTGAAAGAGGAGTCATCAAAGGGTTTGGTAACATTTCTTCTAACCTAATTACTATTACCCAAGTGGCTTATGTACAAGGTTTGAAACACAATCTGATAAGCATAAGCCAACTGAGTGATTTAGGATATGACATTTCATTTGTTAAGGATGGATGTCATATCAAAAGATCAAGTGATCAAGAGATCATTTTGACTGGGTATAGGAAGAGAAATGTATATTGTCTTAATTTTGTATGTGAGAATAAGGCTTCTCCCATATGTCTTGTAGCTGATGATAATGCATCTCATTGTGTCAAGTGGCACAAGAGGTTGGCTCATCTTAATTAGAAGACAATTGGCCAACTCTTTAGCAAAGAGTTAGTGAGGAATGGTTTTCAAGTTAAGTGCATATAGGAAGGGATATGTTCAGCCTGTCAAAAGGGCAAGAAGACTAAATCCTCCTTTCATAGCCTTGAAAACAAGGATTCTGTGAGGTGCTTATACCTCTTGCATATGGATCTTTTTGGTCCTATGCCAATTCATAGTCTAGGTAGGAAGGTCTACACTTTTGTGGTTGTAGATGACTATTCTAGATTTACATGGGTGTTCTTTCTGAGACAGAAATCAGAAACCCCAAGTGTCTTACTTAGTTTTGTAAAGCAAATTCAGAATGAACTGAACAGTACAGTGGTCAAAATCAGAAGTGACCATGGCACTGAATTTCAATCTGAAAGTATGACAATATTATGTGAAGACTTTGGGATTCTCCAAGAGTTCTCCTCACCTACAACACCTCAGCAAAATGGAATTGCTGAAAGAAAGAATAGAACATTAATTGTAGCTGGTAGAACACTATTGAGTGACACCTCTCTTCCAGAATATTTCTGGGCTGAGGCAGTAAATACTGCATGTCATGTGATCAATAGGGCTTCTATCACCAAGAGCCACAAAATGACTCCCTATGAGATTATGAAAGGTGGAAAACCAAATCTATCCTACTTTAGGATCTTTGGTTGCAAGTGCTATATACTTAACAATGGCAAGTCATATTTGACTAAGTTTGCTGCCAAATCCCAGGAAGGAATATTTGTTGGGTACAACATAAATAGTAAGGCCTATAGAGTCTTCAACTTGACTACACAAGTTGTAGAGGAGTCTGTTCATGTTGTATTTGATGAAACAAGATTAATCAACTGTGAGTTGTCTTATAGAACAAATGATTCAACAGGTATAAGCCAAAGGATAGACAAGCTTTCCATTGCAGAAACATCAAAGGAAGATGGAGCATTGGAAAATGAAGGCTACTGTCCAGGGGGAGTACAAGACTCTTTAGAAGCTGATGAAAACTAGGAGGTACAGCATAATGAAGGAGCTAGAGATGTTCAACCTGAAGGAAACCTTCCTCCAGCTACAAGACATCTTAAAGATCATCCAGCTAATCAGATTATAAGTGATCCAAGACAGAGAGTTCAGACAAGAAGCAAAAATCTGAGCACAGTTCTGCATTCAAGTTTCCTGTCTCAAATGGAGCCTAAGAAGTTTGAAGAAGCCATCCAAGACCAACACTGGATTGATGTTATGCAAGAGGAGCTGAATCAATTCAGAATGTGCAATGTCTAGGAGCTTGTTCCTAAACCAAAAGGCCATAATATAATTGGCACAAAATGGATCTATAGGAGCAAGTTGAATGATAGTGGAATAATTGTGAAGAACAAAGCTAGGTTGGTAGCTAAAGGATACAGGCAGGAAGAAGGGATTGAATTTGATCAAACATTTGCCCCAGTAGTAAGGCTGGAGGCAATTAGAATGTTCCTTGCCTATGCAGCATATCAAGACTTCAAAGTGTACCAAATGAATGGTGATCTAAAAGAGGAAGTCTATGTAGAGCATCCATCAGGTTTTGTAGATCCTCTTAAACATAATTATGTTTATAGGCTTAGGAAAGCTTTGTATGGGTTAAAGCAAGCCCCAAGGGCTTGGTATGAAACCCTGTCTACTTTCCTTATTAAGAACAAATTCTCAAGAGGGAAAATAGATAAAACTCTATTTCTTAGGGAATCTAAAGGTAAGATAATCTTAGTCCTAATCTATGTGGATGACATAATTTTTGGGTCTACAGAGAACAACCTTTGCAAGAAGTTTGCCAAACTTATGCAAGGGAAGTTTGAAATGAGTAGTATGGGGGAATTTAGGTTCTTCTTGGGACTCCAAGTAAGACAGACTGATGATGGCTTGTCCATATCCCAGTCTAAGTTCACCAAAGAGTTGATAAAGAAATATTGTATGGAATCTTCCTCTACCATGAAAACCCCTATGGGAACAAATATGCCTATATGTAAAGATGATACAGGTAAGCCTGTAGATGAGTCTTTGTATAGAGGAATAGTTGGTTCTCTATTATACCTCACAGCTAGTAGACCAGATATTATGTATGCTACATGTGTATGTGCTAGGTACCAGACATGCCCTAAAGAATCTCATTACACTGCTGTTAAAAGAATTTTGAGATATTTAAAGGGCACACCAAATCTAGGCCTTTGGTACCCTAGGAATGGAGATTTTCAACTAATAGGTTATTCAGATGCAGATTTTGCAGGCTGTAGAGAGGATAGAAAGAGTACTACAGGTACTTGTCAATTCTTGGGAGGAAGACTGATATCATGGAGCAGTAAGAAGCAGACCAGTGTGGCAATATCCACAGCTGAGTCAGAATATGTTGCTGCTGGAAGCTGCTGTGTACAGCTATTGTGGATACAACATCAATTGAAGGATTATGGTATTCAAGTAAGTAGAACACCTTTATTGTGTGATTCTAAGAGTGCTATTTCTATTGCTAACAATCCTGTTTCTCATAGTAGAACTAAGCATATAGAAATCAAATATAATTTTCTTAGAGAGCATGTAGAAAGAGAAGACATCTCATTGGAATTTGTTAAAACAGATTATCAAATTGCAGATGTGTTTACTAAGCCACTGGATGAAACAAAATTCAATAAATTTAAAATTGAACTAGGAATGCTGACCATTGACTAGTATATCAATAAACTTTCTAGTGGTATCAACAAATAAATATTGGCTAAGTAAAATGGTGCCAACACTTACAGTGATAAAATGTCGACTCAGTGAAGTCTGGTCGACTAGTCAGAGAAATTGTGTCGACACAAAGAATATGTATCGACACTTAAGGGTCAAATAGTCGACTCATCCAGAAATGTGGTGTCGACTTCACCAGAACATTGGTGTCGACACTTACAGATTTTGTGTCAACACTTGAACAAAGAGTCGACACAGAATTTCTGATGCTCTACTATGTATCTCAGGTGTCGACATATCCCCAATTGGTGTCGACACATAGTAGTCAGAATTGTTTGTCGAGACAATAGAAGTTTGTGTCGACACATTCCATCTGTGTCAACACATTTAGTCTGTTTTTGCCCGCCTTTTGACCTTCTTTCAATAGAGGGTATAAATAGGTCAAGAACTTATTCTGTCGGTACGCTTACAAGATTTTCGAGATTGAAACCTTGTGTCGACAATCTCTCTCTTCTCTCTCAAGCTTTCTCGTCTGATCAATGGCGCCAAAGGTTGAAGATAACGTGAATGAAGGATATGAGCTGGTTAGGGCTGCGTTCGACTCCGCAGCACCAGAATTCAAACAAGTGATTTCCCTTATTGCTGCAAATGGATTGGAATTTCTGGTTTCTGAACCAACGAAGATCTGGAAGAAGGAGGTACTTGAATTTTACACTTCTGGATCAGTGGATTCTTCTGGACTCAAGATCAAATCCACAGTTCATGGCACCAAGGTCAAGCTTACTCTACGGAGTTTAAGAAAATTTCTTCAATTGCCAAGCATTGAGAATGAAGAAGAGGTTCCATCCTCTAAGACAAGGGAGGCTCTCCAATGGTGTTGATTAGATCCAACCATAAAGATTGGAGCAGCCATCAATCGAAAAGGAATGAATCACCAGGGCAAATTTCTGTCTGAGGTAGTTGGCAAGGTGATTTTGTGCAAACCTGGAGGACATGATAGGGTCTCAGCCTATATGTTCTGCCTTATGACAAGAATTGTTTTTAAAATTCCAACTGACTGGTCAGCAGTTGTATTTGATAAGATCAAGGAAGGCCTTAAGAAGCCAAATCTGGCTAGGATTGTGAGTTTATACCTGACTGGAGTCATCCCAGAAGTTATGCAACAACTTCCTGGGACTAAGATTAATCACATGAGAAAGATGGATATGAGATTATTCTCAAGATGGGATAGAGTCCTATCCAAAGAGATGCCTGAGGTGGACAGGCAGGATTCACCTGAGAAATCCCCAGGTCATGAACAAGGTACTGAGCAGCATCAAGAAGAACAAGTTAGAGAACCAGCTGAGGACCTGACTAGATCTACTCCAGCTCAGAAAGAAACATTACCTGCACAAGAGCAGGGGGAGAAAGTTCATTCTCCTGCTCAGGATATTACTGATCCTGCACAGGTGCATGGGGAGCAAGATCATTCTCCTGCCCAGGACACTCCACATACTGAACAAGTGTAGAGGGAGAAGAATTCTGAACCAGTGCAAGAGGAATAACAAATAGATTTATCTAAAGATTTGAACAGTGCTGATCTGGATGATTCATCTTCTGTTCAAGCTCAGAAGGAATACACTCTAGATGAGTTGTTTCCTAATGTTGAAATTGCTACTGATAGAGTAGAGGAGGAGCAAGACATTGAGAAGGCAATAGACATGGTGATAGAGCAAGCAATGGAGATAGAGCAAGCAATTGAGATAGAGCAAGAAGTAGAAAAGGAACAAGAAATTGAGGAGGAGCCAGTTATTGAGGGGGAGCCTGTGAATATTGAGGCTGAACAACATTTCACTGAGACAGATATTCCTCCTCCTCCTCCTGAAAGAGTTCAGATAGAAAGCTCATCAGAGTCTGAGAATGAAGAAGCCAGAATGACTAAGAAGAGGAAACTTATTGTCTTTAAGAGAAGGAGCAAAAGCTATAAACAAGCACTACAGACCACAGCTCACCAATCTCCATCTGAATTTAATTACAACAAGTTCATGGTAGATTTGCAGGTGATGCTGGATGAACAAAGAGTAGCTTTAGAGAAATATGTTGATGAGAATAATAAGTCACTTCAGTTTGACTTGGCTAAAGATATTAAATCTATCAGATTTGAGATGAATATGAATAAAAAGGAAATGACAGATTGCTTTCATAAGGGAGGTAATGCTGTAGTATTTTTGGCTAAACAACAACAGTCCATTCTTACTAAAATAGATGATATTGCTTTGAAGCAAGGTTATGTTTTGGAAAATCAGCTGAGGATGAATGATAATCTGGCTGAATCTCACCATGAGATTCTCAATAAGGTAGTAGATACTGTAGCAGGACTGTCTGCTGCAAGAGCTAAAGAAATGGAAGTTTATGATCAGAAACTCAAGGAGGCTATCACTTCAGTTCAAACTGCTATCACAACCTCTCAGACAGAGATATCTACTAGGCTTCAAAAGTTGAAACCATATTTTAAAGAGGGTGTGAATTATCTTGATGGCCAGATCAGATTTCAGAAGGATGATCTCAGAGACCATATTGAAAGAGAAGTCCTAAAGGGGGAGAGATTATTAGTTCATGCTGGCTCAGAACACACCAAATGGGTGACTAATAGTATTCGAGCCATATTGGGATATCCACCTTTATGTGATGATGATATGGTGGCTGAGTCAGGAATTCAACAAGGTTTACTTGAAGGCAATCAACATGAGGTTGCCCAAGTCATTTACCCACCTGCAGATTTTGATATGATTAATTAGCAAGTACAGGCTATGTATAGTCCTCCACAGGAGGTTACAAATGTTGTTATTGAGAAAGTTGATAAGCCTGATGCAAGTTTGAAAGAACAACAAGATGCTCTACTATCCAAGAAAAGATTTAGAGAGCAAGCTGAACTTAGGCCTAACTTTGAGCAATGGAGTCCCACTTCAAGAAACATTATACTGACAGCATGGAAGGCTGTAAAGGATCAAGTCCAGGAAAGAGGTATAATGAGATTGAATGACAAAAGTATGAAGCTAGGCAGGAGGCTATAGTTCAATATAGAAGAAAAACCAAGATGGGGAGGTTACCACCAGATGCTCAGGAGCCATGCAAATATTTTCCAAAGCCCTTTCACTACTTTGAGAGGCAAAGGCTCAAGGAAGAAGCTCAGAAGAAAGCTGATCTGAAAGGCAAGAAGCCTGCTGAGGTTGCTGAACCTGCTGTGAAGGCTCAAATTCAATCTGGCAAAGGAATTGTCATAAGAGAGCCTGATCAGTCTTAGCTTAAGCTTACCAGTCCTTTCAATTGTTTTGTAATGTTTTGTTAAGTCATTCAATGTAAACATCTGTAACAAACATTTCCAAGTTATAAACAAAACATTGTTCTGTAATCATTTATTAATGTTCATCTTTATTCTGTGATGAATTTGCTGTATGTTTTGTTTATTAAAGTATTCCTATAATGTCATGCTAATATACATCATCATATTATATTTTTTAAATGGTGTATATCATTAGCTAAAAGGGTTATGACTTCTCCAAATATGGGGAGATTGTTGGGTACATTGGAAAATGTGTACCTGATTTGAAGAAGCCTAACTTAGCTTTATGATATACATCAAGGTGTATTTGAAGTTATTTTGAGTTGACATGTGCAGATTAAGAAAGTACTAAAAGTATAGGAAATTATTCTAAGTCCATGTGTCGTCACTTGAAGAAGCTATGTCGACACTTCAGAAGAATTGTGTCGACACTTAAAGAAGGCTGTGTCGACACAGAGAAAAATAGTCGACCATATTTGTGTCAACACTGGGAAGCAGTGTCGACTTACAGAAGTAGAGTCGACAATAGCTGTATCAACACTGGGAAGCTGTGTCGACACATTGAGGCAGTGTCGACACCAGAAGGCAGTGTCAACACATTGAGGCAGTGTCGACACATATTGGAAGGGTCGATGATAGTTGTGTCGACACCAGAAGACAGAGTCGACACATATTGGCAGAGTTGACAAAAGCTGTGTCGACACCTGAAGGCAGTGTCGACACATACTATGTTCTGAATCTATAACAACTGTGTCGACACACAGGACTTGTGTCGACACACTACAAGTCTAGACCAAGTCATTTGCTGAAGAATGATGAAGTGTTTAAGTTGACACAAATACTCAGTGTCGACTCATTCTCAAGATGAAGTTCTGAAGAAGCTGAGTCGACTTAAAGGCAAACTTATCGACATCATCAAAGGCAGTGTCGACACCTAAGTTACTTGTGTCGACACATATAGACAGATGGTCTCGAAACTTTCTGACAGTCAGTCTCGACACTTTGCTGTCCAAGACAAAGGCACAGGATCTGTTTGAAGATTTGACAGCTGCGGGTTGCAACAGGTTAACTGAAGCTGTCAGACTTGTTAGAAGTTAGTTAGAAACCGGATCAGCCAGTTACCATGAAGAAGGTCTATAAATAGACAGATTCAGAAGGCGATATTGAGCATTTTGAT
Organism: Platanthera zijinensis; assembly: GCA_039513925.1. Classification (NCBI taxonomy): domain Eukaryota; kingdom Viridiplantae; phylum Streptophyta; class Magnoliopsida; order Asparagales; family Orchidaceae; genus Platanthera; species Platanthera zijinensis. The sequence goes on from CM077083.1 coordinate 101,299,166, forward strand.
TTTGAGAGCAACATACATACAAACTGATTGAAGAATCAAATCAAGAAAGTGCAAGGCACTGAAGAAGATCTTCATCGGAAGATCTAAGAAGACATTCTGAAGGGTTCAACCTATTAGGATCTGTCAAAGGAGAATTCGTTCAAGAATTCTGAAGAAGATTCAAAGGGATTGGATAGAGAGGGATCCAGCCATTTGAAGATCAAGAAGGAAGCTATTACAAGTTTCTCAATAAGCTGTTTGGAAATCAACTCAGCTAGTTCAGATTCAAGAAGCTTTGAAGAAAGCTATGTTTCAGTTGGTTTCATCCATCAGCTGATCAGGTGCTGTCTTGTCCATTCTCTCTCAACAAGGGCAAGATTCTATAAAACTCTTTTCTAATTTCTGTAGGGTCTATCAATATAGATCTGAGTTGTAAGCCTATGTTATAAAGGCTGAGTGTAGGAGAGTTGATCTCTGAGTGGTAGGGCTGTTGCCTGAGTGTAGGAGAAAGTTTTTCTCTGAGTTGTAGGCCTTGTGTCAAGGATGAGGTAGGGCTGTTGAGCCTGAGTTGTAGGAACCATTCTGGGTTCTGAGTTGTAGGAACCTTTCCAGGTTCTGAGCTGTAGGATCTGCTGATCTGAGTTAAAGAGGAAGTTTGGCCGAATCTAGCACACTGCTAGATAGGTGAAGGGGGAAAGTGGATGTACCCAGACCTTGGGGAACCACTATAAAACTGTGTGCAATCTGTGTTGTATGAATTTCTGTGATTGCTGTGCTGTGTGATTTAATTCTGTTATTATATTCTGCCTAAAAGTGAGAACAAGCATTAGAACCTATTCACCCCCCCCTCTAGGTGTTTAGGTAGTCTTGAAAGTAAAACTGTAAGACCCCCTTTTTTTTTCTTTTTCAACCACCGGGGTCTTAGCCCAGAATTGCCGCTTTGCGGTGGCACCGACATATCGGGAAGGCAACCACTACAAAACGCCAATTCTGCCGGCCCTTTTCGATCACAAGAGAGAGAAGTATTTATACATAAAATGTAAATAAGTCCACAGAAACATGTAAATAAAAGTGAATCATATCCAGTCCATCAATACATAACAACAGGTAAAATAGATAAACGGGCTCGAGCCCAGTACATCAGAGTCCTCACTACAAGTCGCTCATCACGGAAGCTAAGAAAATGCTAATCACTCACGGAGCTGGTCGCAGGTGCACCGGTGCTAGACTGTCCCACCTCCATGCGCACCGTACTCCGCTGGTGCTGGTCCCTGTCTCCCATCCGGAGCTCCTGTAATGTTTGGTTCGAAAACCATTAGTCATAAAGACTAAGCCCTATCATCCCCTACCCCTACCACCACGACTCCTAAGCACCGAGCGTAGAGGAGGAAAGGGAAGCTACAAAAGTGGAGAATAGACAAGCAAGTGACGGTGGACCTAACTAGCAAGTTATATCAGGTGGACAGTATAAATGTTGTAATAGGTAGAACAATTAATAAGTAGCAATTTATTTAAAAAAAGGGCAGCTAGAGAACAGTAAGTAAACAACAAGTAAATAAGTATGTAACCTTAACTTATATGAATGCCCATACAAACTTATAAGTTAAGGGATCTTCTGCAAAGCTCCCATCGTATAAAAAGTCTCATACCGATTTATACGTTGGGGTGTCGGTTGTATGCAAATATGAGTGTAGTGATATGCTATGCCATGATTCATGCAAGTGCAACTCAAGCACACGACTCTATGCGCACAGACCTTTAGTTCCCCCTGTTCGGGCATCTAGCTTCACTCCCAGGAACCTCCGTAGTGGCAAACGGAGACAGTGGGTCGGGCCCCCCACTCCTAGGCGGGCATCCACACTACCAGGCCTAGCCCTCCCGTACGCCCCTAGAAGAACACAACCTAGAGTATCCGCGTACTGCTGCTGGATGTACCCTCTAGACTTTCTTTGGCTAAGTGTCCCACACCGCCGAGTCAGCGTACCGATGTCGGTGTGAACGACGATCAGGTACCGAAGACCCACCACCTTTATACTGTACTCCAACCCTCGAGCCCGCGGCCCCCCGGACAGTCCTGTCCGTGCATCTACCTTCAGAGATACTGTCTGATGGCAAGTAATCCTATAATTCTACTTTCCTAGCTGCCGGGGAGTGAGTGTGTGCAACCCTAGTTATACTAGTTACTCTTTTAATTTATTATTCCTATGGTTTACGTTAGCCCAGGACTGCCCCCGGTATACCCCGTGAAGGGCTCTCAAGGGGCACTAGGAACCAAGACGGCGGCATTACGGCCCGAAGTTCCCTTTCGCAAGGCACTTATTATTATTGGTTGATCTCCCTTAACCCGATCCTCTTTTAGTTACTTTAGTTCTAACCCTAGAGTATTAAGGCTCTTCCTCTTCTTCCCGGGATGGACGATCTTTCGTCGTTCCCGTACTCCCTCATTCCAACAAGTCTCCCAATGATGAACTCGATCCTAGTTTGCCCTACCAACCATCAACTATCAAAATTCTGTGGCTTTACTATATGCAGACCATCCTAAACTATATGAGGTACCCAAGGGGAGGTACACCAAATCATCTTCCAAATCTCCTATAATATTTACTGGAGGTCTACCATATCATACTTTGTCTAAATCCAGAAACTTATAATTTTCCTAATTAATCTGATATTTATTTAATTTTCTCAAAGGACGTGCCACGGGTCATTTTAAACATGAACTACATGATCTTCCTAAGTAATGGCTACTCAAAAATCATGATCATTAAATAACAGCAAAATAACCTCAAATACAAATTCTCAGAATTTTATAGAAAGTATTTAACCTCTAAATAATTTATTTAGTATAATCATATTAAATCTACGTAGTGAAGGAAGTACTGAAATTATTCATCTAAAAATTATGAAAAAATCACTAGTCAGTGGTATGATGTATAAAAGATCTTTGTGCAGAGAATCATAATTTTACTAGCTTGCTAACCACCACTAAAGATTTAATCAAATAATCAAGGTAAAACATACTTAAAGAAGCGAGCCTTAGAATTAATCTTCCAAAAATCCAATAAAAATTCACAGAGATTTAGAATCATAATAAACGTTCTTTGCTTAAGTTTCATCACTTTCCAGTGAGTGTGTATTCCCTAATAAATTTTCTAAGCAAATCATACAACTACTAAATCATTAAAGGAAGTATCCAAAATAATGAACATAAAATTCATAGAAAAATATCCAGAGTGGTACCATCCCTATAATTCACTCTCCCCAAATCTCACCACTTTTCAATATGATTTAGTGTCATTTCCTATCTCTACAAGTTTTGCGCCCTAAACTAGGGTTAGACTTTCAGGTATCCCAACGGTCTCCAAATCTACAAAGATTTCGACCAGAGAACTATATTGGCCCTATGGTTCTCTTCACCCAATTTCGGGTCAATCCAAGGTCGTTTGACCACATGACCTTCACAAACCACCAAGATCCATCCTTAGGGTTTGGCCTTGCTCCTTAGGGTAAACTTACCCCGATCCACCTCAAACTCCATGAGGGGGTGCTAGAGAATATTACTAGCCAGTGGTAAAAATCTCAGCCTCTGTTGAGGTGATCTGACCACTCAAATCTCAAAAGTGCACTTTTAACCTAAGACCCCGTATTAGGGCAAAACTTAGGATTGATCATTTCTAGTCCAAACCATCTACAAATGAGATGGAAAATTATACAGAACCTTATGGTGACCCCAGGGAGCACTCACCAAAGTTTGGGAGGGTTTGGAAATTATTTAACTATCTAATTAAATTCGGCTAGGATTATTGAATTTTTCTAAAAACTATAGAAAAATATTCTCCAAAAATTCTCATTTTTGGATAGCACCTAGATATATGTAAGATTAGACCACACCCCAAATTTCAAGTCATTTGGATGACTGAATTGGAGTGGGGAATTTTTCTAAGGTCAAGGCAGCCCTCTGGATAGACCTCACCAAAAAGGGCGCTGTGGTCTAACCAGGATTCCAAATCGAGTGAAATTAATTTTGAATTAAATTAGACGTCAAGGGCTACACTTCCTATGTTGATTATTTTTCCTGTAGGAGCCTCTAGGTATTTTTCCCAATTTATTTAACAAGACAGATTTTTCATTCAGAAATTATTTTAAAAAAAATAGAATTTATTCCTCATACCACTGTTCATCTTCTTCAACAGCCCGAACCAGAGGCCTAAAAACCTAATATCTTGTAGCTTTTCCAAGCTATTTCCCGACCATCCAGCCATCTCCCTGGCCGGCCACCACCACCACCACCTCCGTTGAGGCGAGGGCTATCGTCGGGCGGCGGCACAGCCGCCGGAGAGGCGGTTTCCGGCGAACCCGCCACCATGAAATTTTCGGAAAACCACAAATACGCTCACCCGATCTGGCTCTTTTGAGCCCGATATCTCTCCTAACGATTCCTAAGATCTATCCGCAGAAGAAGAGGGAGGGGAGGACCTTGTTCGCGGGTTGAAGGCGTGCAGAGCGTCGGGAAGCCATTTGCGCGGTGGTGGCGTCGCCGGAAATTCTTCAACAGCAAGGGGGAAGTCTGAAACAGTTTGAGGGAGTGTAACCTTTTCCTCTTGCTCTTAGGAATCTTTTATAGATCAGCAAATGGGGAGGGGAAAGGGTGAAACGTTGGAGATGAAATGCTGGCGGCCATTAATAACACCCTTATGACGTTTCGGTTATGACGAATGGCAGTTGAAAAGTTGGAGATGAAGAGGTGTTTGCCAGGTGGCAATTTCCTATTGGACCCACTTTTCCTTAATTATTAACATAATTAAAGTAGGGAACGACCCATAAATACTCTTGATTTTCATCACCACAGTCAGAATTTACTAAGGCGTCGGTTACCGAAATTTCCAGTGTGGCTGACGTTTCGGCCTTGGTCACGGGCGTGACACATAGGTCACGGGCGTGACAGGCCCGGTTAGCAGTTCTGGGTTCGACGATCGTCGAACTGAGATCGTCGATCGTCGAAGGGTGGTCACGGGCGTGACACATGGGTCACGGGCGTGACCGGTCTGGTGACCCATTCTGGTTCGACGACGTCGAACTGACATCGATGATCGTCGAGCGTGTCACGCCCTATGTCACGAGCGTGACATTAAGTGTCACGGGTATGACAGACCATGAGGCAAATTCCGCGTCCGACGATCGTCTAACTGAGATCGACGATCGTCGAAGGAGTCACACCCAAGGTCACGGGCGTGACATCTGGGTCACGGGCGTGACAGGGCCGGGTTGGAAATGCTGCGCCCGACGATCATCTCCCGGAGATCGACGATCGTCGAATGAGTCACGCCCTAGGTCACGGGCGTGACGGGTCAGTCACGGGCGTGACCAACCCATGACCCGAAATCTTGGTCGGTTATTTCAAGCTTTGGACTCCCTAGGGTTCTACCACAACCAACCGACTCCTAGGGGTCTAGCCGGAAATGGGATGTTACAAATCCCAATAAACAAAACAAAGATTTCGTCCCCGAAATCAAGGTTAAGCCTACGGGACTCTAAACGGGAAAAATAAGCTTGTAACATCCCATGAGAACTGAAAGATTATCTCTCTACGTTATGTTTGTTTGTGCGGTTTCGAATCTAAGATTAATTCGTCCACCTAACTAGGTATAATCACCCCAATAAACAAAAGATTAGCCCCTATTCTTGAAGTTTAAAACAGGAAGGCAAATTGATTGTCCAGAGGGGTTGTGAGGTATACCTGACGAAAAAGTTCCGGGTATTTTTGCTGCATCAAGTCCTGTGGCTCCCATGTATGCTCCTCCTGCCCATGATTGTTCCACAGAACCTTGACTAACGGGACCTTCTTTTGTCGCAAGACCTGCACTGCCGTATCGTCAATCCTGATAGGCTCCAAATCGACTGACCGATCCGAGGCCACTGGGCCATCTGCCGAGGAAATCAGCTGCTCAGGGCGTAGCAGAGCCATTCGAAGTGAGGAGACGTGGAAGATGTCATGCAATCCTGCTAACTCCGGCGGTAGCTCCAGTCTATAGGCTAAGGGGCCGATCCGCTCCAGGATCCTATAGGGCCCCATATATCTCGGACTGAGCTTCTTCCGCCCGCGAACCCGCGAGACTCCGTGCATCGGCCGTATCTTCAAGAAAACCCGGTCTCCTACCTGGAACTCTACTTGGCGATGCCTCGCATCGTAATATTTCGCCTGTCTGCTCTGGGCTTCCAACATCCTGTCTCGGATCAATCTAATCTGAGCATCTGTATCTCCCACAAACTCCGAGCCCAGTGCCTGCGGATCCTCGTCCTGAACCCATGATAGTGGGGTTCTGCACCTCCTTCCGTACAACGCTTCGTATGGAGCCATGCCTATGCTGGACTGATGAGTGTTGTTGTATGAAAACTCGACCAGTGGTAACAATCTCTCCCAAGGCTCTCCACGGTCCAAAATACATAGTCGCAACAGATCCTCCAGTGTACGGTTAGTGCGCTCTGTCTGTCCGTCAGTCTGAGGGTGGAAAGCTGTGCCAAATGTCAACCGAGAACCCAGATGGGCCTGGACTGACCTCCATTCCCTGGATGTAAACCGCCCATCCCGATCCGAAACGATAGTCTTGGGCACCCCATGATAACGCACGAACTGCTCAATGAATCTCCGTACTAATACACTGACCGGTGTGTCCTTTGCCACTGGGATGAATCTGGCCACCTTTATCAGCCTGTCCACTATCACCCAGATCGAGTCGTTCCCCGCACGGGATCTAGGTAGCCCATGTATGAAGTCCATGGCTATATCTTCAAACTTCCACTCCGGCACTAGAAGCGGCTGCAACAAACCTGCCGGGTTCCTACACTCCGCCTTCACGAGCTGGCAGGCCTCACAATGCGTCACAAAATACGTAATATCTTTCTTCATACCCGGCCAATACATCGTCCTCTTTAGATCCTTTACCATCTTGGTGATCCCCGGGTGTACCGAATACCGGCTGCAGTGAGCCTCCGTCAAAATATCCTCCCGGATCCGTCCTCCTGCTGGTATGTAGACTCTGCCCCGGAAACACAGGAGCCCATCCCTCAAAGAGTAATCCCCTGTCGTGCCTTCCTCCAAGGCTCGGAATATCGGCTCAGCTCTCTCGTCCCGCATCTGCCCATCTCTGATGCGGTCTCGAATGTCATCAGTAGTAGCCATCGACCCCAGGTACTCCATGTACAGCTCCGGGTCATCCTCAGACACTAGCAAAATCTGCATCTCCTCGAATGATCTAATCAACTCCAAAGCCATCAGCTACGGGCCTGCTCCAGTCGTACTCGCTCTCCGGCTCAGAGCATCCGCAACCACGTTCGCCTTCCCCGGATGGTAGTGCATGGTATACTGGTAGTCCGAAAGAAACTCCACCCAGCGTCTCTGCCTGATGTTTAAGTCCTTCTGGGTGTCGACGTACTTCAGATTCTTGTGGTCGGAGAAGATATCACAATGTACCCCGTAGAGATAGTGCCGCCAGATCTTAAGAGCAAAAATGACTGCCCCCATCTCCAAATCGTGCACGGGGTAGTTCTGCTCGTGCTGCTTCAACTGACGGGAGGCATAGGCTATTACGTGCCCATTCTGCATAAGGACGGCACCCATCCCCTGATAGGAAGCATCTGCATACACCTGGAATCCCTCCTTCCCTGATGGAAGAGCAAGGATGGGAGCCGAGGTGAGACGATCCTTCAGCTCCTGGAAGGCAGATTCGCATCGCGACGTCCAAATACAAGGGGACTCCTTCTTCGTCAGAGACGTAAGAGGGAGGGCAATCTGAGAGAACCCCTTTACGAACTTCCGGTAGTAACCGGCAAGTCCCAAGAAACTTCGAACATCCATGGCCGACTTTAGTGGTGGCCAATCCCGTACTGCCTGGATCTTTGCCGAATCCACTGCCAGACCTGCTCCACTGATGACATGGCCCAGAAAGGCCACCTCCTTTAGCCAGAACTGGCACTTGCTGTACTTGGCATACATCTCGTGCTCACGCAGCTTCTCCAAGGTCAAGGCTAGATGTCTCGCGTGCTCCTCCTCCGTCCTTGAATAGATGAGAATGTCGTCGATGAATACAATGACAAAGATGTCCAGATACTCCTCGAACACCTGATTCATCAAAGTCATGAATGCGGAGGGTGCATTCGTGAGCCCGAACGGCATCACGGTAAACTCGTACAAGCCGTATCTGCTGCTGAAGGCCGTCTTCGGGATGTCCACCTCCCGAATACGGAGCTGGTAGTATCCTGACCTCAGATCCAGCTTTGAGAACCAATGAGCTCCCTCCAGCTGATCAAAAAGCTCGTCTATCCGTGGTAAAGGATAAGTATTCCGGACTGTCAACCTGTTCAGAGCCCGGTAATCGATGCACAGTCGAAGGGTCCTGTCCTTCTTCTTAACGAACAGCACCGGAGCTCCCCACGGTGATGAGCTAGGCCGAACGAACCCGGCCTCCACTAACTCCTGAAGCTGACTTCGGAATTCCACCAACTCCTTTGGGGCCATTCGATAGGGCGCTCTGGATACCGGCTTAGCCCCCGGTACGAGCTGAATCTGAAAGTCCTTCTCTCGGTACGGGGGTAACCCTGGTAGCTTCTCTGGAAATACGTCGGTGAAGTCCCGCACTACCGGAATTTCTGCAATGGAATCCTTGGCTACGACCGCCTCAAAGAGGACCTGATAAACCTCTTCCCCCTGCAGGTGGGCCTTAACGGCCTGCACAGACGATAGTAAAGTACGGGGTGCTGATATAATACCTTCGATAACAATGAAGGAGTCGTCGTGCCTCACGGTGATCCTCTTCGCCACGCAATCGATCTGGGCATGGTTCCAGTACAGCCAGGTCATGCCCAGAATCAGGTCGTAATCTGGCATCCTCAAAACCGTCGCTGGTGCCTCAAACGCCTTTCCGCCGATCCTCGCTTCCATATCACAATGAGTAGAGGTCAATATCTCTGATCCATCGGGTAGGTGCACCCTCAGCATCTTCCCGGTGCTTAGCTCCACTCCTACCAGTCCTTTCACGAAATCCTCCGACACGAATGATTGCGACGCACCAGTGTCGAAGAGGGTGTGAGCGGGCTTGCCGCTCACGAATACTATGCCTGGGGTAATTAAATGTCTTAGTATTCTTATTGTAGTTTATCTTCTCTTAATTTCTAACCAGGTTATGTTTAAAATAGTAGTTTATATGAGGAAAATCTGAAAGGTACTGCCATACCTGTGATAACCTGCTCCGGGTTCCGAGGCTGTGTCAGGTCTAGAGCATACACCTGCTCTCTCTCTGGCCTACGACCTCGATCCTGAAATCCTCGTCCTCGGTCCTGTCCTCGTCCGCCAAACTGTCGGGGAGGTGGAGCGCCCTGATGTGCTGGTGGGGGTGCTCGCCCCACAGGGCAGTTCCGCTTGATATGCCCCAGCTGGTTACACTGATAGCATATCGGTGGCTGCCCTGCCATCCTTGGCATTTCCAGCATCTGTATAGGCTGGGGAGCCAATACCCCCTGAGTCCTCTGCTCCTGCCCAAGCTCCTGATGAGGTTGATCCCCGTTCCTTCTCTCTCCGATAACCTGGCCCCGAGGACGGTCTCTACGACCTCCAATCACTGAATCATCAGCCGGTCTCTTCCGATTCTTCACTGTAAGCTGATCCGCCTCTCTCTTCTTAGCCATCTCCAGAATCCTGGCCAGACTCCCCTCTAAAACGAAAAGGAGGGCCTGCCTCATGTCATCCTACAGCCCCTTATAAAACCTCCGGGCGTAGCCAGCATCGTCTAACTGGTAAGCGTCCGCATAACGGGCCAGGTGAGTGAACTCCTGATAGTACTCCACCACAGTCCTGTTCCCCTGCCTCAACCGCAGGAACCTATCCTCCAGGTCATCTCTCGCCGACTGAGGTACAAAATGTCCCAAGAGCGCTGCTCTGAACTCCTCCCAAGTAATATCAGCATAGTCCATCCCTGCAAAGGTGGTGTCCAGCTGAGATTTCCACCATCTCTTTCCGTGTGACTCTAAGCAGGAGACTGTCAAAGCGACTGCCTCCTCCGTGGGGCATCGAATCCCTGCCAGCATCTCATAAATGGTGTCCAACCACTCCTCCGTACGTACTGCAGACTCCGTCCCCTGGTAGGATGGAGGGGAAAGTCCTCGGAAGACCGTCATCCAATTGGCCCCGGGGTTTGGCTGTGGGGCCGGGGCTTGCTGAGCTCTGAAGGCCTCCAGGATGGCCGTCAGTGTTTGCCCCATCTCCGTCTGCTGGAACGGAACGGGTGCTGGCGGAGTCGGGACCATATTCGGAGCCTGAGGTGTCCCCTGCTGCGATGTAGGGTTCGTCGCAGGCTACAAGCAAAAATTCCATTTGTTAGAGAGCGAATGAATGGAATTTAAGAAGAGTTATGATGGACTTTCACATGTGATTTCCCTTATGGGCACACCACTGCTTCCGCTGCTAGTTTGTCGGCAAACTAAGCTCGCACGGGGGTGGCCCAAGGTTTTTGTGGACTACTTCTCTTTCGATCGAGGTTTCGCTCTGATACCACTTGTAAGACCTCCTTTTTTTTTCTTTTTCAACCACCGGGTTCTTAGCCCAGAATTGCCGCTTTGCGGTGGCACCGACATCTCGGGAAGGCAACCACTACAAAACGCCAATTCTGCCGGCCCTTTTCGATCACAAGAGAGAGAAGTATTTATACATAAAATGTAAATAATTCCACAGAAACATGTAAATAAAAGTGAATCATATCCAGTCCATCAATACATAACAACAGGTAAAATAGATAAACGGGCTCGAGCCCAGTACATCAGAGTCCTCACTACAAGTCGCTCATCGCGGAAGCTAAGAAAATGCTAATCACTCACGGAGCTGGTCGCAGGTGCACCGGTGCTAGACTGTCCCACCTCCATGCGCACCATACTCCGCTGGTGCTGGTCCCTGTCTCCCATCCGGAGCTCCTGTAATGTTTGGTTCGAAAACCATTAGTCATAAAGACTAAGCCCTATCATCCCCTACCCCTCCCACCACGGCTCCTAAGCACCGAGCGGAGAGGAGGAAAGGGAAGCTACAAAAGTGGAGAATAGACAAGCAAGTGACGGTGGACCTAACTAGCAAGTTATATCAGGTGGACAGTATAAATGTTGTAATAGGTAGAACAATTAATAAGTAGCAATTTATTTAAAAAAAGGGCAGCTAGAGAACAGTAAGTAAACAACAAGTAAATAAGTATGTAACCTTAACTTATATGAATGCCCATACAAACTTATAAGTTAAGGGATCTTCTGCAAAGCTCCCATCGTATAAAAAGTCCCATACCGATTTATACGTTGGGGTGTCGGTTGTATGCAAATATGAGTGTAGTGATATGATATGTCATGATTCATGCAAGTGCAACTCACGCACACGACTCTATGCGCACAGACCTTTAGTTCCCCCTGTTCGGGCAGCTAGCTTCACTCCCAGGAACCTCCGTAGTGGCAAACGGAGACAGTGGGTCGGGCACCCCACTCCTAGGCGGGCATCCACACTACCAGGCCTAGCCCTCCCGTACGCCCCTAGAAGAACACAACCTAGAGTATCCGCGTACTGCTGCTGGATGTACCCTCCAGACTTTCTTTGGCTAAGTGTCCCATACCGCCGAGTCAGCGTACCGATGTCGGTGTGAACGACGATCAGGTACCGAAGACCCACCACCTTTATACTATACTCCAACCCACGAGCCCGCGGCCCCCCGGACAGTCCTGTCCGTGCATCTACCTTCAGAGCTACTGTCTGATGGCAAGTAATCCTATAATTCTACTTTCCTAGCTGCCGGGGAGTGAGTGTGTGCAACCCTAGTTATACTAGTTACTCTTTTAATTTATTATTCCTATGGTTTACGTTAGCCCAGGACTGCCCCCGGTATACCCCGTGAAGGGCTCTCAAGGGGCACTAGGAACCAAGACGGCGGCATTACGGCCCGAAGTTCCCTTTCGCAAGGCACTTATTATTATTGGTTGATCTCCCTTAACCCGATCCTCTTTTAGTTACTTTAGTTCTAACCCTAGAGTATTAAGGCTCTTCCTCTTCTTCCCGGGATGGACGATCTTTCGTCGTTCCCGTACTCCCTCATTCCAACAAGTCTCCCAATGATGAACTCGATCCTAGTTTGCCCTACCAACCATCAACTATCAAAATTCTGTGGCTTTACTATATGCAGACCATCCTAAACTATATGAGGTACCCAAGGGGAGGTACACCAAATCATCTTCCAAATCTCCTATAATATTTACTGGAGGTCTACCATATCATACTTTGTCTAAATCCAGAAACTTATAATTTTCCTAATTAATCTGATATTTATTTAATTTTCTCAAAGGACGTGCCACGGGTCATTTTAAACATGAACTACATGATCTTCCTAAGTAATGGCTACTCAAAAATCATGATCATTAAATAACAGCAAAATAACCTCAAATACAAATTCTCAGAATTTTATAGAAAGTATTTAACCTCTAAATAATTTATTTAGTATAATCATATTAAATCTACGTAGTGAAGGAAGTACTGAAATTATTCATCTAAAAATTATGAAAAAATCACTAGTCAGTGGTATGATGTATAAAAGATCTTTGTGCAGAGAATCATAATTTTACTAGCTTGCTAACCACCACTAAAGATTTAATCAAATAATCAAGGTAAAACATACTTAATGAAGCGAGCCTTAGAATTAATCTTCCAAAAATCCAATAAAAATTCACAGAGATTTAGAATCATAATAAACGTTCTTTGCTTAAGTTTCATCACTTTCCAGTGAGTGTGTATTCCCTAATAAATTTTCTAAGCAAATCATACAACTACTAAATCATTAAAGGAAGTATCCAAAATAATGAACATAAAATTCATAGAAAAATATCCAGAGTGGTACCATCCCTATAATTCACTCTCCCCAAATCTCACCACTTTTCAATATGATTTAGTGTCATTTCCTATCTCTACAAGTTTTGCGCCCTAAACTAGGGTTAGACTTTCAGGTATCCCAACGGTCTCCAAATCTACTAAGATTTCGACCAGAGAACTATATTGGCCCTATGGTTCTCTTCACCCAATTTCGGGTCAATCCAAGGTCGTTTGACCACATGACCTTCACAAACCACCAAGATCCATCCTTAGGGTTTGGCCTTGCTCCTTAGGGTAAACTTACCCCGATCCACCTCAAACTCCATGAGGGGGTGCTAGAGAATATTACTAGCCAGTGGTAAAAATCTCAGCCTCTGTTGAGGTGATCTGACCACTCAAATCTCAAAAGTGCACTTTTAACCTAAGACCCCGTATTAGGGCAAAACTTAGGATTGATCATTTCTAGTCCAAACCATCTACAAATGAGATGGAAAATTATACAGAACCTTATGGTGACCCCAGGGAGCACTCACCAAAGTTTGGGAGGGTTTGGAAATTATTTAACTATCTAATTAAATTTGGCTAGGATTATTGAATTTTTCTAAAAACTATAGAAAAATATTCTCCAAAAATTCTCATTTTTGGATAGCACCTAGATATATGTAAGATTAGACCACACCCCAAATTTCAAGTCATTTGGATGACTGAATTGGAGTGGGGAATTTTTCTAAGGTCAAGGCAGCCCTCTGGATAGACCTCACCAAAAAGGGCGCTGTGGTCTAACCAGGATTCCAAATCGAGTGAAATTAATTTTGAATTAAAGTAGACGTCAAGGGCTACACTTCCTATGTTGATTATTGTTCCTGTAGGAGCCTCTAGGTATTTTTCCCAATTTATTTAACAAGACAGATTTTTCATTCAGAAATTATTTAAAAAAAAAATAGAATTTATTCCTCATGCCACTGTTCATCTTCTTCAACAGCCCGAACCAGAGGCCTAAAAACCTAATATCCTGTAGCTTTTACAAGCTATTTCCCGACCATCCAGCCATCTCCCTGGCCGGCCACCACCACCACCACCTCCGTTGAGGCGAGGGCTATCGTCGGGCGGCGGCACAGCCGCCGGAGAGGCGGTTTCCGGCGAACCCGCCACCATGAAATTTTCGGAAAACCACAAATACGCTCACCCGATCTGGCTCTTTTGAGCCCGATATCTCTCCTAACGATTCCTAAGATCTATCCGCAGAAGAAGAGGGAGGGGAGGACCTTGTTCGCGGGTTGAAGGCGTGCAGAGCGTCGGGAAGCCATTTGCGCGGTGGTGGCGTCGCCGGAAATTCTTCAACAGCAAGGGGGAAGTCTGAAACAGTTTGAGGGAGTGTAACCTTTTCCTCTTGCTCTTAGGAATCTTTTATAGATCAGCAAATGGGGAGGGGAAAGGGTGAAACGTTGGAGATGAAATGCTGGCGGCCATTAATAACACCCTTATGACGTTTCGGTTATGACGAATGGCAGTTGAAAAGTTGGAGATGAAGAGGTGTTTGCCAGGTGGCAATTTCCTATTGGACCCACTTTTCCTTAATTATTAACATAATTAAAGTAGGGAACGACCCATAAATACTCTTGATTTTCATCACCACAGTCAGAATTTACTAAGGCGTCGGTTACCGAAATTTCCAGTGTGGCTGACGTTTCGGCCTTGGTCACGGGCGTGACACATAGGTCACGGGCGTGACAGGCCCGGTTAGCAGTTCTGGGTTCGACGATCGTCGAACTGAGATCGTCGATCGTCGAAGGGTGGTCACGGGCGTGACACATGGGTCACGGGCGTGACCGGCCTGGTGACCCATTCTGGTTCGACGACGTCGAACTGACATCGACGATCGTCGAGCGTGTCACGCCCTATATCACGGGCGTGACATTAAGTGTCACGGGCGTGACAGACCATGAGGCAAATTCCGCATCCGACGATCGTCTAACTGAGATCGACGATCGTCGAAGGAGTCACGCCCAAGGTCACGGGCGTGATATCTGGGTCACGGGCGTGACAGGGCTGGGTTGGAAATGCTGCGCCCGACGATCGTCTCCCAGAGATCAACGATCGTCGAATGAGTCACGCCCTAGGTCACGGGCGTGACGGGTCAGTCACGGGCGTGACCAACCCATGACCCGAAATCTTGGTCGGTTATTTCAAGCTTTGGACTCCCTAGGGTTCTACCACAACCAACCGACTCCTAGGGGTCTAGCCGGAAATGGGATGTTACAAAAACTATCATAGTGGAAGTCAAGGCCCTCCACATCTCAGCCTGTGGATGACTATTATCAAAAGAGGAAGTCATCAAGGAAGGATAGGAGCAGGTATAAGCCTAGCAAATCTTCAACATCAATGATAGTTTGCTACTGCTGTAATAGGCCTGGACATATTGTGGTTGAGTGTCTAGACAAAAGAAAGGAGTCTGCTGATAAAATAAAGACTCAACAAAAGAGCAAGAAGGAGAAATCCTTTGTTGTTAAGAAGGAGAAAAGCTTGACAGACCAATCAACTTCAGAGTCTGAATCTGAAGCTGAGGCATACATTGGTCTTTATGCAGCTGATGAAGAAGATGAGTTTATGCAATTGCTGAACTCTATCTATGAATAAGAAGACCATCAGTGCATTGGACTGATGGCTGTATCAGAAGAATACAAGTAACAGGATCAGCCTGGTCCTAGTAAGGTACAATGATTTTCTAGTAATTCAGATTGTAGTACTGGCACAGAGTCAGCTACATCTGCATCAAGTGATGTGGATGGGTCTGAGTCTGAAGGTGATATTCATCAGCTGATAAATGAATATGAGGACTTATTGCAGGCACTAAAGAAAAGCAAAAATCTGGCCAAAACTTAGGCTAAGGAAATTGCAGATCTTAAAATGGCTGCATCTGACTTAGAGAAAGAGTTGGATCAAAAATTGAATGAGATTGCCAAACTGAAAAATATATCTATTATTCAGATGGGCACAATCACATACAAAAATGATCTAATTAAAAGTCTGGAAGCAAGACTTCAAAAGGAAAAAGATTTGGTGGCTAGTTATTCCAAGCCAAAATCAAGTTTTACCCTTAATAGATGAGTTTGTGGCTCAAAAGGGTAAGGCTTGAATAGGCTTTAAGGGTAACACCAGGGCTATACAATTCAAGAGAAAGGGCAAAGCCTCAGTCCTGCCACTGAATTTTAAAGTCCCTGTAGTTTTTAGAAAGGTACAAGTGCTTTCTAACAAGTATGACTTTGAGAATACTCATGGTCATAGTAAGACTGAAGTTCTGAATGACAAGGGTGGTTATGTCAATAAGAAAGCTCATGTTCATAAACCCCATGTTCTTAAGAAAATAGTGGGTGTAGCTGCAGTAGTACCATCATAATACAAAAGATTTGATGTCAACCAGACTGTCAAGAATGTATCTAAAAATAGATACAACAAGTATGAATGCTGGTGCTATGGCAAGACAGGTCATTATGCAATAGATTGCTGGCACAACACTAGTGTCAGGAAGAACAACAATCTACCTGTTAGAAGAGCAGCAGGTAGATTTGGTAAGTATGAAGCTAACTTGAACCAAGGACCCAAGACTTACTTGGGTTCTAAGGAGAGGTAATTCTTTATTACAGGTGAGTCCAAGTCACCATACCCCTATATGGTACTTGGACAGTGGATGTTCCAGGCACATGGCTGGAACAAAGTGATTGCTGAAGGAGTACTTACCTATCATAAATGGGCCTAAAGTAATCTTTGGTGGATCTGAAAAAGGAATCATAAAAGGATTTGGTAACATTTCTAGTAAGCAGATTACTATCACTCAAGTGGCCTATGTGAAGGGTTTGAAACACAACCTTATAATCATAAGTCAGCTGAGTGATTTAGGATATGACATTTCATTTGTTAATAATGGATGTCATATCAAAAGGTCAAGTGATTTAAAGGTCATTTTGACAGGATATAGAAAAAGGAATGTGTACTGTCTTAATTTTGAGTGTGAGAACAAAGGTTCTCCTATTTGTCTTGTAGCTGATGAGAGAGCCTCTCATTGTGTCAAATGGCAGAAGAGGCTGGCCCATCTTAACTACAAAACTATTGGCCAACTCTTTAGCAAAGAGTTAGTAAGGAATGGTCCAAAAGTTAAGTGCATAAAGGATGGGATATGCTCAGCTTGTCAAAAAGGAAAGCAGACAAAATCCTCCTTTCATAGCCTTGAAAACAAGGATTCAGTGAGGTGTCTATACCTCTTACATATGGATCTATTTGGTCCTATGCCACTTCATAGTCTAGGTTGGAAGGTCTACACTTTTGTGGTGGTAGATGACTATTCTAGATATTCCTGGGTGTTCTTTCTGAGACAAAAATCAGAAACCCCAAGTGTTTTGTACAGCTTTGTCAAGCAAATTAAGAATGAACTTGATAGTACAGTGGTCAAAATCAGAAGTGACCATGGCACTGAATTTCAATCTGAGAGTATGACAAAACTGTGTGAAGAATTTGGGATTTTTAGATAATTCTCCTCACCTAGAACACCACAACAAAATGGTATTACTGAAAGGAAGAATAGAACATTGATTGAGGCTGGTAGAACTCTATTGAGTGACACTTCTCTCCCAGAGTATTTCTGGGCTGAGGCAGTAAACACTGTATGTCATGTGATCAATATGGCATCTATCACAAAAAACAACAAAAAGACTCCCTATGAGATCATGAAGGGTAGAAAACCAAACTTATCCTATTTTAGGATCTTTGGTTGCAAGTGCTATGTCCTTAACAATGGCAAGTCTTATTTAACTAAGTTTGCTGCCAAATCCCAAGATGGGATATTTGTTGGGTATAATAACAATAGTAAGGCTTATAGAGTCTACAACTTGATTACTCAAGTTATAGAAGAGTATGTACATGTTGTCTTTGATGAAACAAGACTGATTAATAGTGAGTTGCCTTGTAGCTCATGCAGTTCTATAAGTATTAATGAGAAAATGGACAAGCTTACCATTACAGAAGAAACAATAGAAGAGCGGGAAGTGGAAAATTGTGGCTACTGTCCAGGTGGAGTACATGACTCTCTAGATTAGGATGTACACCAAGAGGTGTAGCATATTGAAGAGACTGGAGGTGTTCAACCAGAAGATAATCTACCTCCAGCTGTTAGACACTTAAAGGATCATCTAGCAAATCGTATAATTGGTGACCTAAGACATGGAGTGCAAACCAGAAGCAGGAACTTGAACATAGTGCTTTGCTCAAGCTTCCTATTCAACAGGAGCCAAAGAAATTTAAAGAAGCTATTCTAGACCCATATTGGATTGATGCCATGCAAGAGGAGCTGAATCAGTTCAGAAGGTGCAAGGTCTGGGAGTTAGTTCCTAAACCAAAAGACCACAACATCATTGGAACAAAGTGGATCTTTAGGAACAAACTGGATGAGAATGGAATCATTGTGAAGAACAAAGCAAGACTTGTTGCAAAAGGATACAGGCAGGAAGAGGGTATTGACTTTGATCAAACCCTTGCCCCAGTAGAAAGACCAGAAGTAATTAGGATGTTCCTTACCTATGCAGCATATCAAGGCTTTAAGGTATTCCAAATGGATGTAAAATCAACATTCTTAAATGGAAATCTAAAAGAAGAAGTCTATGTAGAGCAGCCCTCAGGTTTTGTTGATACTCTTAAACCTGATTATGTTTATAGACTTAGGAAAGCTTTATATGGGTTAAAGCAAGCCCTAAGGGCTTGGTATGAAACCCTGTCTACTTTCCTTATTGGGAACAAATTCTCAAGGGGGAAAATAGACAATACTCTATTCCTAAGGGAATCCAAAGGTAAGATAATCTTAGTCCAGATTTATGTAGATGACATAATATTTGGGTCTACAGAAAACAACCTTTGCAAGAAGTTTGCTAAACTTATGCAAGAGAAGTTTAAAATGAGCAACATGGGGGAACTTAAGTTCTTCTTGGGCCTTCAAGTAAGACAGATAAATGATGGCTTGTCCATATCCCAGTCTAAGTTCACCAAGGAGTTAATTAAGAAGAATGGTATGGAATCATCCTCCACCATGAGAACTCCTATGGGAACAAGTATGCCTATATGCAAAGATGATGCGGTAAACCTGTAGATGATTCTTTGTATAGAGGAATAATTGGCTCTCTTCTATATCTAACTGCTAGTAGACCAGACATTATGTATGTAACATATGTTTGTGCTAGGTACCAATCATGCCCTAAAGAATCTCATTACACTGCAGTAAAAAGGATTTTGAGATACCTAAAGGGCACACCTAATCTAGGCCTTTGGTACCCTAGGAATGGAGATTTTCTACTGACAGGTTATTCAGATGCAGACTTTGTAGGTTGCAAAGAAGATAGAAAAAGCACAACAGGCACCTGTCAATTTCTAGGAGGAAGATTGGTGTCTTGGAGTAGTAAGAAGCAGACTAGTGTGGCAATTTCCACAGCTGAGTCTGAATATGTGGCAACAGGAAGTTGCTGTGCACAGCCGTTGTGGATTCAACACCAGCTAGAAGACAATGGTATTCAGGTAAGTAGAACACCTTTGTTTTGTGATTCTACAAGTGCAATTTCTATTGCTAATAATCCTGTTTCACATAGTAGGACTAAGTATATAGAAATTAGATACCATTTTCTTAGAGAACATGTAGAGAAAGAGGACATCTCACTACTATTTGTCAAAATAGATTATCAGATTGCAGATATGTTTACTAAGCCTCTAGATGAAACTAAATTCAATAAATTTAAGATTGAAATAGGAATGTTGAACATATATTAGTCTAACAAATTTGGCTAAGTAAATCTTTGTCAACACATTCAGAGAAGTGATGTCGACACTTCAGTAATTCTGTGTCGACACATCCAGAGAAGTGGTGTCGACACTTTAATTAGTGGTGTCGACACAACAAGAGTAATGGTGTCGACACTTCAATAAATTGTGTCGACACTTGCAATAAGAGTCGACACAAAATTTCTGATGAACTACTAAGTATGTCCAGTGTCGACATATCATCAATTGGTGTCGACACATAGTAGTTAACGCCGTGGTCGAGACAATAGAAGTATGTGTCGACACTTCTCAACAGTGTCAACACTTTTAGACAATTTTGCCTGCCTTTTGACCTTCTTGGTTTAGAAGGGTATAAATAGATCGAGAACATATTCTGTCGACACGCTCTCTAGATTTTCGAGACTAAACCCTTGTGTCGACAAACTCTCTTCTCTCAATTCAAGTTTTCTCTCCATTCTAATGGCGCCAACGATTGAAGATAATATTAACGAAGGGTATGAGGTGGTTCACCACGCCTTTACTGATGCGGAGTAAGAGATTAAAGGAGTCATTACACTGTTTGCTGAAAGTGGTTTGGAGTTTCTGATATCCGAGCATACCAAGATTTGGAAGAAGGAGGTTTTTGAGTTCTATACTGCAGCAACAGTAGACTCGACTGGATTAAATATTAAGTCAGCAGTTCATGAAGAAAGAGTCAAACTATCCTTGAAAAGTTTAAGAAAATTTTTTCATCTTCCAAGAACTCTGGATGAAGAAGAGGTACCGATATCAAGAACAAGGGAGGCACTACAATGGTGTGGATTGGATCCCACCATGAAGATTGGATCAGCAATAAACAGGAAAGGGATGAATCTGCAAGGTAAATTCCTTTCAGAAGTGGTTGGAAAAGTGGTTCTGTGTAAGCTAGGGTGACATGATATGATTTCAGCCTATATGTTCAGCCTTATGACAAGGATAATCTTCACACTCAACACAGAATGGTCTGTAGTACTTCTTGAGAAGATTAATGAAAGCATCAAGAAGCCTAATTTGGCTAAAATAATGAGTCTATACTTGGCTGGAGCCATTCCAAAAGTACTGAACCAGATTCCTGGTTCTAAAATCAATCATATGAGAAGAATGGACATCAGGATCATCTCAAGATGAGAAAGAGTCCAAACAAAGGACTTACCTGATATTGCAAGCCAGGAAGTTGCTGAGAAATCTCCTGAACAGGACCTTACTGAGACTGCACAAGTGTAAAAGGAAACAGTTAGTGCACAGGTGCAGGGGGAGCTACAAGTACAGGACCTGACTGAGAATACACAAGTGTAGGGGGAGACAGTTACTGCACAGGTTCAAGGGGAAGAGAGAATTCACTTGGCAAGTGAAATGGATTCACAATCTATTCTTGAGACACCTCATGTCAACAGCCCAGCACTAGATGTGATCATGGAGGATACATCTGTAGTTGATGATGCTCCTAAGACAGCTGTATCACTAGTTCACACTCAACAAGAGTTCACTCTGGAAGAACTGTTTCCTGACATAGAGGAAGCAGCAGATGAGGGGGAGCAGGTTAACATTGAGGGGGCACATCATAGGACTGAAAAGGAGCTACCTCCTAGTCTTAAAGAAAGAGTTAATATTGCCAGTACTTCTGCTTCAGAGGATGAGGAGATTGCAAGTATCAAGAAAAGAAAACTGATGGTTTTCAAGAGGAGAAGCCAGAGCTATAAGAAGGCTTTGCAAGCTACTGCTTCACAACCAGCCCTAGAGACTTATTACAGCTCATTAATGGTGGCTTTGCAAGTTAAATTGGATGAGAAAAGAATGGCTCTTGAGAAATATGTGGATGAAAGCCATAAATAACTTCAATCTGAACTAGCTCAGGATATCAAATCCATCAAATTTGAAGTTAATCTTCATAAGAAAGAGATGACAGATTGTTTCCATAAGGGGGGCAATGCTGTAATATTTCTGGCTAACCAACAAGCAGAAGTTAAGAAACAAGTTGATGATATTGCTATCAAACAAGGCTATGTCCTTGAAAATCAGATTAGGATGAATGATAACCTGACTGAATCTCATAATGAGATAGTCACTGAAGTAAAGCAAACATTTATTGCAATGACTGAAGAAAGGGCTAAGGAGAAAGAGGAATTTGATCAGAAGCTACAGGAAGCCTTGGATTCCTTTAAAACAGCTATTACTACTTCTCAGAAAACAATTTCTGATCAGCTTCTAAAGTTAAAAACATTTTTTAAAGATGGTGTCAATTTTCTTGATGGCCAAATAAGATTTCAAAAAGATGACTTAAGGGATCACATTGTAAGAGAAGTCATAAAGGGGGTGAGAGTGTTAGTCAATGCTGGCTCAGATCATGCAAAATGGATATATAATAGCATCAGAGCCACTCTTGGATATCCACCCCTTTGTGATGATGAAAATGTTACAGAATTTAGTGTGCAACCTGCTTATGCTAGAGGTGATCAACCTGAAGTTTCTCAGATCATATACCCTCAAGCAGATTTTGATATGATTCAACAATAGGTTCAGACAATGTACAGTCCTCCACAGGATGTTGAAAATGTCATTATAGAGAAAGTGGAAATGCAAGAAGCTTCCTTTAAAGCTCAGCAGGAAGCTCAACTTTCAAAGAAAAGATTCAAAGAACAGGCTGAGTTAAAGCCTGATTTTGAGCAGTGGAGCCCCACTTCAAGAAATATAATTTTGACTAGCTGGAAAGCTGTGAAAGATCAAGTTCATGAAAGGGGAAAGTGCTATAATGAATAGGACTAGCAGAAGTATGAGGCAAGACAGGAAGCCATTGTGCAACATAGAAGAAAAGCTAAGATTGGGAAGCTACCTCTTAATGCTCAGGAGCCTAGCAAGTACTTTCCTAAGCCTTTTGATTATTTTGAAAGGCAAAGGATTAAGGCTGAAGTTCAGAAAAAGGCAGAGTTGAAAGGAAAAAAGCCTATTGATAATGCAGAACCTCCTGTGCAAGCTCAGATTAAGCCAGGAAAAGGCATAGACATTAGGGAGCCTGATCAGCCTTAGGATAGATTTGCTAAATTTTGCAATGAATAATATAATTTTTAGTTTTTAAAAGAAATCTATGTAATCAGTTGTTAAGAAACTTTTTGTTAATATAAACTAAACAATGTTTCATGTTCATTCAAGTTGCATTCTTATTCTGTGATGTGATTTTGATATATGTTTTGTTTATAAGTTTCCCTGTCATATAATGCTTATATACATCATAATGTTTGTTTATTATAAGTGGTGTATATCATTGACTAAAGAGTTATGACTTCTCCAAATAGGGGGAGATTGTTGGGTACATTGGAAAATGTGTACCTGATTTTGAGAAGCCTCACTTAGCTCAATGATATACATAAAAGTGTATTTGATGTTATTTTGAGTTTATATGTGCAGGTTAAGTATTGGCTAAAATGCAGAAAAAGTTTCTAAGTCCATGTGTCGACACTTAAGGAAGTCTGTGTCGACACTTGGAGAAGCAGTGTCGACACTAGAAGAAACTGTGTCGACACACAGAAGATTTAAGTCAACATCAAATGTGTCGACACCGGGAGGCAGTGTCGACACACAGAAGTATTAGTCGACATCAACTGTGTCGACACCTGGAGGCAGTGTCGACACACAGAAGTATTAGTCGACATCAACTTTGTCGACACCTGGAGGCTGTGTCGACACACAAATTCTGAGACTATATCAACTGTGTCGACACACAGGACTTGTGTCGACACTCAGTAGAGTTTCAACAATGTTGATTGCTGTGTAGTGAAGAAGTGTCTATGTCAACATAAAGAGGCAGTGTCGACACATTCTATAGATGTAGTGTCAAGAAGCTGTGTCAACACCAAAGGAGTTATGTCGACTTCACCAAAGCTTGTGTCGACACTTTATCTACTTGTGTCGACACGTAATGATAATCAGTCTCGACGCTTTGCTGACAAAGACAAAGGATCAAGAACTAACTGGAGACTTGACAGCTGTGCATTCCAACAAGTTTACTGAAGCTGTATGACTTGTCAGAAGTTGGTTAGAAACCGGATTAGCCGGTTACCATGGATGAAGTATATATATATAGATGGATTCCGTCAAATCAAAGATGATGAACAACAACAACAACAGGCACAACTATTGAAGTATTGATCATTGATCAAGAAAGTGCACGTCACACTGAACAAGATTTTTGTGAGAAGATCTAAGGAGAATTCAAGCAAGAATTCTGAAGAAACATCATAAGTTCTGAAGAGTGAGAGAGATCTTTAGCTATTGAAGTTAAGGTGGAGACATTTACAAGTCTCCTACGAAGCAGATCTTGAACTATCTGCTAAGAAGGATTTAGATTTATTTTTGGATTCTAAGAAGTAAGCTGGCAGTCAGTCGACTTCAAAGGAGATCAACCCTACTGAGTTCAGATTCAAGAAGCTTTGAAGAAAGCTAAGAACAGGTTGATTTCAGCCATCAGTCTTATCAAGAAACTGATTAAGAAACCTCTTATCCCTTCTCTCTCAATAAGGGTAAGAGTCCATCTAAACACTGATCAAATTTTGTAGGATCTTTTCATAGATCTAAGTTGTAAGCCTATATTATAAAGGCTGAGTGTAGGAGATATAGATCTCTGAGTGGTATGGCTTTTGAGCCCGAGTGTAGGAGAAATTTTTCTCTGAGTTGTAGGCCTTATGGCAAGGCTGAGGTAGGACTGTTAGCCTGAGTTGTAGGAACCTTATAAGGTTCTGAGTTGTAGGAACCTTTCAGGGTTCTGAGTTGTAAGATCTGTGGATCTGAGAAGAAGGAAGAAGTTAGGCCGAATCTAGCACACTGCTAGATAGGTGAAGGGGGAAAGTGGATGTACCCAGACCTTTGGGAACCACTATAAACCTGTGTGCAATCTGTGATGTGTGTGTGATTGTAATTTCTTTGTTGTGATTGCTGTAGAATAGTTAGATTCTATTTTAAGATCTGGAAAAATATTCTGCCTTAATTAAAAAAGGAAAAGAACCTATTCACCCCCCCTCTAGGTGTTTGGGTTATCTTGAAATTTATTCTATCAGGCGTGTCCAGAGTCATGTCCTTCTCTGTGTTTGCACGACCTGTGTCGATTGTTGAACATGGGCTGGGACACGGGCGTGCCCTGGCCGGGACGCGACGGTTTCCTGTGTCGCTTGAGGAACTGATGAGTATAAAAATATACAATTTTGTATAGTATTAATTTTGAATATTTATAAATAAAACCTTAGTTTATATATATATAACTAATTATTTTTGTTATATTTTTTTTATGTTTTATATTTATTTTCTAAGTTTTTCTAAAATTTTATATTTTTTACTTAGGTCACGCCCCTAGGTCATGCCCCTAGGTCACACCCCTAGGTAACGCCCGTGACCTAGGGCGTGAC
Source organism: Platanthera zijinensis (assembly GCA_039513925.1). Classification (NCBI taxonomy): domain Eukaryota; kingdom Viridiplantae; phylum Streptophyta; class Magnoliopsida; order Asparagales; family Orchidaceae; genus Platanthera; species Platanthera zijinensis. The sequence continues at coordinate 101,324,252 of CM077083.1, forward strand.
AGCCATGTTTAACTCCTTTTATTTTCTATTTTCGTTATTTAGGAAAATCGGGAAAACTGATGGAAACGTCTATGACACGCCCATGTCCCAATGAGACACGTCCGTGACCGATGTTTCCAGCAAGATGCCGCGCTGGCACCACGCCCCGTGTTGCCAGATGAACCGACTACCAGTCACGCCCGTGAACGAATCCAACACGCTCGTGCCCGCACCGATGTTAGCCTATTTCTAGCAAGATGCCGCTTTGTCGCCACACCTCGTGCCGCCTAATGACCCGACTGCCAAACACGCCCGTGACACAATTCGACATGCCCGTGACCTGATGAAGTTCTATCCAAAGTTCCGCCTAGCTCGACACATGTCTCGACACGCTGCCCGACATGCTTGTGACCTTATCACGCCCACCCGACACGCCCGTGACCAGGGGCATGTCGTTTCAATTTTTTTTTCTATAAATAGAGGGGCAGGGCTTTGTGAAATTATTCGAACACAAACAACTTCCTTAAGAACTTTTAGGACTCCCCAGCTCTCTGACAAGGAACTGGTAGTAGCTTTCAAGTATTCTAAGTTCTGTAAGTTGTAATTTTTTCAGCTTTCTTTTCAGCTTTGTAGGAAGTTTTAATAACTTTTTGAATATATAAATTAGAATGTTTTAATTTCTATTCTGAGTACTTTAAAATTTTATTTTCTGTTTTAGTTTACTTTATTTTCTCATACTATCCCGAATGAAAGGCGAAGCTCTGCTTATGTCCTGGATTAAGATAGCGTGAAACTGATTTCAAAACTATTTTTTCAAATCCTTATTATTTCATACTATCCCGAATGAAAGGCGAGGCGAAAGTCTATGACTTGGATTAAGATAGTGTGAAAGCTTTTCAATTGTTTAGATTTTACTACCCTATCCCGAATGAAGGGCGAAGCAAAAACTTAAGTCCTGAATTAAGATAGATAGGTAGATATTATTTTTTGCACTTTATACCGCCCCATCCTGATAAGAGGCTAAGAACCCTTAGCTCTTGGTCAAGATGAGCTCTAGGCTAGAAATTATTTTCAAATATTTCAACTCTACTTTCTAGTTATTCTAACTAGGGTTTTCTGTTAATTGATCATATACCAGGTGAAGAGACACTACATTTTACGTTAACCCGCTTTAAACGCAACCCTCCCCGGTCGTACTTTCGAGTCAGTGATGCTACCAAAGGGACTCTCTCATTAAGTTAGGTAATCAAGAAATAAAGTTATTCTTTAATAGGTGAATTAATATTCTCTCATAGTGATTCTGAAATCAAGGACTACCTTCTGAGTCCTTATCTTAATAAAACCACATATTTATATTTTTCTGTCTTTTATTTTTAATATAAACTCCACTCCGTTTTTTCGATAAAATAATAGTCTGTTCTAAAAAGTAGAATAATTAACACTGATCCTAGGAAAAACATGACCTTGATATTTTCTACAAAATACTATACTCCTATGCGATAGGTACTCTTGCCTTAATCCATAGGATATAAGTAAATAAAAAAGAGATAGACTTATATACATAAAAGATTATATAACATCAAATCTATCCTCTTTAAATCAAAATTTACTTATCATGCTTTTTGGCGCCGTTGTCGGGGATTCGTTTATATGTGTTAATATTTGAAAATAAAAGAATGTTATTAATTTTATCTTCTTTTTTTTCTTGTTATTTAAAAACCTTAGTTTTTATAAAAATAAAACAAACATAAAATTCACTAAATTTAAAACTTTGTTTTTATAAAACCTAACTTTTTATTAAAAATTCTATTAACCACTAACAAATTTTAACAAAAACCTTACATGCTATTTTAACGTATTTTATATAAAACTTTTCTTAAAAAATAAACTAGTTTATAATAAAACTGCTTTTTATAAAACCTGTTTTATATAAAACCTTATTTTTAGTTATTTTGCAGTTTTAAGTCTTTTTGTGTGTTTGTAATTGTGTGTTTATTTGTTTTTATCTTAGTTTTTTTAACTTATTTTTGTTTTTGTTTTTTTTTTATAAAAAGACTTTTTTTGTGTATGAATCGCAGAACTCCATCTGATTTAAATCTTGAATTTGATCCTGAAATCGATCGCACCTATCGCAGGCGCCTCCGATCTCTGAATCAAGAGTTAGAATTAAATCTAGAAGAGTCTGTAGGCACCGCACACGTACAAGAAATGGCAGCAGAGCAACAACAAACGCCAGAGGTGGTCCCCAAAGGACCATGTCTTATTATGCACGACCCAATTTAGATGAAACTAGGTCTAGTATTGTTCGACCAACAATTGCTAATAATAAATTCGAGATTAAATCGAGTATAATCCAAATGATTCAAAATTCCGTTCAATTCGATGGATTGCCCGACGAAGATCCAAACACACACTTGTACAACTTTTTAGAAATATGCGACACATTTAAGATAAATGTCGTCACTGATGATGTCATCCATCTTCGCTTATTTCCTTTTTCGCTACGAACGAAAGCCAAACAGTGGCTAGATTCTCTCCCCAGAGGATCTATCACTACTTGGGCTGACATGACCGAGAAATTCCTCACAAAGTACTTTCCACTTGCAAAAACCACACGTCTGCATGCGGATATTTCTTCCTTTGTGCAAGGCAAGTCCGAGTCTCTCTATGAGACTTAGGAACATTTTAAGGAATACCTACGTCAGTGTCCACATCATGCGCTGCCTGCTTGGCTCCAGGTACAGACATTCTATAACGATCTGAACACTCAGACCCGACATGCCATTGATTCTGCCGTTGGGGGCACGCTCAATAACAAAACCCCCGAGGCCGCTCAAACCTTGTTTGAGGAGATGGCCATGAATGCGTACTAATGGAACATGTCGAGGTCACGCCCTAAACAAGCTGGGATCTATGAGCTCGACTTCTCTTCAAACTTAGCTCTCCAAGTAGAATATCTGACTAAGCAAGTGGCGGGGATGACTGCTTCCTCCGCCTCTAAATCTTGGAATCCGCCTAATTCAACTAATAATAATAATGAAGAAGTCGACTATATGGGGAACTCATATAGACCTTCCTATAATCCGAATAATAATAATAATTCTTACAATACAGGATATAGGAATCATCCTAATTTTTCATGGATCAACCCCAATAATGCTCAACGCCCTCCGATTGCAAATCCAATTGGATTTGCACCGCAACCCCCACAACCACAAACACCATCACCACAACAGCACCAATTTAGGCCAACCCCGATAGAAGACATATTCACGAAATATGTCAGTATCAATGAGTCCAATATCCGGAACCTGACCGGATCAATTAAAAACTTAAAAACACAAATTGGACAACTAACAAAAATGTTATCGGAATGCCAACCTGGTAATTTGCCAGAAAATATAGAACAAAATTAGCGGGAAACTGTCCATTCCAGTAACCCACCAAGTTTACAAGCCGTCAAACTAAGAAGTGGCAGGGAGCTACCACCACCCGTTAGGGTAGAAAAAGAAACTATGGTTAGCCCTCCTACACCACCTCTTGTTACATCTCTGCCTCCTAAACCCCCACGAATTGTTCCACCTCATGTTGTTGTACGTTATCATTCAAAATTAAAAGATGAGCGAGAAGATGAACAGTATAAAGATTTTTTAAAAATGCTAAAACAAATTCAAATAAATATACCTTTCTGCGAGGCAATTGCACAGATGCCTAAATACGCAAAATATTTAAAAGCGTTACTTTCAAATAAAAAGAAACTCGAAGATATTTCGAGAGTTTTCATTAACGCCGAATGTTCAGCCGTTTTATTACATAAATTACCCCCAAAATTAAACGATCCTGGATGATTTTCCATCCCGTGTCTCTTCTGTAATCTATTAATAAAATATGCGTTAGAAGACTTAGGTGCTAGCATAAATTTAATGCCCTACTCGCTTTTTAAGAAACTAGGATTAGGTAACCCCAGCCCAACTAAAATGAGCATCCAGTTAGCATATTGTTCTATTAAATATCCAATAGGGATAGTAGATGATGTTCTGGTCAAAATAGACAAGTTTATCTTCCCGTTAGACTTTGTTGTACTTGACATAGAGGAAGACGCCGATATTCCCATAATTCTCGGTTGTCCTTTTCTCGCAAACTCTCGGGCGATAATAGACGTAAGTAACGGTAGACTTCTCTAACGAGTAGGAGATGAAGAGGTTACTATCGATATAAATCCCTCTATGAAAAATTCTTTAATAAAGGACGATTCATGCTATCTTGCGGAAGCCTCTTTTGAGTAAAATGGTTTTTCCTATTCTGATTTACTTTCAATAACTGTAGAATAATCGGACTTGGCAAACTTACCCCTTTAATAAGAAATGCCTACTGATGACCCTTTAGAACCTTTTATATCCTTAAATTCTACAACTCTAAAAACCCCAACTTCGTATGAAAAACCACCAACCCTCGAGCTGAAAACACTTCCGGCACATTTAAAATATGTTTTCCTTGAAGCCGAATCTAAACTCCCTGTTAACATTTCTGCTAAATTAAATGATAAGAAAACGTCTGAATTAATAGAAGTGTTAAAACAACATCGTCATGCATTAGCATGGAAAATTTCTGATATACAAGGACTCAACCCATCTTTTTGTACACATAAAATATTTCTTGAAGATAACCCTCGTAAATCTATCCAGCCCCAACGACGTTTAAATCCTAATATGAAGGATGTCGTAAAAGCTGAAGTAATGAAATTATTAGACGCAGGAATTATTTTTCCAATCTAAGATAGCACATGGGTTAGTCCGGTACAAGTCATCCCTAAGAATGGCGGTATAACGGTAGTGCCAAACGCTAATAATGAACTAATTCCAACACGTACTGTTACGGGTTTGAGGATGTGCATCGACTATCGAAAATTAAATGATGCCACCCGTAAAGATCACTTTCCACTACCGTTTATAGATCAAATATTAGAGTGACTCTCGTGTCACTCATATTATTGTTTTCTCGATGGTAATTCAGGGTATTCACAAATCCCTATAGGCCCTGAGGACCAAGATAAAACTACATTCACTTGCCCCTTTGGTACTTTTGCCTATACGCGAATGCCGTTTGGACTTTGTAATGCGCCAGCTACATTTCAAAGATGTATGCTAGCTATTTTCGGCAAGTTAGTAGAGGACGTTATGGAAGTGTTTATGGATGATTTCTCCATATTTGGAGACTCATTCCATACATTTTTAGATAACCTCGCCCGTGTTCTTCAATGCTGTGAAGACACGAATTTAGTGTTGAACTGGGAGAAATGCCACTTTATGGTCCGTGAAAGTTTAATTCTCGGTCATAAAATTTCTTCCCAGGGAATCGAGGTCGATAAGACCAAAATAGAAATAATTGAAAAACTTCCTCCTCCTACAAATTTAAAATATATTCGAAGTTTCTTATGCCATGCAGATTTCTATAGACGGTTCATTCAAAATTTCTCTAAAATAACAAAACCGTTAACTCATTTATTAGAAAAAGAAGCCCCATTCATATTCGATAGCGAATGCTTAGTAGCATTCAACATTATTAAGGACAATCTTATCAACTCTCCTATTTTAGTAGCCCCAGACTGGTCCTTTCCTTTTGAGATCATGTGTGACGCGAGTGATTATGTGGTAGGAGCTGTCTTAGGACAGCGAGTACACAAATATTTTCATCTTATCTATTATGCAAGTAAAACTCTCACATCCACACAAACGAATTACACGACCACAGAAAAGGAACTACTGGCGATTGTATTTGCATTTGATAAGTTTAGATCTTATATAATGTTATCGAAAGTTATAGTTTTAACGGATCATTCTGCTTTAAAATATTTACTAACTAAGGCAGATGAAAAACCTCGTTTATTACGTTGGATTCTCTTATTACAAGAATTTGATTTAGAGATCTGAGATAAGAAAGGTGCAGAAAATTTAGCAGCCGATCATCTTTCCCGACTAGAGAATGCTGCAACAGATACACTCGTGGAAGCCGACATCGAAGATAAATTCCCTGAAGAAAGTCTCCTCTCCCTCGAAAAGGTAACAAACTCTTCTACTCCTTGGTTCGCAGACTTGGCAAACTATTTAGTAGCCTGAGTCCTTCCAAAAGCTTTTACAATTCAAGAAAAGAGGAAATTTTTTTCTGACTTGAAAAACTACTTTTGGGAAGCCCCGTATTTATTCTGAGTCTGTGCCGATCAAGTAATTAGAAGATGTATTTCGAACGAGGAAGGACTAAAAGTACTACGACACTGCCACGAAGGACCAACCAACAGACATTATCAAGCTAACCGGACTGCACGTAAAGCCCTTGAAGCAGGATTCTTTTGGCCTACTTTATTCAAGGACGCTCAACAATTGGTAAGCGTTTGCAACCGCTGCCAACGGTCAGGTAACATTTCCCGTCGGGACAAAATGCCCCAAAAATTTTACTTAGAATGTGAAATTTTTGATTTGTGGGGCATAGATTTTGTAGACCCTTTACCTCCTTCTTTTAAAAATCGTTATATCTTAGTAGCGGTCGATTACGTTTCACGATGGGCTGAAGCGGAAGCTTTTCCCACCGCTGACGCGAGAGTCATCGTTAAATTTCTGAAATCCTTATTTTCACATTTTGGCACGCCTAGGGCTATAGTTAGCGATCGAGGTACTCATTTTTGTAACACCTAGATGGCTAAAGTGTTAGCCAAATATGGAGTTACTCATAAACTCGCTACCGCTTATCACCCGCAAACAAGCGGCCAAGTGTAGGTAGTCAATAGAGAACTAAAGCGCATATTAGAAAAGACTGTAGATACCAATCGAAAAGATTGGTCCCTCAAGTTAGATGATGCACTTTGGGCCTACCGTACAACATTCAAAACTGCGATCGGTTGTACACCTTATCATTTAGTATATGGAAAGGCATGTCACCTACCTGTAGAATTAGAACATCGCGCATATTGGGCGCTAAAATTTCTTAACTTAGATACAAACTTAGCCGCCGAACAACATAATTTTAAACTCAATGAATTTGAGGAATGGCGTGCAAAAGCCTATGAAAATAATAAATTTTATGAAGAGCGATCTAAGTTTTATCATGATAAGAAAATTTAATTTCAAAAATATTTTTCACCAGGTGATCTTGTCCTACTATATAACTCGCACCTTATATTATTTCCAGGAAAATTAAAATCTCGCGGGACTGGACCCTTTAGTGTTAAACAAACCTGGCCATATGGGACCGTTCTTATTTCTAACCCTGAACTAGCAACTTTCAAAGTAAACGGGCACCGTTTTAAACTATATTTTACTGGGGACCCATTTCAAAAAGAACCTGAAACCCTAACACTACTCCATAACATTGAAATATAAATTCACTTGTATATTTCCATCTTTTATGCTTTTGTATATTCTGTACATATGTTTTTTCTATCTTTATTTGTCACTTCATACCTATGCCTTTCATAAGTATGGGGGTACTTTTAGTTGCAATTTTTTTTATCACTTTTATGTTATATTTTTCCATTTAAATAAATACATTGTTTATTTTATTACTCATCCAAAATAAGTCAAAACTTTCAAAACAATACTATTTATATATATTCCAAAACTCTACGTTGATAAAAAATGCAAATTATTCAATTTTTAAATTTAGTACTCCTTCTCATAACGAGATAGATATAAATATCCGGAATAAACTTGTAAACCCTACCTTGTAAATTTCATTATAATCGGAGTTATTATTTTAGCAAGCCTGCTTTAATATATCAAAAATACATATATATATACAATAGAAGCAAAACATATTATGTTCACCAAACAATTTTAGACTGTAATTATCCTTACTCCATTCTTAACGAAATATAAGAAATACAAACTATTATAGTTGCTCTCAAAAATTTTTATCCAACACTTGAATAATTATTTATTTCTACTTGGCATGTTTTCTTACGCAAGCAAGTATCTAGGAGTATGTGCTCCTAGTAAAAGAAAAGATCTTATGTCAATGGGAATAAGATTTCATTCTGTACACATAGGCATCCAATAAATATGAAAAGATTATATAGAAAGAAGTATGCGCTCCTCTAAGTATACATTAGATTCAATTAAAAACTCAAGTATGCATTATAATTTTTTGCCACTTTGGAATTACATTCCTTAGTAGTTATAATAACGCATAACTTAGATAAAAAGATGATAGAATACAAAAATCTATCACTTCTGCAAAAGCCTATTGTATAGGTAAATTCTACCCTTCCAAAGTTGATATCTATTTTTGTTTAAAATTTTGAGAGAGCATAAATAATAGGATGAATATTTTCCAATATATCTCGTATAAGATATAGTAATAATAAAGCCAATCTATCCTTGTTATATCTGATTTTAATATATGCTTACTATTTGTTTTCAAAAAAACTTTTTATGACTATAAATTCTAACTCTGGTATCAATGATATAAATATACGATAATATTTAACTCTTTATTCACCGGATTATACCTGTTTTATCTTGAAGAATTAAATTGATAGTAAATAGAAAATTTCATAACTTGTGAATATACTCAACTCTATAGTTGCTCTGGAATAGCAAAATCTAAGTATGAGGGTATTTGATGAGTATAAAAATATACAATTTTGTATAGTATTAATTTTGAATATTTATAAATAAAACCTTAGTTTATATATATAACTAATTATATTTGTTATATTTTATTTTTTTTATGTTTTATATTTATTTTCTAAGTTTTTCTAAATTTTTGTATTTTTACTTAGGTCACGCCCCTAGGTCACGCCCGTGACCTAGGGCATCACAGCCCTATTTAATTCCCTTTATTTTATGTTTTTGTTATTTAGGAAAATCGGTAAAACTGATGGACAAGTCTACGACACGCCCGTGACCCAATGAGACACGCCCGTGACCGATGTTTCCAGCAAGATGTCGTGCTGTCACCACGCCCCATGCCGCCAGATGAACCGAATACCAGTCACGCCCGTAACCGAATCCAACATGCCCGTGCCCGCACCGATTTTAGCCTGTTTCCAGCTAGATACCGTGCTGTCTCCACGCCTCATGCCGCCTGATGACTCGACTGCAAGACATGCCCATGACATAATTCGACACGCCCTTGACCTGATAAAGTTCTATCCAAAGTTCTGCCCAGCTCGACATATATATCGACACGCTTCCCGACATGCCCATGATCGTTTTACGCCCACCCAACATGCCCGTGACAAGGGGCGTATCGTTTCAAATTTTTTTCTATAATAGAGGTGCAGGGCTTTGTAAAATTCTTCGAACACCAACAACTTTCTTAAGAACTGTTAGGACTCCCCAGCTCTTTGACAAGGAACTGGTAGTATCTTTCAAGTATTCCAAGTTCTGTAAGTTGTAATTTTTCAGCTTTCTTTTCAACTTTGTAGGAAGTTGTAATAAATTTTTGAATTTATAAAATAGAATGTTTTTATTTCTATTCTGAGTACTTTAAAATTTTATTTTCTATTTTAGTTTACTTTATTTTCTCATACTATCCCGAATGAAAGGCGAAGCACTGCTTATGTCCTGGATTAAGATAGCGTGAAACTGCTTTCAAAACTATTTTCAAAACCTTATTATTTCATACTATCCCGAATGAAAGGCGAGGCGAAAGCCTATGACCTGGACTAAGATAGTGTGAAAGCTTTTCAATAGTATAGATTTTACTACCCTATCCAGAATGAAGGGCGAAGCGAAAACTTAAGTCCTGAATTAAGATAGATAGGTAGATATTATTTTCTGCACTTTATACCGCCTCCATCCTGATAAGAGGCTAAGAATCCTTAGCACTTGGTCAAGATGAGCTCTGGGCTGGATATTATTTTCAACTATTTAAACTCTACTTTCTAGTTATTCTAACTAGGGTTTTTTGTGATCATATATCAGGTGAAGAGACACTACGTTTTACGTTAACCCATTTTAAACGCAAGCCTCTCCGGTCGTACTTTCAATTCAGCGATGCTACCAAAGGGATCCTCTCGTTAAGTTAGGTAATCAAGAAATAAAGTTATTCTTTAAAAGGTGAATTAATATTCTCTCATAGTAATTCTGAAATCAAGGACTATCTTCTGAGTCCTTATCTTAATAAAACCACGTATTTATATTTTTCTGTCTTTTATTTTTAATATAAACTCCACTCCATTCTTTCGATAAAATAATAGTCCGTTCTAAAAAATAGAATAATTAACACCGATCCTAGGAAAAATACGACCTTGATATTTTCTACAAAATACTATACTCCTATGCGATAGGTACTCTTGACTTAATCCACAGGATATAAGTAAGTAAAAAAGAGATAGACTTATATACGTAAAAGATTATATAACACCAAATATATCCTCTTTAAATCAAAATTTACTTATCAGGAACACGCCCTGTGACACGGGCATGTCAGAAGATGACATGGACATGTCAAGCAGTGACACGGGCGTGTCTGAGCCCGTGTCCTGTTCTGTGCTCAACGATCGTGTTCAGATCGTGGGACACGGCTTATCACAAGGGCGTGTTACAAGACGTATTCAGCCCAGGAAAGTGATTTTCAGGGCGAATCGTGGATTTTCATTTCCTTCTAATAGGATCCAACGGTCCAGAGATCTCCCTGCTGTTATAAGGCCGGGAGTTGAGGGTTAAACACTTATTTCTCTTAAGTCATTCTCTTTCTAAAAGAGTTAGAGAGAGGGGAGAGTAAGGAAGAAGAAGAAGGAGGAATCTGGCCATCGGTGGAGCTTCGGAGCCCCAAATTATCAGCCGAGTCCAGATCCGTGGAGGCGAGGCCATTGCGGTGCTTTTCATCTGTCTAGTTTATTCTCTTCTCCATGGGGCCAAAGCGAACCAAAAGGGTAATGATTCTCTTCTTGGACATGTGAAGTCCTCTTCCTTTTCACATAGGAAACCCGCTCTCGCAAGTGTGCGGTGAGTGTGAGGTATTCCTTCGGGTGGACAAGAATAATCTCTGTAGTTTTGCATATAGAGTCCGGAATCAAAGTACGGACATAGGCATGGTGTGTGAAGCCTACCCGGACAAGTTGGTCTGGATTGGTGATGTTTCTTTATGCATGGATTGCCGGAGAAGACTCTGTGCTGATGGTTGTTTTTCGGGTTTTCTACGTGGTAGATTGCAACAGGGAGTCTTGGGGATTAACTCCAAGGTGCACCCGGAAATCTAAGCAGAAGTGAAGTTCTACTGTTTTGGTGGCCTGGGATCCAACCTTGTACCTAACTGGGTTATGTACTGTGGTATGATCGATATGTTGGGATTTGGTGAAGCTTGTCCCGCGTCGATGGCTAAATTGCCATGGCGAGCTGATCAACGGGTTGGTGGAACCTTACCCACTCCAAGTGGTTCGGTTAAAGATAGCTTGGAGAGAGAGTCTAGGCTTCGGCTAAAAGGACTTTAATGCTCACGTTGTTTGCCATCCTAGGGGCGGTGGTGGAGCTGCGGAATGGACTAGGTTCAGACCGGGTTCACCGATTAAGTGCCCTGAGAGCACGGGGTGTGTGGCCGTGTGTACAGATACCTTTGATGAAGTGTGCTTAGAATGTACTTTCAATACCATGATTTGGTAATACTAATGTATTGCAAGGAAGGAACACGCCACACTAAGTTAGGGGTGGGGTCGTTATAATTTGGTTAGCATTAGCTGACCGTTGCTTTTATTTGCCACCGCTACGATGGAATGTTGATTGAAGGTGCTGCGGAGCCTAGTGGCAAGTAGCGGGCTGAAGCCCTTGTTGCTGAGTTGGCCCTTCAAGGCAAAAGCAAATGTTTACACTTTATGCTCATGTGTGACCGACCTGTGTGCCAATGTATGGAAGACATTTATTGTTGTAAGTAAAAACTTGTAAGGCCATAAGGCCAAATACTATTTGGTGTATTTGTACTGTCATTCCTACTTTGGGTTTTAGTGGACATTCATGCTGTGGTTTGGGTTCTTTACTTTTCAACCTTTAAAATGCTTCCGCTAGATTGTGCTGTGTAGGATGTGCTATATTGGATGGATGGTTTCATTTAGTAACCCTTCGGTCTGTCTGTAGTATATGGCGTCGGGCCCCGACCGAACCTGCTGCTATATGCCATGTGACGGATAGGGGTGTTACAATTTGGTATCAGACTACCGGTGTCGGTCTTGCTTATTTTAATTCGTGGGCGAATTTTTTAATGGGTGGTGAGCACATGTATGTGCGTCATCGTTATAACATAAAAGAACCCATGAATGTCCACTTAGTAATGAAAATACACATGTTTGAGGAACCTGCGTGTTCCTATAATAGCTTTTTGCAATTTTGTGTTGTCACTAAACGGTGTGTTGTACGACTATAGGTGACCAGGAGTGGCGCAAGGAAGTCAGAACACCCGCTTTTTGAGACAAGCATTGCACCCAATGACGTGCCTACAACCCCTCCTTCACCAGAAATAATAAGACTTGTGGCTGAGGTAGCGTTTGCGATGATAAACGCCCAGCAAGGAACGCAAGTGCAACATCCTGCCCGTACAGGGGAGCATGTGCCGCTTCGAGAAGTAGAACCCAGAAGGGTGTAAAAAGTGGTGGTAGAGCCATTGATACCTAGAAGAGCGACAGAGAAGCAGGTCAAACATGTAATGGGCTTTAACCCTCCGGTGTTTTGGGATTGGAACCCCAACCCAGGCCGAGGATTGGCTCTCTCAGGTGAAGAGAGTCTTGATAGCCATTGAAATGGAGGAACTGCATAAGACCACCATAGCCACCTTCCTGTTAGATGGAGAGGTGAGGTTGTGGTGGGAAGGGTTGGAGCTGCATCACTTGGCAGGAAGGCAACTCACGGATGTCTCGATGGAGGAATTCTCGAGGCTATTTTTGGCAATGTACCTTCCCTCGGCACAGAGGATCGCTATGGAGAACGAGTTCAAGAGCCTAACGCAGGTATATAGTAGCATGGATGAGTACCTCCACGAGTTTACGCGGTTGGGTCGTTATGCTAGCTCTACTTTGGCTGATGAGGAGTGTAAGACAAACCAGTTCTACGAGGGTTTGCGTAATGACCTAAGGCAACTACTCTCAGGGCATATGACGTAGGGCTTCCTAACCCTGGTCAATACGACCCGATCACTGGAGATAGACCTGAAGAATGTCCAAGTAAAGAAGGACTCGAGTGCGAAGAAGATGGAGTTCAGGGTGCCGAACTCCTCAAAGTCTAAGTTCCATAAGTGGAATAAGAAGGCTAGGACTTCGGGTCCTTCCCCTTCTTCTGGTGCATCTGGGGCAACTACAGGCTGAACCTCAGGCGTATGTTACAACTGTGGAAAGCTGGGGCATTTTGCTCGAGATTGTAGGAGCGGACGTCCAAAGTCCGAGAGGAAGCCTGGAGTAACATACGAGGTAAAGGGGAAGGCGGTGGAGTCAACCGTATCCCATTATGCTCTAGCCCAGCTTAGAGTATACAATCTTGTCCTTCAGGAGGCCATAAAGCAAACTAACGTGGTGACATGTACGAGTTAATTGAAAGCATATTAGCTTTATATATTTGTTACCTTTGCGCGTTAGCTTATTACTGCTTGTGCAAGGCTTTGTTTTGATTTTCGATTATCCGGCGAGAGCACTGTTCGATACGGGAGCTTCACATTCCTTTTTGTCCGAAGGATTTGTATCGCACATCAAAGTACCTTCTTCGATGGCAAGGGAAAATTGGATGTGTTGTTGCCTAACGGGTGTTCGATGCACGCGGATAGAGTTTGTTGAATAAAGATTGGGATTGGGAGTCAAGAGTTTGACTTGCAAGCGTCGCTACTACCGATAGTGGAGTTTGGCATGATCTTTGGGATGGACTGGCTCTCGAAGCAGCGGGTATACATTGATTAAAACCACAAGGAAGTTAATTTGGGAACAAATCGTGAGACGACATTTGCTGGCATGAAAGGGTCGAGCAAGACTTTGATGTCTGCTCTCCAGGTGGTTAAGGCAGTTCATGCTGGTGTATAGCTGTTTTTCACATTAGTGGTGGCTTCGAAGCCTAAGCCTAGTATGGACAGTATCCCAGTTGTATCTGAGTATCCTGACCTGTTCCCTGATGATCTCCCTGGAGCCCCACCTCAGCGAGAGTGATACTACATTTTGTAATTTAAACAATTAGAGTATTTTCTAGTTTTTAACATGCTAATCGTGTCTTATTAGCTTAATTTTTATCTTTCTTATGTAAATATTATTGCCACTAATATTTTCTTGTCTTTTTGCAGGTTTCCAGAATTTTGGCCAAAGATGACCTGACACGCCCCCCTATCACGCCCTCCCTTGGCATATCACAGGGTATGTCATCCGATCCCAAGGAAGTCAGCCACCAATGGAAAGTCCAGAGTTCATCCCGAGTAGGACACGACCTTAAATACGGCCGTGTCGCTGGCCGTGTCAAGCTGGTGTGTCACTAGAGACAAAGTAATAGGGAAAACGACTGTCACGCCCCCCTGACACACCCTCCTTAGGCATGTCCCAGGGAGTGATATAGGGCATGTCGCCCTCTGCCCTAAGCATGTCGCCGTATTAAATGATGTTTCGCCTCAACACGCCAATAGTACTGTCACGCCCCCCTACATGGGCGTGACCCAGGGCGTGTTCACCCCCTTTTCCAAGACTGATGGATTTTTGACAAATGATTTCGATGTGACGTACGTGTCACGCCCCCTATACAGGTGTGACCTAGGGCATGTCATCCATCGTACAGAAGAAATCATCCTTCCCTCTAGAATCCATAACCCGAGGTAAACCTCGTACATGTCACGCCCCCTGACACGCCCTCCCCGGGCGTGACCTAGGGCGTGACCAACCCATGGAAAAATCTATAAATACAGAGGTCCCCCTTAGTGTCTAGCAGAAGTTTGGGCTGAGAGGGGGAGGTGCTGCCACTTTGTTTCTTGTCGTTTTGAGTGTTCTTCTCTCTCTCTCTTTCTCATTTTAGTTTTTCTTAACCATAGTTTAGTTTTAGCTTTTGTAATAGCTTTTGTTGTAATCTTTGCACTTGCTCTAGTTGCAATTGTAGGGCTAGAATAGGTTTTCAATTCCATGCAATTGTAATTTCCTTTTTCAAGTGTAGCTCTCTTTTATTATTAATATAAGTGCCCCTTATTTACTTGGTGTTATTATGCATTTCTACTCATCCCTCTTCCTCCACTTCACTATGATTAACTAATACTCCTTGTACTCGATCTTGATGATCCGAGGTTCGAGTGATTAAGTTATGATGCTTTGAATATACCTTGTCCTTTTAGGGTGTATGCCTTCTATTTACTCTTGATTTTTCTCGTTTTGAATTATATTATCGATATATAATTTCCAATTCTATTTTCACTCTTAGCTAGCCGAGAGGCTCGTAGTTTGAAGTGAACACTCAAGAGTAAAGAGAGTTGTACACACCCCTCGGGAGAGGCAGGCGTCCAAATCTCCCGGATTGGAGTAAAATCCAATAGTAGGGTTCACCGCGTAAAGCGAGCTTTAGGCCTCCGATTTAGACAAGAGTTGGTCAGACCTTCCTAAACTCAGTTGGGTACGACTTCGAGAGAGGTGCGTTCAAGCTTTAGGAACCTCCACGGTAAAGGATATTTACCCTATTAAGTTTAGGTTTATTATTGGGTTTTTAATCGACTCTTGCCGAGGTGATTCTTGATCGAGTGCTTTCCATCTCTGTAACACCCCGAAACACAAAAGAGTGACGGGTGGCATTTTGAGCCAAGTCTTGGATTTGGTAGAGGTGACACGGCCTGGGACACGGGCGTGTCCCAGGGGCGTGTCATGCTCGGGTTGGGCGCTGGTCGCGTGGTCGATGAAATTGCAGTCAACGATCGTCGGGGTGGGGGGGGGGGTGAACACGGCCTGGGACACGAGCATATCCCAGGGCATGTCAGTCACTCAATGCCTTTCAATTAATGATCGTTGAGTGAGGACGAACGGCCTGAGCCTAGGCGTGTTCAGGTCCGAGATGGTCGTGTCAAATTCGACACGGGCGTGTCGAATACCCGTATCCTGCTCGGTTCGTTTGGCGAATTGTGCTAAGGCTGCTACACGGCCTGGGATACGGGCCTGACCCATGGCATGTCTAGCACATTGCATTTCACATGGGCGTGTCATATGGACGTGTCATGCTCTTGATGTTTTGGACCTGTATCGTTGGAGGAACACGCCCAGCTATACGGGAGTGTACTGGGTGACACGCGCGTGTGAAGCCTGACACGGGCGTGTCGAGTGCCCGTGTTCTTTTTGGGACGCGATGGTTTTGATGGCGAATGAGTGACACGGCCTTGGACACAGGCTTGTTGCAAGTCATGTTCAGCCATGGAAGTTTATTTTCTGGGCGCATCGTGGCCGTTCGTTTCCTTATTTTGGGATCCAATGGTTCAAGCTTTTCCCACCTTTGGGTTAAAGCTAGTTTTGGGGTGAGAAACCCTCACTTTTCCATTGGCTATCTCTTTCTAACTTATAGAGAAAAGAGAGAGCAAGGAGGAAGAAGGAAGAGAGAAACGGTCGCCGGAGGAGATTCGGAGAGCCAAATCGCAAACCGAGCCCAGATCTGCGGAGGCAAGATCATCACGGTGTTATTCATCCGTGTAGTTTTCCATGGCGCCGAAGAGAAATGCTAGGGTAACGATTCTCATCTTGAGCATGTGAAGCTCTTATTCTTTTGCATGGGAATTGAGGGTTTTCCTTGGGGTAGATATGTAAAGTCCCCCTTATTTAGAGTCCGGAATCGTAGTACGGACATAGGCATGGTGTGTGATGCCTACCCGGATAAGTTGGTCTGGATCAGTGATGTTGCATTGAATAAGTAGCCGGAGAATACTCCGTGCCTTTGATTGTTTTTTGGTTTCTACGGGGTAAAATGCAACAGGGATCCTTGGGGATTAACCCCAAGGCGCACCAAGAAAACTGGGCGGAAACGCATTTCGTCCATCTTGGTGGCCTGGGAGCCAACCTTGAACATAACTGGGTTATGTGCTTGTGTGATGAAATTTGGGATCCGGGAGAAGCTTGACCCGCGCGTACGTCTTAAAGTGACTAGGCTGTATGAGCAACAGGAAAGTGGAAATGAACCCGGGCTATGTAGTTTGGTGACAGATACCTAAAAAAAGGACTGGCCATTGGCATAGTCGTGCGAGTCTTAGGCTTAGATCGAAAAGACTAAAAATGCTCATGAGATTTGCCGTCCAAGGGATGGTGGTGAGACTGTGGTTATGACCAGGTCCACCGAGTTAGTGCCCTGAGAGCACGGGGTGTGTGGCCGTGTGAGTCTGCACCTGTGATATTGTGCTTATTTACTATTTTACTTGCTATGCTAACAAGTGCGGGGAAGAAGCTTTTCCGCCCTGAGTTTGGGGGAGGAATCGTTATAATTTGGTCAGCTTTAGCTGACCGTTACTCTTGTTTTCCACCGTTACGGTGATTTATTCTTGCAGGTGATGCGGAGCCGAGCGGCAAATAGCCGGCCAAAGCCCAAGTTGATGAACCGGCCCTCGAAGGCCTCGTTTGTTTACTTATTTAAATCATGTGTGGTCTGCCTGCGAGCAAAAGTTTGTAAAACACCATTTATTTAAGTGAACTGTTGTAAGGCCATAATGCCAACACTATTTGGTACTTTGTATTTCATTCCTGTTTGGTTTGTTAGTGGACATTCATGCTTGTTAGTTGGGTTCTTATTGTTGCAACTTAATAAATTGCTTCCGCAAGATGCTTTGTGTAGGACATGTGTATTAGTTGAATGGTTTCATTAAGTAACCCACCGGTCTGTCCGTAGTATATGGCGTCGGGCCCAGCCCGGACCTACTGCTATATGCCATGTGACCGATAGGGGTGTTACAATCTCATTGTTCCAACCCTTTATCGTAATCTCTTCTTTTATGCTTTCTATTTAGCTGCAATTAGTTCTCTTTTTATGCAATATTTCCTTTCTTTAGTGCATTTAGATTTCTCTTCAACCCTAAAGTTTCCGTCGATAAAATAATAGTCTTAATGTGAGTAAGTTTACTCAATTGTTCCTTGATTTTAATACGACACTTGTGTCCCCTGGCTACAGTTCGATAGGTACACTTACTTAATTGGATTGTTAGTTCGGCTCTCTTTTCTTAAGCGAAAAGCGATCAACAAGTTTTTGGCACCATTGTCGGGGAATAACTTTTGTTGATATATCTAAAACACGAACGTATTACTTTTATTATTTCTCTTTCTCATCCTCCTTCTAAAAAATTAAAAATCAAAAAAATTGAAAGAAAAATGGGGATAAGCTCTGAATAACTCAAGAGGGGGGGGGGTGAATAGAGTTATTAAAAGACCATTTTAACTTTTTACAAATATGATGTTAAGTAATAAAATAGGTGATTAGTAATAGCTATGAAATGTTAACAGAAAAAAGGAAAAGCTACACTAAGATATCACAACACAATGCAAAAGAAAAATAGCAAGCAACACAGACAACACAAGAACTTTATAGTGGTTCCCCAACTGGGTACGTCCACTCTTCAACCACCCATGGTAGGAATCCACAACAGGTTTTGATCAGGTGTCTGCCACCAAAATATCTATTTTCAGGGAGATATAACAACCCTTTGAGCTTTTGATCAGGTGACCAAAAACAAAACTCAAGTCTTTTTGAAGGTGACTTGTGAACTAGCCTAATTTTTAAAGGGAGTTAAAACCCTGTACAGTGGGGTGAGGAGTAAAGTGATGAGAGCCTTCCCTTTTCTCAAAAGCAATTTGAGAAGACTAAGAGTGGATTCCAGATCTTGTCAAAGCTCCCCCTGAGATGTAGATGATTTCAGGATGAGAAGCTTTATTCAGGGTGAATAGGCCTTCAGCTTGAGAAAACTATATCCAGGAGCTTTAGACAGATTGAGCTGTATTGTCTCATCAAGTTCCTTGATGAGAAAATGAAGAAGACTCTTGATTTTTTGTTGTTGTTAATCTTCTATCTTCTTTAGAGCACTGTGAGAGATTAAGATTAAGAGCTTCTTGAAAGTATTCTGCTCTTGTGAAGGATGTCTCTCTGCAATTTTTTCTTTGCTCTGTAAAAACTGTGAACTCTAGAAATCTGATTTTTTTCTCTTGCTATTGTTGTTGTCTTGTTATTCTCTCTGTCTCTATATATGTCAAAAATGATGAACAATCTTCCTTAGAATTTTGAAATCCTGCAATTAATGTTCTACTGGAAAACTGGGAAGGAAAACGATTAGCATGCATGTCAAAACTCATTTCCTCATCTGTCCCAAGAAATATGTCAAATAAATCCTTTGATGAATACCATAATCAATGCTGCCAGGAATGGCTATATTCATACGGAATATACCCATTAATTACTCAGGGAATTTATGACTTAGAATAATAATAGAGAGGGAACAGCCAAGGAAAGAACAAGAAACAAACAGCTTACAGAATTCGTCGACCAGTGAAGAGATTTCGTCGAGCTACACTCAGAGATCGTCGACCTAGAAATCCTGTTCTTCGACCTGAGCTCTGTGAACCAAACACTGAAAATAATTAACTAATTCTTTGCTCCAAGTTCATCGACCATAGAATCTATTCTGTACTCAAAGATCGCCGACCACAGAACTTGAATCAACAGAAATAGTCGAGCTAAGAAATTGATAGAGAGAAAGCATCGACCACAGAATAAATCCTTTTGATAAATATCGTCGACCTGAACTCTAAGTTCTTTGAGCTGAGTTCGACGAACGTCGAACTAATTTCTAGAAAGCTGAAAAACTTCTAAGTCTTGAATCTGAAGCTCTCATCAGGCAGGTCCATGAGGATAGACACTAGAGGACTGGCCTAAGACCTAAAATGAAAATATATGACCCTAACTATACAACATGGGTCAACAAACCTAAGAAGTGAACCTAGCCCAAATCAAAACAAGGGTTCCAACAATCTCCCTCTATTTGGGTGAGGTTACTTCAAAGACAAAACAGAAACATAGCAAAAAAATATAGAGCTGATAGAATAAACAAGCTATCAGCAATAGATAAGAGTTATGGTACAGATATTGTTCAAAACATTAAAACAGACAAAATAAATTTAAGCATCCTTGGAAGGGGCAGAAGATTTAGTAAATATGATTGTTCTGTTGGGATTCATTGCTTCTTTCAAGGTCATCTTCATGTCTGCATCTCCATGGGTCTTTTGAGCTACAGCCTTTGGAACAACTGCTTCAGGATGGAGGTTCATATATTCATCTGCATTGAATAACTTTCCCATCTGATATCTTTCAAGTTCTTTCTTCCTGTAGGAAGACATGGTAAAAAATTAAGAAATATCTTTACCTTCTTCTCTGGCTTTCTTGATTTGGGATAGAGCAACCAGCTCATTGAATCTAGCCATTTTAGTATTAGGATCCATTTCAGGATCATAAGCTATAATTGGAGGGCTTGCAGGGCTTTTGCATCTTTTAGGAGGGGAAGAGGTTCTGGGAGGACTTGAAAGCTTTATAGAAGGAGGAGCATGGCTTCTGGAAGAGTAATGATGTTGCTGATGAGGATATTTACTTCTATAAGACTGATGGGTTCTTCCTTGCCTTTGATAGGTTTGAGTAACTTAAGAGGATCTCTGGCTAGCAATTCTAGTTGCACCTGCAGCTAGAGGAGGAGGAGGAGGACCTCTCCCATCCCTTTTTAGAGGAGGAGGGGGAGATTATCTCCTTGACTTCTTCCTTGTTTTTTTGTTTGTTCTTTGACAATTTCATCAAATGTGGCATTCCTGGATAAGGTTTGATATTGTTCAGAATATAGAAGGGAATGTCATGAGAAGGGTTAGGTTTAGGAACAGGTAGAGGAGCTTTCTTCTTAAGCTTTCACTTCTTAGAACTTGGAACATAATCTTCATCATCATCATCTTCATCATTATCTTCATCAGATTCTTGAAAATCATACAAATCATCAATTTCTTTCAACTGTTCAGCAGTGATTTTTGAAGAAGGAGCCTGAGGAACAGGGGCCTAAACTGGAGCTGGGAGAAGCACTTCTGCAGGAGAGGAAACAACAGGAACTTAAACAATCATAGGAGCATCTTCTAAGTCCTCAGGCAAAAAAGAATCCATGTCAGGCATAGGAGAGTCATCCATCACAAAAGTGGGAGGAGAGATATCCTTTGGCTCAGCCATAAATACCTTCTCACAAGCAACTATATCTGGCTTCAAAATCACTTCTAGACTGGCCTTAATAAAAGCTATCACCTCAGAACTTGCAGGAGGTGAATAGCATACAATGGCCTTATCAGACTTTGCTTTTGCTATAGGGAGATGGCTAAAGAATAAATAATCAAAAGAATTAAATAAAATAGCCAAATCTACTTTGGGATTGATGAAACAATCACCAACAGTCAGGATTTCTAGCAAAATTGCATCAACTTTTCCTACTGTTGACCACTCATTCTCTTGAACTGCTACTACTGCTGCACAAACTACATCTGAAACTGTTATTGCTGTACAAACTACATCTGAAACTCTTGTTGCTGCTGCCACTGCTTCTTCATCAAGCATCTCCCCCTATATGGTTCAGGAGGTACTGAAGCCAGGCTCCTGTGTAACGCCCCCGGCTTTTTCTGTGTTTTATTTGATCATTATTTGGCATTACGATGACGCGTTGTCAGCTTTTGCCATTGTTGGAGCGTGGCCATAGCTCTTTAGGTTCCTTTAGTGGTCCTTTAGTATCCTATTTGCAAGATTCCCCAGCTAGCCAGAGTCTGTTTTTGTGACTCGGTTGGCCCTCTCAGGGAATGCTTGTGTTTGGCTTCGGGTAGTGTTAGCCGAAGTTTTGATCATCGGATGTTGTTTTCGACTTCGCCGTTGTGTTTGTAGCTGTGGTGTTTAGCTACGGTGCGAGTTTTGTCGAAATCCGAGATCATTTGTTTTTCGCGTCGTTTCGACGTGCGTTTTGTTAGCCGGTAGTGGCTACCCGTTTGTTGTGCGTGGCCTTGTGTGATCGAGCTTGGTAAGGACGATGCTTGTTTTGGGCTAAGTATGATTAGCCAATTTGTTGTTATAGATATGTATATGTGTGTGTATATATATATATATGTTTCTTTAGTGTGTGTGTATCTTTATATATATATATATGTATATATATATATAAATGTATATATATATCTGTTCATATATATATATATGTATATATATATACACATAAATATATATATTAGCTAGCTGGGGCTCAGGATAGCTACACAGCTTAGCATCTTCTTTAGCTATAGTGGCTGTTAATATATATGTATATATATATGATATATAAAAATATATATATTAGTTAGTGGCTGTGAGCTGGATAAGTGAAGGGGGGTGGGGGGGGGGGGGCTCGGGATAGCTGTTAGGATAAGCTTTAGCTTAGTGGCCGATTATATTCCTATAGTTTAAGCATTAGTGGGGCTAAGTGGTAATATTCTAATTGCTCAGTGAAGCTAAGTATTATATTTTAATAGCTTTGAGTGGCTAAGTAATAATATAATATTAGCTAATGGGGGTATATCCCAAGCCTTCTCTTTATCTTCTTCCCCATTTCCCGAAGCTAACTAAGCTTGATAGCTTCCAGCGGAAGGAGCAGGCGGGAGACGGAAAACCTGCTACCTTTACCGGCGGTTTTTGGCGTTCTAGTGCTCGGTTTGTCCGGAAAATTTTAGTTTTGAGTTACTCTCGCCGAGATTTTGCTTCCTAGGTATGTAATTTAGCTTTTAGGGCTGTCTTTGGAGACCTGAGAGTTTCGGGTTTCTCCTTTTTTCTTCCCTAATGTTCCAGCTTAGCTTCCTAGGTGGCCGATCTTGCCGCCGGAGCTGAAGATTGGAGGTTTTCGGCTGTTTCCGAGAACTAGGGGCAAGTGGCTCCCTCGCCCTTGCATACTCTGTTGTTTTAAAGCTTGCTTATTATTTTTTTTTATTCCTGTTCATTAGCTAAATCAGCCATCTTGAGCTGCTTTGATTTTTTTTCCTCTGTCTTTCTTTTTAATTATCTCGGCAAGTGTCAAGTTTAGCAGCTGGTGTTGGAGTTTTGGCCTAGGTTTAATGGTGTCTTAAGGCTAAGTTTGCTGCTAGGTCGGTTAAGTAGAGCAACATGTGCCTTGGAATTAATTTTCCAAGGCTCTGCTTGGCTGGCGTTGAGAAGAGCTGGGACGAGTTTAGAAAATTTCTAAGTACCCAGGCATTGAGTGAAGGCCATTCACTCAACGCCAGGTGTTTTTTTGCGGCTAAGGGCACAGGCGTTGAATGAGGTTCACTCACTCAACGTCGTAGTTCTTTTTAGGCTAATGTTATAGCCTTGGGATGTGAGCTTCTTTAGGGCTGTTAGAAAAGTTTTACCTTCCTAAGGGGGATGTTGAGGGTGTTTGGCTAGTTTTTGCATGCCGACTTGTGGGCTATGACCAGAGGGGGTGTTGTTGTTTGGACTCTGAGGGGTGAATTGTGTGTGCTAAGCTGTGGCCACCACTAAGTTTGGACACTGTGGCCAACTTGTTGGGTGTGTGGACCCTGAAGCTGCCACCGGTTGTGTTTTCACCCTTGAGTATTTTTGGGGTCTGGTTGTTGGTGTTGGACACTGTGGCCACCAACTCCAGCCCCTTATATTTACACCCCGGTCATTTGCCCACAAACCTAGGACTGTTAGTTTCCTCTTGTCTACTTTTGGTTTTTCCCTGCTTTTATTCTAATAGTTTACTACTGCAGGTTGATTTCTTTCCAGAGCAGGTAGTTTTTGTGCTCTACACTTGGTGTGCTTTGCCTTTATTGTCCTTTAAGCAATAATTCTTTCTTTTTCCTGCTTTTTGTTGTTTAGTACTTTGTTACCGGGTTGGAAAACCCTTCTTTATTTAAGTAATCTGACACTCCTTTCTTTTGTTTATTTCCTTGCTGAGGCATTTCTTTTCTTGAATGTCTCAGGTCTAGGTTGTAGCCGATTGAACGGCTGATTTTTCCATTGGCTGGGTCTTGTTGGTGGCCTCCAGGGTAGCAGAGTTGCAGATCACTCCCTTGTGAGGTAGTCATTTTTCTTTTTTGTATGGACATGCACACTCACCGGTGGGTTCGTGTCGGGTTGTCGACGCCCACTGGTGGCTTTCTTGTTTTGCTAAGTATGAATTTAGACTATTATTTTTGCCCTCCTGGGGTTGTTTACTTGCTTCTGGGAAGTTTTTATGCTAGGTTGCATGTTAGGTATTTTAAAACCCTATACTATTATATGTACCTCATGCATAACATATTTGCTAACTAAAGCACTATTTTCTTAAAGCGTAAAACCTCTTTTAATATATATATACTATACTCACCTTAGGTGTCGTGCATTCTATAAGTGGTCTCTGGTGGACCCTTATACTCATTTAGGGTGTCAAACTTACTGAATCAAAGTATTTTTCCGCTGTAAGCATATATATTTTCTTAGCGTGGACTAGCTGATCCACTGTGCCGAGGGATACGACCTTCAAACAAACTGGTTTTCTATTAAATTAAAACTTGTGATTTATGGTTTTGGTATGTCGCCTGAGCGTCGGCAGTTATCCCCTGCTCAACGTGGCATCACAATGCGTTTTTTCCCTTACTCTGATACTTCTTAACCTCGGGGAAAATGCGGGTCGTGATAGTTGGTATCAGAGGGAGGTTGTCTTGACAACTAGTCGGGCAACGTGTCCTTTTGATTGCATTAGATGTTTAGCTTCATAAGCATACACTCACCAATATGTCATCAGCACGTCTAAGCAAAAGCACGAACACTACACTCATAAGCATAAAGAAGTATACGAGGCATATTATGTAGTATGGGATGCATAATATGTGTTCGTATATGGATCCACCATAGGAGGCAACATGTGAGGGTTATGTAGTATGGGATGCATAACCTCACCACATGAATGCGGCTAGCACGTTTTTCTTTTTCGTTGCATGGGAATGTTATGTAGTATGGGATGCATAACATTTTCATGTGTATGCTGCCCATGTCATGCATTAAGGCCTTTTTAGAATGCATAACACGACATGCATAGCATAACATTTCATGAGCACAACGTGCCAGGCTAAAGATTTGCATGATGACATATGTAGACACATGGTTTTGAGTCAAAATGAATATAAAAGCAAGCATTCATGATATAGGCACATGAGTTAGTATGATGGTAGTGAGCCATCTTAGGATAAGCATGACATCATCATTATAAAACAAATCCCAGAGCAAGATTTGCAGTTACAATTCATATTTAAGAATGCTTGTCTGTACCGGGTAGGCTTGTTTTAGTAGTCGGGATGGGTTTTAATTAGGATTGGTGTGATTATAGGATGGCGAAGCGTCCTGCGATGCGGTCGACTCCCCAATCTGCGGGTGAGTCTTCGAGATCCCAGAGCGAGGCCCATATTTAGAGCTTGCGGCTAAGTAATGAAGACTTGGCAGGACTGATGGTGGACATGCAGAGACAGATCTAGTCGTTGGTAGCAGTAGTGGCAGGGCAGGCTCAGAGAGCTCAGGACCCCGTTGGGGGTGTGGTTGTTCCTCCTGCTCCTCTTATGCCTCCAGTTGTAGTGCCCCCGGAGATGGCTTTCATATCTCAGTTTCAGCGACTTAGGCCCCCTACTTATGACGGGCAGGAGGATTTCATGATTTTGGATGACGGGCTGATTTCTATAGAGGAGATGTTCACCTATTCCGGGATTACGGATGATCAGAAAGTAATGCTCGCTGCTTACCAGCTCAAGGGATTGTCAAAGAGTTGGTGGCTGAGGGAGAAGGAATGTATGGTGGCAGGATGCACTTGGGAGTCATTTAAGGAGATGCTGTTAGGTAAATTTCTGCCCTCGGTCAAGCGGGACCAGTTGATGAATGAATTCCTGCATTTGAAGAAAAGGAAACTCACGGTTAGTGAGTATGAGATTGAGTTAAGCAGTTTCTGGGTGGGTTAAGAAGCGACATTCAACAGTTAGCAAATGCCTATGGAGCAGTCAGATATGCCGGAGTGGTGGAAGCTGCTTTGAAAGTTGAGGCCATTGAGAATGCAAAGAACAGAGGCTAGCAGGGGAGGCAAGACAAGCGGAAGTCTGTTGGGGGGGGGGGGGGAAGGCCCCCAGGAACCTGATGCAGTTTCACGGAAGAAGACCAAGGGGGCGTGTAGCTTCTGCGGCCGGCCAGGCCACCCCCTGGAGAAGTGCTTCAAGAGATTGACAGCACATAAGAAAGAACAAGTCCATGCTATCCAGGGTTCTCCCAGAGGGGATGTGGTGTGTTCCTTGTGTGGAAGGAAGGGGCATGATGTGGCCCGTTGTTGGTCTAAAGATAAGATTTGCTTCCAATATGGGCAGAAGGGCCATCTCAAGTCGAGGTGCCCTCAGGCACAGCCCGTTATTCTAGTGGTTTCTTTGCAGGTGTTGCCGCCACCCCCGCGAGTGGATAAAGGAAAGGGGAAGTTTAATGTTATCTCTTCAGAGGAAGCGTTGACCTCGACCCAGGTCATTTCAGGTTAGCTTTCTTCCTAACTTGAATTTTCTTCCTCTTGTGTAGTTTAGCTTTTGTTTTCCCTTAGTTATGTGGATTGCTATATAGGGAGATTTAAGGTAAAGAACCATTGGGCACGCGTTCTTTTTGATTCTGGCGCCACCCACTCTTTTGTTGCTAGGGCTTTCGTGGAGAGATTCCACTTGGGCCTAGATCGTGTTGGTGGAGCTTTCTGCGTCAAGTTTCCTTCGAGCGACTCTGTGATTTCAGACTTGGGTATTCAGGGCTGCCCAATCTTGTTGGGAGACTTTCTAGCTAAGGCAGATCTGATAGTGATTGATCTAGAGGACTTTGATGTCATCCTAGGTATGGATTGGTTGTCCAGATATGATGCGGCTATCCAGTGTAAGGGTAAGCACTTGGATTTCGTGAAGGATGACGGTCAGCCAGGGAGCGTTTTTGCCGACCCTGTCCAGGAGTCTCCGATTGTTTCTATGGTACGTGCTTGCAATTTTCTTGTTCCGAGCTTTTTTGCCTGTTTGGTCTCGCTAGTAGGGGCAGATGTTAGTGTGCCGCGGTTGGAAGAGATTCCTGTTGTTTATGAGTTCTCTGATGTTTTTCCTACTGATCTTCCCGGACTTCCACCCAATAGAGATGTTGAGTTCGTTATAGATTGGGAGCCGGGTACGCGTCCTATAACTAAGGCGTCGTACCGCATGGCCCCGCGATAGCTGGAGGAGTTGCGGATACAGCTAGATGAGATGTTGGCAAAGGGTTTTATCAGGCCGAGTTCGTCACCCTGGGGTGCGCCTGTGTTGTTCGTAAAGAAGAAGGATGGGTCGATGAGGCTATACATCGACTATAGAGAGCTGAATAAGGTTACAATCAAGAACAGGTACCCATTGCCTCGGACTGATGATTTGTTTGACCAGCTGAGTGGTAGTGCTGTGTTTTCAAAGATAGACCTTCATTCGAGCTATCACCAGTTGAGGATTCGGGAGTCTGATATTCCGCGGACGGCGTTTCGTTCTCGCCATGGACACTTTGAGTTCTTGGTCATGTCTTTTGGTTGACTAATGCGCCTTCAGCCTTCATGGATTTGATGAACCGCGTGTTCAAGGAGTACTTAAACAAGTTCGTGATTGTCTTTATTGATTATGTTTTGGTGTACTCCCGGAATGCGGAAGAGCACGATCGACATTTGCGTCTAGTCTTGGCGACGCTGAGAGACCATAAGCTTTACGCCAAGTTAAGCAAATGTGAATTTTGGCTTCCTCAGGTATCTTTCCTCGGCCATGTGGTTACCAAGGAGGGGATCTCAGTAGACCCAGAGAAGATCGCTGCAGTTATGGAGTGGGCGAGACCTGTTACTCCTCGTGAGATCAGAAGCTTCTTGGGTTTGGCAGGTTATTATAGAAGATTTGTGAAGGGATTATCCACCCTGTCTGCGCCTTTGAACCGGTTGAACCATAAGAATGTAGCCTTTGTATGGGATGACAAGTGTGAAGAGGCTTTTGAGGAGCTAAAGAGGAGGCTATGTTCAGCCCCTATTCTGTCTATGCCTACCGAAGGTGTTGAGTATGAGGTATATGTGGATGCTTCCCATATCGGGCTGGGATGCGTGATGATGCAAGGCGGGAAGGTGATTGCATACGGTTCGAGACAGCTAAAGACTCATGAGAGGAATTACCCTACACACGACCTGGAGTTTGCTGCTGTGATCTATGCTCTGAAGTTGTGGAGGCATTTGCTATATGGTGTACAGTGCAGAATTTTTACTGATCATAAGAGCTTGAAGTATGTCATCATGTAGAAGGAGTTGAACCTGCGTCAACGGCGATGGTTAGAGTACGTGTCCGACTATGATGTTGAGATTCAGTATCATCCGGGCATGGCCAATGTGGTGGTCAATGCCTTGAGTCGGAAATCAGGAAAGATCTTGGGTCTCATAGCTGAGTCATTGGTAGAGGAGTTTCTGTTGATGGACATTTCTGTGGGTAGCTGTGATGGGCAGAGTAGTCTGGCAGTGGTAGAGCCTTCATGGATCGCGCTCACGAGATTACATCAGAAAGATGATCCTGACCTTCTGCGGTTGTATGTTCGAGCTTAGAAAGGCGAGCTGCCAGATTTTTCTATAGATGATTCAGATACCTTGAAGTACCGTGACAGGTTTTGCATTCCTGCTGTTGGCGATATCAGGGTTATGGTGTGCAGGGAAGCCCATGGGTCTAGCGTTGCCTACCACCCAGGATCCACCAAGATGTACCGCGACCAGAAGCAGATTGTCTGGTGGTATGGGATGAAGGGAGACATAGCCAGATTTGTTTCTGAGTGCAACACTTGCAAGCAAGTAAAGACTAATCATGGAAGACTATGTGGCAAGCTGACTCCCTTGGAGATTCCTACTTGTAAGTGGGAAAGCATCTCGATGGATTTCATTACAGGCTTACCAAGGTCTCCGAGGGGGCATGATTTAGTATGGGTGATCGTGGACAGACTGACAAAGTGTGCCCACTTCGTGTCGTTCAAGATTGATTACCCGATGAGAAAGATAGCTGAGCTGTATGTGGAAGAGGTTATCAGATTGCATGGCATCCCCGTGAGCATCATATAAGATGGGGACTCCAGGTTCACGTCTCGGTTTTGGAAGAGTCTTCAGCAAGGATTGGGGACAGATTTGAGGTATTCCACTGCTTACCACCCGCAAACCAACGACCAAACAGAGCGAGTAAATCAGATTGTGGAAGACATGATTCGATGCTATATTTTGGAGCATGGTGGGGCGTGGGACGATCGTTTGTGGTTTATGGAGTTTGCATATAACAATAGCTATCATGAAAGCTTGCAAATGGCTCTGTTTGAGGCTTTGTATGGGAGGCGCTGCAGGACTCGCTTGTTTTGGGCTGAGGTTGGCGAGAGACCGTTGCTGGGTCTAAAAGCACTCGAGGAGATGGAAACTTCGGTGAACCTTATTCGGGAAAAGCTTAGATTAGCCCAGGAGAGGTATGAAAAGAACGCCAACCGGCCTAAGTCAGATTTGGAATTTGCTATGGGGGATCAGGTGTTCTTAAAGGTTTCTCAGATGAGTGGGATCAAGAGATTTGGAAAATACCGAAAGTTGGACCCGAGATATGTGGGGCCATTCAGGGTTGTTGAGCGAATCGGTGTGGCAGCTTATAGGTTGGAGTTGCCCGCAAATTTTCCTGGCGTACATGATGTTTTTCACGTCAGTCAGCTACGGAAGTGTGTGCATAGTGACAGGCAGGTTTTGGATTCTGTGCCTCTGTTAGAGCGGAACCTTTCTTATGTGGAAGTGCCTGTCCGCATTTTGGATGCTCGGGATTGCGTGTTGCGGAAGAAAACAATTCCTATGGTGAATATTTTATGGATGAACCATGATGTAGAAAGCGCGACTTGGGAGCTAGAGTCGGCAATGAGGGAGGCTTACCCTCACCTTTTCCCCTGACTTGTGCCTGGTATGTTGCACTTTTTATGGCTTTTGATTAGCTTGTTCTTTTTCCCTTTTGATTCGAAGGGTTGTGTGTAAAGTTTCGGGATGAAACTTTCTTTTAGGGGGAGTGACTGTAACGCCCCCGGCTTTTTCTGTGTTTTGTTTGATCATTATTTGGCGTTACGATGACGCGTTGTCGGCTTTTTCCATTGCTGGAGCGTGGTCATAGCTCTTTAGGTTCCTTTAGTGGTCCTTTAGTAGCCTATTTGCAAGATTCCCCAGCTAGCCGGAGTCTGTTTTGGTGACTCGGTTGGGCCTCTCAGAGAATGCTTGTGTTTGGCTTCGGGCAGTGTTTGCCCAAGTTTTGATCGTCGGATGTTGTTTTTGACTTCGCCATTGTGTTTGTAGCTGTGGTGTTTAGCTACGGTGCGAGTTTTGTCGAAATCCGAGATCATTTGTTTTTCGCGTAGTTTCGACGTGCGTTTTGTTAGCCGGTAATGGCTACCCGTTTGTTGTGCGTGGCCTTGTGTGATCGAGCTTGGTAAGGCCGGTGCTTGTTTTGGGCTAAGTATGATTAGCCAATTTGTTGTTATAGATATGTATATGTGTATATATATATATGTTTCTTTAGTGTGTGTGTATCTATATATATATATATATATATATATATATAAATATATATATATATATATATATATATATAAATATATATATATATATATATATATATATATCTATTCATATATATATATATATATATATATATAAATATATATATATATATCTATTCATATATATATATATGTATATATATATACACATAAATATATATATATTAGCTAGCTGGGGCTCAGGATAGCTGCACAGCTTAGCATCTTCTTTAGCTATAGTGGCTGTTAATATATATGTATATATATATGATATATAAAAATATATATATATTAGTTAGTGGCTGTGAGTTGGATAAGTGAAGGGGGGGCTCGGGATAGCTGTTAGGATAAGCTTTAGCTTAGTGGCCGATTATATTCCTATAGTTTAAGCATTAATGGGGCTAAGTGGTAATATTCTAATAGCTTAGTGGAGCTAAGTATTATATTTTAATAGCTTTGAGTGGCTAAGTAATAATATAATATTAGCTAATGGGGGTATATCCCAAGCCTTCTCTTTATCTTCTTCCCCATTTCCCGAAGCTAGCTCAGCTTGATAGCTTCCAGCGGAAGGAGCAGGCGGGAAACGAAAAACCTGCTGCCTTGACCGGCGGTTTCCGGCGTTCTAGTGCTCGGTTTGTCCGGGAAATTTCAGTTTTGAGCTGCTCTCGCCGAGATCTTGCTTCCTAAGTATGTAATTTTGCTTTTAGGGCTGTCTTTGGAGACCTGAGAGTTTCGGGTTTCTCCTTTTTTCTTCCCTAATGCTACAGCTTAGCTTCCTAGGTGGCCGATCTTGCCGCCGGAGCTGAAGATTGGAGGTTTCCGGCTGTTTTCGAGAAGTAGAGGCAAGTGGCTCCCTTTCCCTTGCATACTCTGTTGTTTTAAAGCTTGCTTAATTCTTTTTTTTTATTCATGTTCATTAGCTAAATCAGCCATCTTAAGCTGCTTTGATTTTTTTTCCTCTATCTTTCTTTTTAATTATCTCGGCAGGTGTTGGAGTTTTGGCCTAGGTTTAATGGTGTCTTTAGGCAAGGTTTGCTGCTAGGTCGGTTAAGGAGAGCAGCATTAGCCTTGGAATTAATTTTAAAGGCTCTGCTTGTATAGCGTTGAGAAGAGCTGGGACGGGTTTTGAAAATTTCTAAGTTCCCAGGCGTTTAGTGAAGGCCATTCACTCAACGCCAGGTGTTTTTTTGCGGCTAAGGGCCCAGGCGTTGAATGAGGTCCACTCACTCAACGCCGTAGTTCTTTTTAGGCTAATGTTATAGCCTTGGGATGTGAGCTTCTTTAGGGCTGTTAGAAAAGTTTTACCTTCCTAAGGGGGATGTTGGGGGTGTTCGGCTAGTTTTTGCATGCCGACTCGTGGGTTTTGACCAGAGGGGGATTTGTTGTTTGGACTCTGAGGGGTGAATTGTGTGTGTTAAGCTGTGGCCACCACTAAGTTTTGACACTGTGGAAAACTTATTGGGTGTGTCCCTGAAGATGCCACCGGTTGTGTTTTCACCCTTGAGTATTTTTTGGGTCTGGTTGTTGGTGTTGGACACTGTGGCCACCCACTCCAGCCCCTTATTTTTACACACCGATCATTTGCCCACAAACCTAGGACTGTTAGTTTCCTATTGTCTACTTTTGGTTTCTCCCTGCTTTTATTCTGATACTTTACTACTGATGGTTGATTTCATTCCAGAGCAGGTAGTTTTTGTGCTCACACTTGGTGTGATTTGCCTTTATTGCCCTTTAAGCAATAATTCTTTCTTTTTCTTGCTTTCTGTTGTTTAGTACTTTGTTGCCGGGTTGGAAAACCCTTCTTTATTTAAGTAATCTGACACTCCTTTCTTTTGTTTATTTCCTTGCCGAGGCATTTCTTTTCTTGAATGTCTTAGGTCC
This sequence comes from Platanthera zijinensis, assembly GCA_039513925.1. Lineage (NCBI taxonomy): Eukaryota > Viridiplantae > Streptophyta > Magnoliopsida > Asparagales > Orchidaceae > Platanthera > Platanthera zijinensis. The sequence continues at coordinate 101,356,645 of CM077083.1, forward strand.
AGGTTGTAGCCGATTGAGCGACTGATTTTTCCATTTGTTGGGTCTTGCTGGTAGCCTCCAGAGTATCAGAGTTGCAGATCACTCCCTTGTGAGGTAGTCATTTTTCTTTTCTGTATGGACATGCACACTCACCGGTTGGTTCGTGTCCGGTTGTCGACGCCCACTGGTGGCTTTCTTGTTTTGCTAAGTATGAATTTAGACTGCTGTTTTTGCCCTCTTGGGGTTGTTTACTTGCTTCTGGGAAGGTTTTATGCTAGGTTGCATGTTAGGTATTTTAAAACCCTAAACTATTATATGTCCCTCATGCATATCATATTTGCTAACTAAAGTACTATTTTCATAAAGCGTAAAACCTCTTTTAATATATATATACTATACTCACCTTAGGTGTCGTGCATTCTATAAGTGGTCTCTGGTGGACCCTTATACTCATTTAGGGTGTCAAACTAACTGAATAAAAGTATTTTTCCGCTGTAAGCATATATATTTTCTTAGCGTGGACTAGCTGATCAACTGTACCGAGGGATACGGCCTTCAAACAAACTGGTTTTCTATTAAATTAAAACTTGTGATGTATGGTTTTGGTGTGTCGCCTGAGCGTCGGCAGTTATCCCTGCTCGACGTGGAATCACAACGCGTGTTTTTCCCTTACTCTGATACTTCTTAACCTCGGGCAAAATGCAGGTCGTGACATCCTGGTTGAAGAAGAAGGGAGGATAGAAGAGGTAGACAGGAGGGAAGCAAGGGAGTTAATGGAGGCAACAAGAGGTGCAATTTCATCTGCTATGAGTTTCTTCAAGAGAGGGGTGAGATGAGTTATGAGGGTAGAGATTAAGTTGTTGTCCAAAACAGCTGGAGGAGGGGTTGATGATGGAATGACAACAGGAGGACAAATGGAATCAGTCATGATTTCATCCTTGATGAGGAGAGATGATGGAGGGATGACAAGTGGGGTAGGGATGTGAGGTAGTGTTCCAGGTGGTGAGGATGATGTTAAAAATGATGGGGTTTGAGGGGAAGGAATGTGTTGAGGGGATTTGTGAGGAGATTGCTGAGGGGATGATCCTGGGGTTATGAGGTCAAAGGATGGAGATAGCAATATGTTGGATGATGAAATATTTTCAAGATGAGGAGGAAGAGGGGAATGAGGAGGTGAAGGAATAGATGAAGGGATATCTTCAACCAGTGGAGGAGAGGTTATGACCACCCTTATGCTTTCAGAAGAAATTGAAGTGGGGGGAGCCTTTGAAGGCTTTGAGATTGTCCTCTCCCCTCTGTCAAACAAGGCAGATATCAGCCTCTTGGAGGCATTGATGAATACAGTCGGGGAGACTAATAGTTCATCAGCCTTGGCCTTCAACAACATACCCAAAATCCTTGCAAAATTCACTTGCTTCTTGGAATTCTTCCTTCTTATCAGATCAAACAACACCTATCCCCAGTTAACTTTCTTTTTGTTAACTAAGGCACACATCACAATGAACTGATGCGTTGTAATGCAATCATGAGCAGTGTGTTTCCCGAACAGCACCTTGCCCACGACATCGGCCAAAAACTTGTAAGACGCAGACAAGATCTTCTTTAATAACTTATTAGGGTTTCCGTCGGAGTGACCCATCACAATCAATATATTCTCAAACTCAGAAGCATCTAATTAAATATCATCTAATCCATTTATAAAGTCGAAAATTTCAGAGAGAACTGCAGGAGATAAAGTAACCTGAGTCACTGAGATGGAGCCGATCATTTCTTTTTCTAAAGAGGTACACGAATAAACCCATTCACGAATCTCTGCCGCTTCCATCCTTATCCTGGTAGTCATGAGTTGCTTCAGATTTTGATCATCAAAGAGCTGGAGAATGTATGTAAAGATCTTGTCTGAGTGACTGAAAGAATTGAAGTCAATATCGAACCCAGTGTCATACTTTATTGCGATGAGAGAAGATCCAGAGGAGGCCATGGTTCAGGGAGAATTTCCTGTAAGAGCAATAACGATCAAGTGCAAAAGGAACTTCTGAAAGCGCGAGATAGAGCTCGAATAAGAAAGCCTAACAAAGGTTTTCAGAATATGAATCGATACGCTCAGCCCGACGGAAAAAAAATTCTTCGATCTCAGGTCGACGAAAATTTCCTGAAGAGATAAATTCGTCGATCTCAGACTAAAGAGATGGACATATTTCGTCGTCCTCAAAAATATTTCCTGAAGCAGGATCGTCGATCTCTGGTCGACGAAACTAACTTCACACCGAGATTTTGTCGATCTCCGATCGACGAACTTCCAACGAAAAGTTTGCAAATCGTCGATCTCAGGTCAACGATTTTTTTCCTGATCGTTTAACACTAAGGATAGATTTAAAATCAAGTCTTTCCATTTATCATTCCTAACTAATTCATAAAGAACATATGTTTGGATTCATCCATGGGCTTAGTGAAAATATCTGCCCTTTGCAAATCAGTGGAGATAAATTCAAGACTAATTTTCTGCTTGTCCACACAGTCTCTTATGAAATGATGTCTTATGTCAATATTCTTTGTCCTACTATGATGCACTTGATTATGTGCTATAGATATTGCACTGGTATTATTGCAAAATATAGTTGAATTATGTAGATTGAAACCAAAATCCAGGAGTTGGTTTTATATCCACAAAATCTGTGAACAACAACTACCAGGTGCCATATATTTAGCCTCAGCAGTTGATGTGGATGCAGATGTTTGCTTCTTGCAAAACAAGGACACAAGTCTATCACCAAAGAACTGACATGTTCCTGAAGTGCTTTTCCTGTCCACTCTGCATCCAGCATAGTCAGCATCAGAAAATCCAGTAAGCTCAAATACTGACTCTGTTGGATACCAGAGTCTTAGATTAGGACAACCCTTTATATATCTTAAAATACTTTTTAGCAAAATAAGATGAGATTCCTTAGGGCTCACTTGGAACCTAGCACAAAGACATGTAGCAAACATGATGTCTGGTCTGCTTGCTCTGAGATATAGTAGGGATCCAACAATGGCCCTATACCTAGTCTGATCAACTGATTTTCCATGTTCATCAGAGTCTATCACAGCATTGGCAGCCATGGGAGTTTTCATTGATGAGGCATCAGCCATCCCAAATTTCTTAATAAGCTTATTTGCATATTTATATTGGGAAATGAATATGCCATCAGGGGATTGCTTCACTTTTAGACCAAGGAAGTATGATAGCTCTCTCATGCTACTCATCTCAAACTTTGAATGCATTAGATCAGAGAATCTTTTGCATAGTTTGGGATCAGTAGAACAAAAAATGATGTCATCTACATATATTTGTACTATCAAAATTTTATCATGATGCAACTTAGTAAAAAGAGTCATATCTACCATGCCTCTAGAGAACTTGTGTTCTAAAAGGAAGCTAGCTAAGGTTTCATACCAAGCTCTTGGAGCTTGCTATAAACCATAGAGAGCTTTATGCAATTTAAAAAGATATGAGAGATGAGTTGTTGAAATAAAACTGGAGGTTATTCAACATAAACCTCTTCCTTTATCTCTCCATTCAAGAAAGCACTCTTGACATCCATCTGGTAGACTTTGAACTTCTTAAAAGCAGCATAAGCAAAAAAATCCTGATTACTTCTAGCCTTGTAACAGGAGCAAAAGTTTGATCATAGTCAATGCCTTCCTCTTGCCTATTGCCTTGAGCAACAAGCCTAGCCTTTTTCTCACAATCACACCTTGGGCATCAAGCTTGTTTCTAAATACCCACTTGGTTCCAATTACTGGATAGCCTTTGGGCCTTCGAACCAAGTCCCAAACTCTGCATCTCTCAAATTTATTGAGCTCCTCTTGCATAGCAATAATCCAGTGTTGATCTTGCTTAGCATCTTTGATGGATTGGGGCTCAACTTGAGAGAGGAAACAGGTATGCATCACATCTTGGTTGAGTTGATTCCTTGTTTGTACACCTACTGACATGTCCCCAATCACTTGGGATCTAGGATGATCCCTTAGTGTGACAAGGTCAGTGGGTGGAGTTGGTTCAGCAACAACATTTGAAATTAATTCCTCTTGTGGAATAATGTTTTCTATTGGATGAGGTTCAACCACTTCCAAAATATCTTCTTCACTATCTTCATCAGCTTGTGGAGGAGGATGTGATAGAACCTTTTTTGTAAGGTTTAACTCACCCAATTTCTCACACAAGTGAGGTACCTGCAATAAATCTGAGGTAGAAGAATCCTTCTCCTTATAAAACATGTTAGCTTCATCAAATGAAATATGTACAGATTCTTCCATTTTTAAAGATGATTTATTGAATACCCTATAGGCCTTGCTATTTTGGGAATATCCAAGAAAAATTCCCTCTGTAGCTTTGGCTTCAAACTTTCTAATGTGTTTCTTATTATTGTTATGAATGAAACATCTACACCAAAAGATTCTAAAGTAATCAATTTTAGGTTTCTTCCCTTTGAGTAATTCATAAGGGGTCTTACCCTTAAGTTTGTGTATCAAACTCCTTTTCAGCACATAATTTGCTGTGCTCACAGCCTCTTCCCAAGTATAGGGGCATGTGTGCATCTGTAAGGAATGTTCCTACAGATTCAATGTGTAATACCCCTATCCGTCACATATCATATAGCAGTAGGTCCGGCCGAGGCCCGACGCTATATACCACGGACAGACCAGTGGGTTGCTAAATAAAACCATTCAACCAATACACACGTCCTACACAGAGGATCTAGCGGAAGTAATTCATTAAGTTGCAACAATGAGAACTCAGCCAACAAGCATGAATGTCCACTAATAAACCAAACAGGAATGAAATACAAAGTACCAAAGAGTGTTGTCCTTATGGCCTTACAAAAGTTCACTTAAATAAATAGTGTTTTACAAACATAAGCTCGCAGGTCGGCCACACATGATTTAAATAAGTAAACAAACGAGGCCTTCGAGGGCCAGCTCAGCAACTTGGGCTTTGACCTGCTATTTGCCTCTCGGCTTCGCAGCACATGCAAGCACAAAACACTGTGATAAGTAAAGTTTGTTTTAAAGAAGATAGATTTGGTTTTATATAATCTTTTACGTATATAAGTCTATCTCTTTTTTACTTACTTATATCCTGTGGATTAAGGCAAGAGTACCTATCGCAAAGGAGTATAGTATTTTGTAGAATATATCAAGGTCGTATTTTTCCTGGGATCGGTGTTAATTATTCTACTTTTTAGAACTGACTATTATTTTATCGAAAGAACGGAGTTGGGTTTATTTTTAAACTTAAAAGATACAAAAAAATTTATATACGTGATTTATTAAGATAGGGACTTAGAGTTTAGTCCTTGATTTCAGAATCAATTTGAGCGGATATTAATTCGCCTATTAAAGAACAACTTTATTTCTTAATTATCTAACTTAACGAGAGGGTTCCTTTGGTAGCATCACTGACTCGAAAGTACGACCGGGAAGGCTTGCGTTTAAACGGGTTAACGTAAACGTAGTGTCTCGTCACCTGGTATATGATCAATTAACAGAAAACCCTAGTTAGAATAACTAGAAAGTAGAGTTGAAATAGTTGAAAATAGTATCCAGCCCAGAGCTCATCTTGACCAAGTGCTAAGGGTTCTTAGCCTCTTCTCAGGATGGGGGCGGTATAAAGTACAGAAAATAATATCTACCTATCTATCTCAATCCGGGATTTAAGCTTTCGCTTCACCTTTGTTGTTGGGATAGGGTAGTAAAATTTTACAGAGCTTCCGCACTATCTTAATCCAGGTCATAGGCTTTCGCCTCGCCCTTCATTCGGGATAGTACGAAATAAGATTTTGAAAATAATTTTTAAAGCAGTTTTATACTATCTTAATCCAGGACATAAGCAGAGCTTCGCCTTTCATTCGGGATAGTAAAAAAAAAGGAAAAGTAAAGCTAAAAATAAAACAGTAAATTACTCAGAATTTAATTTGAAAGAGTCTATTTTATAAAGTCCAAAATTATTACAACTTTCTAAAAAGCTGAAAATAAAGCTGAAAATATTACAACTTACAGAACTTGGAATACTTGAAAGCTACTACCAGTTCCTTGTCAGAGAGCTGGGGAGTCCTAACAGTTCTTAAGGAAGCTGCTGGAGTTCGAATAATTCTACTCAGCCCTGCCCCTCTATTTATAGAAAAATAAAATTGCTTTTGGAAAAGCACTTTTGGAAAAGTTGCCAAACAGCTTATGGAAAAGCTGCCAAACAGCTTTTGGAAAAGCTGAAAATCAGCTTTTGGGACAGCTGGCTAGTGGACAGCTTGACACGTGGCGGTTTGGATAAGGATGGTGATGACTTGGCAGCTGAGTTGGCTGGCTGGATAAGGATGGCGGGTCGGGCTGGCAGCTGGCGGGTCGGGCAGCTGGCGGGTCAGGCAGCTGGCGGGTCAGGCTGACAGCTGGCGGGTTGCGGGTCCTGGCGGGTTGCGGGCTCAGGTTGAGTAGCGGGTCGAGCTGGCTGGTTGGCGGGTTGCAGGTTGGCGGGTTGGCGGGTCAGGCTTTAATTGGCGCAAAAATGCTTTCACCAGGATTTGAACCCATGACCTCATGAAATCATACAAAGCTCCCACTCCACTAAGCCAGTTGATCATTTCTGTAAAAACACAAGCACATTATAAATATAAACTATATTGGAATTAGTAACTTTATATTTTATATTTTATTTTAATTAATATATATACATTTAAACTTTATATTTTATATTTTATAATATATACATTTAAACTTTATATTTTATATTTTATAATATATACATTTTAACTTTATATTTTATATTTTATAATATATACATTTTAACTTTATATTTTATATTTTCTTTTTAATTAATAATATATACATTTAAACTTTATATTTTCTATACATTTAAACTTTATATTTTCTATATTATTTTAATTATATTTTATAGTATTTTAATTAATTATTTTAAACTCACTAAAGCTCCCCTTAACCTTATATATATTATTTGTAATTATTTATACATTATTTTATACAACATATATTTTTTTATATCTTTACTATATATAAATATAAGTAATATTATATTTTATTTGTAATATTATAAATAATTATAGTTAACTTAAATATATTACTTCTAATTTTATACATAACTTATATATATTTTTATTTTTGTGATAATACAGTATTACTTTCTACATAATTTTATTTAAAGAAGAAAATTTAAAACAAATCATTTATTCCTTAATTTACATAAATAATTCCTTATTTACGTACAAAATGATATTCAAACTATACTAATAAATGAGTATTAATTATCACTCATCAAATACCCCCATACTTATATTTTGCTATTCCAGGGCAAATATAGAGTTGAGTATATTTACAAGTTATGAAATTTTCGATTTACTATCTATTTAATTCTTCAAGATAAAACAGGTATAAACATCCGATGAATAAAGAGTTATATGTTATTGTATATATATATCATTGATACCAGAGTTAGAATTTATAGCCATAAAAGATTTTGAAAACAAATAGTAAGCATATATTAAAATCAGATATAACAAGAATAGCTTGGCTTTATGATTACTATATCTTTATACGAGATATATTGGAAAATGTGCATTCTATTATTTATGCTCTCTCAAAATTTTAAACAAAAATAGAATATCAACTTTGGAAGGGTGGAATTTTACCTATACAATAGGCTTTTGTAGAAGTGATAGATTTTTGGTATTCTATCATCTTTTTATCTAAGTTATGCGTTGTTATAACTACTAGGAATGTAATTCCAAAGTGGCAAAAAATTACAAAGCATACTTGAGTTTTTATTTGAATCCAATGTATATTTAGAGGAGCACATACTCCTTTCCATATAATCTTTTCATAATTATTGGATGCCTATGTGTACGGAATGAAATCTTATTCCCATTGACATAAGATCTTTTCTTTTACTAGGAGCACATACTCCTAGATACTTGCTTGCATAAGAAAACATGCCAAGTAGAAATAAATAAATATTCAAGAGTTGGATAAAAAATTTTGAGAGCAACTATAATAGTTTGTATTTCTTATATTTCGTTAAGAATGGAGTAAGGATAATTACAGTCTACAATTGTTTGGTGAACATAATATGTTTGCTTCTATTGTATATATATGTATTTCTTTTGATATTGAAAGCAGGCTTGCTAAAATAATAACTCTGATTGTAATGAAATTTACAAGATAAGATTTTACAAATTTATTCCGGATATTTATATCTATCTAGTTATGAGAAGGAGTAGTAAAATTGAAAATTGAATAATTTGCATTTTTTTTTTGATCAACTCAGATTTTTGGAATATATTTACATAGTATGGTTTTGAAAATTTGGAATTGTTTTGGTGAGTACTAAAATAAACAATACTTTTATTGAAAACATAAGAGATATTATAAAAGTGAAAATAACTTGCAGTTAAAAAGCACCCCCATACTTATGTTAGGCATATGTATGAAGTGAAAAATATGTACAGAATATACAAAAGCATAAAAGATGGAAATATACAAAGGAATTTATATTTCGAGGTTATGGAGTAGTGTTAGGGTTTCAGGTTCTTTTTGAAAAGGGTCCCCAGTAAAATATAGTTTTAAACGGTGCCCGTTTACTTTGAAAGTTCCTAGTTCAGGGTGAGAAATAAGAACAGTCCCATATGGCCAGGTTTGTTTAACAGTATAGGGTCCGGTCCATCGGGATTTTAATTTTCCTGGAAATAATTTAAGGCGTGAGTTATATAGTAGCACAAGATCACCTGGTGAAAAAGATTTTGGAAATTTAATTTTCCTATCATGATAAAACTTAGATCGCTCTTTATAAAATTTATTATTTTCATAGGCGTTTGCACGCCATTCCTCAAGTTCATTGAGTTGAAATTTACGTTGTTCGGCGGCTAAGTTTGTATCTAAGTTAAGAAATTTTAGCGCCCAGTATGCGCGATGTTCTAATTCTACAGGTAGGTGACATGCTTTTCCATATACTAAACGATAAGGTGTACAACCGATCGCAGTTTTGAATGCTGTACGGTAGGCCCAAAGTGCATCATCTAATTTGAGGGACCAATCTTTTCGATTGGTATCTACAGTTTTTTCTAATATGCGCTTTAGTTCTCTATTGACTACCTCCACTTGGCCGCTTGTTTGGGGGTGATAAGCGGTAGCGAGTTTATGAGTAACTCCATATTTGGCTAACACTTTAGCCATCTGGGTGTTACAAAAATGAGTACCTCGGTCGCTCACTATTGCCCTAGGCGTGCCAAAACGTGAAAATAAGGTTTTTAGAAATTTAACGACGACTCTCGAGTCAGCGGTGGGTAAAGCTTGCGCTTCAGCCCATCGTGAAACGTAATCGACCGCTACTAAGATATAACGATTTTTAAAAGAAGGAGGTAAAGGGCCTACAAAATCTATGCCCCACAGATCAAAAATTTCACATTCTAAGTAAAAGTTTTGGGGCATTTCGTCCCGACGGGAAATGTTACCTGACCGTTGGCAGCGGTTGCAAATGCTTACCAATTTTTGAGCGTCCTTGAATAAAGTAGGCCAAAAGAAACCTGCTTCAAGGGCTTTACGTGCAGTCCGGTTGGATTGATAGTGTCCGCCGGTTGGTCCTTCGTGGCAGTGCCGTAGTATTTTTAGTCCTTCCTCGTTCGAAATACATCTTCGAATTACTTGGTCGGCACAGACTCGGAATAAATATGGGTCTTCCCAAAAGTAGTTTTTCAAGTCAGAAAAGAATTTCTTCTTTTCTTGAAATGAAAAAGCTTTTGGAAGGACTCGGGCTACTAAATAGTTAGCCAAGTCTGCGAACCAAGGAGTAGAAGAGTTGGTTACCTTTTCGAGTGCGAGGAGACTTTCTTCAGGGAATTTATCTTCGATGTCGGCTTCCACGAGTGTATCTGTTGCAGCATTCTCTAGTCGCGAAAGATGATCGGCTGCCAAATTCTCTGCGCCTTTCTTATCTCGGATCTCTAAATCAAATTCTTGTAATAAGAGAATCCAACGTAATAAACGGGGTTTGGCATCTGCCTTTGTTAGTAAATATTTTAAAGCAGAATGATCCGTAAAAACTATAACTTTCGATAGTGTAATATAAGATCTAAACTTATCAAATGCAAATACAATCGCCAGTAGTTCCTTTTCCGTGGTCGTGTAATTGGTTTGTGTAGATGTGAGAGTTTTACTTGCATAATAGATAGGATGAAAATATTTGTCTACTCGTTGTCCTAAGACAGCTCCTACTGCATAATCACTCGCATCACACATGATCTCAAAAGGGAAGGACCAGTCTGGGGCTACTAGAATAGGAGAGTTGATAAGTTTGTCCTTAATAATATTGAATGCTACTAAGCATTCACTATCGAATATAAATGGGGCTTCTTTTTCTAATAAATGAGTTAACGGTTTTGTTATTTTAGAGAAATTTTGAATGAACCGTCTATAGAAACCTGCATGGCCTAAGAAACTTCGAATAGATTTTACATTTGTTGGAGGAGGAAGTTTTTCAATTATTTCTATTTTGGCCTTATCTACCTCGATTCCCTGGGAAGAAATTTTATGACCGAGAACTAAACCTTCGCGGACCATAAAATGGCATTTCTCCCAGTTCAACACTAAATTCGTGTCTTCACAGCGTTGAAGAACACGAGCGAGGTTGTCTAAACACGTATGGAATGAGTCTCCAAATACGGAGAAATCATCCATAAATACTTCCATAACGTCCTCTACTAACTTGCCAAAAATAGCTAGCATACATCTTTGAAATGTAGCTGGCGCATTACAAAGTCCAAACGGCATTCGCCTATAGGCGAAAGTACCAAAGGGGCAAGTGAACGTAGTTTTCTCTTGATCTTCAGGGGCTATAGGAATTTGTAAATACCCTGAATAACCATCGAGAAAACAATAATATGAGTGACCCGAGAGTCGCTCTAATATTTGATCTATAAACGGTAATGGAAAGTGATCTTTACGGGTGACATCATTTAATTTTCGATAATCGATGCACATCCTCCAACCCGTAACAGTACGTGTTGGAATTAGTTCATTATTAGCATTTGGCACTACCGTTATACCGCCCTTCTTAGGGACGACTTGTACGGGACTAACCCATGTGCTATCTGAGATTGGATAGATAATTCCTGCGTCTAATAATTTCATTACTTCAGCTTTTACGACATCCTTCATATTAGGATTTAAACGTCGTTGGGGCTGGATAGATTTACGAGGGTTATCTTCCAAAAATATTTTATGCGTACAAAAAGATGGGTTGAGTCCTTGGATATCAGAAATTTGCCATGCTAATGCATGACGATGTTGTTTTAACACTTCTATTAATTCAGACGTTTTCTTATCATTTAATTCGGCAGAAATGATAACAGGGAGTTTAGATTCGGTTTCAAGGAAAACGTATTTTAAATGTGCAGGAAGTGTTTTCAGCTCGAGGGTTGGTGGTTTTTCATATGAAGTTGGAGTTTTTAAAGTTGTAGAAGTTAAAGATATAAAAGGTTCTAAAGGGTCATCGGTAGGCATTTCATTTGAAATGGGTAAGTCTGCCAAGTCCGATTCTTCTACAGTTATTGAAAATAAATCAGAATAGGGAAAACCATTTTCCTCAAAAGAGGCTTCCGCAAGGTAGCAGGAATCGTCATTTATTAAAGAGTTTTTCATAGAGGGATCTATATCGATAGTAACTTCGTCATCTCCTACTCGTAAGAGAAGTCTACCGTTACTTACATCTATTATCGCGCGAGAGGTTGCGAGAAAAGGACGACCGAGAATTATGGGAACATCGGCGTCTTCCTCTATGTCAAGTATAACAAAGTCTACCGGGAAGATAAACTTGTCTATTTTGACTAGAACATCCTCTACTATCCCTATTGGATATTTAATAGAACGATCTGCTAATTGGATGCTCATTTTAGTTGGGCTGGGGTTACCTAATCCTAGTTTTAGAAAGAGCGAGTAGGGCATTAAATTTATGCTAGCACCTAAATCTGCTAACGCATCTTTTATTAATAGATTACCGAAAAGACACGGGATAGAAAATCGTCCCGGATCGTTTAATTTTGGGGGTAATTTATGTAATAAAACGGCTGAACATTCGGCATTAAGAAAAACCCTCGAAATATCTTCGAGTTTCTTTTTATTTGAAAATAACGCTTTTAAATATTTTGCGTATTTAGGCATTTGTGCAATTGCCTCGCAGAAAGGTATATTGATTTGAATTTGTTTTAGCATTTTTAGAAAATTTTTATATTGTTCATCTTCTCGCTCATCTTTTAATTTAGATGGATAAGGTACAACAACATGTGTGGAAGAAATTCGCGGGGTTGAGGAGGCAGAGTCGTAACGGGAAGTGGTGTAGGAAGGCTAACCTTAGCTTCTTTTTCTACCCTAACGGGTGGTGGTAGCTCCCTGCCACTTCGTAGTTGGACGGCTTGTCAACTTGGTGGGTTACTGGAATGGCCAGTATCCCGCGGATTTGGTTCCGTATTTCCTGGCAAATTACCAGGTTGGCGTTCCGATAGCATTTTTGAAATTTGTCCAATTTGTGTTTCTAAGTTTTTAATTGATCCGGTCAAGTTCCGGATATTGGACTCATTAATACTGACATATTTCGTAAATATGTCTTCTATCGGGGTTGGCCTAAATTGGTTCGGTGGTGGTGGTGGTGTTTGTGGTTGTGGGGGTTGCGGTGCAAATCCAATTGGATTTGCAGTCGGTGGGCGTTGAGCATTATTGGGGTTGCTCCACGAAAAATTAGGATGGTTCCTATATCCTGGATTATAAGAATTATTATTTAAGTTCATATTAGGATTATAGGAAGGTCTATAAGAGTTCCCCATATAATCGATTTCTTCAATTATATTATTATTCGGATTCCAAGTAGTGGCGGAGGAAGCAGATATTCCAGCCAATTGTTTAGTTAGATTTTCTACTTGGAGTGCTAAAGTAGAAGAAGTGTCGAGCTCATATATCCCAGCTTGTTTAGGGTGTGACCTTGGCACGTTCCACTGGTACGCGTTCATGGCGATTTCCTCAAAGAGGGTTTGAGCGGCCTCGGGGGTTTTGTTATTGAGCGTGCCCCCAGCGGCAGCATCAATGGCTTGTCTGGTTTGAATATTCAAACCATTATAGAATATTTGTACCTGGAGCCAAGTTGGCAGTGCGTGATGTGGACACCGACGTAGATATTCCTTAAAACGTTCCCAAGTCTCATAAAGAGACTCAGACTCGCCTTGCACAAACGAAGAAATATCCGCACGCAGACGTGCGGTTTTTGCAGGTGGAAAATACTTTGTTAGGAATTTTTCGGTCATTTCAGCCCAAGTGGTGATAGATCCTCTGGGGAGAGAACCTAGCCACTGTTTGGCTTTCGTTCGTAAGGAAAAAGGAAATAAGCGAAGACGGATGGCATCATCAGTGACGCCATTTATCTTAAATGTGTCGCATATTTCTAAGAAGTTTGACAAGTGCGTATTTGGATCTTCATCGGGCAATCCATCGAATTGAACAGAATTTTGAATCATTTGGATTATACTCGATTTAATCTCGAAGTTATTATTAGCAATTGGTGGACGAACGATACTAGACCCGGTGTCATCTAAATTAGGTCGTGCATAATAAGACATGGTCCTTTGGGGGACCACCTCTGGCATTTGTTGTTGCTCTGCTGCCATTTCTTGAACGTGTGCGGTGCCTACGGACTCTTCCAGATTTAACACGAGCTCTTGATTCAGAGATCGGAGGCGCCTGCGAAAGGTGCGTTCGATTTCAGGATCAAGTCCAAGAGTTAAATCAGATGGAGTTCTGCGGGTCATATACTAAAAAAGACTTTTGTATAAAATAATAAAAAAAACTAAGTAAAAAAAAACTAAGTTTAAAAAAAACACAAATACAAACACACAAATAGACTTAAAACGGAAAATAACTAAAAATAAGTTATTTTTATTTTATATAAAACAAGTTTTTTATACAAGAAGTTTTATAATAAAAGCAGGTTTTTTATTATAAACTACTTTTTATTTAATTTTTCAAGTTTTATATAAAATACGTTAAATAGTAGGTTAGGTTTTTCTGTTAGAATTCGTTAGTGGTTAATAAACTTGTTAATAAAAAATTAGGTTTTATAAAAACAAAGTTTTAAATTCAGGGAATTTTATGTTTGTTTTATTTTTATAAAAACTAAGGTTTTTAAATAACAAGAAAAAGAAAAGATAAAATTAATAGTGTTCTTTTATTTTCAAATATTAACACAAATAAACTAATCCTCGGCAACGGCGCCAAAAAGCTTGATAAGTAAAGTTTGTTTTAAAGAAGATAGATTTGGTTTTATATAATCTTTTACGTATATAAGTCTATCTCTTTTTTACTTACTTATATCCTGTGGATTAAGGCAAGAGTACCTATCGCAAAGGAGTATAGTATTTTGTAGAAAATATCAAGGTCGTATTTTTCCTGGGATCGGTGTTAATTATTCTACTTTTTAGAACTGACTATTATTTTATCGAAAGAACGGAGTTGGGTTTATTTTTAAACTTAAAAGATACAAAAAAATTTATATACGTGATTTATTAAGATAGGGACTTAGAGTTTAGTCCTTGATTTCAGAATCAATTTGAGCGGATATTAATTCGCCTATTAAAGAACAACTTTATTTCTTAATTATCTAACTTAACGAGAGGGTTCCTTTGGTAGCATCACTGACTCGAAAGTACGACCGGGAAGGCTTGCGTTTAAACGGGTTAACGTAAACGTAGTGTCTCGTCACCTGGTATATGATCAATTAACAGAAAACCCTAGTTAGAATAACTAGAAAGTAGAGTTGAAATAGTTGAAAATAGTATCCAGCCCAGAGCTCATCTTGACCAAGTGCTAAGGGTTCTTAGCCTCTTCTCAGGATGGGGGCGGTATAAAGTACAGAAAATAATATCTACCTATCTATCTCAATCCAGGATTTAAGCTTTCGCTTCACCTTTGTTGTTGGGATAGGGTAGTAAAATTTTGCAGAGCTTCCGCACTATCTTAATCCAGGTCATAGGCTTTCGCCTCGCCCTTCATTCGGGATAGTACGAAATAAGATTTTGAAAATAATTTTTAAAGCAGTTTTATACTATCTTAATCCAGGACATAAGCAGAGCTTCGCCTTTCATTCGGGATAGTAAAAAAAAGGAAAAGTAAAGCTAAAAATAAAACAGTAAATTACTCAGAATTAAATTTGAAAGAGTCTATTTTATAAAGTCCAAAATTATTACAACTTTCTAAAAAGCTGAAAATAAAGCTGAAAATATTACAACTTACAGAACTTGGAATACTTGAAAGCTACTACCAGTTCCTTGTCAGAGAGCTGGGGAGTCCTAACAGTTCTTAAGGAAGCTGCTGGAGTTCGAATAATTCTACTCAGCCCTGCCCCTCTATTTATAGAAAAATAAAATTGCTTTTGGAAAAGCACTTTTGGAAAAGTTGCCAAACAGCTTTTGGAAAAGCTGAAAATCAGCTTTTGGGACAGCTGGCTAGTGGACAGCTTGACACGTGGCGGTTTGGATAAGGATGGAGATGACTTGGCAGCTGAGTTGGCTGGCTGGATAAGGATGGCGGGTCGGGCTGGCAGCTGGCGGGTCGGGCAGCTGGCGGGTCAGGCAGCTGGCGGGTCAGGCTGACAGCTGGCGGGTTGCGGGTCCTGGCGGGTTGCGGGCTCAGGTTGAGTAGCGGGTCGAGCTGGCTGGTTGGCGGGTTGCAGGTTGGCGGGTTGGCGGGTCAGGCTTTAATTGGCGCAAAAATGCTTTCACCAGGATTTGAACCCATGACCTCATGAAATCATACAAAGCTCCCACTCCACTAAGCCAGTTGATCATTTCTGTAAAAACACAAGCACATTATAAATATAAACTATATTGGAATTAGTAACTTTATATTTTATATTTTATTTTAATTAATATATATACATTTAAACTTTATATTTTATATTTTATAATATATACATTTAAACTTTATATTTTATATTTTATAATATATACATTTTAACTTTATATTTTAAATTTTATAATATATACATTTTAACTTTATATTTTATATTTTCTTTTTAATTAATAATATATACATTTAAACTTTATATTTTCTATACATTTAAACTTTATATTTTCTATATTATTTTAATTATATTTTATAGTATTTTAATTAATTATTTTAAACTCACTAAAGCTCCCCTTAACCTTATATATATTATTTGTAATTATTTATACATTATTTTATACAACATATATTTTTTTATATCTTTACTATATATAAATATAAGTAATATTATATTTTATTTGTAATATTATAAATAATTATAGTTAACTTAAATATATTACTTCTAATTTTATACATAACTTATATATATTTTTATTTTTGTGATAATACAGTATTACTTTCTACATAATTTTATTTAAAGAAGAAAATTTAAAACAAATCATTTATTCCTTAATTTACATAAATAATTCCTTATTTACGTACAAAATGATATTCAAACTATACTAATAAATGAGTATTAATTATCACTCATCACACTGCAATGGTAGCAAACAAGAATAAAGATCAGCTAAAGCTGACCAAATTATAACGATTCCGCCCCCAAACTCGGTGCGACAAAGCTTTTTCTATGCACTTGTTAGCAAAGCAAGTAAAATAGTGAATAAACACAACATCACAGGTGCAGGCTCACACGGCCACACACCCCGTGCTCTCAGGGCACTAACTCGGTGGAACCGGTCATAACCACGGTCTCACAGCCATCACTTGGACGACAAATCTCGTGAGCATTTTTAGTATTTCTGGTCTAAGCCTAAAACTCGCACGACTATGCCAATGGAAGCCCCTTTTTCAGGTATCTTTCACCAAACCACACAACCCGGGTCTGTTTCCAATTGCCCATTGCTCACACCGCCTAGTCACTTTTAGACGTACGCGCGAGCCAAGCTTCTCCCGGATCCCAAATTCGATCACACAAGCACATAACCCAGTTATGTTCAAGGTTTGCTCCCAGGCCACCAAGATGGCAGAATTGTGTTTCCGCCTCATTTTCCAGATGCGCCTTGGGGTTAATCCCCAAGGATCCCTGCTGTAATCTACCCCGTAGAAACCCGAAAACAATTAATGGAACGGAGTCTTCTCCGGGTACTTATGCAATGCAACATCACCGATCCAGACCAACTTGTCCGGGTAGGCTTCACGTACCATGTCTATGTACGTACTACGATTCCGGACTATTCAAGGGGGACTTTACATATCTACCCCAAGGAATACCGCAAACTCACCGCACACTCGCGGGAGAGGGTTTTCCTATGCAAAAGAAGAAGAGCTTCACATGATCACGATGAGAATCGTTACCCTAGAATTTCTCTTCGGCGCCATGGAAAACTACGTGGATGAATAGCACCGCGATGATCTTGCCTCCGCAGATCCGTGCTCGGTTTGCGATTTGGCTCTCTGAATCTCCTCCGGCGACCGGTTTTCTCTTCCTTCTTCCTCCTTGCTCTCCCTTCTCTCTAGAAGTTAGTGAGAGAGTTAACCCAAAAGAAATGAGGGTTTAAACACTCAATCCCGACCTTAACCCTAGTAAGGAGAGATCTGAGCCATTAGATCCAAAAATAAGGAAACGAACGGCTGTGATTTGGCCAAAAAATAAAGTTCCTGGGCCGAACACGGCTTGCGACACGCCTGTGTCCAAGGCCGTGTCATTCATTCGCCGTCAAAACCGTCGTATCCCAAAAAGAACACGGGCACTCGACACGCCCGTGTCAGGCTTGACACGCCCGTGTCAACTAGTACACGCCCGTGTATCTGGGCATGTTCCTCCAACGACATAGGTCCAAAACGTCCAGAGCACGACACGGCCATGTGACACGCTTGTGTTACATGCCGTGTGCTAGACACGCCCTAGGACATACCCGTATCCCAAGCCGTATAGCTGCCTTAACACAACTCATCAAATGACCCGAGCAAGACACGGGTATTCGACACGCCCATGTCGAATTTCACAGGCCCGTGTCGGACCCGAACATGCCTGGGCTCAGGCCGTGCATCCTCTCTCAACGATCGTTGAGTGAAAGGATTTGAGTGACTGACACGCCCTGGGGCACGCCCGTGTCCCAGGCCGTGTTCACCCCCCCACCCCCCCGACGACCGATGACTACAAAATCATCGACCACGCGACCACCGCCAAACCCAAGCACGACACGCCCCTGTGACACGCCCGTATCCCAGGCCGTATCACCTTTACTAAATCCCAGACTTGGCTCAAAACACCACCCGTCACTCTTTTGATTTTTGGGGCATTATAACTCTCTCCCTCTTAAAAGAATTTTGTCCTCAAAATTACCAAAGGAAAAGAAAACAGAAAACAAAAAGCGGTACCTGAGTGAAATAACTCTGGTACTCCTCAAGCATGGTCTTCTCCCATTCCCAAGAGAGCTCCTCACGACCGAAATTGTTCCAACGTACCTTGACCATTCTGATCTCCTTGTTACGAAGTCGCTTGACTTCAGAGTCCTCAATATAAACGGGCTTGACCCTAGTTATCAACCCTTCATCCACCGGTACTTGATAAACTGCAATCACCTGCGAAGGCTCTAGCACCGCCTTCCGCAACACTGAAATGTGGAATACGTCGTGTAGACTACTTAACATCACTGATAGCTTCAGACGATAAGCCGATTCACCGATCCGCTCCAGGACATCAAATCGTCTAAGGTACCTCGGGCTCAGCTTCTTCAAGCATTGTACCCGTGAAGCACCCTTGAATGGCTTTATCTTCAAATACACCCAATCGCCAACTGCGAACTCCACGTTCCGGTGCTTGGTATTGTAGTATTTAGCTTGTCTATCCTGAGCGATTAGCAAATGTTCCTAAGTGGTTCGTACCACTGAAGTAGCGCTTTCCACCTCTTGTCTTTTTTGTACAACCTTGCCTCACCCGTTTCTAGCCACGACAACGGCATGCTACACTTTCTAGCATATAAGGCCTCGAAGGGCGCCATTTGTATGCTCGCTTGGTAGCTATTGTTGTACGCAAACTCCACCAAATACAGATGGTCTTCCAACTTCTTGCCGAAGTCCAGGACACAGATGCAAAGCATGTCTTTCATCGTCCTGTTGACCCTCTCGGTCTGCCCATCCGTCTGCGGATGAAAGGCTGTGCTGAACTCCAACTTAGTTCCCAGCATTTGCTGCACCAACCTCCAATCATTGGATGTAAAATGCCCATCTCTATCGCTCACGATGCTGCGGGACACACCGTACAGTCTGACTATGTTATCCACATACAGCTTCGCCAGTTTCTCCACTAAATCATCCTTCTTATGCGGAATGAAGTGCGACACCTTTGTTAACCGATCTAAGATCACCCAGATGGCGTCGTTTCCCTTCTGTGACCTTGGCAAGCCGTGCACAAAGTCCATCGAAATGTCGTCGAACTTCCACTCCGGAATAGGCAAATATTTCAGGAAACCCCCTGGCTTTTGGCACTCTGCCTTCACTAAGGCGCAAGTCTTACATTTAGCCACGAATAGTGCCACATCCTTCTTGAGTCCTGGCCACCAGAACAACTTCTTTAGATCTCGGTACATCTTAGTGCTCCCTAGGTGAATTGAGTACTTGGTATGATGAGCCTCGTACATCAACTCCGCCCATAGATTTCCCACACCTGGGTCGCACAAATGACTGTCCTTCCTTAGCAGACCATCTTCAACTGTAAATTGGAAATTTTACCAATCCGAAGCTTCATCCATGATCACCTTCATGCTGCTATCCAATTCCATAGCTTGCCTAATTCGATCAGCCAGATCATACTGAACTTCCGTCAAGTTCAATAATGCTTCGGCGCTAGTCTGCTTGTCAACACAACAGATGTCTAACACCTCTAACTCCAAAATCAACCGCTCATCATGAATCGAAAACCAGTTGGCTTTGGCGGGAGCCCTGCGACTCAAAGCATCCGTAACTGCATTGCCTTTCCCGGGCACATAATGAAATTTTAACGTATAGTCCCCCAGGAATTCCATCTATCTCCGCTGCCTCATGTTCAAATCTTTTTGATCCAGCAGGTATTTCAGGCTCTTGTGGTCGGTGTAAATATCAACCTTTACGCCGTACAAATAGTGCCTCCACAGTTTTAGCATAAAAATCATGGCCGCTAACTCCAAGTCATGGACCACATAATTCCTTTCGTGCACTTTCAGCTGACGCGAGCCATACGCAATAACATTGCCATGCTGCAACAACACGCAACCCAAACCACTGCCTGAGGCATCGCTATATATCTCAAAACCTTCGGTCCCACTCGGCAAACTAGCACTGGCGCCGTGGTCAACTGACTCTTAACCTCTTCGAACGCTTGCGCGCACTTCTGCATCCATATAAACTTCTCATCTTTCCTTATCAATGTCGTGAGAGGTAACGCTATCCGTGATAAATTCTCCACGAAGCGCCTGTAATAGCTGGCAAGCCCCAGAAAACTATAGACTTCCGTTACCGAAGACAACACTGGCCACTCTTGTATCGCAACAATCTTTGTCGGATCTGCCGCAATCCCTTCTCCACTGACTATGTGACCAAGGAACGCCACTGAGGATAACCAAAACTCGCACTTAGAGAAATTTACGTATAGTTCGTTCCACGTCAGCCTCTCCAAAACTAGATGCAGATGCATGAAGTGATCTTATTCGCACTGCGAGTACACCAATATGTCGTCAATAAAGACGATCACAAAACGGTCTAGGTACTCCCTGAACGTTCTGTTCATCATATCCACGAATACGGATGGCACATTAGTCAGCCCGAACGGCATGACCGTAAACTCGAAATGCCCATACCTTGTGTTGAACGCTGTCTTTCGGATATCACTCTCCCTTATCCTCAGCTGATAGTAACCGGACTTCAGATCCAATTTTGAATATACCGATGACCCGACTAACTGATCAAAAAGATCATCAATCTGTAGGATCGGGTATTTGTTCTTTTCCATTAACTTATTCAGTTCTCTTTAGTCGATAAACAGCCGCAAACTTCCGTCCTTATTCTTAACAAAGAGGACCGGTGCGCTCCAAGCGACGAACTTGGATGCACATAAACTTGCTCCATCAACTCTTCTAGTTGAACCTTTAGCTCCGCCATTTCCTTAGGCGCCAACCTATAAGGAGAGCGTGACACAGGTTTGGCACCTAGCACTAGCTCGATGTGAAATCGATCTCTCGCTGCGGTGGGGCTCCGGGAAGATAGTCCGGGAACACATCTTGGTACTCGCACACTACTGGGATACTACACAAAGTGGCTTTAGGCTTTACAGCTTACACTAGCGTGAAGAACAGCTCTACGCCAGCACGACTTCTTTGACCACCTGAAGAGCAGACATCAGCGTCTTGCTCGAACTCTTCAAACCGGAAACGTTGTCTCCCACCCAGCACCCAGCTTGACATCTTTACGATTGCAATCAATAAAAGCCTTCTGCTCCGAAAGCCAGTCCATACCGAAGCTGACGTCGAACTCTAATAGCGGCAACAATGACTCTAGTAAGTCTAACTCCTGACTTCCAATATGAACCGTTACGACACAAACTCTGTCCGCACGCATAGAATACCCTTTCGGAAGCAACACGTCTAATTTGTCCTTCGCCATCGAAGAAGGGACTCCGATGCGCGATATGAAACCTTCAGACAAAAAGGAGTGAAAGCTCCCGTATCGAATAGTGCCCTTGCCGGACTATCACAAATCAAAACAAAGCCTATACAAACAGTAATAAGCTAACAAGCACTAGGTAACAGTATTTAAATCTAACTTGCTATAAATTAAAACGTACCTGTCACCACATTCGCTTGTTTGATGGCCTCCGGCTGGCCCAGATTTTAGACTCTAGGTTGAGTCGGAGCATAATGGGATGCGGTTTACTCTGCCGCCTTGCCCTTTTCTTCATAGGTTGCTCCCTGCTTCCTCTTGAGCTTTGGACGTCCTCTCCAACAGTCACCGGAGAAATGTCCCGTCTTCCCACAAGTAAAACAAGCACCCGGGGTTCGGTTGGTAGTTTCCCCCGTGGCACCCACAGAAGGGGATGGACCCGACGTCCTAGCCTTCTTATTCCACCTTCTAAAACCAAACTTTGAAGTCGGCACCTTGAACTCTTACTTCCTACCACTGGAGTCCTTCTTTGCCTGAAAATTCTTCATGTCTTTCTCTAAAGACCGGGCCGTGTTGACCAAGGTCAGGAAACCCTGCGTCATCGACCCTGATAGTAGCAGTCTCAAGTCATCCCTTAGACCTTTATAGAATCGGCTTGTCTTGCGCTCCTCATCAGTGAAGGTAGCGCTTAAATACCGACCTAATCGAGTAAAGTCGTGGAGATAGTCATCCACGCTTCTCTCACCTTGCACTAGCTTCTGGAACTCATTTTCTATTGTTATCCTCTGAGCTGAGGGGAGTTATCGAGCAAAGAACAATCTCAAAAACTCCTCCATCGAGACGTCAGTCAACTGCCTACCCCTCAAATGGTGTAGCTCCAAGCCTTCCCACCATAGTCTTGCGTCACCATCCAGCAAGAACGTGGCAATTGTGGTCATCTGCCACTCTTCAGTCTCAGTATCTATCAACACTCTCTTAATTCTGGAGAGCCAATCCTCTGCTTGAGTTGGGGTTCCCGTCCCCGAGAACACTAGAGGATTGAAGTTCATCACGTGCTTAAGCTGCTTTTCCGTTGCTCTCCTCGGCAATACTGGCTCCACTACCACCTGCTCCACTCTCCTTGGCTCCTCCGCTTGGAGCGGTACTTGCTCCACAGTAGGGGCAGGCTGCACATTGATCATCGCAAACACTGCCTCCGCTACCAATTGAATGGTCTCAGCCGAAGGAGGTGTTGCCGGCGCATTATTTGGTGCGTTGCTTTCCTCAGAAACTGGACGTTCTGACGGCCCAGCACCACTCCTGGTCACCTATAATCGTACAAAATACCGATAAGCGACCAAACAACATTGCAAAACGTAATTATAGAAACACGCATGTTCCTCAAACATGTGTATTTTCATTCTTAAGTGGACATTCATGGGTTCTTTTCATGTTATAACGATGACGCACACATATGTGCTCACCACCCCTTAAAGTGAATTCATCCACGAATTCATTTAAGCCTGACCGAAACCGGTAGTCTGATACAAAATTGTAACACCCCTATCCGTCACATAGCAAATAGCAGTAGGTCCGGCCAGGGCCCGACGCCATATACCACAGACAGACCGGTTGGTTACTCAATGAAACCATTCAACCAATACACACGTCCTACACAGAGAATCAAGCGGAAGCAATTTATTAAGTTGCAACAATGAGAACCCAGCCAACAAGCATGAATGTCCACTAGCAAACCAAACAGGAATGAAATACAAAGTACCAAAGAGTGCTGGACTTATGGCCTTACAACAGTTCACTTAAATAAATAGTGTTTTACAAACTTCGACTCGCAGGCCGGCCACACATGATTTAAACGAGGACTTCGAGGGCAGGCTCAGCAACTTGGGCTTTGGCCCGCTATTTGCCTCTCAGCTCCGTAGCCCCTGCAAGCACAAAACACCGCAACGGTGGCAAACAAGAATAACGGTCAGCTAAAGCTGACCAAATTATAATGATTCCGCCCCCAAACTCAGGGCGGCAAAGCTTCTTCCCTGCACTTGTTAGCATAGCAAGTAAAATAGTGAATAAGCACAACATCACAGGTGCATGCTCACACGGCCACACACCGCATGCTCTCAGGTCACTAACTCGGTGGACCCGGTCATAACCACAGTCTCACCACCATCCCTTGGACGGAAAATCTCGTGAGCATTTTTAGTCTTTCCGATCTAAGCCTAAGACTCACACGACTATGCCAATGACAAGTCCCTTTTTCAGGTATCTGTCACCAAACCACACAGCCCGGGTCCATTTCCACTTGCCCATTGCTCACACCGCCTAGTCACTTTAAGACGTACGCGCGGGCCAAGCTTCTCCCGGATCCCAAAATCGATCACACAAGCACATAACCCAATTATGTTCAAGGGTTGCACCAAGGACACTAAGATGGCAGAAATGCACTTCTGCCCAGTTTTCCGGGTGCGCCTTGGGGTTAATCACAAAGGATCCCTGCTGCAATCTACCCCGTAGAAACCCAGAAACAATCAAAGGCACGGAGTCTTCTCGGGCTACTTATGCAATGCAACATCACCGATCCAGACCAACTTGTCTGGGTAGGCTTCAAGCACCATGCCTATGTCCGTACTACGATTCTGGACTCTAAACAAGGGGGAATTTACATATATACCCCATGGAATACAGCAAACTCACCCCACACACGCGGTGGATGGTTTTCCCATGCAAAAGAAGAAGAGCTTCACATGCTCAAGATGAGAATCATTACCCTAGAATTTCTCTTCGGCGCCATGGAAAACTACATGGATGAATAGCGTCGCGATGATCTTTCCTTCGCAGATCCGGGCTCGGTTTGCAATTTGGCGCTCTGAATCTCCTCCGGCGATCGGTTCTCTCTTCCTTCTACCTCCTTGCTCTCCCTTCTCTCTAGAAGTTAGTGAGAGAGTTAACCCAAAAGAAATGAGGGTTTAAACACTCAATCCCGGCCTTAACCCTAGCAAGGAGAGATCTGAGCCGTTAGATCCAAAAATAAGTAAACGAACGGCTGCGATTTGGCCCAAAAATAAACTTCCTAGGCCGAACAGGGCTTGCGACACGCCCGTGTTCAAGGCCGTATAACTCATTCGCCGTCGAAACCATCGCGTCCCAAAAATAACACGGGAACTCGACACGCCTGTGTCACCCAGTACATGCCCGTGTAGCTGGGGGTATTCCTCCAACGACACAGGTCCAAAAAGTACAGAGCACGACACGGCCATGTGACAAGCCCGTGTCACATGTCGTGTGCTAGACACGCCCTGGGACACGGCCGTGTCCCAGGCCATGTTGCTTCTTTAGCACAACTCGTCAAATGACCCGAGCAGGACACGGGTATTCGACAAACCCGTGTCGAATTTCACACGCCCGTGTCAGACTCGAACACGCATGGGCTCAGGCCGTGCATCCTCCCTCAATGATTGTTGAGTGAAAGGCTTTGAGTGACTGACACGCCCTGGGACACGCCCGTGTACCAGGACGTGTTCACCCCCCCGACGACCGTTGACTACAAAATCATCGACCATGTGACCTGCGTCGAACCCGAGCACGACACGCCCCTGGGACACGCACGTGTCCCATGCCGTGTCACCTCTACCAAATCCCATACTTGGCTCAAAACGCCACCCGTCACTCTTTTGAGTTTCGGGGTGTTACATAATGAGGGTTCTATTTTTCCTTTCTGCTACCCCATTTTATTGAGGAGTTCTAGGAGCAGAAAAACAATGCCTGATACCTTCCTCCTCACAGAATCTTTGCATGGGAAGAGATTCAAACTCAGTACCATGATCACTTTTTATCAATGCAACTGGAGTAGAATACTCAATCCTTATGCTCTTAAGAAAGTCTGTAAGGACTTTAAAGTTATCTGACTTGTTTTTCAAGAAGAACACCCATGAAAATCTAGAGAAGTTATCGACAATAACTAGAGTGTAAGACTTCCCCCCTAATCTTTATACAGCAATGGTCCAAAAAGATCCATATGTAGCAAGAACAAAATATTAGGTGAGTAACTCTTATTAATTGACTTAAAGCTATTTTTAGATTTCTTGCCTTCTTGACAAGCCTTGCATAGGCTTTCCTTCTTGTAGGGGCCAGAAGGCAATCCTCTTACAAGGTTGTCCCTAGATAGCTTAGAGATGTTCTTAAGGTTAACATGACTTAGTCTCTTATGCCAAAGAATGTTATTATTACTAACTTGATTGAATAAGCATATTTATGAGCTAGCAAATTTAAAGTTTACTAGGTATATGTTACCATGTCTAATTCCTGTTAAAACAGTTTGATTGTTTGAAGAAATAATACATTTATATTTAGTAAAGCAAACCTGATAACCTACATCACATAACCGACTTATGGATATTAGGTTATGCATGAGACCATTTACATATGCCACCTTTTTGAAAGTGACAGCTCCACTGTTGAAGTTTCCATAGCCTTCAGTTTGGCCAAAGCTGGAATCTCTAAAGATTACTCTTGGACCTAACTTTGCCTTGAAATTGATGAGGCTGTCCTTGCATCTAGTCATCTGCTTTGAGCACCCACTATCTAGATACCACTTATTCTGAGTGAAAGGATAGTTCTTCACCTGCAAGGAAACAAGTTAGATGTTCTTGACCCAGGTCACCTTGGGTCCTTGTATCTTTTCATATGAAAAATTGAAATGTAAGAGTATTCAGGTTGGCTTTTATAACCTAAGGGGTGAAATCTTCTGGGAGGAATTATCCATTGGGTGAATGGATTGATGTTCTCCTTAGGTTGGTTAAGATTTTTATTAAAGTTTCTATTAGAGTTTTTGTAATAATGATCTGGGATCGATGAACTTTGGGGAGTTCGTCGACCTGAGCTCGACGAATTAGGATAAGATCTTCGATCTCTACTCAAAGAATTAAGGTATTCAACTCAGGGCACCAATATCGTCGATCTCTGTTAGACAAACCAGACGTGTTTCGTCAATCATAGGTCGAAGAATAATTGTTGTTATGGTTGGCATTCAGAGTTTGTCGTTCTGAGGTCGACGAACTATTCACATTTTGTCGATCTGAGTTCGACAAAAACTGTTGAACATTGTTGTATTTATTTTTCTTCTTTTTCTTGAATTTTTGCTTTAGTTTCATTTGCTTTAATACTTCATTTACTTTGTTTACTTATTAAGTATTCTTCTCTCCCTTATCTGAAATGAAATTTACAGGTCTAGATAAGTGATTTTTTTAATTATAGATTGTTCACTAGAAGATGCACATAGTCCTAGTTTACTGTTATTTGCCCTAACATTTAGAGTACTAGTTATATCTAACAGTTGTAAGCTTCTACCATTGAGAGATTCTTCTAATTTCTTGGCCTTACTAAGTTCAGATTTTAGGAAAACAATTTGTTCATTTGCTGAGTTAAGTTCAATTATTAGTTTAGTATTTTCAGCAATGTGCTTGTCTTGATCAGTTAATCTTTCTCTTAGAAGTTTTATTTCCTTCTCAGAGCCTATTTGATCTAAGCATAGGTTTTTAAACTTAGTTTTAAATTCTCCTGAATTAAAATCATAAGATGCAATTACCTGGTATTCTACAGACAGTGTTTCTTCATCATCTGAAGCTTCAACATCTGACTGACTTATGGAAGTATCAATTACCATTATGCAAACCACTTTTGCCTTCTCTTCTTCTTCAACATCACTAGAGCTGTAAGAGGATGACTCTTTCTCTGTGTCACTCCAGGTTTCTACAACAAACCCGTTCTCCTTCCTCTTGTGTTTGCTGGAGGAGGGCTTGCTGTGATGAGTTCTTCTTGAATCCTTTTCTCTTCTCCTATCCTTCTTCTAAGCTTCTGGACACTCCGAGATGAAATGTCCAGGCTTCCTGCAACCAAAGCAGACAATTTCTTTAGAAGGGGTCTTGTCATACCTTGGCTTGTCATCTTGCCTAGATGACTTTCTTCTGAAGTCCTTCTTTGACATTTTGAAGAATCTTTGGGAAAAGAGACTCATCAGCTCTTCATTGACTGGAGTCCCTTCAGATTCCTCAGCAGCCTTGAATACAATGTTGTGCTTCTTCTTAGTAGGTGTTGGAGTCTTCAATTCAGCTGCTGCTTCTCTGGTCTTCATTAGTTGCTCATAGGATTTGAGCTTTCCAAGGAGTGACTCAGTTGATATTTCTGTCATGCTTCTGGTTTCTCTAATTGACCAGATCCTTGAATCCCATGAGCTAGGGAAGCACATGAGGATTTTATCATTTGCTTCTATCAGAGTGATGTCCTTGTTTAAGATCCTTAGCTCATTGATGATTGAGCTAAGCCTAGTGTACATATCACTTACTAACTCAGCTTCATCCTTTTTGAAATTCCCATACTGTGAGATGAGATTGGATCTCCTATCCTTTCTCTCATCAGCAGATCCAGCCATCATCTGATTTAGAGAATCCCAGATTGCTTTTGCTGATGTGCACTCAACCACCTTTTGAAAAATATCATCAGACATAGTCTGAGCTAGGATATTCATGGCTCTGACATCTGCAATCTTGGCTTTCCTCTGTGCATCTATCCAATCTGGAGATGGGACTGCACTTAGATTTGTTGAAGTTGAAGGAGTGGAGGCCACTTGAGTTTTTGGTCCTGTCAAGATTGAATTAAAAATGTCTTCATCAATAGAGTTCATGTATAACTTTATTCTTGCCTTCCAGATGACAAACTTAGATAAGTTACAAACTGGAGGTTTGGTGCTAGCATAATCTTTATTTTGTGCCATGGTATCAAATATGTAAGGAATAAGATTTAGTCAGAGATTATTTGAGGATCTTGGTTAGTCAAGGTGTTAGCCTATTTAAATGAAAATGACTAACCTCCCTCTGATACTAATTGAAAGAAAAATGGGTATAAGCCTTGAATAACTCTAGAGGGGGGGGGGGGTGAATAGAGTTATTAAAAATACCTTTTTAACTTTTTATAAATATGATGTTAAGTAATTAAATAGGTGATTAGTAATAGCGATGAAATGTTAACAGAAATAAGGAAAAGCTACACTAAGATATCACAGGACAATGCAAAAGAAAAACAACAAGCAATACAGACAACACAAGAACTTTATAGTGATTCCCCAACTGGGTACGTCCACTCTTCTACCACCCTTAGTAGGAATCAACTACATGTTTTGATCAGGTGTCTGCAACCACAATATCTTTTTTCAGTGAGATATAGCAACCCTTTGAGCTTTTGATCAGGTGCCAAAAAACCAAACTCAAGTCTTTTGGACGGTGACTTGTGAACCAGCCTAACTTTTGAAGGGAGTTAAAACCCTGTACAGTGGGGTGAGGAGTAAAGTGATAAGAGTCTTATCTTTTCTCAAAAGTAATTTGAGAAGACTAAGAGTGGATTCAGATCTTGTCAAAGCTCTCCCAGAGATGTAGATGAGTTCAGGATGAGAAGCTTTGTTCAGGGTGAATAGGCCTTCAACTTGAGAAAACTAGATCCAGGAGCTTTAGACATATTGAGCTGTATTATCTCAGCAAGTTCCTGGATGAGAAAATAAAGAAGACTCTTGATCTGTTTTTGTTGTTCTTCTTCTATCTTCTTTAGAGCACTATGATAGATTAAGATTGAGAGATGCTTGAAAGTATTCTGCTCTTGTGAAGGATGTCTCTCTGTAATTTTTTGTTTGCTTTGTAAAAACTGTGAACTCTAGAAATCTGAATTTTTTTCTCTTGCTATTGTTGTTGTTTTTTTATTCTCTCTATCTCTGTATATGTCAAAAACGATGACCAATCTTCCTTAGAATTTTGAAATCCTGCAATTAATGTTCTACTGAAAAATTGGGAAGGAAAGCGATTGGCATGCCTGTCAATATTCGTTTCCTCATCTGTCCCGAGAAATATGTCAAATAAATCCTCTGATGAATACCATAATCAATGTTGCCAAGAACGGCTATATTCATAGGGAATATACGAATTTATTACTCTGGTAATTTATGACTTAGAATAATAATAGAGAGGGAACATCCAAGGAAATAACAAGGAACAAACAGCTTACAGAATTCGTCGACCAGTGAATAGATTTCGTCGAGCTGCACTTAGAGATCGTCGATCTAAGAATCCTGTTCTTCAACCTAAGCTCTGCGAACCAAACACTGAAAATAATTAACTGATTTTATGCTCCAAGTTCGTCGACCATAGAATCTATTCTGTACTCAAAGATCGCCGACCACAATACTTGAATCAACAGAAATAGTCGAGCTGAGAAACTGACAGAGAGAAAGCATCGACCACAGAATAAATCCTTCTGATAAATATCGTCGACCTGAACTCTAAGTTCTTCGAGCTGAGTTCGACGAATGTTGAACTAATTTCGAGACAGCTGAAAAACTTTTAAGTCTTGATTTTGAAGCTCTCATCAGGCAGGTCCATAAGGATAGACACTAGAGGACTTGCTTAAGACCTAGAATGAAAATCAATGAACCTAACTATACAACATGGGTCAACAAACCTAAGAAGTGAACCTAGCCCAAATCAAAACAAGGGTTCCAACAAAAATTACTAATGCTCTTAATAGAAACCCACTTCACAATTTTTATACACCACCTAACTCTCTAGAAAAGGGCATTGTGGCTTTAAATGCCACTATCTTGTTTAGTACCTTGCGAACCCATCATTGGGTAGCCTTTGGGAAGTTCGGGAGTTAAAACATAAAAAAATCTATTTCAAAAAAATTTTAGCTTCTCTTTTTCTAGTTTATTTATTTCTCTTTCTTTATCTTCTCATCTTCTTGTGCATGACCCGCGGGACTCCGTCAGTTATATTGGAATTGAACCACGAAATTGAGCGTACTCTTCGGAGAAGATCGCGATTTCAAGGCCCTACTTTCCAAGTACTGGTTGAGGACTCTGAGTCATTCTCTACTTTAAGAATGGAAGAACCCCACGTGGAGGAAGTCGTGCATAGGCCTATGTCCTATTATGCACGTCTGAATCTAGAGGGTACAGAATCTAGTATAGTGCGCCCTTCCATAGCTAATAATAACTTTGAACTGAAGCCTAACATAATTCAAATGGTGCAGCAATATGTACAATATGATGGACTTCAAGATGAAGATCCGAACGCACATATAACAAGCTTTCTTGAGATTTATGACACGTTTAAAATCAATGGTGTTACGAATGATGCTATTAGGCTAAGACTCTTCCATTTTTCTCTTAGAACTAAGGCTAAGTAGTGGCTGAACACTCTACCTAAAAACAACATCACAACCTGGGATCAATTAACTGAAAAATTTTTGGCGAAGTATTTTCCGCCAGCTAAAACTGCAAAACATAGGAACGATATTTCTACTTTTGGACAAATAGACTCTGAAACCTTGTATGAAACCTGGGAAAGATTTAAAGAGTTATTAAGATGATGCCCCCGTCATGTGTTGCATGTATGGTTACAAGTGCAGACGTTTTATAATGGGGTAAATCAAAACACAAAGCAAATGATAGACGCAACTTCTGGCGGTACTTTAAATCGCAAAACCCCGGAAGCAGCTCTTGAGCTTTTTGAGGACATGGCCATGAACACCTATCAGTGGAATGTGTCTAAGTCGCACCCAAACAAACCTACATGTATCTTTGAAGTAGACAACGTATCCCAACTTGCTCTGCAAGTGGAAGTATTAAGTAAAAAAATTACGGAGATGATAGCTGCCTCCGCCCCACAGGTATGGGAATCTGTAACTCCTGCTCCCGAACAATTAGATTATGTTAATATGCCTAGAAATGCTTTTAATAATTTTCTGCTGTGAATATTCATGCTCCTGGTTTTTCTTTTCCAAATAGTTATAATCCTGCTTTAAGAAATCACTCGAATTTTTCGTGG
This sequence comes from Platanthera zijinensis, assembly GCA_039513925.1. Taxonomy (NCBI): domain Eukaryota; kingdom Viridiplantae; phylum Streptophyta; class Magnoliopsida; order Asparagales; family Orchidaceae; genus Platanthera; species Platanthera zijinensis. Next base: position 101,388,147 of record CM077083.1, read on the forward strand.
AGTAATCCCTCGAACGCAATGCGCCCGCCACCACAAAACGATTTTTCTGCACCACCACCACCTCTTCGAAACTATCAAAAACCTCCAAGCTTGGAGGAGTTACTTTCTAAATATATAACCACAAATGAAGCAACTATAAGAACCTTAACTTGAAGCATTAAAAGTCGTGAAAATCAAGTAGGACAACTCGCAAAAATTATTTCTGAGCGACCCGTCGGGTCTCTTCCTTCAAATACCGAGCCCAACCCGAGAGAGCAAGCGAAAGTTATAACTCTTCGGAGTTGGAAGCAAGCTTCCGGTAGGGTTAGCGAAGAACCCGAGGCAAGCTCCGCTCCCGTTCTAAAAATTCCACCCTCTGCTGAAGAAGTTATCATCCCCGTTTTAGAAAAAGATCTCACTCCACACCCATCTTAAAAAATAATACAACTCCACCATACCCTTCCCAACTTGGCAAACAAAGTCAGGGTGATAAATACTCTCGCTTCCTAAAAATATTTAAGGAAAACCACATAAACCTACCCTTCCATGAAGTTATTTCCCAGATGTCGAAGTACGCTAAGTATCTTAAGGACCTCCTGACAAATAAGAGGAAGTTAGAGAACTTATCGCACGTCATGCTAAATGTCGAGTGCTTTGCTGTCTTGACAATCGTATTAACAAAGAAGATCAGTGATCCGGGTAGCTTTTCTATTTCGTGTGTCTTTGGTGATCTTTTTGTCAAGTACGTATTGGACGACTTAGGTGCGAGTATCAACCTAATGACGCTCTAATTATTTAAGAAGTTAGGAATTGGTAGCCTCAACCCCACATGCATTAGTATCTAGCTCACCGACAGATCAGTCAAATACCCATTAGGAATCATGGAGGTTGTCTTAGTTAAAGTCGACAAGTTCATCTTCCTGGTGGACTTCGACATATTGGACATCGAAGAAGATGTTGAGGTTCCCCTGATCCTTGGCCGATCCTTCCTTTCCCCCTCCAAAGATATCATTGACGTAAGCAATGGTAAGCTCTTCCTTCGAGTAGGAGACGATGGAGTGACTTTCTCTATCACCCCCTCGATGAAGAACACCCTAGCAAATGACGACTCCTGTTTTTTCATAGATGCCCTAAGTGAAGAATCCTCCTATTGCCTCTCTAAATTTGAAAAAAAATTTTCTGATTTTTGTTCCTCCTCTACTCTTCCAACTGAATTGATACACCTAAGTGAAGAATCCTCCTATCGCCTCTCTGAATTTGAAAAAGAATTTTCTGATTTTTGTTCCTCCTCTACTCTTCCAACTGAATCGTTGTAAGAAGTCGTCATGGCCGCTAGCCCCACCTCTTTTAATTTTTCGTTTAAAAAAGTATATGAGGACATAGGTTTTGAAATAGAACGGAATTCTAAAACCTCTTATGAAGACCTCCTACCCTAGAATTGAAGGAACTATCGAACATTTTAGATATGTTTTCTTCGAAAAAGATTCCAAGTTACAAGTAATAGTTTCGGCCAACCACACGGATGCGCAAAATGATAAACTTCTTTTAGTTGTACATAAACAACGTCGAGCTTTGCCTGACAAATTTCTGATATCAAGGGCATAAACCCATCTTTTTGCACTCACAAAATCCTAATGGAAGATAATTCGCGTAATTCAATTCAACATCAGCGGCGCATAAATCTCAATATAAAAGAAGTAGTTAAGGGAAAGGTTATGAAATTGTTAGGTGCAGGAATTATATATCCTATATGTGATAGTAAGTGGGTTTGCCCAGTCCAGGTAGTGCCGAAGAAGGCAAGGATAACTGTAGCTAGTAATGAGAATAATGAATTAATCCCGACACGGACTGTGACCGGGTGGCGAATGTGTATAGATTATCATAAGTTAAATGACGCCACCCGCAAGGATCACTTTCCCTTGTCGTTCATCGATCAAATTTTAGAATGATTATCTGGCCATAGCTTTTATTGTTTTCTCGATGGCCTCTCAGGGTACTTTCAATCCCCATCTCCCCCGAGGACAAGGAGAAAACTACGTTTACTTGTCCCTTTGGCACCTTCGCCTACCGAAGAATGTCATTTGGATTGTGCAATGCGCCAGCTACATTCCAGCGATGTATGCTCGCAATCTTTGACAAGTACGTAGAAATAATTATGGAGGTATTTATGGATGATTTCTCCGTGTTCGGCGATGCTTTCGATAGTTGTTTGGAAAATTTATAAAAAGTCATAGAACGATGCGAAGAGACTTACCTTGCCTGATTTGGGAAAAATGCCATTTTATGGTGAGGGAAGGGTTAGTTTTGGGTCATAAGATTTCTACGAGAGGGATTGAAGTAGATATAGCTAAGATAGAAGTTATCGAGAAGCTGCCTTCGCCTATGAATGTAAAAACTATAAGAAGTTTCCTAGGTCACGCAGGATTTTACCGCCGTTTCATAAAGGACTTCTCAAAAATCACCAAACCTCTTACTCAACTCTTATAAAAATACGCCCCATTAATTTTTGATGATGTTTGTCTGTCTGCATTTGAATTAATAAAAGAAAAGTTAATTAACGCCCCCATTATGATAGCTCCGGCGTGGGACCTTCCCTTTGAAATTATGTGTGATGCGAGTAGTTTTGCGGTGGGAGCTGTATTAGCTCAACGCATATCTAAAAACTTCCACCCCATCTATTATTCAAGTAGAATGCTTACATCTGCACAGGAAAATTACACCAAAACCGAGAAGGAGCTCCTAGCTGTAGTGTTCGCTTTTGATAAATTTCTCCCTTATATTACGCTTTCAAAAATTATTGTTTTTACGGACCACTCGGCCCTCAAATATCTTCTTTCTTAATCGGATGCCAAGCCGCGCTTGATTCGTTGGGTCTTACTCCTCTAAGAGTTTGACTTAGAGATTCGTGATATGCGAGGAGCCGAGTATCTGGCTGCCGACCATCTCTCCCGATTAGAAAATCCCTTTATAGAAAAATTAGATGAAAAATCTTTTAACGATTATTTTCCCGATGAGAAGCTGTTTTCAATTAACACATCTACTTCTCCTTGGTTTGCACACATCGCCAACTATTTAGTGGCCCGTTTGCTCCCAAAAGAGTTCTCCTCTCAATAAAAGAAGAAATTCTTTTCTGAGTTGAAGAACTACTTTTGGGAAGACCTGTATCTTTTCCTAGCCTGTGTGGACCAAGTGATAAGGAGATGTGTCTCATTTGAAGAAGGATCAGATATTTTAAAGCTTTTGCATGAAGGACCGACAGGTGGGCACTATCAAGTTGCTCGCACCGCTCATAAAGTGCTAAGTGCGGGATATTACTGACTTAGCCTGTTTAAAGATGCACAAGCCTTTATGAGTAGGTGTGATAGTTGCCAACGGTTGGGCAATATTTCCAATAAAAATGAAATGCCACAAAATTATTTCCTCCAGTGCAAAGTTTTCGACCTCTTGGGAATTGATTTTGTTGGCCCTCTTCCTTCTAGCTTCGGGTTTAAGTATATTTTTGTCGCTGTCGATTATGTTTCTCGATGGGCAGAGGCCCAAGCTCTTCCTACGAACGACGCCCAAGTTGTATTTACGTTCTTAAAAAAATTATTTTCTCAATTCGGTACGCCGCGCGCCATCGTTAGCGATAGGGGTTCTAATTTCTGTAACGCACAGTTCTCTAAAATCCTTATTAAATATGGCGTTATCCAAAAGTTTTCAACTGCCTACCACCCCCAAACTAACGGACAAGTCGAAGTAGTGAACAAAGAAATTAAAAGAATTTTAGAAAAGACTTTTTCAACATCTAGAAAAGACGGTGAGCCAAATTAGACGATGCTCTATGGGCCTACCGAACAACGTACAAAACTGCCCTTGGATGTACGCCATATCGGTTGGTTTATGGAAAATTGTGCCATTTACTCGTAGAACTAGAACACCGTGCTTTTTAGGCCTTAGGGTTTTTAAATTTTGACCCCACTCTATCGGCGACCTTAGAAAATTTCAACTTAACGAGATCGACGAGTGGCACTCTTACGCGTACGAGAATAACAAATTTTTTAAAGAGCGGACGAAACGTTTTCACGATAAACACTTAAGGCTCCCAAATACCTTTAAGCCGGGCGACCAAGTTCTTTTGTATAATACTCGATTACGTTTATTCCCGGGAAAATTAAAATCACGATGGTCTAGGCTGTTTTCTGTTCTGCAAGTTTTTCCTTACGATACTGTTTTAATTTCCCACCCAGATAAGGGTAATTTCAAAGTGAATGGTCAGCGTCTTAAACATTATTTTTTTGGTGATGATGATGTCAGTCCAAACATTGTTAAATTTCTATTGCATAAACTTTAACTAACTTCGAACTATTTTGTTTTTGTTAAAAACTTTAATTATTATTTTTTTGGACAAAATATTTTGGACAATATTATTATATTGTTGCGTCAAGCTCAAACGACGTTTTAAACAAAGGGCGCTCTTGAAAGGCAACCCAAGTTATCTTTCTCTGTTTTCTTTATTTTACAATTTTTGCCCCAGACGGCTCAGACAAGCTGAAGCTTCTGCGATCGCCTGCTCCAACGTTGCTGAATCCATCACGAAATCCAAAGAAGACATTTCATGAAGATCCAAAGCACAAGCATGGGGGAGTGACATCAATCAGCATTCGCAGCGAATAAATCCGGGGAAGTACCTATTTTTCAATTCTCTAATTTCATTTTCTCTCCTTCTCTAACCTCCTTTCTCCATTGAGGACAATGTCCATTTTAAGCTTGGGGGAGGACTTCCTCCTTCTTTTTGCTATGTGTGAATATTTTGCTTTTTATGAATATTTTTCAAAAATCCAAAAAACGTGAATATCTTAAAAATAATAATAATAAAAGAAAATATTTCAAAATTAAAAAATATATGCTTTTTGTCATTACTTTAATAGTTTAGATATTTTGGTATTTCAATAGTTCCCCTTGTTTTTGTTTTGTTTTTCTCAAAATCTCATATAAACAACTTAATTAATTATAATTTCTAATCGCCCTTTTTAATAATGTTTCACAAGTAAAATGTTGGTCATGCTGTATTTATAATTCACAGTAGCATGTTAACGTAAAATGTTTTTCTAAAACTCCCATTTCCATTATGGTTTTCGTTCTTTATTTTCTTTACTTTCTCAAAAATTCATCACCCACTATTTTCCTTTTCGTTTTTTGATAATTTTTGTAAGGCAAACTTTTGAATAGCGTAGTAGATGTGAACGATCCAATTCACCTATTATTTCTATTTTCAAGATAATTTCATCAATCTTCTATTATTATCTAGGAATTTCTTTTTGAAAATTTTCAAATCTATGTTTTAAATAAATTTAAAAGCATGAAAATGATTTAGGCCATTTTTGTTTTTGTTTGAACTTTCCTGCCAACCTAAATTTTTTTACCCCTAGTTAGCTGCTTTTGAGCCTTTTTCCAATTTCAATTGATAGCTCCATTTATCATTTCATCTTCACCAAAGAAAAATTTTCCAACCTATCTAATCACACTAGCCTCTTTGAGTTTCATAAAAAAAAATTTTCCATGATTATGATAGGTTATTTTGTGATATTTTTGGGAAAAGTTTTTGTAAAAAGTATGCTCAAAAGAAATGTTTGCTTTTGTTTGGCCAATTCAAAATGAAAATAAAAATAATTATGGCCTTTGTTTTGAAAAAGAAAAAGAAAAAAAAATGGAAAAGAAAAAAAAAGAAAAATATTTTGTTTATAATAAATTTTTTGAAACTCTTTGTTTTAGTTTAGTGTGATTTTAAGCCTCCCTGTTTTTCTTTGAATTCCACTCCTAATCATAATCCTAAACCAAATGTTTCAGTCCTAATAAGTCCTTTTGATTCACGCTTTTGAATTTTATTTATTAACTATGAGAAGAAGAAAAGTAAATCAGTATTAGTTTTGCATTTAAACTTAGATTTTTTTATTTAATTGATATAATTATAATGCATTTCTTGGATCTAGTAACAACTCAATTCGTTTTTTCATTTTTGTTGCTTTGCTTAAATCTATTTAAAGAATTTCTTCAAAATTTGGATGATTTATTTTCGTTAAGTAAAGTTTATAAAAGTTAAAATATACCTAAATAATTGTTTTAGATTTACGTTTCACCTTCTCCCTACTTAGAATTTCGCATAGTACTTGTGTAGGCATAATTAGAACTTTTTGATTAGTCCTATTTTATGGTTATCTAGTTTTTATATTTTTGCTTGGGGACAAGCAAAGCTTAAGCTTGGGGGTATTTGATAGTATGTTTTGTAGTTTAAACTATTAGGTATTTTCTAGTTTTTAACACGCTAATCGTGTCTTATTAGCTTAATTTTTATCTTTCTTATGTAAATATTATTGCCACTAATATTTTCTTGTCTTTTTGCACCTTTCCAAAATTTTGGCCAAAGATGACCTAACACACCCCCCTGTCACGCCCTCCCTCGGCATGTCACAGGGCGTATCATCCGATCCAAAGGAAGTCAGCCACCAGTGGAAAGTCATGAGTTCATCCTGAGTAGGACACGACCTTAAACGTGGCCGTGTCGCGGGCTGTGTCAAGCTGGCGTGTCACTACAGACCAAGTAATAGGGAAAACGGCTGTCACGCCCCCCTGACACGCCCTCCTTGGGCGTGTCCCAGGGCGTGACACGGGGCATGTCGCCCTCTGCCCGAAGCCTGCCACCGCATTAAATGATGTTTCGCCTCAACATGCTAACAGTACTGTCATGCCCCCCTACACAGGCGTGACTCAGGGCGTGTTTGCCCCCTTTTTTAAGATTGATGGATTTTCGACCAATGATTTCGACGCGACGTACGTATCATGACCCCCCCCCCCCACACACACAGGCGTGACCCAGGGCGTATTAGCCATCGTACAGAAGCAATCATCCTTACTGCCAGAATCTAGAACCCGAGGTCAACCTCGTACGTGTCACGCCCCCTAACACGCCCTCCCCGGGCGTGCCCTAGGGCGTGACCAACCCGTGGAAAAATCTATAAATACAGAGGTCCCCCGAGTGTCCAACAGAAGTATAGGCTGAGAGGGGGAGGTTGAAAGTGAAGGGATAGATACTACTCTAGAGGGGGGGTGAATAGAGTTATCAAATTTTGCACAGACAAAACTTAATAGTCTACCCAACTCCCTTGGAGTGAAGTGCGGAATGAAAAGATTATAGATATTGATTTAACCTTAAAGCCTAACACAAGTGATGTGTACAAACACAAGCTAACTGTAATTACAGTTAAGCTTGGAAAACCTAATCAGCAACTAGCAACCTAGTTATATCTAATCACAGCCACAATACAGGAATTAAACAATGGAATCCAGACGACACAAGGAAATTTATAGTGGTTCCCCAAACAACTTGGGTACGTCCACTTTTCTACCCACACGGTAGGAATCCACTCAGGTTTTTGATCAGGTGCCCTGCCACCAACAGGATCTGCTTCAGGTAGATCCAGAAACCCTTTAGACTTTTGATCAGGTGTCTAAAAACCAAGCACAGGTTTTTGATCAGGTGCCCTGCCACCAAGGGATACTTTTGAAGGGAGTAATAACCCTGTACAGGAGGGGGAAGAAGGTTAAGATGTCTTCTCTATTTTACAATAGATTAGAGAAGCACAAAAGCTTGCACTGAGCTAGAATGCTCTAAAGAATCAAGGCTCCCCCTGGCTCAAGAATGTCCAGGTGAAGTCTTGCTTCAGTGCAGAGAAACTCTTCAGAAAGTTCTGAAGGAAAAGCTACAGGAAGAAAATAAATAATAAAATCCAAAAGATCTTCAAGCAGCTATCTTCTTCTTCTTCTTCAAAGGGACTCTGAGCTTGAACTTCCTGAAAGCAGGAGAACTCAGGTGAAGAAGAGATGAAGATCTTAACACTTCTCAGTTAGATGGAAATTGCTGAGAGCAGGAAGCTTGAACTTGATGAAGGCTTGAGTGCTTGAGAATATGTGTAACACTAGCTTGAATCCTTCTTCAAAGGGTCCTTTTTATAATCATCAGCAAGCAACGGCTCTCTTCCATTTGAATTATTTGTCTTCTTCTGAGCCTTGAGACCTGGGCTGTAAATATCAAGAAGACAGAAACAACTCTGCAGCAAAACATTCTATAAAAGGAATAAACCTCTTTCTAAGAAGCTGCAGGCTTAAATCAAATAACAGAAGGACTAAATAAAGTCACATCAGAAATAATCTCTTTATAGCAAAAGAAGACTTTTCAGTCTAACGGCTATAAAGGGCTGACAATAGATAAAGTGGTTTATAATGACAGCTAATAAGACAAACAACTTTATCTTAAAAAGATTTGACTCAGGCAAAAGAGATGGAGCAAATATTGCCTGGTTATTTTATCATACAGCTTAAAATAATGTGCCAGAAAATGTATTAATTAATTAAATATAATAAATAAATACAAAATACAAAGGCAGACAGAAAACATCGAACGACCCTCGAAGATCGTCGAACGACGCACGGAGATCGTCGAGCTATCGGGCAGATAGTCGAACGATCCAGATAGTCGACCTATCAAAGAAGATAGTCGAACTACCCCGGCAGATAGTCGAACTATCAGAGCAGATAGTCGAACTATCAGATAGTCGATCTATCTAGGACAGATAGTCGAACTATCAAGCGCACAGAGATAGTCGACCTATCAAGCAGATAGTCGACCTACCTCAGAAAACAGATAGTCGATCTATCAAAAGATAGTCGAACTATCAAAACAAACCAGATAGTCGATCTATCAGCAGATAGTCGAACTATCAGATAGTTGAACTATCAAGACGAAACAGATAGTCGATCTATCAACAGATAGTCGAACTATCAAGGCGGAACAGATAGTCGACCTATCAACAGATAGTCGAACTATCAGATAGTCGAACCATCAGAACAGATAGTCGAACTACCTCGCCAAGCAGATAGTCGAACTATCAACAGATAGTCAAACTATCAACGCAAAACAGATAGTCGACCTATCAACAGATAGTCGAACTATAAACGCAGACAAAGCGTCGACCAACTGATAGACGATCGTCGATCAGCCGATAGACGATAGTCGAGCGGCGTTCGACTATCGTCGAACGAAAAACCTACTTAACCAAATTCTCAATCTGGAAAAGTGAGGACTCTACAGCTAGACTCCTAACCATTGACCATAAGTATTTCTTGGGTCAAGGGGCACAAAGGAGATGACTAAACTCAAATCAAAACTAGGGTACCAACAATCTCCCCCTATTTGAGTTAAGTCTCTCAACAACTAAAACATACAGCTAGCTAAAGAGCAATAAAGTAATACAGTAAATAGTTAACAATTAACTAGCAGATTATCAAACAGAAAAACAACTATAGCACAGCAGTTAATCAAACTATGGATCAACAGAGTCAGGCTTAGCTACAGAAGAGCTAGAAACAAAAGAGATTTTCCTTAAGGGATCATCAGATTCTTTCTTTGACATTTTCAGGTCCTGCGCACCAATGATCTTCAGCTCTGTAGCTCTTGGGACTACCGCTTCAGGATGCTTTTCCATATATTTTGATGGATCAAAAATCTCAGGATTAACCTGGAACTTTTCAAATTCTTTCTTTCTGTAAGCAGACATGGTAGTTAGACCAGTCGCATCTTTTCCTTCTGCTCTAGCTTTTCTTATTTGGGCTGCTCCAACTAGTTCTTGAAAGCGAGCCATCCTAAAGTTAGGATCGAGCTCAGGATTTTCATACACAGGCTCAGGAGAAGCATCATCAGCTATTTTATCTTGAGTAACTAGATAAGACATTAGAGTATACTTAGCAAAAGGGGTTCTTGCTAGAAATTTTAGAACAAAGTAAACTATTTACCTTTTGAAACAATTTCCTCAGTCTGAACTGGTGTTGGAGATGTAATTCTCTTCTTTGGAGAAGGAGGTGGGGAAAAGGTTGGTCTTTGAACCACAGTCTCCTTCATTTGTCTTTGAGAGCCAGAAAATGATTTGCCTTGCGAGCTTTGATAACCTTGTCTTGGCTAGGGCTGAAAAGACGCAGATCTTCCACAAGAGGCAGTAGGATTAGCTGATAGGTTCCCAGAGGCTCCTGCACCAGGAGGTAGAGGAGGAGGACCTCTGGGAGTCCATCTTGAGACAGGACTATCATACCTCTTAGTTCTTTTTCTTTCTTTCTGCTGATTCTTTGAAAACCTCATCCAGTGCTGAAAATCCTTGGATTTAGGGTCAATGCCCATCAGAATGTAATAGGGAATATCATTATCCTTACTGGGAGGAGGAGGAGGAGCAGCTTTTCTTTTCTTTGAGGCAGCTTTCTTTCTCTTTGACTTCTCAGAAACATCAGAATCATCATCATCATCAGAATGAGATGAGGGAGGATTTTCATAAGGATCATAGGCTTCTGAAACAGCCTTTTCTTTAAGCTTTGAAGCAGATTTTTCTCTTTCCACTTCCATGGCATCCAGAGCCAGAAGGGAATCTAAGTCCAACCCTGGAGAGTCATCCCAGATGGTTGACTTTTCAATTTGCAGATCTTTCTCTTTCTCTTTTAAAGATTGTACTCTTAAATCCCAGGCTGCTCTTGCTTGAACTTCTTCCAAATTCAGAACAGGAGAGTCAACTTTGACTTCATCTTTCTCAGACTCATCTTCTTTATTATCTAAAAAGAATTCCAATTCAGGATCTACTTGAGTAGCAGGAATACTTAGGTCAGCTTCAGAGACAACTGCTACGATCTGAGTAGCTAGATCTTCTCTAATAATATCTGTAGAATTATAAATACATATCTGCTAAATAAGCGAAAATCATTCCCTCAAGGTATTCACAAACTATCAAATTAATCGACTCATCAACAAAACGAATGAAAGAGTTACCTTCATACTTAACCATCTCCCATGATTCATTCAGATATGAAGTTATAATTCCTTCTAGGAATCTAGCAATCACAGGAGAGGTAAGATCTTCTAAGCAGACTTTAACTGCAATCTCAGATAACAAGATTCCATCTACTATTTCCTTATCAGACAAAACTGGAGCTATTTCTTTCTCAGCTGGAACTATTTCTTTCTCAGCAGGAGCAGATTCTTCCTGGGCTGGAGCTATTTCTTTCTCAGCAGGAGCAGATTCTTCCTGGGCTGGAGCTATTTCTTCCTCAGCAGGAGCTATTTCTTCCTGGGCAGTCATTACAGCATCTGGAACTATTTCTATCTCAGCTTGAGCAGATTCTTCCTGGGCAGACATGACTGTATCTTCTATAGCTGGAGGGGAGGCAGGATGGTCTGAGACATCTTCATTGAACATCTCCCCCTGCCTGATTTCAGTAGATACTGAAACCAGGCCCCTTGAGGAAGATGGCTCAGCAGATTTTGAAAGGGATTTGATGGAGGCAGATAAGAGATCAATGGAGGCTGCAAGGGGAGCGATTGCCTCTTCAATCATGGTTTTGATTGAGGGGGTAATCAGCTCCACAATGCGGGAGATAAGCTCAGGAGAGATCTCAATAGATGAAGGATGTGAAGTGGATGGAGCTGCAGCAGATATGGTAGTGGTGCTGGGATGAGAAATGGTGTGGACAGGGGATCGAGCAGGAGATGGAGCAGGTGATGGAGCAGGAGAGTTAATTGGGGAATGATCTGGGAAATGAACGGGAGAGACAGGAGGAGTAGGAATTCTCTCTGATCCTAACAAATCAAAGCTAGGAGCAGATATCCTAGCCAGATGAGCAGGTAGAGGAGAAGCTGGAGGGGAAAGAGGAACAACCGTAGTTGTTTCTAGAGCAGTAGAGGAAGAAGGTCGTACTTCAGCTGAAGTTGATGGTACTTCAACTGAGGCAGACGGTAAAGCAGAGGAGGAGGAAGGAAGAGCTGAGCCAGCTTCAACATGGTGAGGAGTGACTGATTCAGTCCTTGTGTCCTTAGATGTTGCTGGAGCAGATTTCACAAACGTTCTCTTCCACATAGAGAACAAGTTGGGGTCCATCTTCTTGCTTGCATTGATTGTTGTTGCAGTTGAACTTAGCAGCTGGGGGTATTTTTCTTTAAGGAAGATTCCAATGACCCTTCCTAGGGTGACTTCCTTCTTACCAGTCTTTTTCCTGATTGAATCAAACACAACTGCTGCCCAATCGATCCTTTTTCGATTAACAATCGCACACATGAGTGCGAATTGCTGCCTTGTTATATTGTCGTGGGCAGAGTGCTTACCCAGAAGCACTTTTCCTACTAACTCAGCCAGGAACTTGATTTTGAAAGGAAAATTCACCTTGAGCAGCTTCGTGGGAATGCCCTCAGCATGTCCCAGCTCAACCAGCATTCTCCCGAATTCCTGAGCGTCTTGCTCATAATCCTCGTCACCATTAACTAAACCAAAAACATCAGATAAAACGGCCGGAGTCAGGATTACCTCTTCTCCGCCGATGGTACCGATCATCGATTCGTCTGTGGAAGACGACGTGAAAGCCCATTCTTTGATTTCTGGAATGTTGATCTTAATCCTTGCAGACATTAATTTCTCTAAACCCTGATCCCGGCACAGCTGTAGAACTTCTACTATTCCTGCATCGCAGCTGCTGAATGCGTCGAAATCCACGCTAAATCCTGCATCAAACTTCACGACGGCTATAACTGCTGGGGAAACCGCCATGGATTCGCTGGAGAAAGCTCGAGAAAGCTGCAGAGAACGAAGAAGACGAAACGCCCGGAAATCGCAAGCGGGAAAGCAGAATACGAAAGGGCACGCTCCGTCGACGATAAAACACAAGATCTTTTAACCTAGGTCGACTATCGGCTTTATATTAGACCGGGAATAGTCGATCTATTAAAAAGATACTTGACCCGATAGTCGAACGACCGTTCGACGATCGGCTCAGAAGCAGAGTAGTCGAACCATCGTTCGGCTATTTCTGGCTTCACAAGCAACAAGCTGTCATCGTTCAGAGATCGACGATGAGCTCAACCTGTTCGACGATGGTCGAACGTCGATCGACGATCTTTAAATAGATAAGCTATCATTAACCAGAGGTCGACGATAGGCTTAATCCGTTCGACGATCTTCGATCATCGTTCGACGATCTTCAAGCAGATTTCAACATAGGCAGATACAGTCACACTTAGTCTCGTCCATTAATCATGCCTAGTTGAACTAAAAAGAACAGATGCTTCTGTTCATCTAAAGGCTTGGTGAATATATCACCTCTCTGAAACTCAGTGGATATGAACTCAAGACAGATCTTGTTCTTTTCCACACAATCTCTCAGGAAATGGTGCCTAATCTCAATGTGCTTGGTTCTAGAGTGGTGCACTGGATTTTGTGCAATTGAAATGGCACTGGTACTATCACACATGATCTTGGTGTTCTTGTGTGAGTAACCATAATCCACAAGCTGGTTTTGAATCCACAGGATCTGTGAACAACAACTGGCAGCTGCTATGTATTCAGCCTCTGCAGTTGAAGTTGAGACAGAAGCCTGCTTCTTACAGAACCAAGAGACCAATCTCTCTCCCAGGAACTGGCAAGTTCCTGAGGTGCTCTTCCTGTCAACTCTGCAACCAGCATAATCAGAATCAGAATATCCAATTAATTCAAACTCTGACTCAGCTGGGTACCAAAGTTCTAGATTTGGACATCCCTTCAGGTATCTCAGGATTCTCTTTAGAAGAATCAGATGAGATTCCTTGGGGTTGACCTGGAATCTAGCACAAAGGCATGTAGCAAACATTATATCTGGCCTACTTGCAGTTAGATATAATAGGGAACCAACAATGGCCTTATAATTCTTTTGATCAACTGGCTTGCCGTTATCATCAGAATCAATAACTACATTAGTAGCCATGGGTGTAGGCATTGCTGAAGCATCAGCCATCCCAAATTTCTTTACCAATTCCTTGGCATATTTGGATTGGGAGATGAAGATACCATCAGCATCTTGCTTAACTTGGAGACCAAGAAAGTAAGACAGCACACCCATGCTACTCATCTCAAACTTGGAATGCATCAAGTTGGAAAACTTTTTGCACAGTTTGGGATCAGTGGAGCCAAAAATAATATCATCTACATACACCTGAACTAACAGGATTGTGTCCTTGTGATGCTTGACGAAAAGGGTTCTATCAACTACTCCCCTAGTAAAGTTGTGCTCTAACAGGAAACTAGCTAAGGTCTCATACCAGGCCCTAGGAGCTTGCTTTAGTCCATAAAGAGCTTTCTGCAACTTAAAAACATGAGAAGGCTGAGTTGAAGAAACAAACCCTGGTGGTTGTTCAACAAACACCTCTTCCTTAAGCTCACCATTTAGGAATGCACTTTTGACATCCATTTGGAACACCTTAAACTTCATGAAGGCTGTATAGGCCAAGAAGATCCTTATTGCTTCTAGCCTTGCAACAGGAGCAAAGGTTTGGTCATAGTCTATACCTTCCTCCTGTCTGTAGCCCTGAGCTACAAGCCTAGCTTTATTCCTTACAATAATTCCATTTGCATCTAACTTGTTTCTATACACCCACTTGGTGCCTATGATTAGTTGGCCTTTAGGTCTTGGAACCAAAGTCCAAACTTTACATCTCTCAAACTGATTGAGCTCCTCTTGCATTGCAATGATCCAGTGGGGATCTAGCTCTACATCTTTAAAGGTGAGGGGCTCAACCTGTGAGAGGAAACAAGCATGCATCACATCCTGTCTTAATTGATGTCTTGTTTGCACACCAGCTGATATGTCTCCAATCACTTGAGATGTGGGGTGATCTCTAAGTGTGACAATATCAGCAGGTGGGATATGATCTTCAGCAACAGTTGGGATTAATTCCTCAGGAGGAATTTGATCTACTGTTGGTGGTACAACAACAGCTTCAACAGCTTCAGCAATGTCTTCATCACTGTCTGATTCAGTGATCTGAAGAGTTGATAGTTGAAGAATTTCTTGAGGGGCATCATGTACCTGCAATGAACTTGAGGAAGGAGAATTTTCCTTCTCCTTGTAAAACATCTGAGACTCATCAAAAGTCACATGCACAGATTCTTCTATCTTACAGGTAGACTTGTTATAAACCCTATAAGCTTTGCTTACTTGGGAATATCCAAGCATGATTCCCATTGAAGCTTTTGCTTCAAATTTTCTAATATATTCTTTATTATTATTATGAATATAAACAATACAGCCAAAAATTCTAAAGTAATTAATTTTTGGTTTCTTTCCTTTAAGCAACTCATAAGGAGTTTTACACTTAAGTTTGTGTATCAAACTTCTATTCAAGACATAGTTGGCTGTACTAACAGCTTCTGCCCAATAGGATAGAGGCATGTTAGCATCTGCCAACAATGTACTAGCAGCTTCAATTAGTGTTCTATTCTTCCTTTCAACTACCCCATTTTGTTGGGGAGTTCTAGGAGCTGAGAAGCTATGTTTGATACCTTCTCTCTCACAGAATTCTTGCATGAGAAGAGAGTCAAACTCAGTACCATGATCACTTCTGATCAAGGCCACATGAGTAGAGTACTCAGTCTGCACACATAATAGAAAGTCTGTAAGGGCTTTGAAGTTATCAGACTTAGTTCTCAAAAAGAAAACCCAACTGAACCTAGAGAAGTCATCTACAATTACTAAAGTGTAATACTTCCCTCCTAAACTCTGTACATTTATTTGGCCAAAAAGGTCCAAATGTAATAAATACAGGATTCTAGGAGAATCACTTTTATTTACAGATTTAAATGAATTCTTGGTTTTCTTGCCTAGCTGACAAGCCTTGCATAGGCTCTCCTTCTTGTAGGGGCAAGAAGGTAAACCTCTAACAAGGTTGTGCTTAGATAACCTAGATATATTTTTAAGGTTTACATGACTAAGCCTTTTATGCCATAGGGAATTATTATTAAGGGTTACTTCATTAAACAAGCAGATTTCAGAATGAGATGAATTAAAATCTACTAAATAAATATTACCTATTCTAATACCTACTAAAACAACATTATTATTTAAAGTAATATTGCAAGAGAAATTAGAAAATGAAACCTGGTAGCCAGCATCACATAGCTGGCTGACTGAAATCAGATTATGCTTCAGTCCATTGACATAAGCAACTCTCTTGAAAGTAACTGCTCCAATTGTGATCTTGCCATAGCCTTCTGTCTGACCACAGCTGGAGTCTCCAAAGATAACCTTTGGCCCAAGCTTAGCTTTGAACTTTGACAGTAGATCTTTATTTCCTGTCATATGCTTAGAGCATCCACTATCCAAGTACTACTTATTTTGAGTGATTGGATAGGCCTTCACCTGCAAGACAATTATTTAGACAGAGTGGACCCAGGTAACCTTGGGTCCCTTGTTTTTCACATAAGAAAAACTGGAAATATAAGAGAATGCAGGCTGAGGGTGATAACCTAGTGGGTGAGATCTCCTAGGTGGGATTCTCCATGCTGATGATGGGTCAACAAACCTAGGGTTTCTATTCTCATTTAGGTTTCTATGGAATTGATTATGATTTTGAAAATCATATTGAAATCGTCGATCGACGTTCGACGATGGGCGCTCAGATCGTCGAGCTTCGTTCGACCATGGAGCTTCCGATCGTCGAGCGGCGTTCGACGCTCTTTGCGTTTCTTTGAAAAACTTCTTTCTCTTTTCTCTCTTAGCTTTATTTAAGGTTTTATTTACCAGATTTACTTGCTCAGTGTTCTTCTTTCCACTAGCTGAAATGAAGTTCACTGGAGTTGAAAGATTATTTTTAAGAAGGACTGGGGGTTCACTGGGAGAAGCTCCTAAGCCTAGTTTATCATTACCTGACCTAGTGTTAGTCATGCTGGTAATTTCTAACAGCTTAAGGCTTCTACCATTAAGGGATTCTTCTAATCTCTTAGACTTAGCTAACTC
This sequence comes from Platanthera zijinensis, assembly GCA_039513925.1. Lineage (NCBI taxonomy): Eukaryota > Viridiplantae > Streptophyta > Magnoliopsida > Asparagales > Orchidaceae > Platanthera > Platanthera zijinensis. The sequence goes on from CM077083.1 coordinate 101,404,953, forward strand.
TATTTTAAGAAATTTAATTTCTTCACTACAAGTAGTGAGATCTTCCTTTAACCTAATGTTTTCAGAGGCTATTGATTCTGAGTCAGCTAACCTATTTCTAAGTTCTTTTATTTCCTTTTCTGAGCTAATTAAATCTAAACATAAAGATTTAAATTCTAACTTAAATTCTTCTGAAGTAAAATCATAAGAAGAAAGTACCTCATCTTCAGTAGGCATCTCTTCATCAGAATCAGAACTCTCTGCAGCAGAGTGGTTGCTGCAGGCATCTATTGCCATTAGGCAAACTTCTTTTGCCTTCTTCTCTTCCTCATCTTCACTGGAGCTTGATGAGGAGGATTCTTCATCAGAATCACTCCAGGTTTCAGCAATGAAACCTCTCTCCTTCTTCTTATTTTTGTTGGAGGATGGCTTGGAGTGCTTCCTGTGTTGTTCTTTTTCTTTTCTCTTTTCTTTGTTCTTCTCCTCTGGACACTCGGGCAAGATGTGTCCAGGCTTCCTGCAACCATAACAAATAATTTCTTTAGCAGGAGAGCGATCATACCTTGGTTTGTCTTCATAGCGTGAAGACTTCTTTCTGAACTCCTTTCTTCCCATCTTGAGAAATCTTTTGGCAAACAATGCCATAAGTTCCTCATTAGATTGGCTGCCTTAGAAACATCTGCAGCCTTAAGAGCTAGAGATTGCTCTTTTCTTGTTGGAGTGGGGGTCTTGGCTTCAGCTTCTGCTTCTCTGGTCTTCAGCACTTGCTCAAAAGACTTGAGCTTGCCGAGGAGAGCTTCAGTTGAGATCTCATTAGTACTTCTGGCTTCCTTGATGGGCCAGATTCTTAGATCCCATGTGCTAGGGAAGCACATAAGAATCTTATCATTGACCTCTGTCAATGATATGTCCTTGTCCAGGGTCCTCAGCTTATTGATGATTGAGCTGAGCCTGGTGTACATAGCTTCAACTGATTCAGCATCAGTTTTCTTGAAGTTCTCATACTGTGAGATCAGGTTGGACCTTCTATCCTTCCTTTCATCAGCTGAACCAGCTACAATCTGGTTCAGTGTGTCCCACATGGCCTTTGCTGAGGAGCAGTCAGCCACCTTCTGGAACACCTCATCAGACATTGTCTGAGCCAGTATGTTCATTGCCTTGGCATCTGTAATTTTGGCCTTCTTGTATTCATCATTGTAGTCTGGAGGAGGCACTGCACTCATATCAGATGATGAGGCAGTGGCAGCAGCAGGTGCTCTTGGGGGACCTGACAAAATAGAAGCAAAGATGCTTTCATCAATAGAGTTCATATATAATTTGATCCTTGCCTTCCAGATGCCAAACTTTGCTAAGTTGCATGCTGGAGGTCTGGTGCTAGAATAATCCTTAGACTGGGCCATGATAGTGAATATCTATAAGCTCTTGGTATCTATCAGGATCTTGTGACTTAGGTGTTAGCCTATACAGTCAGTCAACCTCCCTCTGATACCAATTGAAAGTGAAGGGATAGATACTACTCTAGAGGGGGGGTGAATAGAGTTATCAAATTTTGCACAGACAAAACTTAATAGTCTACCCAACTCCCTTGGAGTGAAGTGCGGAATGAAAAGATTATAGATATTGATTTAACCTTAAAGCCTAACACAAGTGATGTGCACAAACACAAGCTAACTGTAATTACAGTTAAGCTTGGAAAACCTAATCAGCAACTAGCAACCTAGTTATATCTAATCACAGCCATAATACAGGAATTAAACAATGGAATCCAGACGACACAAGGAAATTTATAGTGGTTCCCCAAACAACTTGGGTACGTCCACTCTTCTACCCACACGGTAGGAATCCACTCAGGTTTTTGATCAGGTGCCCTGCCACCAACAGGATCTGCTTCAGGTAGATCCAGAAACCCTTTAGACTTTTGATCAGGTGTCTAAAAACCAAGCACAGGTTTTTGATCAGGTGCCCTGCCACCAAGGGATACTTTTGAAGGGAGTAATAACCCTGTACAGGAGGGGGAAGAAGGTTAAGATGTCTTCTCTATTTTACAATAGATTAGAGAAGCACAAAAGCTTGCACTGAGCTAGAATGCTCTAAAGAATCAAGGCTCCCCCTGGCTCAAGAATGTCCAGGTGAAGTCTTGCTTCAGTGCAGAGAAACTCTTCAGAAAGTTCTGAAGGAAAAGCTACAGGAAGAAAATAAATAATAAAATCCAAAAGATCTTCAAGCAGCTATCTTCTTCTTCTTCTTCAAAGGGACTCTGAGCTTGAACTTCCTGAAAGCAGGAGAACTCAGGTGAAGAAGAGATGAAGATCTTAACACTTCTCAGTTAGATGGAAATTGCTGAGAGCAGGAAGCTTGAACTTGATGAAGGCTTGAGTGCTTGAGAATATGTGTAACACTAGCTTGAATCCTTCTTCAAAGGGTCCTTTTTATAATCATCAGCAAGCAACGGCTCTCTTCCATTTGAATTATTTGTCTTCTTCTGAGTCTTGAGACCTGGGCTGTAAATATCAAGAAGACAGAAACAACTCTGCAGCAAAACATTCTATAAAAGGAATAAACCTCTTTCTAAGAAGCTGCAGGCTTAAATCAAATAACAGAAGGACTAAATAAAGTCACATCAGAAATAATCTCTTTATAGCAAAAGAAGACTTTTCAGTCTAACGGCTATAAAGGGCTGACAATAGATAAAGTGGTTTATAATGACAGCTAATAAGACAAACAACTTTATCTTAAAAAGATTTGACTCAGGCAAAAGAGATGGAGCAAATATTGCCTAGTTATTTTATCATACAGCTTAAAATAATGTGCCAGAAAATGTATTAATTAATTAAATATAATAAATAAATACAAAATACAAAGGCAGACAGAAAACGTCGAACGACCCTCGAAGATCGTCGAACGACGCACGGAGATCGTCGAGCTATCGGGCAGATAGTCGAACGATCCAGATAGTCGACCTATCAAAGAAGATAGTCGAACTACCCCGGCAGATAGTCGAACTATCAGAGCAGATAGTCGAACTATCAGATAGTCGATCTATCTAGGATAGATAGTCGAACTATCAAGCGCACAGAGATAGTCGACCTATCAAGCAGATAGTCGACCTACCTCAGAAAACAGATAGTCGATCTATCAAAAGATAGTCGAACTATCAAAACAAACCAGATAGTCGATCTATCAGCAGATAGTCGAACTATCAGATAGTCGAACTATCAAGACGAAACAGATAGTCGATCTATCAACAGATATTCGAACTATCAAGGCGGAATAGATAGTCGACCTATCAACAGATAGTCGAACTATCAGATAGTCGAACCATCAGAACAGATAGTCGAACTACCTCGCCAAGCAGATAGTCGAACTATCAACAGATAGTCGAACTATCAACGCAAAACAGATAGTCGACCTATCAACAGATAGTCGAACTATCAACGCAGACAAAGCGTCGACCAACTGATAGACGATCGTCGATCAACCGATAGACGATAGTCGAGCGGCGTTCGACTATCGTCGAACGAAAAACCTACTTAACCAAATTCTCAATCTGGAAAAGTGAGGACTCTACAGCTAGACTCCTAACCATTGACCATAAGTATTTCTTGGGTCAAGGGGCACAAAGGAGATGACTAAACTCAAATCAAAACTAGGGTACCAACAGAGGTACTGCCCCTTTATTTCTTGTCTTTTTAGTGTTCTTCTCTCTCTCTCTCTCTCTTTCTCAGTTTAGTTTTTCTTAACCCTAGTTTAGTTTTATCTTTTGTAATAACTTTTGTTGTAATCTTTGCACTTGCTCTAGTTGCTAGTTGTAGGGCTAGAATAGGTTTTTAATTCCATGCAATTGTAATTTCCTTTTTCAAGTGTAGCTCTCTTTTGTTATCAATATAAGTTCCCCTTGTTTACTTGGTTTTATTATTCTTTTCTACTCATCCCTCTTCCTCCACTTCGCTATGATTAACTAATCCTCCTTGTACTCGATCATGATGATTCGAGGTTCGAGTGATTAAGTTATGATTCTTTGAATTTACCTTTTCTTTTTAGGGTTTAGGCCATCGATTCACTCTTGATTTTTCTCGTTTGGAATTATATTATTGATATATAATTTCCAATTCTTTTTTCACTCTTAGCTAGCCGAGAGGCTCGTAGTTTGAAGTGAACACTCAAGTGTAAAGAGAGTTTTACGCACCCCCTCGAGAGAGGCAGCCGTCCAAATCTCCCGGATTGGAGTAAAACCCAATAGTGGGGTTCACCGCATAAAGCGAGCTTTAGGCCTCCGATTTAGACGAGATTCGGTCGGACCTTCCTAAACTTAGTTGGGCACAACTTCGAGAGAAGCGCGTTCAAGCTTTAGGAACCTCCACGGTCAAGGACCTTTACCCAATTAAGCTTATGTTTATTATCGTGTTTTTAATCGACTCTTGCCGAGGTGATTCTTAGTCGAGTGCTTTCCATCTCATTGTTCCAAACATTTATTGTAATCGCTTCTTTTATGCTTTCTATTTAGCTGCAATTAGTTCTCTTTCTATGCAATATTTCCTTTCTTTAGTGCGTTTAGATTTCTCTTCAACCCTAAAGATTTCCGTCGATAAAATAATAGTCTTCGTGTGAGTAAGTTTACTCAATGGTTCCCAGATTTCAATACGACACTTGTGTCCCCTAGCTATAGTTCGATAGGTATACTTGCCTAATTGGATTGCTAGTTCGGCTCTCTTTTCTTAAGCGGAGAGCGATCAATAGAAAGATCGACTTCACTATTAAGCTAGTGCTAGGTGCCAAGCCTGTGTCACGCTCTCCGTATCGGTTAGCACCTAAGGAGATGGCGAAACTGAATGTACAACTTCAAGAATTGTTGGAATAGGGTTATGTACGTCCAAGTTCGTCGCCTTGGAGCGCTCCGGTCCTTTTTGTTAAGAAGGACGAAAGCTTACAACTTTGTATAAATTATATAGAGTTGAATAAGCTAACGGAGAAGAATAAGTATCTGATCCCAAGGATTGATGATCTGTTTGATTAGTTAGTTGGGTCATCGGTGCACTCAAAATTTGATCTTAAATCCAGATACTATCAGTTAAAGATAAGAGAAAGTGATATCCCCAAGACTGCTTTCAGCACGCGGTATGGGCATTATGAGTTCACCGTCATGCCGTTTGGGCTGACTAATGTGCCATCCGTGTTTATGGATTTGATGAATAGAACGTTTAGAGAGTACCTGGACCACTTCTTGATAGTCTTTATCGATTATATATTAGTGTACTCTCAGTGCGAGGAGGATTATTTTAAGCATCTGCATATGTTATCATTTTAAGCTTCTTGAGGAGAAATCAACTTTATGCCAAATTCTCCAAATGCAAATTCTGGTTATCCTCGGTAGCATTCCTTTGTCATATTATTAGTGGAGAAGGGATTGCGGTAGATCCGGCGAAGATAATTGCGATACGGGAGTGGTTTGTGTTATCTACAGTGGCAGAAGTCTGGAGTTTCCTGGGACTTGCCAGCTACTACAGGCGCTTCGTAGAGAACTTCTCGCGGATAGTGTTACCCCTCACGACATTGACGAGGAAAGATAAAAAGTTTGTGTGGTCACTGGAGTGTGCGCAAGATTTCGAAGAACTAAAAAGTCGGTTGACCACGACGCCTATTCTGTGTTCGCCGAGCGGGACCGAAGGATTTGAGATTTACAGTGATGCTTTGGGCAGTGGCTTAGGTTGTGTTTTACTACAGCATAGGAGTGTAATAGCTTATGGCTCACATCAGTTGAAGGTACACGAGAGGAATTACTGGTCCATGACTTGGATTTAGCAGGCGTGATATTTGCCCCGAAGTTGTGGAGGCATTACATGTACGGTGTGAAGGTCGATATCTATACTTCTCACACGAGCCTGAAGTACTTATTGGATCAAAAGGACCTAAACCTGCGGCAGTGGAGTTGGATGGAGTTCCTGGGTGACTACACCTTCAAGATACATTATGTTCCTAGGAAAAGCAATGCGGTTGCAGATGCGTTTAGTCACAGGACTCCCACGCAGGCCAACTGGTTGTCGATACATGATGAGCGTTTAGTTCGTGATTTGGAGGCATTAGAGATCTCTTGTGTTGAAAAACAGACTAGTGCTGAAGCACAATTGAACTGGACAGAGGGGCAATATGACCTTGCTGTTAGGATTCAACAAGCTCTGGATGGGGATAACAACATGAGGAAGATCATGGATGAGGCTTTGGATGGGTCAAATTCCCAATTTATTGTTAAGGATGGACTGTTATGGAGGGATAATCGTCTGTGCGTCCCAAGTGTGGGTAAACTACTTTAGGAATTGATGTACGAGGCTCATCATACTATGTACTCGATTCACTCGGGGAGCACAAAAATGTTTAGAGATATGAAAAAGTTATTCTGGTGACCAGGACTTAAAAAGGACGTAGCACTTTATGTGGCGAAGTGTCAAACGTGCGCCTTGGTGAAGGCGGAGTGCCATAAGCCTGGAGGTTTCTTGAAGTCTTTACCTATCCCGGAGTGGAAGTTTAACGATATTTCAATGTATTTCGTGCATGGGTTGCCAAGGTCATAAAAGGGAAACGACACAATCTGGGTGATTGTAGATAGATTGACGAAGGTATCGCACTTCATTCCTAATAGGAAGGATGATTCGGTGGATAAACTAGCAAAACGTTACGTAGATAACATTGTTCGACATCACGGTGTGCCCCGCATCATCGTGAGTGACCGAGATTGGCATTTCACGTCCAACGATTGGAGGTTAGTGCATTAATTGTTGGGAACCAAGCTGAGTTTCAGCACGACCTTTCATCCACAGACGGAAGGTCAGACAGAGAGGGTCAACAGGATGATGCAGGACATGCTTCACATGTGCATCTTGGATTTCGGAAAGCAGTGGGAAGATCACATGTACATGGTGGAGTTTGCTTATAACAACAGCTACCAAGCGAGTATTCAAATGGTGCCCTTCGAGTCCCTATACAGTAGAAAATATCACACGTCGTTGTCATGGATGGAGACGGGTGAGTCAAAGCTGTACAAATGACTAGAAGTGGAAGACGCCACTTAGTTGGTACAAATAATACGAGAATGATTGCTGATCACTCAGGAAAGGCAGGCTAAATACTATAATGCCAAGCATAGGAACGTTGAGTTCGCTGTTGGCGACTGGGTATATTTGAAAATTAAGCCATTCAAGGGTGTCACTCGTGTACGACGCTTGAATAAGATGAGTCCGAGGTACCTTAGACCGTTTGAGATACTAGAGCGAATTGGTGAAGCGTCTTATCGACAGAAATTATCAGTGGAATTGAGTGGTCTACACGATGTATTCCATATATTGGTGTTGCGGAAGGCGGTGCAAGAGCCTTCGCAAGTAATTGCGGTCGATCAAGTACCTGTTGATAATGGGTTGACGACGAAGCTCAAGCCCATTCGCATTGAAGACTTTGAAGTCAAGCGACTTCGTAACAAAGACATCAGGATAGTCATGGTCTGTTGGGACAACTGTGGTCGGGAGGAGCTTTCGTGGGAGCGAGAGCATATCATGTTAGAGGAGTATCCCGAGCTATTCCGCTTAGGTACCATTTAATTTAATGTACCTTTCCATTCTATAATTTCGGAATGAAATTCATTTAGGGGGGGGGGTGAGAATTGTAACGCACCAAAACTCAAAAAGGAATGGATAACATTTTAAGACCAATTTGGTTCCTGATTAGGTTCATACGGTCTGTGACACGGGCATGTCCGAGGCCGTGTCCTGCTCTGTGTTGGCAGGGAGGTGTCAAGTGAGGTACACGGTCTGGGACACGGGCGTGTCTGAAGCCATGTCAGGCAAACGGTCTGGGACACGGGAATGTCCAGAGCCATATCCTTCTCTATGTTTGCACGACCTGTGTCGATTATTGAACACGGGCTGGGATATGGGCGTGTCTGAAGCCGTGTCCTGGTCGGGACACGATGGTTTCTTGTTTCGCTTGAGGAACACGCCCTGTGGCATGGGTGTGTCAGAAGCTGATACGGGCATTTCAAGCAGTGACACGGGCGTGTCTGAGACCGTGTCCTGTTCTGTGCTCGACGATCGTGTTCAGATCGTGGGACACGGCTTGTGATACGGGCGTGTAACAAGCCGTATTCGGCCCAGGAAAGTGATTTTCAGGGAGAATCGTGGTCGTTCATTTCCTTCTAATAGGATCCAATAGTCCAGAGATCTCCCTGTTGTTATAAGGCTAGGAGTTGAGGGTTAAACCCTCATTTCTCTTAGGTCATTCCCTTTCTAAAAGAGTTAGAGAGACGGGAGAGAAAGGAAGAAGAAGAAGGAGGAATCCAGCCGCCTGTGGAGCTTCGGAGCCCAAAATCGCGAGTCGAGTCCAGATCTGTGGAGGCGAGGCTGTTACGGTGCTTTTCTAGCATCTAGTTTCTTCTCTTCTCCATGGGGCCATAGCGAACCACAAGGGTAACGATTCTCTTCTTGTACATGTGAAGTCCTCTTCCTTTTTGCATAGGAAACCTGCTCTCGCGAGTGTGCGGTGAGTGCGAGGTATTCCTTCGGGTGGACATGAATAGTCACCGTATTTTTTCAAATAGAGTCCAGAATCGAAGTACGGACAAAGGCATGGTGTGTGAAGCCTACCCGGACAAGTTGGTCTAGATCGGTGATGTTTCTTTATGCATGGATTGACGAAGAATACTCTATGTCAATGGTTGTTTTCGGGTTTTCTACATGGTAGATTGCAACAGGGAGTCTTGGGGATTAACTCTAAGGTGCACCCGGAAATCTAGGCAGAAGCAAAGTTCTGCCGTTTTGGTAGCCAGGGAGCCAGCCTTGTACATAACCGTGTTATGTACTGTTGTATGATCGATATGTTGGGATTTGTTGAAGCTTGTCCCGCATCGATGGATGAATTATTATTGCGAGGTGAGCAACGGGCTGGTGTTACCATACCCACTCCAAGTGGTTCGGTTAAAGATGGCTTGGAGAGCGTGTCTAGGCATCGGTTGAAAGGACTTTAATGCTCACATTGTTTGCCGTCCTGGGGGTGGTGGTGGAGCTGCGGAACGGACTGGGTTCAGACTGGGTTCACCGAGTAAGTGCCCTGAGAGAACAGGGTGTGTGGCCGTGCGTGCCTACACCTATGGTGAAGTGTGCTTAGAATGTACTTTCAATACCATGTTTTGGTAATACTAATGTATTGCAGGGAAGGAGCACCGCCACCCCAAGTTAGGGGTGGGGTCATTAAAATTTGGTCAGCTTTAGCTGACCGTTGCTTTTGTTTTCCACTGCTGTGGTGGAATGTTGATTGCAGGTGCTGTAGAGCGTAGTGCCAAGTAGCGGGCTGAAGCCCTTGTTGTTGAGCTGACCCTTGAAGACCAAAGAGAATGTTTACACTTTATGCTCATGTGTGACCGTCCTGCGTGCCGATGTATGGAAGACATTTATTATTTTAAGTAAACACTTGTAAGGCCATAAGGCCAAGTACTATTTGGTGTACTTGTACTATCATTCCTACTTTGGGTTTTAGTGGACATTCATGCTGTGGTTTTGGTTCTTTACTTTTAAACCATTAAAATGCTTCCGCTAGATTGTGCTCTGTGTAGGATGTGTTATATTGGATGGATGGTTGATGCACTCATATGAAGTGTACCGATCGTTGTCAAGTAATAAAGTTGAGGATATAGATCCCCGGATATCGATCTCTCAGGGAGCACAAGTAGGGAGTGTGGATTCTCTATCTGGAAAAAAGGTTGCAAGCGCAATCGTAACAAAAGGGGTTTAGTTTTTGTTTCCTAAGCTTAATGCTAATAAAACTAATGTGGGTCTCCGTCATCGCGTCTCTTGGGAGGATTACTACAGAAAGTAGTAGGGATGATGGACGAATCAGCGAGGGTCGTAATCACCTCATCGCATTGCACGCTCCTAGCAAGCACTAGAACAGCTCGATCACAACAATCACACAAAAACTGAAGCTTAACAACACAAGCAATGACTAAGGCATATCAACATATAGACATGCTGAATCCCTAAGCAAAACATTATTCTCAAGCATCAATCCACTATCACAAGTTCAGAGTAAAATAACCATAAGAAGAGGCGAAGAAGTACAACCGATAGCACAAAGGCTTTCCAAGATTCACGTCCAGATTCAAGGGTTGTCGATCCTTGTCCGGACTCGGTCTTCGGATGTCGCCCGACTTCCAAAAGAGTTGTCACCTCCTCCCTAAAACCAGTCTTCTTCATGTTTGATCGCTGGGCTAGTTCTGACCGAATAACTCCACAAGTGCAGCATCAAGGAGCTCGGATGGTAGCTTGGAGATCGGAGAAGATGAAGATGGCTGAAGATGCAACTATTGAAAGCTTTTGGAGGAGAAATGGTGGCCGGATCAACCCTCCAAGGAGGGGAGAGAACATGGCGGCTGGAGGTGAGTTTTCCCGCTCACAGGAGAAAAAATAGCGGGGGGAGCGCAGCTGGATCCGGTCCAGAAAAATTCTGCATCTTAAATAATAAAAGTCAGATATAATGGTCTCGCACGGTTTGGCACACGTCCGTATACAAACTGTGCGATATTAACTTTACGGGATGAGCTGCAGAAGGAGAGGCATTGACCCGTGCATTTTACTCGCACACGGGCACTTACGCTTGTGCACTAAGAAAATCTACCGGGTAACAACAGAATGCACAAATCGCAGGCAAACAGGTGGAATCGTGAGTTTAACTCGTGCACGGGCGCTTCCACCCTTGCGTGAAGGAAAACACACGATTAACCATAGAACGGCCTAAAATAGAAGCTACAGGAAAACCGTGTGTTTCCTTCGCGCACAGTTCTGAAGAAATCGTTCGTGAAGGAATCACACGGGCCGGTCAATCCTCCAGAATAACTTGCAGAAAACGCACGATCAAAAGTAACCGTGCGCTAAGAAAACGCACAACCGTCCATTTTCCACAAATCAGTATTTTTAAATGAGGAAAACAGACCACCTACAAGCAACAAAAACACAACAAAGGAGGACCCTCCGACAGCACATAAAAACAACAAAACACTGTAAAGAGCCCTGGGGAGCACCATGTGCATGCCCCCAGTAAAATAATATGCATTTACACACCCACGTGCCAAAGGAGTGCGCAAAGCGGTCAATGACCGAACGATGCAAATATAATCGATATCTGGTCGAAATGCAGTGAACGAGTGAGAAAACAAGCCCAGCTGAGTCCGAAAAACCCTATAAATATCAGACTCATCACACCACCAGACTTAAACATTTGCTCATCCCGAGCAAATCATCTCTTCATGAACTAGAAAATAGCTAGCTGGCATAGTAATTTCTAAATAAAGTAAAACGAGAAATCGAAAACTGCATGGGCATAGAAAATATAATAGACAACTTTCTAATTATGCTACGGAGTTTATAAATTTCGATAGGCGTAAGTAAATATTGTAGATACTCAAATTAGAAATGCTGGAGAATCGTTTGGTCATATGTAGGAAGAAAGTAGGTAGGACATTGAGTTGAGCATTGCCAAAGACTAGGGCTCAGGACCAATTCCAAAGGAATCCACAATTGTCGGGGACCATACACTTGCCCATTCACACTCTCTCCACGACGCTAGTTAGACTCAAGCGTGAATCAGCAGGACTTGTAGGATAGAATGGGGCATAAGCTAGGTTTGGTAGTCAATGATAAACTTGGAGGCTACACGCAACCAAAGAGAGCGAACCATAAGCTAAACCAATACAGCCACTTAGAGATGCACGAGTGGCATACCCCCAAACTTAGCTTGAAAACCGGGTGTGCACATGGCCTAACCTGACAAAAAACTAAAAAACAAGATGGGGATTCCAATTCTCATTGTAATTCATTTGGATTTTCTTTTTCACTTTTTTTTTTCTTCTTCTTATTTTTTTTTTCTTTTTGCAATCCCCACATTTAGCAATTAAAATTTTTATGAATTCATCACCACATCACATGAATTCCATATATCACAACTCATCAGAATATTAACTTCGATCAAGCTCAAAGATTTGATTGCGATAGGAGGGTTGGCTTTAGGCTTTGGTGAATGAAGGTGAAGCTGAAATAAAGGAGGGGTAGGAACAAATTTGGCTTGCAACGGTTAGCAGCTAGGACTAGGTACAAAAAGCTCAAACTAGCCAAAATGATGGCCTACCTCATGCTCACGCTCGATTAACCGGGCGCCAATGCTTCGAGAGTAGCTTGGTGCAAGTTCTTAGCCACCGAGAAAGATGATCCTTCCTCCCGACTCGAGCAATACGAGTCTAGTGGCGGCTACACACATTCCTACACTACCGTTCGATTGCTCCAGATTCAACCATATTGAGTAGTACAAACAATATTTACAGAAGCAGAAAAGTATAAACTACGAGCATAAAGAAAAATTGAATCTATATTATTTCTACACACCATGAGTACTCAATTAGGAGCACTGCACGAGTTTCGAGCTACTCAATCTTAAAACCCTAAGCCAACATCCTATATTAAAGTTGACACAAAAGAAATACATTTGACTCAACCCGAGAGCTTGTTTAAGATCGCGCTCATGTGTGTGTAGGTGCACAATGCGGACATGATAATATAAAAACAGAAAAAGAAAATAAGCTTATGGCATGCTAGCGAAAGTAGTGCATGTGCAAAGGTAACGCGTATAACTCTCTCGCACCAGACTTACACTAAACAAACTATCAAAGATTTGTAATAAAATTAAAGAAATGAAAGTTGGGGAAAAGGTTGCCCATACTCAGCAAATTAGCATACTAGAAGAATGGCGTTAAACTGCAGCAATATGCCCGCGGCCCAAACAAATTCCACCTGTAAAATAGAACATCTCCAACCACAAAAAGCTATACAAAATTAAGCACAACCTCTAAATTGCACAAATTTAAAGCAAGCAGCAGCATTGAGTTGTCTCCCAAAAGCCCTTTTCTTTACCGTCCTTAAGGTGGACAAAATACCTGTATTAACAGTTATATTAATAATGTTCAAAAGCAAGAGTTCAGAATGCATGAAAAAGTTAAAAATTACACACAGCATGAAGATAAATAAAACAAGAAACAGAAAGAAAGGAGGCCCCAGAGATCCTTCACTCTTCAACTGAATGCTGACTTGTGATAGATCCCCCCAGTCACGCGAGATGAGGGCAAGGTGAAGGCTTTAGGGCCCAGGGAAGATGAGTCTCCCCTACCCCTAGCCTCATCCTTCTCGGGTCGGGGGGAAAAATTAGAAGCTTTGCGTATAAGAAGTTCTTTTCTTTTCAGATTAACAGATGGGGATCGCCAAGGTGATATATCCACCCCAACCAAATCAGCAACATGCCTATATTTCTCAGCGGGGGGCATCTTTTCCTCACCCACGGTGGGTGAAAGATCAGCCCAAGTCACATGTTTAACCGTTTTACAACATTCATTAAGCTTAATCGAAGTTTTTAAATCTGTTTCCTGCACGCTCCCAATAGTCGTGCACTGCCTCCATTCCTTCTCTTCAGTAACTTGTTTCACGTCAAACAATTCACATCCCGGTCTTGCTTATTCAGCACAACATCTGTCTTATCAGCTCTAGATAAATCATCATATAATAAAACATTTAATTTTAGTAGATTTTTAGATTCACTCGGGATTAGAGTGGGAAGAGATGGCGATAACGGCAAATAGACCTTGGAAGCCAAGGTGATGCCGCATGCATTAAAGCTCAGCGTTGCTTCACTGGCTTTCAGGAATGGAACCCCCAAAATAGGCTTTGAATTATTTCCTACGAGTCCCAACACCTAGAAGTCGGTGACAACCACAGCCCCGTTAAGTTTCACTTCCACCTCTTTAGTCACCCCATCTGTTTTAACCACCGACCCATCAGCTAGCACTAGCGATTTTTTGTTATTAGTTTCGACATTTAAATTAAGCTTCTCAACATCTTGCAGAGAAAGAATGTTGCATGACGAACCTGAATCGCAAAGGGCTACCGTCTCAATCTCATTAATCTCACACTTGACAGCCACTTCATTAATATTGCACTCCTTGGCCTCCCCAACGCTCTTCCCTTGCTCACGGGGATTTTTTTTCCATGTTGCTTGGGAGCGCGCCGTGAGTACGCTCGGATAACCCTTGGGCAAGCTACCCCAGCTGTGTCTCTAAGTTCCTCATAGAAGAAGTTTTAGTGGCCATTTTAGATTGGGCCATTTGAACAAACCTTTCCATCATTTCTTATAGAGCACTCTTACGTGCCCCTTGCCCGCTCTGATTATAACCCGGCTGTAGCGGTCGCAATTGGCTATTGGAGGCTTGAGCATCATATTGATGCTGGCCTCCGTGCCATCTTTGCCCGCGGGGATTTTGATTCCACAAGAAATTCGAATGATTTCTCGTGTTTGGGTTATAAGCATTATTATAGGGCGCAGCGCGGTTTTGTCCGTTTACAAAATTAACACTTTCATCAAAGGTTATACGTGCCGGTTCCGCAAATGACTCTCTTGCTAGGCAATCAAAAGCATGGTAGCCAAGATTTCCGCATCCCTGACACGATATGCCTCCAACCAGAGCCGGAGGAGTAGTCGATCTGGTAAGCATCCTTCTTCCATCCATCATAGGGTGGCATGCTTCGGTTTGCTGCATCATCGCATTCACATCAAAAAGATTTTTTGCCCCCTAGGGGAATTTCTTCCCGCCGTCCAATACGTTCTATGGGAGGCCGTGTCTCAAAGAAAAATTGAATATTTCTATAAGATTCCACGGCTCGCAACCGTGTTGGGGAAAACAGCGCTGCAGGTTAGCAAAACGCTCCCATGCTTCCGACAATGTCTCTTGGCCCAGCTGTCTGAACGTAGCAATTTCCCTTCTGGCATTCACAATTTTGTCCACTGGGTGGAACTTGGCCAAAAACTTAGAGGATAGAGCCTCCCATGTGATAGCGGTCCCAAGGGCAATTGTGTGAATCCAGGTCTTAGCCATATTCCTCAGCGAAAATGGGAATAGCTTTAGCTTAACTACCTCATCAGAAATTCCAACATATTAGAAGGTGTCGCTAATCTCTGAGAACTCCGCCAGATGGAGCTGTGGGTCCTCCCACGGCAAACCAGAATACTGCGTATTATTTCTAATCATATTCAGAATCGCAGGCTTTATCTCAAAATGGTTGTTGGCAATGGCTGGTCCGAAGCCTGGATAAACACTTCCCGCAGTCGGGGTAGTGAAATCATGCATCTTCCGAACTCGAGGTTGGACCACCTCCTGTCCCACAATAACTCTATCACCTTGGACATTTCCTCCTTGGCCCAAGTATTCCATTCTAACTTTAGCATAAGCACGCACACGAGCTCTCCTCGCTCGTGCGGTCTCAAGATCAACTCCAAAATTTCACCCCTATTACCAGGGTTATGATTTGTCATACAACAAGAAAAATCTATCAAAACATATAACACTTGCAAATTTTTCCAAAAAGAAAAATCACACAACGGTTGCACTCCCCGGCAACGGCGCCAAAAACTTGATGCACTCACGACAAGTGTACCGATCGTTGTCAAGTAATAGAGTTGAGGAAATAAATCCCCGGATATCGATCTCTCAGGGAGCGCAAGTAGGGAGTGTGGATTCTCTATTTGGAAAAGAGGTTGCAAGCGCAATCATAACAGAAGGGGTTTAGTTTTGGTTTCCTAAGCTTAATGCTAATAAAACTAATGCAGGTTTCCGTCAACACGTCGCTGGGGAGGATTACTACAGAAAGTAGTAGGGATAATGGACGAATCAGCGAGGGTCGGAATCACCTCATCGCATTGCATGCTCCTAGCAAGCGCTAGAACAGCTCGATCACAACAATCACACGAAAACCGAAGCTTAACAACACAAGCAATGACTAAGGCATAACAACATATAGACATGTTGAATCCTTAAGCAAAACATTTTTCTTAAGCATCAATCCCACTATCACAAGTTCAGAGTAAAATAACCACAAGAAGAGGCAGAGAAGTACAACAGAGTGCACAAAGGCATTCCTAGATTCACGGCAAGATTTAAGGGTTCCCGATCCTCATCCGGACTCGATCTTCAGATGTCGTCCAGGATCCGGAAGAGCTGTCACCTCCTCCCTAAAACCATTCTTCTTCGTTTTTGATCGCTGGGCTAGTTCTGACCAAAGAACTCCACAAGTGCAGCATCAAGGAGCTCGGATGGTAGCTTGGAGATCGGAGAAGATGAAGATGGCCGAAGACGCAACTATTGCAAGCTTTAAGAGGAGAAATGGTGGCCGGATCAACCCTCCAAGGAGGGGATAGAAAATGTCAGCTCGAGGTGAGTTTTCCGCTCACAGGAGAAAAAATGGCGGGGGGGGGGGGGGCGGAGATGGATCTGGTCAAGAAAAGTCCGTGTCTTAGATAGTAAAAGTCAGAAATAATGGTCTCGCACGATTTGTCGCACGACCGTCTGCAAATCGTGCGATATTAACTTTACGGGATGAGCTGCAGAAGGAGAGGCATTGACCCATGCATTTTACTTGCGCACGGGCGCTTACGCCTATGCACTAATGAAATCGCCCGGGTAACAACAGAATGCACAAATCATAGGCAAACAGTTGGAATCATGCGTTTAAATCGCGCACGGGCGCTTCTGCCCGTGCATGAAGGAAACACGCGATTAACCATAGAACGGCCTAAAACAGAAGCTACAGGAAAACCGTGCGTTTCCTTCGCGCACGGTTCCGAAGAAACTGTGCGTGAAGGAATCACACGGGCCGGTCAATCCTCCTGAATAACTTGTAGAAAACGCACGATCAGAAGTAATCGTGCGCTAAGAAAACGCACGACCGTGCATTTTCCACAAATCAGCATTTTGAAATGAGGAAAACTGACCACCTACAAGCAACAAAAACACTGCAAAGGAGGACCCTCCAGCAGGACAGAAAAATAACAAAACACTAGAAAGAGCCTTGGGGAGCACTATGTGCATGCCCCTAGTAAAAGAATGTGCAATTGCACACCCACGGGCCAAAGGAGTGCACAAAGCAGTCAATGACCGAACGATGCAAATATAACCGATATCCGGTCGAAATGCAGTTATCGAGTGAGAAAACAAGCCCAGATGAGTCCGAAAAACCCTATAAATATCGGACACATCAATGGTTTCATTTAGTAACCCTTCGGTCTATCTGTAGTATATGGCGTCGGGCCCCGGCCGGACCTACTGCTATATGCCATGTGATGGATAGGGGTGTTACATACGTCATGGCGGTGAATTTCATCTCTTGGCAAGAGGGGTCGAGGAGATGGAGAGAAGGATGGAGGAGCTGTCTTGGTCGGAGGCCTGAGAAGAGGTGGAGGAGATGGAAGTGGAGGAAGAAGTCTGTGCTAAGGTAGTGGCGGCGGAAGCTGTTCTGGAAGAGCCGGCGGAGGCAATGGCCGTGGAAGAAGCGGAGGCTCTTGTCCCAGGAGAGGGGACATTGGTGAATGGGGAGAACAGTCCAAGCTAGAGGTTGTAGAAGAGGTGACAGAGATGGAAGTTCTCACCCAGGGAGGCAGGGTGGAGAAGGTTCGCATCAGCGGGGGACTGACCGCGGTGGACTAGGGGACGATGTTGGCATGCATCCAGAAGAATGTGTACATCTTCTCTTGGAGCACTGTGGAGATGCTAGGGATTGATACAGACGTTGCCTGCCACTGGCTCAACCTGGATCCAAAAGCTTGCCCCATCCAACAGAGGAAGAGATCTGTTGCGGACAAGCTGGACGAACCCATCAGGGAAGAGGTGGCCAAGCTCCTGAAGGTTTGCTTTGTATCTAAAATTCAATACCCCGGCTGGGTCTCCAATGTAGTAATGGTTAAAAAAGGAGATGGCTGGTGGCATATATGTGTAAATTTCTCTTTGCTTAATAAATCATGTCCTAAGAATTATTACAACTTGTCTCGAATCGAGGTGCTGGTTGACTCAGCCATCGGTTTTCCTATAATAAGTTTCTTAGATGCTTTTTCAGGTTATCATCAGATCAGGATGCCCCCCCCCGATGTGAAAGATGTCTCCTTTATGACCGAGGATGGGTGCTACTACTACAAGATGATGCCTTTTGGGCTGAAAATGCAGGAGCAACATATCAGAAGATGATGGACCAGGTCTTTCGGGAATAAAAGGGAAGGAATCTGGAGGTGTATGTAGATGATCTTATAATCAAGAGTTGAGAGGTGGACTCTCACCTCCAGGACCTGGAGGAGACCTTCACCACCTTATGCGAGTACAAGATGAGGCTGAACCCCTTGAAGTACGTCTTCGGGGACACAGGGGGGAAGTTCTTGGGCCATCTTCTCACCCCAGCAGGGGTGGAACCGAACCCTAACAATGTAACGCCCCAGTTTTCCCAGAAGTTCAATATATGGGGGTTGCCGTCGACAAAATCGAGGCCTTTTGACGAAAGTCGAAGGATGTTCGTCGAACTCGAGGCCGTTCGATGAAAGTCGAAGGCCGTTCGTCGAGCTGTCTGTTATACGCATGTCTGGCAGCGTTGTGGTGCGGTTTGACGAATGTCGAAGGTCGTTCGACGAATGTGAAGGTCGTTCGTCGATCTTTGTCTGTTTGACGAATTTTTATTGGTTGAGCTGTGAAGTTGTTCGACGCAAGTCAAAGGCTTTTTTTTGGAGTTCTATCTGTTGGCTTCTAAGCCATTTGATTTCACATCAAAATTGATCCTAGGGCCCAAGATCCTCTTGCCAAAGGGCTTATGTAGGCTTGAACGGTTTTCTCCCTCATTTCTTCTAATTCTTCGAGGTAACTTAGGGTTTGAGAGTTGGAGAGCGGAAGAGGGAGGAAGCTTTCTCTTCCATTGACGAAGCTTTAAAGCTCCGATCGTCGTTCCGAGGCCAGATCCGTGGAGAGGACGTTGAGGCGCTCATTTTCATCCGTTCAAGGCAAAGATTCCTTTGCTAGGAAGAGGGGTCGTAAGGTAATGACACTTCTCTCGGTTTTAGGATGCGTGCATGGCATCTACTATTTTCTTGCTTTCTTTCAAGAATTATAGGCCCCAGATCTCTCAAGTGATAAGGATTCGGGTTGATATGGCTCAAGAGGAGCCACTGGGTCGATTGTGTCCATCCCCGGCATGATATTGCATTAGAAATCTGCTCCGTTAGTGGATTAGGCATGGTGTGTGAAGCCGTATTGGCGACCGTTAGTCCGACTCGGTGATGTTGCATAGCGAGCCTTATGGATTTTGTTAGAAATCCGCTGCAGCAAGATGCCATTTGTGATGTATGTCTCCCTTATTTCATACGAGTACGTTTAGTCGGTACCGGACAAGGTTAGCTACGTGGTGACGGTAGATGGTTTCCTTGGAGCACAGGAATGTTACAGTACGAAAGGTGGATTAGGGTGATAAAGATATATATTGTGATGTGTAAAGGCTTGACTTATCTTCATGGTCGGCTGGCTTTCCCATGACATCCAAGTCATGCGTGGAGAGTGGCCCGGTGAGACAAATCCCTTCTGTGAAACTCATGAGAAGGCCAAGCATTGGGCAAGCCCGGGCAATGAAGCCCACGAGCGGGTGGGGTCCTGCGAGGGTTCTTAGCATCAGTTTGTTTGTTTGATTGGCGGAATCCTGACGTGAGAAGACAGAGTTTGCAGGAAAGCCCAGGTTTTGAGACCCACAAGCAGGTGGGGCCTTGGTAAGAGTTCTGTGTAGCAGCTTGAATGCCATTTGGGGGAAATTGGAAGTACCCATGTGTTTGCGGCTTGAACGCTGAAGGGTTGAATGGAAGTACCTGATCGATGATGCGTGATGATGTGTTAGATTCATATGCTTTATTGTGCCTTTGTTGAAGCCCGGGTTTGCATACAAGTTGTATTATAGGCCCCTTTTACTATGTGCTCAACGTAGAAACATGTTTTTTGTGTGAGACATCCAAACTTGTTTAACCACTTTACATGTTTATTTATATTGCATACGAAGTGCTGACCTATAGGGTGATGGAGTGCCCCGCGGTCTGCTAGGGACGGCCGGGAGGAGAAGTGTTGGTTATACAGTTTAGGTTAGCCTTTGTTGACCCACGTTACAATAAATATTTTTTACAGGACAAGGATAGCAAGCAGGAGCAAGCTCGCCGGCCAAAAAGGCCTTAAGCCTCATGAAGTGAAACTTTATTTACTTATGTTTTGATGCTATGATATGATACTTGAGATGTAATCCGGCTTGCATGCCGAGGTATCCTAGGAGTGCTTTTCCACATTGATAGGATTGTTATTTAGTTTGGGACTCATGTTGTGTAAGGCCTTAAGACCATTTTGATACTCCTGGTTTGGTGGATAACTACTAGTTTTGTTTGTATGTTTCCGCTGTTTTATTATGTGTTTTGAGTTGGTTAGTTATATATCATCTTTTAATGCTTAAGCTGTGACGTCTTTATGTTGTGGCGCCCCGGCCAGACCCATATTATACGATCATTATAGGGGGAGCGTTACAATTTGGTATCAGAGTGAGGTTGGTGTCCAAGGTCAGGTTTAGCGATCGATTTAACTTAATCGGATCGCGTAGAGAAGATATCCACATAGGAGTATTGTGGGACCATGATGAAAGTGAGTGGATAGATCTGACTAACTCTAGAGGGGTGGGGGTGAATAGAGTATTTTAAAAACTTGATTAGTTTTTATAGTGGAATTAAAATAAGTGATAGTAGTATATATATAAAGAGAGGTAAGAAAAAGAAACTATCACAGCACAACAGAAATAAAGAAAGGAACAACAAGACAACACAAGAAATTTATAGTGGTTCCCCAAAACTGGGTACATCGACTCTTCTACCACCCTGGTAGGAATCCAATAACAGGTTATTGATCAGGTTCCCTGCAACCACAGGTTTTTGCTCAGGTGCCCTATCACCACAAGATCTATTTCAAGGGAGATCTCACAACCATTTTGGCTTTTGATCAGGTTCTCAAAAACTAAATCAAGTCTTTTGATAAGGAGACTTGTAAACCAGGTGATAAATTTTGAAGGGAGTTATAAACCCTTTTTACAGAGGGAAATGAAAAGTGATGTTATCTTCTCTTTCTCAAACAACTAAGAAGACTTTAGTGGATGTTATTGTCAAAGCTCCCCCTGAGACGTTAAATGGTTCAGGAAGATGAGAGCTTTACACAGGGTGTAGGTCTTGATGAAGATCTTCAGAAACTTCTTGGATTGGTGTTTAAGAGTTGTCCTTATGAAGCCTGAAGCAGAAAACTGAAGAAGACTAAAGATCTGTGTGTGTTGTTCTTCTTCAATTTCCTGTAGATGGCAATACTTTTCTCTGTATCTGTTGTCTGTAAGAAATTGTTGTTCTTCTTTTTGAAAAAGACCCATTTTATATTCTGAGAGAATTTTCGGCCTTTGAATTTTGAATATTATCCTTGATTTGCTGCTCAGAATCTGGGAGTTGAAACGGGTGGAAAATGTCTTTAATGTGTTTCCTCAACTATCCCAGTAAATAAGTCAAGTAATTAACTCTGTGAAATCCATAATCAATGCTGCCTTGGAACGACTATATTCTTGAGAATATAAGCATTAATCATAAGAGAATTACTTCCTTAGAATAATACCAATTGAAATAAAAAATACAGAGAAGTCGCCAAAACTGATACTGACAAAAATCGTCGAACTCAGGACAGATTTCGTCGACCTAAACTCCAAGTTCGTCGAGCTGAGAAATCGTCTTCGTCGAGCTGAGCTCAGAGAAAATTGTTCTGGAAAATATCTGTCAAATCTGAGCTCCAAGTTCGTCGTACTAAGATAAAATTTCGTCGACCAGAGAATCTGAGTAGAGGAGGGAGTTCGTCGACCTAAGCTCATATTTCGTCGAGCTCAGCTCAGAGTTGAAACTCTGAGTTCGTCGATCTGCGATCGACGATCGTCGAGCTGAGTTCGAAAAACTTCAAACTGATTTCTCTGAACTCTTAAACACTGCAATTCTTCTAAGTCTGAGTCTCTGGAGTCTTCTGAAGGCTGGAATATAAGATGTCTAACCTAGTCAGACTGACCTAGACCTTAGAACTAACAAATTGACCCTAGGCTATACATTATGGGTCAATGACCTAATAGTGAACCTAGCCCAAATCTAACTAGGGATCCAACACATGAGTGTCCTTGAGTTTGGGTCTTGCGAATAGAGACTGATTCATGTTTACCTTGCTTTTGTTAAGTGTGAAAGCGAAGAGGCAAGGACATCAAGGCCACGAGAAGAGCCTTCGGCGAGCAGTTCAACTGCTCCAGGTCCATTGGGCATTTCGGTAACCCCTGCTGATTTCTATCGCATGCTTGCAGAAGCGATGGTAGCGGACCAAGCTATTGCGGCAGTGCAAGTTGTGGCTCCTGCTGTGCAGGAGACGACTCCCGTTGCTTGGGAGACCACACCAGTCATATAGGGTGGAGGAGCCAGGCAAGCAGAGCTGTTGGATGAAAGAATGGTTGTCAGGCATGGAGACCGAAAAATGAAATATTTTCTAAGTTTTCATCCCCCAACATTCAAGGGGGTCAGCACGCCGACTGATGCAGAGGATTGGTGGGCAAGGATTCTAGAACTTCTAAGGGCGACAGAGATGCTAGAGGAAAAGAAATCTGAGTTTGCGACCTTCATGTTGGAAGGAGATGCAAAGTTGTTGTGGGTGAGCCATAGAGGTCGCCAGTTTCCTCGACGCACCCCGTCCATTGAAGAGTTCGGGAATGCTTTCTTGAATAAGTATATTCCTGCATCGACAAGGCTGTCCCTTCAGAGCCATTTTCTGCACTTGGTGCAGCGGGACAAGACGGTTGATGAGTGTGTTCAGGAGATCACTCGTTTGGGTCGTTATGCTAGGACGACCATGACCGACGAGGAGGAGAGGGACAACCTCTTCTATCATGGGCTGAGGGAGAATCTGAGACAACCCCATATATCTCTGAAGAATGTTTGTTTCAATGAGCTGGTTGAGGCTGCCAGAACGTTGGAAAGTGATATGGAGCGAACCTAATGTCGTAAGGGGTTTGCAGCCAAGAAGGGAGAAGGGAAGCCTTCTCAATCACAAGGGAGGTCTGAAGGGAACATGTGGAAGAAGAAGCCTCATCCTTTCAAGCCCGATGAGAAAAGTAATATGGCGTCTGGAGGGTCTCTCTTCAAGGGACCACCGTCGTGCTTTAAGAGTGGCAAGCCAGACAACATAGCTCATTTCTTTACTGAGGGTGGTGCTGAGCAGGAGCCAAGACAAGAGCAGTACGTGTGGTCCGGCCCCAGCACCGCGGAAAAAGGAAAGATGGAGGAGTCTAGCACTTCTCATTTCCAAGCCGTACAACCAAGGGCTTATAACCTTGGGTAATAGGAAACGATCCGCCAACCCGATGTGGTGACAGGTATGAAAGTTTAAGTTAATCTTTTACTTTATACTTTCAACACTATTTACGTTTGTTTCCTATGTTTTAGGCTTTGTGTTAGTTTCTGAATACCCCGCTAGGGTATTGTTTGATACGGGAGCGTCACACTCTTTTCTTGTGGAAAGCTTTATCCGAAGGATTGGAGTTGAGTCATTCTTGGAAGATTCAGAGCTGAATGTACGCATGCCCAATGGGTCATCCATGACTACCGGGGCGAAGGGGCGCATTTGTTGGAGTCTGGGCGGAGTTGACTTCATGGTGATAGCAGCGGTTCTACCGTTGGTTGAGTTTTATGTGATATTGGGAATGGACTGGCTTGCAGAGCAGCGTGCCAGTATTGACTGCCTATCTAAGGTAGTGACCCTTAGAAGTGAAGGGCAGGCAGAAGTTAAGTTTGAGGGCCTTAGTGGAGTGGCATGCTCCCTGATTTCTCCCATTCTATTTGTGTGGGCAGTTAGCCAGGGAGGAGTAGCTCTTGTAGCATTGTTGAAGGTTTGTTATTCTAGGTTATCACTTGGGGAAGTGCCTACAATGGCAGAGTTCGTGGATGTGTTTCCTGATGAGCTTCCTTGAGCACCTCCTCGATGGGAGTTTGATTTCTCGATTGAGTTAGTGCTAGAGGCTAGGCTGGTGCCACGTCCTCCTTTTAGGATGGAACAAAAAGAGTTGGTCGAACTCAAAGTACGGTTGTAGGAACTGTTGGAGCAGGGGTATTTTAGACCCAGTTCTTCACCATGGAGCGCGCCGGTGTTGTTTGTGAAAAAGAAAGACGGTAGTATGCGGTTGTGCATAGACTACCGAGAGTTGAATAAACTGAATGTCAAGAATAAGTATCTAATTCCTCGGATAGATGACCTGTTCAACCAGTTGGTTGGGTCAATGGTGTATTCTAAGGTGGACTTGAAGTAGGGTTACTGATGGCCGCGGAACAGAGACCGACTATGGGTGGTTCGAAATGGTCAGATTCCGCGAGCCGGTTAGAAGATCGAGTTTTCTAACGAGAGGAGGCAAGTGCACCTATCGCAAGTAGTACTCGGTATTCGGGAAAATACCGAGGTCGTATTATTCTCGGGGACGCATTGATTATATCTACTCTTCCAGGAACACTATTATCTTACTATCAGTAAGGTGGGATTTTTTAGTTTAATTAAAATGGAAAGAAAGAGAGAAGAATTTTGCTAAGTTAGTTCGATGACGGGTTAACGCTCGGCATCGAATCGGATTAAGACTAAAATAATTCTCAACAATTATTAAACTTCGTTTTTAAATTTAATAAAAGGCACTTGGCCGTGGGGGTTCCAAAAATATGAGCGCACTTATCTCTAGGAATATTGCTCACCTAAACATTAAGACTGTTCGACCGATCGTTAGACCGACGAAGGATTCCTCTTAATGCCCGCTTTACGCTAAGAACCCCGCTATTGGGTGGGGAACCCAATCCGGCAGGACTACGCTTCTCCTCTTTCTAGGGGGCATACGCAGTTCTCTTTACCCAAGGGGGATCGGTCCTTACGTGCAGCCTCTCGGCATCGCGTATGGATAACAGAAATAGAGCCCACATATCGATTATGTGGTCCTATGCGTCGTTAACCCGGGGTAAACCTTAAGTCCTTAAATTAAAATAAAAATAATGTTTTTTAATTATTTCAAATCATTTTATATGTCCCAATGCTCTTCGATGCTGAAGGCTAAAAGAGATTAGCCACTCATCGGTATGGGGACGGCTTTATGTTTTTAGGTGAAGCGTGAGTGTTAAATTAAGCACTGAACGATTATAAGAGAAAACACAAAAAATAGGACAATTAGATTAATTGAAGGCTAATTGATGCAGGCACTCACGCACACTTCAAAACCACAAAGAAAATTAAATAAAGCAAGCCCTACTCAAATGAGTAGGAGGAAATAAATGCACACACGCACACACTCTTCTTAATTGAAGAAAGCGATAAATAAAGCGTCGAAATTATCTCCTACACGCACGCACTCTATATAATTGAGAAAGCGATAAAATTGCAAGTCCCGACTCAAATGAGTGGGCGGGGGTAAATTTATCTCATACACGCACGCACTCTACTTGAAAGTAAAACACACACACGCACTCTACAGAAAAGTAAACACACGCACACACACAAAGTTTTCCTACTCAAGTGAGTAGGAAGAAAATGAAAGCAGTAAAAAGACAAGTCCCACTCAAACGAGTGGGTGGAAAATGAAAGCAGAGCGCCATTTAACTCTTAACGAGTAGGCGAAAATAAATGCATACGCACACACTCTACAGAATTTAAAACAAAGCTGTAAATTCTAACTCATACACGCACACACCCTTGCAAAAATAAGAAAAACAAAGTTGCTAAAAAATTAAAACGACTGCATTTCTACCGCTAGAATGCGGTAGAAATGCATAAAAAGTGAAAATAAAAATTAACCGAGCGAAAATGTTTTGCAAATAAACGCAAAATGAAAGTACTCGAAAAATTAATACAACTGCATTTGTACCGCTAGAATGCGGTAGAAATGCATAAAAAGATGAAATAAAAATTAAAGGGACTAAAAGTTTTACAAATAAAAAGCTAAAATGAAGTGAGCGAAAAATTATAACGACTACATTTTTATTCATAAGTTTTTATAAAACCTCCAAAAAAGTGAGAATAAAACTAAAAAAGAACGAGAAGTTTTACATTCTTAAGAGCCTAAGTTAAAGAAAATAAAAACGAACACTTTTAGGGGAGTTTTTATAAAACCTATAGGAATGAAAATGATAAAGAAGAAAAAGCTAAAGCTAAAAAGTGCAGAAAATGAAAACTAAACGGACGGCACAACGGCTAGAAATGTCGATAAATCCTAAATCTAACTAAGTTATCAAGGCTATAAAAATGAAAACATAAAAGAAACACAAAAAGATGAACGAAAAATTGCTTAAGTAGGCGCATTCAAATGGATTTTTCATACTAATGAAGAGAGAAAAATTCAAATTTTATTAAAGCAAATACCCTAATACAAACTAAGAGAGAGAGGGGGGGAGAAATTCTTCTTACATAAGTATGGAATCCAAATGGGCAGCACCTCCCCTAAGCAAAGTGGTCAAAAAAGGTGGAGAAGAAAAGCTTTTTGGAAGCTCTTATTTATAGGCAAATTTTCGGGTTGGTCACGCCCGTGACTAGGGCGTGATAGGGGGGTGTGTCGATACTGTACATGAGCTGATCGGGTGACTTGACTGGAAAGTTGACTTCGGCTGAAAACGTGGCGGTCACGCCCTAGGTCACGGGCGTGACAAGTGTCAGTCACGGGCGTGACTGGGGCGTATCGGGGAGGTCGATCTGGGCACGGTCCGGCCGCAAAGTCGCGCGCGTCACGTCTGGCCAGGTGGCTAAGTCACGCCCGTGTCACACCTTGACACGGGCGTGTCTAGGGGTGTGTCGAGCTGGGTTTGATGATCGCTGATTGTCGAGCTGGCACCTGTGGTCGGCGATCGTCGAGGGCGTGACACGGGCGTGTCGGTCATGTGACACGGGCGTGTCAGTCAACATTTTGACTTTTTCTTGAATTTTTCTGGAATTTTTCTGGAATAAAAATAAAG
Organism: Platanthera zijinensis; assembly: GCA_039513925.1. NCBI lineage: Eukaryota > Viridiplantae > Streptophyta > Magnoliopsida > Asparagales > Orchidaceae > Platanthera > Platanthera zijinensis. The sequence continues at coordinate 101,431,860 of CM077083.1, forward strand.
CTAAGTTAGAAATAATATTTACAAAAATAAGCAATTTATTGAATAAAACTAATAAAAAAGACAAAAAATAAACAAAATTGACTTAAATAAAATACGAAAATATAGGTATATTTACAACTCATCAAACACCCCCATACTTAAGCTTTTGCTATTCCAGAGCAAAAGTTTGAGGTGAACTTATAAGGAATAATAAAAAACCCTAAGTTCTGCTACCGCTAAATTAATTATAAGAGAGATCAAATAAAAATATACGGGATATAAGAGTTAAGTCCTAAAATTATTTAGATGATTTAAATAGGGCAAAAGTTTTGGCCAAAAGACTTCTTGATGTAATCAAATAGAAAGCAATAATTGTATTGGTTAGATTTAACAGAGAATAGTTTGGAGTTATACGAACTTTAGCTTATAGGAGTGTTTTCGGAAATAATGCAATTTACGAATTATGCTCTCAAAAAGATTTTTGAATTAATTCTAGAGTCATGAAATTGGCTAAGGGGGGTTGATGTTGGTTTATGAAGATGCTTGGATTTTGAGGCGAGGTTATTTTTTTCTCGAACCTCCATTTTGTGATTTGGATGTTAAAGGAAAACGAAATCTTATTTTCCTTAACATAATTTTTTTTTTCTTCTTCATAAATAAAAATAACCCAATGTATATGTATTGGAGTAATGAATTTTATCTTCTTACTCCGTAACATATAATCTTTTAATTTATTGGGTGCCTATGTTTATAGAATGAAATCTTATTCCCATTGACATAAGATCTTTTTCTTTTTGGGGAAATATTTTTATCATACCAAGTAGGTTATGATAGGTAAGGGGAGAAAAAAGAACTAGATTTTTAATTGAAAAATAATTGAGAGCAACCTTTATAAATTGTACGTTCCAATTTTTCAGAAAGCTAAAAGCAAGCATAATTGAATTCTATAGTCGTTATTTTCTAACATGGTACACATGCTCCTATCTATGAAAAATTAGAAGTAGTGCCTAAAGCGAGTCCCCTATATTTAACAAAGTATAATAAATTCTTTAAAACTTAACCCCGGCTATTTAGATTTTTCAATCTATAATTAACAAATGAATAGTGAACAAAGAATTGATCAAATTCGCATATAAATAAGCTCAAAACGAAAGTTTTGGATAGCAAGAAACTTAAGAATGAGATGTTTGATTTATTTGTTTCATAACTTACATAAATTTTTTTTAATTTTTTTTGAAGTTATGCTCTTTTTTTGTATTTATATTTTTAATATATACATACTAAAAGGAAAGAAAAAATGCGAAAATAAAAAAAAAATTTGATTTTTAAGTTTTGTGAATTTTTTTGTATTTTTAATGAAATTTTCATTCTTATTTACAAAAAATTGGGAAAAAGAAAAAAAATTACAAGGATGAGAGGGAAAAAGGGAGAGGGGAAAGAGAAAGAATATTTACAAAAAGTACTTATAAAAATTATTTACAAAAATATTTACAAGAATATTTACAAAAATATAAACTAGGTAGCCACAAGATGACTCGTTATGTGGATGGCTCGATGAGCCGGATCTTGCGGACCGAGTTAAAAATATGTCAAAGTTTCAAAAATGAAACTTCAAAATTTTTAATTAAAATTTTTTGATTTTTTTTTGTTATACATATATATATATATATATATATATATATATTTTGAAGTTTTGTTTTTAGTTTTTTGTTTTTTTTTCTGTAAGTGAAAAAGAAAGTACGAAAATACGAAAACACCCCCATACTTAGATCCAACATTGTCCCCAATGTTGTATGCTAAGCAAGAGGAACAAGACAGCAGGTATATGTACAAAAAAGGAAAAAGAGGGGGGGCAGAAGACGTCCCTGATCCGCGCTCGGGGAAGCCCATTAGAAACCCTGCATTTATTAGAAAAATAGAAAACATAATAAATAAAGACGTAAAAAAGATAGACGTGGGGTGCCTCCCAGGAGCGCTTTGTTTATAGTCGCGTAGCTTGACTATAGTGGCGGGTTTATAAGTCGAGGAGGGATATGGTTTCGCTATACTCGATCACAGGGTCGCCCGCTATGTAAGCCTTTAATCGATGACCGTTTACTTTAATCGAGCCTTTTTCCGGGTGGGAGACGAGTACGGTCCCATATGGAAAAACTTCTTCAACTAAGAAGGGACCGGACAACCGGGATTTGAGTTTGCCAGGAAAAAGTTTAAGACGAGAATTATAAAGAAGGACTAGATCGCCGGAGAAAAAATTTTGGGGGTTTTAATTTTTCGATCGTGATAGAACTTAGAACGCTCCTTATAGAATTTATTGCTCTCGTAAGCATTCGCACGCCATTCATCGAGCTCGTTTAGTTGCAGTTTTCTATTCTGAGCGGCTAAGTTAGAGTCGAGGTTTAAGTGTTTTAATGCCCAAAGTGCACGGTGCTCCAGTTCTACGGGTAAATGACACGCTTTGCCATAGACTAATCGAAACGGAGTACAACCGGTAGCAGTCTTGTACGCCGTACGATACTCCCATAACGCGTCGTCAAGCTTAACGGACCAATCTTTCCTATTAAGTGAAACGGTTTTTTCTAATATGCGTTTTATCTCTCGATTTACTAACTCAACTTGGCCACTTGTTTGCGGGTGGTAGGGGGTGGCAAGTTTGTGCATGACTCCGTATTTAGCTAATGTCTTAGCCATTAGAGCGTTACATAAATGCGTTCCCCTATCACTAACAATAGCGCGAGGCGTGCCGAAGCGAGAAAATAATTTTTTTAGAAATGTAACGACGACTCGCGTATCGTTGGTGGAGAGAGCTTGCGCTTCCGCCCACCGTGATACGTAGTCGACCGCCACTAAAATATATGTATTTTTATAAGAAGGAGGTAGGGGGCCAACAAAATCTATGCCCCATAAATCGAAGACTTCGCATTCTAAAAACATATTTTGGGGCATCTCGTCGCGACGTGAGATGTTACCCGACCGCTGACAGCTATCGCATGCGCGCACAAAATTGTGCGCGTCTTTGAAGAGAGTGGGCCAAAAGTAGCCCGCCTCTACCGCCTTCCTAGCGGTCCGGTTGGCTTGATAGTGCCCCCCCGGCTGGAGCCTCGTGGCAGTGCCTCAATATTTGTGTGCACTCCACTCCCAAGACGCATCTTCGAACCGCTTGGTCCGTGCAGATACGGAAAAGAAATGTGTCATCCCAAAAGAAATTTTTCAAGTCGGAAAAGAATTTCTTCTTTTGATGACTTGAAAAATCTTTTGGAAGTACCCGCGCGACTAAGTAGTTTGCAAAATCTGCGAACCAAGGCGAAGATGACGAAGACGAACGAATGGCGAGAAGGCGTTCCTCGGGGAATCTGTCATTTATTTCAGATTCGACGAGCGCTTCCGCACCTGAATTTCCTAAACGGGAGAGGTGGTCTGCCGCTAGATTCTCCGCGCCCTTCTTATCTCGGATCTCCAAGTCAAACTCTTGTAGGAGGAGAATCCATCGAAGAAGGCGGGGCTTCGCGTCGGTTTTGGCTAGTAAATACTTAAGGGCGGAGTGATCGGTGAAAACGATAACTTTAGATAGCATAAGGTACGAGCGAAACTTATCGAAAGCGAAAACGACGGCTAAGAGTTCCTTTTCCGTCGTCGTGTAATTCACTTGTGCGGAAGTGAGCGTCTTGCTAGCGTAATAAATAGGATGAAAATGTTTTTCTTCGCGTTGGCCAAGAACGGCTCCTAAGGCAATATCACTAGCGTCGCACATGATTTCGAACGTGAAAGTGAGGGGATAAGTTGTAAACTACTCTAGAGGGGGGGTGAATAGAGTATTCAAAATTTTATGAACACTTAGTCAGCTCCCTTGGAGTTTATTTGCGGAATAAAAAATCTGATACTTGAACCCTAAGAGCCTAACACAGTGAAGTGCACAAGTGAAGAAGTTGACTGAAATTTCAGTTAACTACAAGCCTATCACAGCAACTAGCAATCCTAGGTAGTTCTATCACAGCCACAGAATAAAATGAATAAGCAAGATAACCAGATGGACACAGGATATATAGTGGTTCCCTTTAAATAGGTACATCCACTCTTCTACCACCCTGGTAGGAATCCACTACAGGTTTTTGCTAAGGTGCCCTGCCACCAATGATCTGATTCAGGTAGATCAAACAGACCCTTTGAGCTTTTGATAAGGATGCTCAACCACAGGTTGTTGATAAGGTGCCCTGTCACCAACGTTCACTTTTGAAGAGGTGTGAACAAACTCTTTTTACAAAGGGGTTGAGAGGGTTAGATTATCTTCTCTGTTTTAAATACAGATTAGAGAAGATTTGTGGATTCTCTAAAGAATCAAAGTCTCCCCCTGGCTCAGTGGAAGTCCAGGGAAAGCCTTTGCTTCAGGATGAAGGAGTTTCAGATAAACTGAAACTAAATCCTCAGAGATCTGAAGACTGATTTTTATCAGGTCTTAAGATTCTGGAGCACTTGAAGCAGAACTGAAGCTCTTTCTGAAGTCTTGAAAACTCTAAGCAAATGCTCAGGAGACTTGAGAATGAAAGATGATTGCTCTGGGCTTTTTGCTTCAGGAAAACTTTTCTTCTTCTTGTTGTGAGATTGTGAAGAGCTGCTCTAATGATGCTTGAGCGGATGAGTAATCTTTCTCTGTGTCTGTTACTTCTCCTTTTCTGAGAACAGAATCTCTTTTAAATATGTCTTCACGTTTTCCTTTGGAACGGCTCTATTGATTTGAATTCTCGAGCCCTGCAACAGATTATCTCAAAAATAGAATAAAGCAATAGGAATAGAATGGCCTATTAACTTTCTGTCAGTCCCAATAAGGAATAAAATAAGCGGGAAAAATATCTCAGCATAAAGACGTACCATTCTTGGAAATAGTACATAGTACCAACGGCTAGAAAACAGGCTGGAAAGATAAAGTCAACGCAATTTGTATAATAGGACAAAGTGCTTTATCAAGAATACTGAATCCCGTGATTTATGCTTGACAGAATTTGTAATCAATTTATTTGAATTTAAACCATAAATTTAGCATCAATAATATCAGAGAATCAATCTAACCACCAACTAAAACACTTGGAAATAAACCAAGGAATAGAATAAATACAAAAAGATAAAGGCAGACAGAAATCGTCGAACAGGGGTTCGAAGATCGTCGACCTGCAAACAGATCGTCGACTAGTAGCAGGAATCTGTCGAAACAGAAATCGTCGAACGGAAATCGTCGACCAGCTCAAACTATCGTCGACCAAAGCAAAAGATCTGTCGAGACAGATATCGTCGACCAGAAATCGTTGACTAGGTCTAGATATCGTCGACTGAAGCAGAAAGCTGTCGAGACAGAAAACGTCGACCAGAAATCGTCGACCACTAAGGCAACAATCTATCGACACAGAAATCGTGAAGCAAGAACACGATCGTCGATCTGTTGATGACAGATCGTCGACCAACCTTCAGAGCGTAGTAAGCTTGCTCTGAGATCGTCGACCATCGGTCGACGATAATTGTCTTGACTCAACGATTCAATAGCCCTGCTATCGTCGATCGATGATCGACGATCGCGAGGCCTCGTTCGACGATAGTCGAACGGAAAAAAGCCTTAACCAAAACACATTCTAAAACTACTAGCCTAAACTCTAGGTCAGTTATATACTGCCCTAGGGAGACTAAGCAAAGTCTAAACATGATCATATATCTTTATATGGATCAAGAGGGGCTGGAAAGGGATTACATAAGCCAAATCACATCTAGGGTACCAACAATCTCCCCCTATTTGGGTTATGTTATCCAATCCAATTTAAAGGCTAAAGCAGACAACAACAAATCTAAAGATTAACCAGAATGATAAAACACAGGCAATACACAGAAAAAAAACAAGCATAAATCAGCAGAAATGGAATGTATCAAGCAGATTTATCAGCATGTTTAGCATCAGATGAGTTTTTGGGTATTGCAGCTGGTTTGAAAATAATTTCTCTGTTAGGGTTTGCTGCTTGTCTCTTGGATAGCATTAGATCATGTTCACCAATGATTTTCTTTTCAGCATAACTTGGTAGAACTGCAGCAGGATGTAGTCTCATGTACTCTTCAGTGTCAAAGGCTTCTGGATTGACTTGAATTCTGCTGAGTTCCTTTTCTCTGAATTCTGACATTGTTGAGTAAGCTGTAGGATCTAATCCTTGAGATTTGGCTCTCTCCATCATGCTTAGAGCAATAGACTCTTTGAATCTTGCCATAGAGGCAATCCTTTCAGCTTCAGTTTTATCTGATGGAGAGGCAGGTCTATCAGTATCTGTATGAGCTGCAATCTCTATGTTTCTTTGAAGAGCTGTAGCAAGTTTGCTTGAATCAAGAGGAATCTGCACAGCCTTCTTAGGATCAGTTTGAGCATATAGAGATTTTGGAGGTGCAAGCTCAATGAACTTTTTATGGGATTTTTCTGAAAAGACCACTCTTTTTCCTTTTGATTCAGTTGTCTCAGCAGCAGCAGGTTTTCTTGAAGAAGAGGATGGACCTTTCCTGTGAGGAGAAAGAGGAGGAGAGAGTGTAGGATGCTGAAAAGTCATCTCCTTTATTTGTTCCTCGAGAGCATTGTCATTTCTTTTTCTTCCCTGTCCTGAAACATCTTGGCCTCCCTGGCTTTGATTACTCCTTCTTTGGTATGTCTGAGAAGTGTTAGAACTGGCTGACCTTGCAGAGGGGGCAGAAGAGAGATTCCCAGAGGCTCCAGCACCAGGAGGTGGAGGAGGACCTCTGGGGGGGAATTTCTGAACAGGAGTGTCATATCTCTTTCTTCTCTTATTCTCTTTAGTCTGATTCTTTGACAGTCTCATCCATGGCTGAAATTCCTTGCTCTTAGGATCTATTCCCTTCAGAATGTAATAGGGAACATCCTTGTTAGGATTGGCAGTAGGAGGAGCAGGAGCTTTTCTTTTCTCGGAAGCAACTCTTTTCCTTTTCTTAGTGAAGTCAGAATCATCAGAATCATCATCATCATCATCAGAATGAGATGAGTCTTTCCCAGCATAATCATCAAAATCAAGTTCAGAAGGATCCTTGACAGCAGGTTCAGCTTTGTCTTTCTTTTCTCTTTCTACTTTCTCTTTAGCTTCCTCAATGGCATCTTGCCTAAGGAGGGCATCAAGATCCACATTCGGAGACCTCTTCCAGAGATCTGATTCTGGATACAACTCAGGAACTGTCTTGGGGACCAGTTCTGCAATAGAAGAAATGGATAGAGGATAGGTAAGGATAGGTGGAGAAAAGATGACGATATCTGCAGGGGCAGATGCTTTCTCTAGAGAGATGGCTAGGGAATCCAGATGATAATTAGCCATCCCTTCAATGTACTCAGAGGCAATGTTCTCAGCCACAAAGGCTATAAATTGTTCTAGGTTTAGAGTACCTGAGCTTGAGTCCATTTCAGTCATCTTGGGAGCATTGTCTGCCCTATCTTGCACATCTTCAATTTCTTCAGTAGCAGCAGCATTTATGGTTGTGCCTGCATGCAAAGAGAGATAGGTTAACAACCAAGTGGGAATAAAATATTCCCCCCAAGGTGAACAAACAACAGGTAATAGATAGGATTACCTGAAGATCTACACAGGATACCACTTTGCATATAGGAAGGAGGTTATAATTCCTTCTAGATGTTCAGTGACATCAGGGATAGACACCTCTGCAAGGCACAAGAGGAGTGCCATACAGGAAAAGAAAAGAGTATCCTTGACCAAGGGGTCATCAAGGTACTCAGGTCTATAAGGGACCATTTTCTCTTGAGGAGGAGGAACAAAAGGAGTAGATGTGAGTGAGGACTCACAGTCTAGGTTAAGATAGGATTCTAAATCTTTATCAGAATCAAGGGACTTAGCAGCATCAACTTGCAATACTGATGTGAGATCATCAGCAGCTGTGATGGAAAGAAAGAAAGGGATAAGAAATTAACTCTAATTTGGAGTTAGAATTAATTAGAATCTTAAATAAAGCTATACCATCAGGTTGAGCAGCATCATTCTCACAAACGTCCATGGGGACTTCCTCATTTTCTTTTGCAGGAACTTCTTCCTCAGAAGCTAGATTCACTGGGGAGTGAATGTCTTTGTTAGATACAAATATCAACTTGAAGTCCTGATTATATCCTTTGGAGGAAGAGTTTTTAAGGTTTACCTTCTGGTTCTTTCTCTGGACTCTCTTGAGGTTCTTCTACCGTTTCTTGAAGGGGAAGAGAGGAATTGTCCTGAAGGGTCAGGGCATCACCTGAGACCACTTCAACAGACATCTCCCCCTGCATGACTTCAGTGGGGACTGGAGTCATGCATCTTACAGAAGGGGGCTCAGCAGAAGATGAGATGGATTTGATGGCATCAGTGAGAGAATTGATGGAGGCAATGAGAGGGGCATTGGCAGCCTCAATCATGCTTTGGATGGAGGGAGTGATGAGCCTTACAAGGTGTGCAAGCATTTCAGGGGATATCTGAAATGCTGATGATGTGGAGGTGGATGGAACGGAAGCAGGATGATCTGCCACATGATCAAATGAGTCATGTGGAGATGGGTGGTCATCAACATGAGTGTGGGATTCATGTTGAGAAAGGTTTGTGAGGATGGTAGCAGTCACCATGTCAACACTGGCTGAAGCTGCCAGGTGTTGTGGTGTTGGTGACTGGTGTGGAGATGCAGGTGGAATGAAGGATGCATGTTGTGGTGGCACTGCAGGTGTTGTAGAAAGTAATGCAGGAGAGGAGGATGCAGGGGTAAAGAGGGAGGATGAAGGGATTGCTGAGCCTTCCCCAGTAAGCGGGAGAGCGGCCGAATCAGCCCTTGTGTCTGAAGAAGGGTTAGGATCAACCCTGGCTGACTTCTTGATAATCCTCTGGGATTTCTTGAAAAGAGAAGGGTCCAACCTCTTGCTAGCGTTTACTGCAGACGGTGCAGAAACAAGCAGCAGGGGTTCTTTCACATATAGAAACACACCCAATACCCTTGCAAGGTTTACCTCTTTCTGATTGTTCTTTCTTCTTATTAGTTCAAACAGAACTTTTCCCCAGGCAATCTGTGCCTTATTCACCAAAGCTGACATCAGGGCAAACTGTTGCCGGTTGATATTGTCATGAGCAGAATGTTTTCCCAAAACAACCTTGCCTACCAGGTCTGCCAGAAACTTGTACTCTGGAGACAGGTTTATCTTTAGCAACTTAGCCGGAATCCCTTCGGCATGGCCCATCACAGTGAGCATGCGGCCATATTCCTCTGTGCTTTGCTCATATTCCTCAGTTCCTGTTGGCAGTCCGAACAACTCAGTCAATACTTCAGGAGTCAGAGTGACCTCCTCGCCATTTATCTTTCCTGACATCGCTTCGTCGCTGGAGGACGAGGTGTATACCCATTCACGAATTTCTGGTATGTTAATCTTAGGAGAGAACGACATAAATTTCTTGAGGCCTTGGTCTTCACATAGCTGCAGAATATCTTGGATTGGTTGATCGCATCGGCTGAAAGAATCGAAGTCGACACAGAAGCCAGTGTCGAACTTCATTCCGAAGAGAACAGCAGAAGGAATCACCATAGAATTTGAGAGAAGATGGCGAATCGAGAAGCAAAACAGGGGAGAAGAGAATTGCGCGGGATTAGAGTTCGAGAGCGAATTCTAAGCCAGGAGAAGGAATATGAAAAGACGGAGCGGAAGGACGACGATCTTCAGACCTAAATCGACTATTAGAAACAAATCTGCGATCGTCGAACCCGGAATAAAATCGGTCGTCGAACACAGACCGACGATAGTCAAAGTTTGACTAATCGGTAAACATCGACCGACTACACGCAATTACCACGATCGTCGATCAATAAATGATGGTCGACGATTCTCCACACAGCACAGAAAATCTGTCGTCGACCATTGGTCGACGATAGATACCTAAGGAGAGATCGTAGACCAGTTGGTCGACGATTTCTGCCTTACTACAGAACGAGCTGTCGTCGACGGTTGGTCGACGATAGTTCTGACCTGGTCGAAGATCGTCGAGCAGTCGTTCGACGATTTTAGACAGAAAACAAAACTAACCAAATTTTCACTACTCTGAACCATTAATCATGCCAAGCTGGTTCAGGAAGAACAAATGCTTTTGTTCATCAAGGGGCTTAGTGAAAATATCTCCTCTCTGCAGGTCTGTGGATATAAATTCCATTATTATCTTGTTCTTTTCCACATTATCTCTCAGAAAGTGATGTCTAATCTCAATGTGCTTGGTCCTGGAATGGTGCACAGGATTTTGAGCAATTGATATTGCACTGGTACTGTCACACAGAATTTTTGTGTTTGAGTGTGTGTACCCATAATCCACTAGCTGATTTTGAATCCACAGGATCTGTGAACAACAGCTAGCTGCTGCTATATATTCAGCCTCAGCAGTTGAAGTAGACACAGATGCCTGTTTCTTGCAAAACCAAGAGACAAGTCTCTCTCCCAGGAACTGACAAGTCCCTGAGGTGCTTTTCCTGTCAACTCTATAACCAGCATAATCAGCATCTGAATATCCAATTAATTCAAATCCTGACTCAGCTGGGTACCACAGTCCTAAGTTAGGGCATCCCTTAAGGTATCTCAAGATCCTCTTGAGAAGAGTTAAGTGAGATTCCTTTGGGTTGACCTGAAACCTAGCACATAGGCATGTAGCAAACATTATGTCAGGCCTACTTGCAGTCAAATACAGCAGGGAACCAACAATGGCTCTATAATTCTTTTGATCAACAGACTTGCCATTGACATCAGAATCAATAACTGCATTTGAGGCCATAGGTGTGCTCATTGATGAAGCATCAGACATTCCAAATCTTTTAACCAGCTCTCTGGCATATTTTGATTGAGAAATGAAAATGCCATCAACACTCTGTTTCACTTGGAGACCAAGGAAATAGGATAACTCACCCATGCTGCTCATCTCAAACTTAGAGTGCATTAGTTCAGAGAACCTCTTGCATAGTTTGGGATCAGTAGAACCAAATATAATGTCATCTACATAGATTTGAACTAACAGTTGTGAGTCCTTATGATGTCTAATGAATAGGGTTCTATCTACTACACCTCTCACAAACTTGTGTTCTAGAAGAAAATTTGCTAAGGTCTCATACCAAGCTCTAGGAGCTTGCTTAAGTCCATATAGAGCCTTTTGGAGTTTGAACACATGAGTGGGTAAGGTTGATGAAACAAACCCTGGTGGTTGTTCAACAAACACTTCTTCCTTTAAATCTCCATTGAGGAAGGCACTCTTCACATCCATTTGGAAGACCTTAAATCTTTTATAGGCAGCATAGGCTAGGAAAATCCTAATGGCTTCTAGTCTGGCTACAGGGGCAAAAGTCTGATCATAATCTATGCCTTCCTCCTGTCTATAGCCTTGAGCTACTAGCCTAGCCTTATTTCTAACTACTATTCCTTGGGCATCAAGCTTGTTTCTAAACACCCACTTGGTGCCTATGATCCGTTGGCCTCTTGGTCTTGGAACCAAGGTCCAAACTTTACATCTTTCAAACTGGTTAAGCTCCTCTTGCATTGCTATAATCCAGTGGGGATCAAGCTCAGCATCTTTAATGGTTAGGGGCTCAACCTGAGAAAGGAAACAAGCAAACATCACATTTTTGTTGAGTTGATGTCTTGTCTGGACTCCTGCTGAAATGTCTCCAATCACTTGAGATACAGGGTGATCTCTAAGTGTGATAAGATCAGTAGGTTCAACAATGATCTGATCTTCAACAGTTTCAAGATTTAATTCCTCATGTGGAATTTGATCAACTGTTGGAGCAGGTGCTTTAACTTGAAAAAGTTCTACATCAGATTCAGAATCTGAAGAAGCAGCCTGAGGAGTTTGTTGGGGATGATTCTCCTGTGTGAGTCTCAAACCTTCCAAATCCTTACTTACTCCTAGGACTTGCACTGTACTATTAGAGGAAGAGTCCTTCTCCTTATAATACATGACTGTCTCATCAAAAGAGACATGTGCAGACTCTTCTATCTTAAGAGAGGATTTATTAAGGACCCTATAGGCTTTGCTTACTTGAGAGTATCCTAGAAAAACTCCCATTGAAGCTTTTGCCTCAAATTTTCTATGGTATTCTTTGTTATTGTTATGAACAAAAGCAACACAGCCAAACACTCTAAAATAGTCTATTTTAGGTTTCACTTGCTTAAGTAATTCATAGGGAGTCTTACCCTTAAGTTATGTATCAGACTTCTGTTCAATACATAGTTAGCTGTGCTAACTGCTTCAGCCCAAAAGGACAGAGGCATGTTAGCATCTGCCAACAATGTACTTGCAGCTTCAATTAGGGTTCTGTTTTTCCTTTCAACTACCCCATTTTGTTGAGGAGTTCTAGGAGTAGAGAAGCTATGTTTGATACCTTCCTTCTCACAGAATTCTTGCATAAGAAGAGACTCAAACTCAGTACCATGATCACTTCTGATCAAGGCAATCTGAGTAGAATACTCACTCTGTATACACTTTAGAAAATATGTAAGAACCTTGAAGTTATCAGCCTTAGTTCTCAAGAAGAACACCCAAGTGAACCTGGAGAAGTCATCTACAATTACTAGAGTGTAAGACTTCCCTCCAAGACTCTGTACAGCAATAGGACCAAATAAGTCCAAATGTAGCAAGTACAGAATCCTGGGAGAATCACTTTTATTAACTGATTTAAAGCTATTTCTTGTTTGCTTTCCTAGTTGACAAGCTTTGCAAAGGCCTTCCTTCTTGTAGGGGCAAGAAGGTAATCCTCTTACAAGATTGTATTTAGCCAACCTAGAGATGTTTTTCAAATTTACATGACTAAGTCTCTTATGCCAAAGGGTATTATTACTGGTTACTTCATTAAATAAGCATATTTCAGATTTGGAGGAATTAAAATCTACAACATAAACATTTCCAATTCTAATACCTACTAACACCACAGTATTATTTAAAGAAATATTGCAAGCAGTGTCAGTAAACCATACCTTGTACCCAGCATCACACATTTGACTTACAGAGATTAGGTTGTGCTTTAGTCCTGAGACATAAGCAACCTTCTTGAAGGTTACAGCTCCTATGGTGAAGCTGCCATACCCTTCAGTCTGTCCACAGCTGGAATCCCCAAATACAACTTTTGGTCCCAGCTTGGCTTTGAAACCTGACAGGTTCTTCTTCTTTCCTGTCATATGCTTTGAGCATCCACTATCCAGATACCATTTGTCATGTATGACTGGATAGGTCTTCACCTGCAGAAAGAACAGTTATACATTGTGGACCCAGGTTACCTTGGGTCCAGTATTCTTTACAAAAGAAAAACTAGATATAAAAGATTTTGCAGGCTTAGATTTATATCCTAAAGGGTGTGATCTCCTAGGTGGAATAATCCATTCAGTTGAAGGATTAAACAACCTAGGGTGGTGATTAGGATTTGAAGTTCTGGAAGTTTGATTTTTATTTTCCAGCTTAAGTCCAGATCGTCGATCAATGGTCGACGATCGCAAGCCATATCATCGATCATTTATGGTAGAACGATGTTCTGGATTCCACGATCGTCGATCACTGGTCGACGACTCAAGATGAGATCGTCGACCTCCTGCACCAAAGCTATTATACTCAGTGTAGGTGTTCAGCGATCGTCGATAGTCGTTCGACGATTGGTTTGACGATCGTCGATTAATGTTCGACGATTTTTGTAAAGCTAGAAATTTTTTCTTCCTATTCTCTTTCTTAATCTTATTCTGAATTTTCTTGCATTTTTCAATTTCCTCAGTATTCTTTATTCCTGATTCAGAAACAAATTTTACTGGAGTGCTAAATCTCTCCTTTGTGAGGAGGATGGGTTCACTAGGTGTAGCACCTAAGCCTAGTTTATCATTACCAACCCTAGTGTTTGCTATACAGGTTATTTCAGATAATTTAAGGCTTCTGCCATTTAATTGTTCTTCTAACCTCTTAGATTTAGCTAGTTCTAACTTTAGGAATGTTACTTCTTCTTTTGAGCTTTCTAATTCCTTTTCTAATCTGATTATTTCAATACCTTCCATGTCTAGTTCCATTATTTTTAATCTAAGTGACTTAATTTCTTTTTCAGATAATAGTAAATCTAAACATAGAGTTTTAAATTTTAGTTTGAACTCAGGAGATGAGAAATCAAATGAGTCGATTACCTGGTCCTCCATAAAGGAATCTTCTTCATTGTCTCCTTCTTCTTCAGAGTTCTCTGCAGCTGACAGAGAGCTGCAGGCATCAATGGCCATGAGGCAGACCTCTTTGGCTTTCTTCTCTTCTTCTTCTTCAGAATCACTGGAGCTAGAGGAGCAGGTATCCTCTTCTGTTTCACTCCAGGTAGCAGCCACAAATCCCTTGTCCTTCTTCTTGTATTTGTGTGATGAGGACTTGGAGTGGTGCTTCCTGTATTCTTTCTCATGTTTCTTCTCCTTGTACTTCTTCTCTGGACAATCTGGAGCAATGTGTCCAGGCTTGCTGCAAACATAACAAATGATTTCTTTAGATGGAGTCTTGTCATACCTTGGCTTGTCCTCATGCTTGGAGAACTTCTTTCTGAGGTCTCTTCTTCCCATGTTGAAGAACCTCTTGGCAATGAGTGCCAGTAACTCCTCATTTGATTGACTTCCTTCAGAAGTCTCAGCAGCCTTAAGAGCTAGAGAATGCTCTTTCTTTATTGGAGTAGGAGTCTTCACTTCAGTTACAGCAGCTCTACTCTTTAAGGTTTGCTCATATGACCTGAGCTTTCCCAACAGAGCTTCTGTGGAGAGTTCCACAGTGTTTCTTCCATCCTTGATGGGCCATATCCTTGAGTCCCATGAGATGGGAAGGCACATCAGGATCTTGTCATTGACTTCTGACAAGGTTATCTCCTTGTCTAAAGACCTCAGTTCATTTATTATTGAACTGAGTCTTGTGTACATGGTGTCAATGTCTTCAGCATCATCCTTCTTGAAGTTTTCATACTGAGAGGTGAGATTGGATCTCCTGTCCTTCCTCTCATCAGCTGAGCCAGCAACTATGTGGTTGAGGGAATCCCACATAGCTTTGGCTGAGGTACATTCAGCCAGCTTCTGGAATATCTCATCAGACATTGTCTGAGC
This sequence comes from Platanthera zijinensis, assembly GCA_039513925.1. NCBI lineage: Eukaryota > Viridiplantae > Streptophyta > Magnoliopsida > Asparagales > Orchidaceae > Platanthera > Platanthera zijinensis. Next base: position 101,446,948 of record CM077083.1, read on the forward strand.
TAGGATATTCATTGCTTTAGCATCAGCTGCTTTTGCCTTCTTGTAAGTTTCATTGTAGTCAGGTGGTGGCACAGCACTGAGATCAGCAGAAGTGGAAGCAGCAGCAGGCCTAGCAGGTGGTCCTGTCAAAATAGAAGAAAAAATATCTTCATCAATAGAATTCATGTATAGTCTTATCCTGGCCTTCCATATGCCAAACTTGGACAAGTTGCATACAGGAGGTCTGGTGCTTGAATAATCCTTAGACTGGGCCATGTGTGAAAGTGTTTGTGAATGGTATCAGGAAACAACTTATCACGGGATCTTTTAACTCAGGTGTTAGCCTGTATGAACAGCTAACCTCCCTCTGATACCAATTGAAAGTGAGGGGATAAGTTGTAAACTACTCTAGAGGGGGGGTGAATAGAGTATTCAAAATTTTATGAACACTTAGTCAGCTCCCTTGGAGTTTATTTGCGGAATAAAAAATCTGATACTTGAACCCTAAGAGCCTAACACAGTGAAGTGCACAAGTGAAGAAGTTGACTGAAATTTCAGTTAACTACAAGCCTATCACAGCAACTAGCAATCCTAGGTAGTTCTATCACAGCCACAGAATAAAATGAATAAGCAAGATAACCAGATGGACACAGGATATATAGTGGTTCCCTTTAAATAGGTACATCCACTCTTCTACCACCCTGGTAGGAATCCACTACAGGTTTTTGCTAAGGTGCCCTGCCACCAATGATCTGATTCAGGTAGATCAAACAGACCCTTTGAGCTTTTGATAAGGATGCTCAACCACAGGTTGTTGATAAGGTGCCCTGTCACCAACGTTCACTTTTGAAGAGGTGTGAACAAACTCTTTTTACAAAGGGGTTGAGAGGGTTAGATTATCTTCTCTGTTTTAAATACAGATTAGAGAAGATTTGTGGATTCTCTAAAGAATCAAAGTCTCCCCCTGGCTCAGTGGAAGTCCAGGGAAAGCCTTTGCTTCAGGATGAAGGAGTTTCAGATAAACTGAAACTAAATCCTCAGAGATCTGAAGACTGATTTTTATCAGGTCTTAAGATTCTGGAGCACTTGAAGCAGAACTGAAGCTCTTTCTGAAGTCTTGAAAACTCTAAGCAAATGCTCAGGAGACTTGAGAATGAAAGATGATTGCTCTGGGCTTTTTGCTTCAGGAAAACTTTTCTTCTTGTTGTTGTGAGATTGTGAAGAGCTGCTCTGATGATGCTTGAGCGGATGAGTAATCTTTCTCTGTGTCTGTTACTTCTCCTTTTCTGAGAACAGAATCTCTTTTAAATATGTCTTCACGTTTTCCTTTGGAACGGCTCTATTGATTTGAATTCTCGAGCCCTGCAACAGATTATCTCAAAAATAGAATAAAGCAATAGGAATAGAATGGCCTATTAACTTTCTGTCAGTCCCAATAAGGAATAAAATAAGCGGGAAAAATATCTCAGCATAAAGACGTACCATTCTTGGAAATAGTACATAGTACCAACGGCTAGAAAACAGGCTGGAAAGATAAAGTCAACGCAATTTGTATAATAGGACAAAGTGCTTTATCAAGAATACTGAATCCCGTGATTTATGCTTGACAGAATTTGTAATCAATTTATTTGAATTTAAACCATAAATTTAGCATCAATAATATCAGAGAATCAATCTAACCACCAACTAAAACACTTGGAAATAAACCAAGGAATAGAATAAATACAAAAAGATAAAGGCAGACAGAAATCGTCGAACAGGGGTTCGAAGATCGTCGACCTGCAAACAGATCGTCGACTAGTAGCAGGAATCTGTCGAAACAGAAATCGTCGAACGGAAATCGTCGACCAGCTCAAACTATCGTCGACCAAAGCAAAAGATCTGTCGAGACAGATATCGTCGACCAGAAATCGTTGACTAGGTCTAGATATCGTCGACTGAAGCAGAAAGCTGTCGAGACAGAAAACGTCGACCAGAAATCGTCGACCACTAAGGCAACAATCTGTCGACACAGAAATCGTGAAGCAAGAACACGATCGTCGATCTGTTGATGACAGATCGTCGACCAACCTTCACAGCATAGTAAGCTTGCTCTGAGATCGTCGACCATCGGTCGACGATAATTGTCTTGACTCAACGATTCAATAGCCCTGCTATCGTCGATCGATGATCGACGATCGCGAGGCCTCGTTCGACGATAGTCGAACGGAAAAAAGCCTTAACCAAAACACATTCTAAAACTACTAGCCTAAACTCTAGGTCAGTTATATACTGCCCTAGGGAGACTAAGCAAAGTCTAAACATGATCATATATCTTTATATGGATCAAGAGGGGCTGGAAAGGGATTACATAAGCCAAATCACATCTAGGGTACCAACAGAACGTAAGGGACCAATTAGGGGCCACTAGAATCGGAGAATTGATAAGTTTTTGTTTTATAAAATTAAAAGCAGACTCGCAATCGCTACTAAAGACAAAAGGTGATTCCTTTTCCAAGAGGTGAGTAAGCGGCTTTGTTATTTTTGAAAAATCTTGAATGAAGCGCCTATAAAAGCCCGCGTGGCCTAAGAAACTCCTAATGGATTTTATGGTTGTCGGCTGAGGATGTTTTTCTATGATTTCAACTTTGGCCTTATCGACCTCTATCCCCTTAATCGAAATCTTATGGCCGAGGACCAAACCTCCTCGAACCATAAAGTTACACTTTTCCCAACTTAAAACAAGATGCGTGTCCTCGCATCGCTGGAGGACACGATCGAGATTACGAAGACAATCCGGGAATGAGCATCCGAATACAGAAAAGTCATCCATAAATACTTCCATAATATCTTCTACTAGCTCGCCAAAGATTGCCAGCATACATCTTTGGAATGTAGCTGGCGCATTGCAGAGGCCAAATGGCATTCTTCGATAGGCGAAGGTGCCAAAGGGGCAAGTAAAAGTTGTTTTCTCTTGGTCTTCGGGGGAAATGGGGATTTGGAAAAACCCCGATAAACCGTCGAGAAAACAATAAAATGGATGACCAGAAAGACGCTCAAGAATTTGGTCAAGGAATGGTAGTGGAAAATGGTCTTTGCGGGTGGCATCATTAAGTTTGCGATAATCGATGACCACACGCCAACCCGTAACAGTACGAGTTGGGACGAGCTCGTTGTGCTCATTCGCCACTACGGTTAGACCGCCCTTCTTGGGCACGACATGAATGGGACTAACCCATGCACTATCAGAAATGGGATAAATAATCCCCGCATCTAATAATTTAATTATCTCAGCTTTCACGACGTCTTTCATGTTTGGATTAAGACGCTGCTGCGGCTGAATGGTTTTGCGGCAATTATCGTTTAAGAAAATTTTGTGAGTGCAGAAAGAAGGGTTAATCACCTTTAGGTCAGAAATTTGCCACGCAATTGCGTGGCGATGTTTAAGCAAAACCTCCAATAAATCGGAGGTCTCCGAATCGCTTAAATACGAAGAAATGATTACCGGGAGTGTATCATTTTTCCCCAAAAAGGCGTATTTTAGGGATTCGGGTAATGGTTTGAGTTCTAGGGTGGGCGGTTCTTCTAGTGAGGTTTTAGTGCTAATGTCTTTTGAACCAATTGGTTCAAAAGGCATATTCGTAGACTCGTCCTCATCGCAATAAAAATTTTCGAGCGAAAAAATATTTTCGTTTAAAGATTCGGACTCGAAAACCGGAGAAGAACAATCTCCATAAAAAGAATCTAAAGAGTAGCAGAAATCGTCGCTCGGCGACGAGTCTTCCATAGAGGAGTTAATAGAAAAAGTAACTTGGTCGTCTCCTACCCGAAGGAGAAGCTGACCATTACTTACATCGATTAACGCATGTGAGGTCGCGAGGAAAGGGCGACCAAGTATTATTGGTACATTGGCGTCTTCCTCGATGTCCAAGATGATGAAGTCCAGCGGGAAGGTAAACTTGTCTACTCGGACAAGGACATCCTCAACATCCCCGATGGGGAACCTAATCGAGTGATCCGCTAGTTGGATGCGCATATTGGTAGGAGCAGGAGTACCCAAACCTAAACGCAGGAAGAGCGAGAACGACATCAAATTAATGCTCGCGCCTAAGTCTGCCAAGGCATATTTTACTAATACATTGCCAAAAAGGCACGGGATGGAGAACCGTCCCGGGTCATTTTGTTTTGAGGGCAATTTACTAGTAAGAGCCGTCGAGCAGACAGCGTTGAGAGATATATGCGAAATATCCTCGAGTTTGCGTTTATTAGAAAGTAGTTCTTTTAAAAATTTCGCATATTTAGGCATTTGCGAGATAGACTCGCAAAAAGGAACATTAATATGAATTTGTTTAAGTAATAAAATAAATTTTTCATATTGTGCGTTCACTCGCTCGTTATCTAACTTATGCGTGTAGGGCAACGCCTTGTTTAAAATAGTTTTGTCGTTAAAAATCGGTAAGGGTTGCGTAATCGAAGAAGAGGGAAGAGGGGTCGGAGGTGAAATATGTACCTGAGGATCGATCCATTTTGGATCGACCACCTCCTTACCGCTACGGAGGGTTATAGCGTTGGCGGTTTCACTTGGGTTGGGCTCCGTGTTCCCTAGCAGTGCCCCCAGGGCGCGTTCCGACATAAGTCGCGCCAGCTGTCCAACCTGGAGTTCTAAATTTTTTAGCGATCCGGTGATGTTCCGGATATTGGACTCGTTGGACGCGACATAACGATTAAAATTTTCCTCCACCGGGGATGGCTTCAGAGGAGGGGGAGGAGGAAACGTTGGCACAAAAGGAGGGGGAGGGGGACGCTGCGCGTTGTTTGGGTTGCTCCAGGAGAAATTCGGATGGTTCCTCCAACCCGGATTATAGTGGCTACTATAAGGGTTGTTTTGAAAGGAGGGACGCACCGGATTTCCCATGTAGTCCACGAACTCGTCGACTACGCAGATGTTGGAGGGGGGGGAGAAAACAAGGCGGAGTGGAGGAGGCAACAGACATCTCCGCCACCTGCTTAGTTAGCCTTTCCACTTGGAGGGCTAGCTGAGCAGTGGCATCCACTTCAAAAATGCCCGCCTGCTTAGGGCGCGCCCGCGGGACATTCCACTGGTATGCGTTCACCGCCATTTCCTCGAAAAGGGCCTGGGCGGCCTCGGGGGTCTTATTGTTCAGAGTGCCCCCGGTAGCCGCGTCAATCATTTGACACGTCTGACTGTTCAGTCCATTATAAAAAATTTGTACCTGCAACCACGTTGGCAGACCATGGTGCGGGCATCGGCGGAGGAACTCCTTAAAGCGTTCCCAAGTCTCGTAAAGAGACTCGGAGTCGTTTTGGATGAACGAAGAAATGTCCGCCCGCAATCTTGCAGTTTTCGCGGGCGGAAAATACTTCGTACGGAATTTCTCAGCCAACTCCGCCCAGGACGTGATGGATCCCCGCGGGAGGGAGAGTAACCACGCCTTAGCCTTGGACTTAAGAGAGAAGGGAAAAAGGCGCAAACGAATGGCGTCATCAGTGACACCATTAATTTTAAAAGTATCGCAAATCTCAAGAAAATTAGACAAGTGGTTATTGGGGTCCTCATCCGGCAGTCCGTCGAACTGCATGGCATTTTGGATCATTTAAATAACACTCGACTTAATTTCAAAATTATTGTTGTCCACAGCGGGTCGAACAATACTCGACCCCATATCATCCAAGTTGGGCCGAGCGTAGTAAGACATAGTACGCTCGGCCGGTTGGGCATTATTTGGGTCGGCCATAGAAGAAGAAGAGGGTTCTCCGATAGATTCTGCGGGGTCTAAAAAGGGAATTCGACGGAGAGATCGGATACGCGCAAGAGAGCGGTCGATCTCGGGTTCGAATTCAAGATTTTCAGAACTCGAAGGTTGTCCACGGGTCATACACCCTAAAAAAACGAAAGGGGGAAGGATTTTTTTTTGTATAAAATTTTTTATTTGAAAATAAAGCAAAATTAATAGAGTCCCGGATTCAATATAACAATCGTGCTCCCCGGCAACGGTGCCAAAAACTTGATGGCCGCGGAACAGAGACCGACTGTGGGTGGTTCGAAATGGTCAGATTCCGCGGGCCGGTTAGAAGATCGAGTTTTCTAACGAGAGGAGGCAAGTGCACCTATCGCAAGTAGTACTCGATATTTGGGAAAATACCGAGGTCGTATTATTCTCGGGGACGCGTTGAATATATCTACTCTTCCAGGAACACTATTATCTTACTATCAGTAAGGTGGGATTTTTTAGTTTAATTAAAATGGAAAGAAAGAGAGCAGAATTTTGCTAAGTTAGTTCGATGACGGGTTAACGCTCGGCATCGAATCAGATTAAGACTAAAATAATTCTCAACAATTATTAAACTTTGTTTTTAAATTTAATAAAAGGCACCGTGGGGGTTCCAAAAATATGAGCGCACTTATCTCTAGGAATATTGCTCACGTAAACATTAAGACTATTCGACCGATCGTTAGACAGACGAAGGATTCCTCTTAATGCCCGCTTTACGCTAAGAACCCCGCTATTGGGTGGGGAACCCAATCCGGCAGGACTACGCTTCTCCTCTTTCGAGGGGGCGTACGCAGTTCTCTTTACCCAAGGGGGATTGGTCCTTACGTGCAGCCTCTCGGCGTCGCGTATGGATAACGGAAATAGAGCCCACACATCGATTATGTGGTCCTATGCGTCGTTAACCCTGGGTAAACCTTAAGTCCTTAAATTAAAATAAAAATAAAGTTTTTTAATTATTTCAAATCATTTTATATGTCCCAATGCTCTTCGATGCCGAAGGCTAAAAGAGATTAGCCACTCATCGGTATAGGGATGGCTTTATGTTTTTAGGTGAAGCGTGAGTGTTAAATTAAGCACTGAACGATTATAAGAGAAAACACAAAAAAATAGGACAATTAGATTAATTGAAGGCTAATTGATGCAGGCACTCACGCACACTTCAAAACCATAAAGAAAATTAAATAAAGCAAGCCCTACTCAAATGAGTAGGCGGAAATAAATACACACACGCACACACTCTTCTTAATTGAAGAAAGCGATAAATAAAGCGTCGAAATTATCTCCTACACGCACACACTCTACATAATTGAGAAAGCGATAAAATTGCAAGTCCCGGCTCAAATGAGTGGGCGGGGGTAAATTTATCTCATACACGCACGCACTCTACTTGAAAGTAAAACACACACACACACTCTTCAGAAAAGTAAACACACGCACACACACAAAGTTTTCCTACTCAAGTGAGTAGGAAGAAAATGAAAGCAGTAAAAAGACAAGTCCCACTCAAACGAGTGGGCGGAAAATGAAAGCAGAGCGCCATTTAACTCTTAACGAGTAGGCAAAAATAAATGCATACGCACACACTCTACAGAAATTAAAACAAAGCTGTAAATTCTAACTCGTACACCCACGCACCCTTGCAAAAATAAGAAAAACAAAGTTGCTGAAAAATTAAAACGACTGCATTTCTACCGCATTCTCCGCTAGAATGCGGTAGAAATGCATAAAAAGTGAAAATAAAAATTAACCGAGCGAAAATGTTTTGCAAATAAACGCAAAATGAAAGTACTCGAAAAATTAATACAACTGCATTTCTACCGCTAGAATGCGGTAGAAATGCATAAAAAGATGAAATAAAAATTAAAGGGACTAAAAGTTTTACAAATAAAAAGCTAAAATGAAGTGAGCGAAAAATTATAACGACTACATTTTTATTCATAAGTTTTTATAAAACCTCCAAAAAAGTGAGAATAAAACTAAAAAAGAACGAGAAGTTTTACATTCCTAAGAGCCTAAGTTAAAGAAAATAAAAACGAACACTTTTAGGGGAGTTTTTATAAAACCTATATGAATGAAAATGATAAAGAAGAAAAAGCTAAAGCTAAAAAGTGCAGAAAATGAAAACTAAAAGGACGGCACAACGGCTAGAAATGCAGATAAATCCTAAATCTAACTAAGTTATCAAGACTATAAAAATGAAAACATAAAAGAAACACAAAAAGATGAACGAAAAATTGCTTAAGTAGGCGCATTCAAATGGATTTTTCATACTAATGAAGAGAGAAAATTCAAATTTTATTAAAGCAAATACCCTAATACAAACTAAGAGAGAGAGGGGGGGGGGAGAAATTCTCCTTACATAAGTATGGAATCCAAATGGGCAGCACCTCCCCTAAGCAAAGTGGTCAAAAAAGGTGGACAAGAAAAGCTTCCTGGAAGCTCTAATTTATAGGCAAATTTTCGGGTTGGTCACTCCCATGACTAGGGCGTGATAAGGGGCGTGTCGATACTATACATGAGCTGATCGGGTGACTTGACTGGAAAGTTGACTTCGGCTGAAAACGTGGCGGTCACGCCCTAGGTCACGGGCGTGACAAATGTCAGTCACGGGCGTGACTGGGGCGTGTCGGGGAGGTCGATCTGGGCGCGGTCCGGCCGCAAAGTTGCGCGCGTCACGTCGGGCCAGGTGGCTAAGTCACGCCCGTGTCACACCTTGACACGGGCGTGTCTAGGGGCGTGTCGAGCTGGGTTTGATGATCGCTGATTGTCGAGCTGGCACCTGTGGTCGGCGATCGTCGAGGGCGTGACACGGGCGTGTCGGTCATATGACACGGGCGTGTCAGTCAACATTTTGACTTTTTCTGGAATTTTTCTGGAATAAAAATAAAGCTAAGTTAGAAATAATATTTACAAAAATAAGCAATTTATTGAATAAAACTAATAAAAAAGACAAAAAATAAACAAAATTGATTTAAATAAAATACGAAAATATAGGTATATTTATAACTCATCAGTTACTATTAGTTGCGGATTCTAGATGAGGACATACCCAAGACATCTTTTGGTACGAGGTATGGTCATTTCGAGTTTTTGGTGTTGCCATTTGGGTTGACGAACACACCATCATTATTCATGGATTTGATGAATCGAGAATTTTGGGAATACTTGGACTCTTTTGTAGTTGTCTTTATTGATGACATTCTGGTTTAATCCAAATCAGAGGTGAAGCATGAGACTCTCTTGAGAGTAGTCTTGTAGGAGTTGAGAGAGAACCAATTTTATGCAAAGTTCTCGAAGTGCGAGTTCTGGTTAGAGAAGATGGCATTTTGGGCCATGTGATTAGTGGTGATGGGGTGGCGGTAGATTCGACAAAAGTTGAAGCCATCAGGTATTAACCGATTCTAAGAACCGTGGTGGAATTTCGAAGTATCCTTGGACTAGCCGGGTACTATAGAAGGTTTATGGAAAACTGTTCGTGGATAGCTCTACCCCACACTTCTCTAACTCGTAATGACCCAAAGTTTGTTTGGACTCAGGAGTGCAATCAAGCGTTTGACACCCTGAAGGAAAGGATGATGACAGCTCCAATCCTAAGTCTGCCTAAAGGGACTGAAGGATTTTCGATTTTCAGTGACACATTAGGATGTGGTTTGGGTTGCGTGTTGGTGCAATATGTCAGTGTGATAGCCTTTGGGTCTAGGCAGTTGAAGGCTCACGAGAGGAATTACCCCGTCCATGACTTGGAATTGGCGGCGGTATTTTTTGCATTTAAGTTGTGGCGGCACAATGTGTATGGTGCAAAGGTGGAGATCTTCACGGACCACAAAAGCCTGAAGTATCTTATAGATCAGAAGAACTTGAATATACGGCAATGCAGATGGGTCGAGTTCCTTGGAGACTACGAAGTGGCGATTCAGTATACTCTAGTCTAAGCCAACATGGTGGCATATGCCTTGAGTAGAAAATACTCTGGACAAGGGGGTTGGATCGAAGCTCATGATGAGCGGTTGGTGTTGGATTGGGAGTCCCTTGGCATTGAGTGTGTAGCAAGAGGCGAGTCTAGTACGGCTGAGTTGAAATGGATTGATTTGCAAAATGATTTAACTGATCGTGTTCGGGAAGCGACTAATTTGGATGTAGAGTTCCAACCATTCGTGTTGTAAGCTCAAAAGGGCAAAGGTAGCACCTGAGAGATGATTGATTGGATCCTGAGGAAGGGTGGAAGGATATGTGTATCGCAGTTCGGCAAGCTCCGCGAGGAGTTGATGTTTGAGGCTCATTTTACGAAGTACTCCATTCACCCGGGCAGTACAAATATGTACTTGGATATGAAGAAATCATTTTGGTGGCCTGGTATGAAGCGGGACGTAGCTTTATACGTGAGTCGGTGACAAAAAATGCACCTTAGTGAAGGCCGAGTGTCAGAAGTCGGGCGGGTTCCTGAAGCCTCTTTCGATTCCCGAATGGAAATTTGATGAAATCTCCATGGATTTTGTGCATGACTTACCTCGATCGCAGCATGGTAACAACATGATTTGGGTGATCGTGGATTGCTTGACCAAAATTACTCATTTCATCCCAAATCAGAAAGAGGACAGCGTGGAGAAGCTGGTAGAGTTGTATGTTCGCAACATTGTGCGACTACATGGGATTCCTAATATTGTTTGTAATCGCGATGGACGTTTCACGTCCAAAGACTGGAGGTTGGTTCAGAAGAGTCTGGGCATGAAGCTTAAGTTCAGTACGGCGTTCCATCCACAAACCGATGGAAAAATAGAAAGAACGAATCGTACAATGGAGGATATGTTGAGAATGTGTACCCACGATTTTTGGAAGAAGTGGGAAGATCACCTCTTCATGGTAGAGTTTGGCTATAACAACAGTTACAAGGCAAGTGTAAAGATGGCGCCATACGAAGCTTTGTATGGAAGGCGGTGTCGAACACCGATGTCTTGGATAGAGGTGGGAGACACCAAGCTTTTGGGAAAAGAAGTGGTGGCCGATGCTTGCGAATTGGTGATGAACGCATGAAGGTTTACTAGGACCGGCAAGCAAAGTATTTTAATGCTCTCCATAGGAACGTGGAGTTTGCGGTGAGCGACTGGGTTTATCTAAAGATTAAGCCGTTCAAGGGAGTTTCATGCATTCATCGACTCAAGAAGCTGAGTAAGAGGTTTTTTGGACCGTTCGAGATTATATAGTATATTGGAGAAGTAGCTCACCGGTTGGCATTGTCCACAGAGCTGAGTGGATTACATGATGTCTTCTATGTCTTCGTTTTGAGGAAAGCCTTGGTGGAGGCTAGTGTTGTGGTCGTGTCGGCAACAGTGTTGGTAGAAGAGGACTTGAGGATGAAGGTCCGTCAAGTTAGCTTAGAGGATTCAAAAGTTTGGCAGCTGTGGAACAAAGAGGTTAAGCTCGTAAAGGTGTATTAGGACAACTGCGGGCGAGATGAGTTCTCTTGGGAGCATGATCAAGCAATGCAGGTGGACTTTCCAGAACTCTTTTCGTCTGGTATGTCGTTTTTTTAAAGTTGTTGTAATAATGTTTGAATGTGTTGCAACTATTTTCTTGCTGTCTTCCTGTGTGAATAATAATTTCGCGGATGAAATTCTTTAAGGGGGGAGGAGTTGTAACGCCACAGTTTTCCCGAAAGTTCAATATCTGGGGGTTACCGTCGACGAACTCGAGGCCGTTCGACAAAATTCGAAGGCCGTTCGTCAAACTTGAGGCCATTTGAAGAAAGTCGAAGGCCGTTCATCGAGCTGTCTGTTCAATGCGTGTCTGGAAGCATTGTGGATCCGTTTGACGAACGTTGAAGGCTGTTCGACGAATGCGCAGGCCATTCGTCGATCTCTGTCCGTTCGACAAATTTTTATTGGCTGAGCTATGAAGTCGTTCGGCGCAAGTCAAAGGCTTTTTCGTGGAGTTCCGTCTGTTGGATTCTTAGCCGTTTGATTTCACATCAAAACTGATCTTAGGGCCCAGGATCCTCTACCCAAAGGGCTTATGTAGGGCTGAACGGTTTTCTCCCTCATTTCTTCTCATTCTTGGAGTTGACTTAGGGTTTGAGAGTTGGAGAGCGGGGGAGGAGGAAGAAAGATTTCTCTGCCATTGACGGAGCTTAAGATCTCCGATCGTCGTTCCATGGCCAGATCCGTGGAGAGGACGTTGAGGCGCCCGTTTTCATCCGTGCAAGTCAAAGATTCCATGGCTAGGAAGTGGGGTCGTAAGGTAACGACACTTCTCCTCTCGATTTTTGGATGTGTGCATGGCATCTACTATTGTCTTTCTTTCTTTCAAGTATTTTAGGCACCGGATCTCTCATGTGAGAGGGATTCAGGTTGCAATGGCTCAAGAGGAGCCATAGGGTCGATTGTTTCTATCCCCGACATGATATTGCATTATAAATCCGATCCGCTAGTGGATTAGGCATGGTGGGTGAAACCGTAGTCGCGACCGTTAGTCTGACTCGGTGATGTGGCATAGCGAGCCTTAAGGAATTTGCTAGAAATCCATTGCGGCAAGATGCCATTTGTGATGTATGTCTCCCTTATTTCACCGAGTACGTGTAGTCGGTACCGGACAAGGTTACCTCCGTGGTGACGGTAGATGGTTTCCTTGGATCACAGGATTGTTACAGTACGAAAGGTGGATTAGGGTGATAAATCTATGTGTTGTGATATGCGAAGTCTTGACTTGTCTCCGTGGTCGGCTGACTAGCCCGTGACGTGCAAGTCATGCGTGGAGAGTGTCCCGGTTAGACAAGTCCCCTTCTGTGAAACTGACGAGAAGGCCAAGCATTGTGCAAGCCTGGGCAATGAAGCCCACGAGTGGGTGGGGTCCTGCGAGGGTTCTTAGCATCAATTTGTTTGTTTGAATGGTGTAATCCCGACGTGAGAAGTAAGAGTTTGCTGTCAAGCCCAGGTTTTGAGACCCACAAGCAGGTGGGGCCTTGGCAAGAGTTCCGTGTAGCGGCTTGAATGCCATTTGGGGGAAATTGGAAGTACCCATGTGTTTGCAGCTTGAACACCAAAGGGGAAAATGGAAGTACCCGATTGATGATGCGTGATGATGTGTTAGATTCATACGCTTTTGGGTGCCTTGGTTGAAACCCAGGTTTGCATACCTGCTGTATTGTATACCCCTTTACTATATGTTCAACGTAGAAACTTGTTTGTTGTGTGGGATATCAAAACTTGTTTAACCGCTTTACATGTTTATGTATATTGCATACAAAGTGCTGACCTGCAGGGTGATGGAGTGCCCCGGGGTCTGCTAGGTACGACCGAGAGGAGATGTGTTGGTTACACAGTTCAGGTCAGCCTTTGCTGACCCACATTACAACAAATTATTTTTTATAGGGCTAGGATCGCAAGCAAGAGCAAACTCGCCTGCCAATACGGCCTAAGCCTCATGAAGTGAACCTTTATTTGCTTATATTGTGATGCTATGATATGATCCTTGAGATGTAATCCAGCTTGCATGTTGAGGTAGCCTAAGAGTGCTTTTGCACATTAATAAGATTGTTATTCAGTTTTGGGCTCATGTTGTGTAAGGCCTTAAGCCCATTTTGATACTCCTGGTTTGGTGGATAACTTCTAGTTTTTTTTTGTATGTTTTCGCTATTTTATTTTGAGTTTTGAGTTGGGTAGTTTTATATCATCTTTTAATGCTTAAGCTGTCGCGTCTGTATGTTGTGGGGCCCCGGTCGGACCCATATTATACGATCATTACAGGGGAGGCTTTACAGACATGGTCAAGGCGATCATGGAGTTGGGGTCGCCTCGGATTGCTAAAGAGGTGCAGATAGCACATGTTTAAATCTCGCCCCAGGCCCGTCTTGGCCCCTAGCGAGATCTCGCACTGCCTCACTCGCACTATTGTTCCAAGCAGGGGAAACGACATAAGTAAAAGCATCCACAAGAACAAAAATATATGTACGATAAAAGGCACGAAAAAAAGCGAGATCAAACAATATATAACCATCACACATTGTTAGTATTCGGCACAAAGACCTACGGTCAATATAAAAAAGATTATAAAATAGAGCTAGAGTGAGAGGCGAGTGTTGGTAGGCCCACTAGGGGCCATTATCGCCGTTCCCGACCTCCCCTTCCCACTCCCGGCATGGAACATGCATAATAGATGGAGCGAATGGTCCGGAGTCCTCGCTGCGCGAGGTGAAGGCCAGGGCATTATGTCCTGCCACCGACCTCTCCCGATAGATTGGCAATTAGTTGTGTATAACTATTCTACAGGTTGAGAAGCCGCTCCTTAGCAGATTCCTGATTCTTCCGCACCCAATTAGTGATCTCGCATAGCAACAACGATTGTTTCTGTAGTTTCTCGGCCACCTTTCGCTTCATCCCAACAGTTTCCTCTAGATTGCCTAGGTAATCAGCAATCGAACCACTTAGAAGGAAGGGGCGAAACCTCCTCCTCATTGATATCAACATCAGTAGAGATCTCACGGAAACCTGCGATAAATGGCGTTACATATACTTGATTCTCGCATCACCCATGAGAGCTAGTAAAAGTTGTCACCTGATCCGTCACCCGTGTCCTTATCATAAGGATGGCGATAAGTTTCGGTAAGCCCCTCAAAGGGGGTGTCTAAGGTTATGTTTCTCTTCCCTAGGCCCGGGGGGAAGATCGTTGGTTCAAAAGGAGGGTTGAGGATGGCATCCACCGAGGTTAGAGTTTAGGCGGGAACTATAGGAGTCTCGCGAGCGAAGGATCTCGACATTGGAACCCTTAATCCCGAAGTCCCAAAAGGGGGAGGTGCAAAGAAAAGGCAGTTAAGCCATAGGAAGAAAGGACGGAAGTTAGAAGAGGGTTAACATTTCTCCCGCATAGGAATATCGAGCTGGAGGGGGGAGGTGAAAGTCTTTAATTTCAAGGATAGCTAAGTTACCTAGAGGGGGGTGTGAATAAGTTATTGGTCTCTTTATTAGTTCTTTTCTTTTCTTTTAGTTTGCTGCTTGAGAGGCTGGTTAATTTCTGCTTTCAAGATGATTTACCCTGCGCAAAGAAAACAACACAGCAAAGCATACAGATATTTATAGTGGTTCCATAACTGGGTACACCCACTTTCCCTCCCACCTATCCAACTGTCTTGTTGGACTAGGCACTTCTCCAAAATGCTCTAAAGAGCTTATACCTCAGGCCCTCTATCACAACCAGCATTTTCTCAATGATTAAATCGTATCAGAGTAAGAGAAAATGTGCGTCATAATGTCACGTCATGCAGGGGATAACTGCACACGCTCAGGCAAAACTCCAGACTTTAGATTTAAGGAAAAATTCAGAGTTTAATATGAAAGAAAACCAGTTATATCTTAATGGCCATATCCCTCGGCACAATGGATCTGCTATTCATAAATATATATTTATATGCAGCGGAAAATACTTTGGTTAAGTTGCTTAGTCACCCTGAATGAGCATAAGTGTCCCCGAGGGACGACTCATGGTATGCACGACTCTAGAGGTTAGTACAGTATATATAAAAAATACAGTCTTTACGTTATTTGGAAAAATAGTGTTTGAGTTTTAGAAACATAACGTGCATGATATACATATAGTAATGCTTTAGGGTTTTAAAATACCTAACATGCAACATAGCATAAATCCATCCCAGAAAACAAGCTAACAACCTCAAATAGGCAAAAGTAGCAATTTTAGTTCATACCCAGCATCATAAGTAAGCCACCAGTGGGCGTAAACAACCTGACACGAACCCACTGGTGAGTATGCATGTCTATACAGAAAGGAAGATAACTACCTCACAAGGATGAAGAACAACAACCTCAGCTACCTAAGAGGCCACAAGAAAGCTCCACAAGAGTACTAGCCGTCTAACTGGCTACAACCTTAACCTGAGGCTTTCAAAAAAAGAACACCTCAGCAAGTAAAAAAAAGAAACAAAGGAAGTGGAGCGTTAGGTTCATAAGCAATAAAAGAAGGGGGTTTACCAACCCTGCAACAAAAAGCTATCAGAAGAAGAAAAGGCATGACAGTAAGAAGAAACACTGTCCAAAGAGCAGTAAAAGTACACCAAGTGTGATCACAAATAGCAAACAGCTCTCCTAAATACCCGCAGCAGCACCAAGGCAAACATATGCCAAAAGAAATAGCCATGAGAAAGGAAAGGAACTAACAGTCCTAAACTTTATGAATTATTGTCCATGGTGAAAACCTTGGGTCGGAGTGGGCGGCAGAGCCCTCACAAACAACCAGACCCCAAAACACTCAAGGGTGAAAACAGATGGTGGCAGCTATAGAGTCCACACACCAAACCATACAAGCCCCAACACAGCCTAGGTGGTGGTGGCTACAACTCAGCACAAATAATTCAACCCTTACAGAGCCCACAAAACCACACCATCTGCCATAATCCATGAGTCGGCATGCAAATACTAGCCGAACAAACCCCCCCCCCCCCTCCTAAGGGAAAAAGCCATACTAACAATCCTAAGGAAACACACAAACCCAAGGCAAAAGCGTCGAGTTCACTCGGCGCGGCGTTGAGTGAGCTCCACTCACTCAACGCCAAACCTGACACGGCGTTGAGTGAGCTTCACTCACTCAGCGCCGAATGCTAGTCAGGGACGGCGTCGAGTCCACTCGATGCGGCGTTGAGTGAGCTCCACTCACTCAAAACCAAAAGACTTAGCTGCAAAAACTAGCCTCTGCATTTATTGAGTTCACCACACTCAATGCCAAACCTAACAACCAAGGCGTTGAGTGAGGTCCACTCACTCAACGCTTTTGACTTGGAGCAAAAATAGGCTTTGGCGTTGAGTGAGTCCACCACACTCAATGCCAAAACAGCCACGACGTTGATTGAGGTCGACTCACTCAACTCCAAATTACTTAGCTGCTGGGAAAAAACTGCGGCGTTGAATGAGTCCACCTCACTCAATGCCAAACAGCCATGGCGTTGAGTGAGGTTCACTCACTCAACGCCTAACAACTTAGCCGCAGAAAACTTGTTGTGGCGTTGAGTGAGTAAACCTCACTCAACGCCAAAAAAGCCACGGCGTTTAGTGAGGTTCACTCACTCAACGCCTAACAACTTAGCTGCCAGAGAAAACTTTGGCGTTGAGTGAGTCACCCTCACTCAATGCCAAAACAACCATGGCGTTGAGTGAGGTAGACTCACTCAACGCCAAATTACTTGGCTGCAGAACAAAAGCTTTGGCATTGAGTGAGTCAACCACACTCAATGCCAAATAGCCATGGCATTGAGTGAGTGCACCACACTCAACGCCAGAAGCCTAACAGTCTAGGCATTGAGTGAGGTACACTCACTCAATGCTTTTGACTTAGCAAAAATTCCAGAAAAAAAACCTTGAGCTAACCCAACCCCAGCCCACTCAACACCTACTATCCAGAGAGTTGGAAAAATAATTTCCACTCTCTTTCCTACCCCTTCTCCCAGGCAACAACTACCTAGCAAGCTTGACTGAAGCTGAATAAAGCAAACCCTACCTTCAGCTACTAACTGGACACCCAACCGAGAACGAAAAAGGAGAAATTAACCAAACTCTTGGACGCATTAGAGCTAGACAAAACTGAAGCAAGGAAACACTGCTGCACTAGCTCTTAGAAGCAAAACCGAGCTAATTACAGCAATAAACAAGTAAAAGAAAAGGTCAACATGGCAAGGGAAAGGAGCCACTTGCCTCACCGCCTAGATGCAACAGCTGCTTCCAAAACTCGGCACCAGCGGCAAGATCGGCCACCTAGGAAGGAAGATCTGGACGAGAGCAAGACGGATCCGCCTTCACCCGAGAAAACCGATCACTAACCACACCAGAAACCGCCGGCCAAAGCTTCAGCTCACCGCCTCCTTACTTCCGTCGGAAGCCAGCAAGCTTGGGAAATGGGGAGAAATGGGGAGGAGGATAATAGCTGGAGCTTTTAATAACCCTCCACTCACTTACTCTAAAGCTAATAAAATATTCTAGCACTCAAATCAATCGGCCAGGCTGTCTCTCCTAAACCGCCACCTCAAGCGAAAATATAAACTATTATATACAACTATATATAATATATAATATATAATACAATATATAATATATAATATATTTATAGATACAGATATATATATGTATATACAAACATATAATCTTAAGCTTAAAAGAAAACAGCCACCAAGATGGCTATCGACACCCCAAACTCAAACCAAACATGCAAACACATACTTACATATATATATATATAATTGGCTAATCAAACTTAGTCTAAAACAAGGCACCAGCCCTACCAAGCTCGACTACACAAGGTCATGCTCAACAAATAGATAGCCACTACCGGCTAACAAAACAAACGTCGAAACGACGCGAAAAAACACATGATCTCGGATTTCAACAAAACTCGCACCGTAGCTAAACACCCAAGCTACGAAACCAGCGACGAAATCGAAAACAACATCCGACGATCAAAACTCGGGCTATCACTACCCGAAGCCTAGACACAAGCACTCCCCGAGAGCCTCACCGAGTCACAAAACCTAACCCGGCTTGCTAGGAAATCTTGCCAACAGGCTACAAACAGGTCACTAAAGGAACCTAAATAGCTAAGACCACGCTCTAACAACGGCAAAAGGCCGGAAACGCGTCATCGGAACGCCAAACAATGATCAAACAAAACACAGAAAAACCGGGGGCGTTAAAGCCACCCCCTAAAAGAAAGTTTCGCCTCGAAACTTTACACATAACACTTTTATCAAGAAGGAAAAGAAATAGCTAAGCTAGATCTATAAAAGAAAGCACAAAACATACCAGTCATAAGGTCAGGGAAATAGATGAGGGTAAGCCTCCCTCATCGCCGACTCTAGCTCCCAAGTCGCGCTTTCCACACCCTGATTCCTCCACAAAATCTTAACCATAGGAATGGTTTTCCTCCGCAACACGCGATCCTGAGCGTCCAAAATGCGAACAGGCACCTCCATATTAGAAAAATTCTGCTCCAACTGAGGCACAGAATCCAAAACCTGCCTGCCATTCTGCACAAATTTCCGCAGCTTATTGACGTGAAAAACATCATGCATGCCAGGAAAATTCGCGGGAAACACCAACCTTTATGCTGCAACACCGATCCGCTGAACAATCTCAAATGGCCCCACATATCTCGGGTCTAACTTTCGGTTCTTTCCAAACCTCTTAACCCCAATCATCGGGGAAACAATTAGGAACACCAAGTCCCCCACAGCAAAAACTAATTCAGATCTACGCCGGTTGGCATTCTTCTCATATCTCTCCTTGGCTATCCCAAGCTTCTCCCGAATAAGCTTCACAGTAATTACCATCTCTTCGTGCGCCTCTGGACCCAACAGCGGTCCCTCGCCAACCTCAGCCCAAAACAAGGGAGTCCTGCAGCGCCTCCCATACAATGCTTCAAAAGGACTCATTTGCAAGCTTTCTTGATTACTGTTGTTATACAAAAACTCCTTAAGCCGCAAACGCTCATCCCACACTCTTCTGTGGTCTAAAATATAGCATATGATCATGTCCTCCACTATCTGATTAACCCGCTCAATCTTACAATTGGTATGTGGGTGATATGAAGTAGAATATCTAAAATTTGTACCCAACCCTCCTTGCAAAATCCTCCAGAAGCGAGATGTAAACCGGGAGTCTCGGTCTGAAATAATGCTGACTGGCACACCGTGCACCCGGATGACCTCATTCAAATACAGCTCATCTATCTTCCTCATCGGATAGTCGATCTTAAAAGGTACGAAGTGAGCACACTTCGTCAATCTGTCCACAATCACCCAAACTGAGTCATATCCTCTAGGAGATCTCGGTAAGCTTGTAATGAAATCCATCGAGATGCTTTCCCACTTCCAAGTCAGAATCTCCAAGGGAGTCAGCTTTCCACTAGGCCTTCCATGATCGGCTTTCACATGCTTGTAAGTGTGGCACTCAAAAACAAATCTGGCTATGTCACCTTTCCTCCCAAACCACAAGGGAATCTACTTCGAGTCTTATACATCTTAGTAGAACCTGGATGGTAGACAACACTAGAACCATGCACTTTCCTGCACCACATAACTGAGATATCCGTAATGGCAGGGATACAAAATCTGCCGCGGTACTTCAAAGTACCCGCATCCTCAATCGACAAATCCGGCAACTCCCCACAGAAATATCCATCAAAAGAAACTCTTCTACTAAAAGCTCGATGGAGAGGTTAAAAAAACTTCCCCGTCTTCCAGCTCAGGGCGTCGGCTACCACATTAGCCTTGCCCGGATAGTACTGGATCTCAACATCGTAGTCGGCCATATACTCCAACCATCGCCGTTGGCGCAGATTCAATTCCTTCTGGGTGAAGACGTACTTTAAACTGTTGTGATCAGTAAAAATCTTGCACTGTGCGCCATAAAGCATATGTATCCACGACTTCAGCGGATAAATCACGGTTACAAACTCTAAATCATGCGTAGGGTAAATCCTCTCACGAGTCTTCAGTTGCCTTAACCCACATGCAATAACCTTCCCGTCTTGCATCAAAATGCAACCAAGACAAACATGCGATGCGCCAACATAAACATCATAATCCAAGCCTTCCGTAGGCAAAGCCAAAACCTGGAGCAATGCATAATCTATTCTTTTCATTTTTTAAAATCTTCCTCGCACTTCTCGCTCCCAATGAAGGCTGCATTCTCCCGCGTCAACTAAAATCCCTAGTCCATTCCACAATAGCTGCTATTTCCTCTGGTTCGACTGAAATCTCATTCTTGTTATGCAGTTGACCCAGAAACAAACCCTGAGGCAACAAAAACTCGCACTTGCTCAACATGGCGAACCACTTGAGGTCCCTCAAAGACGATAAAGCTAAACGCAGATGCTGGTCATGTTCCTCAACATTGCGGGAATATACAAAAACTTTATGTATAACCATAACTACGAGTCGGTCAGAAAATCTTTGAATACCCCGATCATCAAAACACAAAATGCCCATGCCCAGAACGGAAAGCAGTCCGGGGGATACCTGATTCGCGAATCCTAAACTTGTGGTAGCTTGAATGAAGATCAAACTTTGACAACCCAGTACTACCATGCTACCTGGTCAAACACATCATTGATTCTTGGCCTTATAAAATCATTCTCTAGCAACTCAACCAGCTCACATGGGTAATACGGTACAGGGCCTTAATAATAGAACGAGTACCCGACTCCGAATCCATGATAAACTCCACATCTCTCACAAACGGAAGGCCAAGAATATTGGCTGGAAAGCCAATCCTCAAACTCGCGCGCCACCAAGATCTCCTCCGAACGCGACAATCTAATCTTGGGTTCCAACACCGAAACCAACAAGCCAAAACACTGCAATCTAAAATCCTCCAGGCTCAAAATGCCGAACTAACAGGAGAACCCTGGCATAGGTATCCATATACACTCCCGGGTTGACCGCTGTCGTTAACGAAGTCCAAGTGCTTACCCTTGCACTGGATAACTGCATCATATCTAGACATCCAAAACAAACCCAGGATCACATCAACATCTCCCAGATCCAGCATCTTCAAATCTGCAATCACAACCAAAAAAGATCACCTAACAGGACTGGACAACTCTGACGACCTTAGTCCGACCCCACAAAAGCACCAGAAGAAAACCCTGACGCAAACTGCGTCACCAAGCCGATTGACCGACAAGCGATAACGCTCAACGAAAGCTCTAGCCATGAACGGGTGGTAGTACCAGAATCAAAAAGGGCACGCGCCCAGCGATTTCTTTCCTTAAATCTTCCTACAAGATTGCTCACATATCTAAGGAAACAGATGCGAAAACTACAACCGAAAAAAAAAACGCGACAAAACGGCTAGGGAGAAGTCTAACCTGAAATATCCTGGGTAGAAGTCTAAGCTTCTTCTGAAGAAATCATGTTCAGCTTTCCCTTGCCTTTATCCAATCACTGAGGCGGTGGAAATGCTTGCAGTGGAACTGGCAACAGTACGGGCTGGAGCTGCGGCACTAGGCCTTGATATGCCCTACATGCCCACACTGGGAACAGCCTCTTGTCTTCTTCTTTCCCCAGCAATGGGCAGCGTCATACCCTGCCCGCTTACATGCCGAACAAATCAACTCTCTCTTTGAAATCCCATGGATCGCATGAACTTGCTCTTTCTTCTACGCTCCCAACCTTTGGTAACATCTTTTAAAAAGATGTCCCTGCCGGCCACAGAAGCTACAAACTCCTTTGCTCCTCTTCCTCGAAGCAAAACTAGATTCTCTATTGCTTTTACCCTCGTCGAACTTCCTCTTGTCCTCCCTTGGTATCTTGCCTCGATCCTTAGAATATCCCATAGACTCAACCTTAAGGGAAACTTCCACTGTTCCCTCATTCGTCTCGAACTGGGAAGTATTGGCGTACTGCTAAATGCCCTTTGTGAGGCTACCCGAGAAACCTTTGACTCTGCACTCTTCAGCAGCTAACAATCCCGAAGCCATACTATTCAATTTGTTGATCTCGCTTTCACTCCCCACCACTGCGTGGGTTTGCTCACTAGGCTCTGGTCCAAAGGTGGAAGCCATCACTTCCTGCAACTGCGCTTGCATCACCGCAATCTGTCCTGACAGGGTCTCCATACTCTGGTGCAGATCTACAATTACCGCCTCAACATGCACACCTGACGACTCACCCTCACGCAGGGGAGTCGATCCCGTCGAAGGATGTCTTGCCATCCTAATTGTATTAGGACGACTTAGAACCTAGCCCAACTGCTAGAACAAAACTACCCGGTACAGACAATATACTTAAATATGAACTTTGACTGCTAAACTTGCTCTGGGATTTGTTTTTACAATGATGATGTTATGCTTAAAATAAGATGGTTCACCACCATCCTACTAAAACATGTTCCTAGACCATGAATGCATGTATTTGTATTCTTTTTTGACTCAAAACCATGTATGTACATATGTCATCATACAAATCTTTAGCTTGACACGTTGTGCTTATGAAATGTTCTGCTATGCATGTTGTGTTATGCATTCTAAAAAGGCCTTAATGCATGCCATGAGCGGCGTACACATGAAAATTTTATGCATCCCATATTACATAACATTCCCATGCAACGAAAAAAGAAAACGTGAAAGCCGCATTCATTTGGTGAGGTTATGCATCCCATACTACATAACCCTCACATGTTGCCTCCTATGGTGGATCCATATACAAACACATATTATGCATCCCATACTACATAATATGCCCCGTATACTTCTTCATGCTTATGAGTATAGTGTTCATGCTCTAGCCAAGATGTGTTGATGACATATCGGTGTGTGTATGATATGACACTAAACTATCAACGCAAACAAGGGAAAGGTTGCCCGACCAATTGTTAAGCAACCTCCCTCTGATACCAACTGTCACAACCCGCATTTTCTCAACGATTAAATCGTATTAGAGTAAGAGAAAATATGCGTCGTGATGCAACGTCGTGTAGGGGATAACTGCACACGCTCAGGCAAAACTCCAGACTTTAGATTTAAGGAAAAATTTATAGTTTAATATGAAAGAAAACCAGTTATATCTTGATGGCCGTATCCCTCGGCATAATGGATCTTCTAGTCCAAAATATATATTTATATGCAGCGGAAAATACTTTTGTTAAGTTTCTTAGTCACACTGAATGAGCATAAGTGTCCCCGAGGGACGACTCATGGTATGCACGACTCTAGAGGTTAGTACAGTAAATATAAAAAATACAGTCTTTACGCTATTAGAAAAAATAGTGTCTGAGTTTTAGAAACATGACGTGCATGAGATACATATTGTAATGCTTTAGGGTTTTAAAATACCTATCATGCAACCTAGTATAAATCCTTCTAATAAAACAAGTGAACAACCTCAAATAGGAAAAAGTAGCAGTTTTTGTTCATACCCAGCATCATAATTAAGCCACCAGTGTGCATCAACAACCTGACACGAACCCACTAGTGAGTATGCATATCTATACAGAAAGGAAGATAACTACCTCACAAGGATGAAGAACAACAACCTCAGCAACCTAGGAGGCCACAAGTAAGCTCCACAAGAGTAGTAGCCATCTAACTGGCTACAACCTGAACCTGAGGCATTCAAAAAAATAACACCTCAGCAAGTAAAAAAAAGAAACAAAGGAAGTGGAGCGTTAGGTTCATAAGCAATAAAAGAAGGGGGTTTACCAACCCTGCAAATAAAAATCAGTAGAAGAAAAGGTATGACAATAAGAAGAAACATTGTCCAAAGAGCAGTAAAAGTACACCAAGTGTGAACACAAATAGTAACAAGCTCTGCTAAATACCCGCAGCAGCACCAAGACAAACATATACCAAAAGAAATAGCCATGAGAAAGGAAAGGAACTAACAGTCCTAAACTTTGTGAATTATTTGCCGTGGTGAAAATCTTGGGTCGAAGTGGGCGGCAGAGCCCTCACCAACAACCAGACCCAAATACACTCAAGGGTGAAAACAGACGGTGGCAGCTACGAGTCCACACACCAAACCATACCAGCCCCAACACGGCCTAGGTGGTGGTGGCTAC
Organism: Platanthera zijinensis; assembly: GCA_039513925.1. Taxonomy (NCBI): domain Eukaryota; kingdom Viridiplantae; phylum Streptophyta; class Magnoliopsida; order Asparagales; family Orchidaceae; genus Platanthera; species Platanthera zijinensis. The sequence continues at coordinate 101,471,246 of CM077083.1, forward strand.
AGCTCAGCACACACAATTCACCCCTTACAGAGCCCACAAAACCACACCATCTGCCATAATCCACGAGTCGGCATGCAAAAACTAGCCGAACACAAAACACCCCCCCCCCCTCCTAAGGGAAAAAGCCATACTAACAATCCTTAGGAAACACACGACCCAAGGCAAAAGCGTCAAGTTCACTCGGCGCGACATTGAGTGAGCTCCACGCACTCAACGCCAAACCTGACATGGCGTTGAGTGAGCTTCACTCACTCAGCATCGAACGCTAGCCAGGGATGGCATTGAGTCCACTCGACGCGGCATTGAGTGAGCTCCACTCACTCAACGCAAAAATACTTAGCCGCAAAAACAAGCCTCGGCGTTGGGTGAGTTCACCACACTACACGCCAAACCTAACAACCAAGGCATTGAGTGAGGTCCACTCACTCAACACTTTTGACTTGGAGCAAAAACAGGCTTGGCGTTGAGTGAGTCCACCACACTCAATGCCAAAACAGCCACAACGTTGAGTGAGGGCGACTCACTCAACGCCAAATGACTTAGCCACTAGGAAAAAACTGCGGCATTGAGTGAGTCCACCTCACTCAACACTAAACAGCCACGACGTTGTGTGAGGCTCACTCACTCAGCGCCTAATAACTTAGCCGCAGAAAACTTGCTGTGGCATTGAGTGAGTTAACCTCACTCAATGCCAAAATAGCCAGGGCGTTGAGTGAGGTTCACTCACTCAATGCCTAACAACTTAGCCGCTAGAGAAAACCTTGGCATTGAGTGAGTCCCCCTCACTCAACGCCAAAACAGCCATGGCGTTGAGTGAGGTACACTCACTCAACGCCAAATTTCTTGGTCGTAGAACAAAAGCTTTGGCGTTGAGTGAGTCCACCACACTCAACGCCAAATAGCCATGACATTGAGTGAGTGCACCACACTCAACGCCAGAAGCCTAACAGTCTAGGCGTTGAGTGAGGTACACTCACTCAACGCTTTTGACTTAGCCAAAATTCCAGAAAAAAAACATTGAGCTAACCCAACCCCAGCCCACTCAACGCCTACTATCCAGAGAGTTGGAAAAATAATTCCCACTCTCTTTCCTACCCCTTCTACCCGGCCACAGCTACCTAGCAAGCTGGACTGAAGCTTAATAAAGCAAACCCTACCTTTAGCTACTAACTGGACACCCAACCGAGAACGAAAAAGGAGAAATAAACCAAACTCTTGGACGCACTAGAGCTTGACAAAACTGAAGCAAGGAAACACTGATGCACTAGCTCTTAGAAGCAAAACCGAGCTAATTACAACAATTAACAAGTAAAAGAAAAGGGCAACCTGGCAAGGGCAAGGAGCCACTTGCCTCACCGCCTAGATGCAGCTGCTGCTTTCAAAACTCTGCCCCGGCAGCAAGATTGGCCACCTAGGAAGGAAGATCGGGACGAGATCAAGACGGATCTGCCTTCACCCGAGAAAACCAAACACTAACCACTCCGGAAACCGCTGTCCAAAGCTTCAGCTCCACCGCCTCCTTACTTCCGCTGGAATCTAGCATGCTCAGGAAATGGGGAGAAATGGGGAGGAGGAGAATAGCTGGAGCTTTTAATAACCCTCCACTCACTTACTCTAAAGCTAATAAAATATTCTAGCACTCAAAGCAATCGGCCAGGCTGTCTCTCCTTAACTGCCACCTCAAGCTAAAATATAAACTATTATATACAACTATATATAATATATAATATATAATACAATATATAATATATAATATATCTATAGATACAGATATATATATGTATATACAAACATATAATCTTAAGCTTGGAAGAAAACAGCCACCAAGATGGCTATCGACACCCCAAGCTCAACCCAAACATGCAAACACATACTTATATATATATACATATATATATATATAATTGGCTAATCAAACTTAGCCTAAAATAAGGCACCGACCCTACCAAGCTTGACCACACAAGGTCATGCTCAACAAACAGATAGCCACTACCGGCTTACAAAACAAACGTCGAAATGACACGAAAGAACACATGATCTCGGATTTTGACAAAATTCGCACTGTAGCTAAACACCCAAGCTACGAAACCAATGGCGAAGTCGAAAACAACATCCGACGATCAAAACTTGGGCTATCACTACCCGAATCCCAGGCAAAAGCACTCCCCGAGAGCCTCACCGAGTCAAGAAACAAAACCCGGCTTGCTAGGGAATCTTACCAACAGGCTACAAACAGACCACTAAAGGAACCTAAAGATCTAAGACCACGCTCTAAAACCGGCAAAAGGCCAGAAATGCCTTATCGTAACGCCAAACAATGATAAAAAAAATACAGAAAAATTGGGGGCGTTACACCGTCAGCCTAACACTCAGGTTCTCTTCAGAACCCTACCTCAAAACCACAAAGGTTCCTACCTCAGAGCCCTGCAGTGCTCCTACAGCTTAGTGGTCCTCAAACCACCTACCTCAGCCTTATCTTTAAGTCCTACAACTCAGGCTTTTAAGCCCTACAATTTCAGGCACTAGGCCCTACTCTCAGAGTGTTGCAACACTCCTACAACTCAGATCCAAAAGGATCCTACAAGATGGAAATGGGCTGATGGGGTTCTTGATTGATCACAAGAGAAATTCCTCTATGATAATCAGCCTTAGGTGAGTTAGACTGAACCCCCACTATGACACCAGGAGAGTTTTCCTGTGTCAACTTTACTAGACTAAGTGCACCTTAGTCCCAACTACTTCACAGTAACAAGTTTATGCACTTGAGTTGGAAGAAACTTGCAGAATACTATTCTGCCTCTTTCTTAACTGAACTAAAGATTCAGCTCTCTCTTCTTCACAGAAATAATGATGTAGAAGCTTTGGCTTATGCTGGAAGAAACTACATGATCCGTTTCTCTGCTCCTTTTTGAAATGAGCTAACTGTTCAGCTCCAACTTCTTATTTACAGCTCCTCAAGTGTATGTTCTTTTAGAAAGTGTTGGGTGGATCTATGAAGCTCCTGCAGCAAGGGTTAGCTCTTACTGCTATCTTTTTATCAGAGAATCACTCTGAGCTTGCTTGCTAGTGCAGATGAAGATGGCACCAGCAAACTTGTCGTTGAAGATGTTGATCTCAACATCTAACTAGCTTTTTGTCTTTCTGACTTGAGCTTCCTGTTCTTTAGCTCCACAACAATGCCGGAGAAGAAGAACAACTGTCACTCACCCTGATTCTATAAAGATCACTTCGTTTTATTTATTGAGACCCAATGACTCTTTTAGCAGTGGGTCCCACACTTTAATGTTGGCTGCAATTTTTCTTTAACGCCAACTATCGTACAGTAGGTCTGCGACAACTTTTGTCGCGTATTGTAAACATCTCGCCACTTATTTGAAATATGTTGACTTGTTGACTTGCTGATGTCACCAGCTATGCACTTGGCTAAAAATCAAGCAACATTAGCATAGGCGTTGACTGAGTATGCATCACTAAACGACAAAACACTTGGACAGATTTACTTTCTCTTGGCGTTGAGTGAGTAGCCTTCACTCAACACCAAACTACTTAGAATATCAATCTATTTCTAGGCGTTGAGAGCGTTGAGTGAACAATCCTCACTCAACGCCATCTGCCTTAGCCATATATCTGCTTCTTCAGCAACTAAAGCGTTGAGAGTGTTGAGTGAGCAAGCCTCACTCAATGCTATTTGATTTTAACTCATTTCTGCATAAAGGCGTTGAGAGCATTGAGTGAGAATGCCTCACTCAATATTTTTTGCCTTATCCAATTTTCTGTGTTTAAAACCACTGGGCTTGGACTGTCATACTTTGAACTGAGTTCGACTAATGGTGAACTGATCTCGACGAACTTTGAACTCAGTTCGACGAAATCTCAACTGAGCTCGATGAACTCAGAACTAAAGCTCTGAAAGGTGAGCTGAGCTCGATGAAATCTGAACTTAGTTCAACGAAATCTCAACTGAGCTCGACAAACTCAGAACTCAAGCTCTGAACTTAGCTCGACGAAAGGTGAGCTGAGCTTGACGAACTCTGAACTTAGTTCGACGAATTCTGAACTTAGTTTAACCAGTACAACTTACAACCTTTTGGCTAAATGGCGTTGAGTGTGTCTTCATCACTCAACGCCAAAACACTTAGCCATCTTTCTCTTTAGTAGCATGGCATTGAGTGAGTTGACTTCACTTAACGCCTGTTGACTTAGCCATATTTCGGCTCATTCCAACTTTAGGCTTTTACTGCTTTAGCCTATCTCACAGCTTTTTATTGTATCGCATTGAGTGAGTTGACTTCACTCAACGCCTGTAGACTTAACCATTTTCTCAACTTGACACTTCCTTGGGTTTAACTTTATAGGCTTCACTCAGCACTATAAGTCATCTGGCGTTGAATGACTGATCTTCACTCAATTCCTGTGGACTTAGATAGTTATCATTCTTTCCACCACTTAGATAAGAACTTACCTGTCTTAGCCACTTAGGCTACCTGTCCCATTATAGCTTATCAGGACAAAAAACAATAATTCACCTTGAACACAAGTTAGATCACAACATGTGTATACATTATTTTACTAGTCTTTCAAATTCAGGACATTGGGATCAATGGACCCAACAATATCCCCCTATTTGAAGAAGTCAAAACCTAAGCCAATGTATACACTAACATACTCATATTATAAATATTTAAAACACATCGTCACAATAGAATTAAGAAAAATTTTAGACATCACAAATGATATAGCAGATAAGTCAAAATCATAGCAAATGATGAATTAGACAGATAATAACAAATGGTTGTTCAATTTAATCATATAGAGAATAAATGTTTAAATAATATAAGCACAGTATTTAATCCCTAGCACTGTAAGCAGAACCTGAAACATTTTAAGTTTCAGGTTCCCTTATCATAATTCCACTGCCTTTGGATTTCTTTGCCGGCTTGTCTTCATCTCCAGCTATCTTCTTTCCTTTCTTATCAGCTTCATCAACAACCTTAGCCTTAGTAGCTCCAGCTACAGCTTTATCCTTTTGTCTCTCAAAATAACTTAAAGGCTTGGGAAAGTATTTAGATGGTTCCACAACATCAGGAGTGAGAAGATTTGCCTTTTTGTTCCTCTAGAAAATCCTTATTTCTGTGTCTCTCTTTTCCATTTTATCCCATTCAGTCTTGTTGTACCATTTATCTCTGTTTGATTTCTTATTCTTGACCTGGTCCCAAGCAAGCAAAATAATAGATCTGGACTCTGGGCTCCACAACTCGAAATCAGGCCCATGTTCCATTTCTTTTCTATATCTATTTTTCCTTAGCCTTGCCTCCTCTTCAACATCATCAGTGATTATTTCTTTAAACTATAGTGACCGGTCTACTGTGGGGATGAAGGAAGGATTCTGAGCACCAGTAGTCTTCTCTCCCCACTGAGCATTAGCAATGTCACCTTCTTCAATGTACTGAACATATTCTTGATTGTCTTGAACTTGGGCTTCACTGCTATACATATTGTTCAAAGCTTCTTGTACATGGTCAGGCATCATTGTGATGTTATTATATTACAGTGGCTCCATTCCAAATGAACCTCTCATAATATTTGTGGCCAAGACTCTATTCTCAGTATTTGTTCTGATGACATTTCTCTCCCCCTTTTTGAATTATTCAATTTCCTGAGTAGTCTAGGAGGTGTTAACATCAGATCTCTTGAGCTCTAGATGATTAACTCCAGTAATTACATTATTTTTGACTGCGAGTAAGTGGTCATCTAGCAGTTTGGTGCATTCATCTGCTTTGGTTAGTATAGCAGTAGTCTGCTTATTCAACAATACATGTGTAGCATTGTGTACAGCCAGTGAGTTCTTGGCCTGAATGTTTTGATTTTGTATGGTAATGATCATATTCTTATTTTCCTCATCTAGATTATCCATTATATAGTCCACAGCTGGTGCAACCCTGAGGAAAAACTTCACAGTTTCACCCTTTAGTAAGTTTACTTCAAATCGTATTGATTTGATTTCTATAGCCAGCTCATTCCTTATGTTCTTTAAGTCATCATCTACAAAATTTTCCAGGGATCTTCTTTGCTCATCTAATAAGCTTTTTAGCTGGGCTATGAGCATTGGTGAGTTTTGATCTGTTACAGCTTGTGTGCCTTCATTTTGGGTCTGCTGGACTTGCCTGACCCCTGTTCTTAGAGAGGGGTCATCCACTATATGAGCTGAGGATTGTTCCTTTTCATGACTAGATTCCTCTTCCTCTAATTCTGAGGAAACTAGATCATGCACTTCACGAGCAGGGAGATCAAATTGTATCTACCCCTCTAACTCTACCATGCTTTCATTTGCATGCAGGTCAGCAGCAGCAACAACCTCTATTGGAGGAACCTTCAGTTGCTCCCCTACAAATAATGTATCATGCATTATCTCCTGCATCAATTGCTCCCCCTTAATTTGAGCAATCCTTCCCTAAGCACTAGGAATTTCTTAGACTTTATCTTGTAGTTCCACATCTTCAGACATAGGTATATGCCTATCTGCATCTTCTAATCTGGAGGCATCATCCTCCATTTCTGCAGATATTTTGTTAATAATTTCCTCTGCTATTTGCCCAACATCCATGGCTGGAGGCAAATCATCTCCCTCCTCTCCAGCAGATCCAGCTAACTCGGCAATAATCTAATCCACTTTAGGAACAGAATCTGACTGTAGTCTGCTCACATGACAAAGATGGGTAAGATCAGACGAGGCGGATACATGGATATTCATGTCCCTCGTGGACACTTCAACAGATGAAAATAGATCAGGATCATAAGGCTATTTGCCCACAGACAAGCTCCTAGAGGAGCTGGGCTCAGTAGCAGCAATTCTCTTTCCTTTTCTCTCAACAGCTTCTAGACTACGGGGTTGAAGTACCCTATCCAATCTCTCAAGCATCCTGATGTCCATCCTTCTCATGTGGTGTATTCTTGCACCAAGTTTCAGATTCAGAATTTCTGGAGCAGTTTCTCGCAGAAATAGTGAAAGAATTCTCCCCAAACTGGGTTCAGCCATACAGTAACACTACTCTTTCAAACACCACTCTTCCCCAATCAGTTCTCTTGGACAGTATGACCCTGGCCATTAGTTCAAACATCCTTTTTGAAATTTTTTCATGGGAGCCTGTTTTGCATATCAGAGCTTTCCCAATGACATCGGCTAGAAACTTACCTCTCAGGTTAAGTTATTTCCTTTGAATTGATCTGGTTGTGTACTTGGAAAGTCCACATCATTTCATTGCCGATTTTGTATTGTCTAGTAATAGCACTTCTTCGTCCTCAGTTGTAGAGAGCTTTGGCAGTTGTAGAGCCTTGCTTAGCCTTCTGGGGGTTACCTTGATCTTCTTTCCGCTAACTATGGTTTTAATTTTACCAGCCGAAGCATACGCTTTGGCGTTGGCAAACAACTCTAGTACTTCCCTGTTCCACAGAAGATAGGGTTCCGTCAGGACGAAAGCTAGGTTAGATTTCTGTAGAAGATTAAGCACCTGCTGAACTTCTTCCGGAGCATCAAAAAATCCATTTTGAACCACCTCTGCTCCTTCGAAGAGGAAATCCGGTCCCTTGGGCGCCATTTCTCTGAAGAATTTGAGAATGCTTGCAAAAGCGGCTTCTCGTCGATTTAGCAAATGCGGGCGGGAGAGGGTAAGGAACCGTGACTTGAATTATTGCACAAGCCCTTCTATTTATAGGTATTGCTAAAAGGAAGGAGGAAAGTCACTAATCCATATTTGTTGTTTAATCTTGAGCAATGGACAGGATTGAATCCCGACACATATCTGCAGTCTGTCTTTTCTCAAGTATTTGTTAAGTGAGCTTATTTAACTTAACATCAATTTTCTTTAGTAATTAAATTTTCAATTAGCCCCTAACTGTGTTGACCTAATTTGTAGGGGGTAATATAGACCTGCAGTACATATTTTAAAATGTGTTCTATTGGGGTGCAATTAGACATAATTTCAATAACCTTACATTAATTTCAACAGAGAGTGTATTAGCCCCCCACCTCAATTGACTCAAACAAATTTTGATACTAATCTAGCTTAGTATTCCATATGCAATATGTCTTTGGGTATGTTGAGACAAGTTACATTTTGTGTCATGCTGAACAAGTAAGCCACTAATACATATATTAAGAAGAGTTGTTGTTTTTACATCTTCTTAGTCATTTGTTTCAATTACCCTTCTCATACATGAGTAATCAATTTTGAAATTAAGTATTAGAATTAAATAAAAGGTGATTTCTACTTATCTCTACTCTATAGACTTGAAGTCCATGCTGGATTCACAGTTTCTGAGCATACTAGCAACCTTGCTTCTGAGCTTTAGCCTTTGATGTTCATCTGGCTTTCCTTTGTAAGCTTCCCCTTAATAATTGCACTTGTCATTGACATTTAGTGCATGGTGATAAGTTGAATCATTTCTTGTATCCAGACTTGGGTCTGGTACAATACTGTCCTAGGACCATAAATGGTTATGACCACTTGGACTATCCTGCAAGACAAAATTACCTTCCTTTAGGAACCCAAGCTAACTTGGTTCTTAGGTTTTTGTTAGCTTGAAAAAGCAAATGTCAACCTACAAGAGCCCTATCAGGAAGACTTTCTCTTGTCCTTGGCACGCTAGGGTTGTGCCAACAATCTATGGCAAAGTGGCCCACTTTGCCATAACACCAGCACTCATGAATATTGTATCTTCTTTTCTGAGCAAGTTTGGCAGCATGGTTGACTGCAGACTGAACAGAAGGAAGGGCAGCTTCCTTGTTCCAAATTTTCTTAGACACAGTCAGACTGAGAGTGGGTTTGACATGATAAGAGCTTGGTTTTTCACAAGGTCTATTAGCAGCAGTTCTCCTTGCAGAGGACATGCTGTTGGTTCCCTTTGAAGATTCCAAGTCTTGCATCCTGGCAGATTTACCCTTGGTCAGAGTGTGAGCAGAAAGATTTTTAGAAAAGGCCACTGTCTTGCTCAAGAGAGATGGAGCTGGTGCATTAAATACAAAAGGTCCAAGATGGGCCTTTTTCAATTCTTCATGGGGAGCCTTCTAAGCACTCAGACCCATATCCTTTCTTCTTCCATTGTAAGAGACATTTGTAGTCTTACAAGGAAGATTACCATTCCTTTAGTGACAATCCCTGGGGTCTTGGCCATACCTGTTCGAAGGGAGAAATACCTTGTGAAAGGTATGCTGAGGCCTGGCAAGAACTTGACCTCTTTTCTTAGATTGGATTACTTTAGAAATCCACTCAGATTCAGATCTTCACTTGATAGAATCTATCTTAGAGAAGTTAACCACAATTCTCCTCTCCCTATCAAGTTTCTCCTCAAGATCTTTGATAATAGAGTCCTTGTATTTTAAGGACTCAACATGGATATCTACCATAATTTTCAGATGAGCTGTTTCCCTCTCTTTTACACATAGGTAGGATGAAGCTTCATCCAGCTAGGAAGCAGTCTTCTGTAGGGAGGTTATTTTCTATGCTTGTTTCTTAACAAGCAGCTTGCTTTTCTTGAAAGCTTTTAGAAGGGCAGCATGATTGTCAATCAATTTATTGATATCATCATCTATCAAAGGACCCTCATCATCACTAGATGAGGAGACATCAGAGTCTATACAGGATTCATATCCAAACTCTGAGGATGATCTAGATGGGGAATGTACCTTATTTTGACAAGGTTGATCCTGGCAAGATTATACCTCTGGTGTAGCTATTTGTCCATCGCATCTGCATTTCCCTTTTTCAGCTTCATCCACCTATATGTCACTCTCTGAATGTGATAGAGGGGCCCTGATTCTTGCTCTTGAATTTGGAAGGACTTTGTCATCACCAAGAGCAGCCAATAGCCCAATGTTGATCTTGTCCTATCTGCAAATTTGCTGTTCCATAGAGTTCCACATCTTATGGTTCATCCTTAAACACATAAGTTTAACCTTTCAGCTATCCTTGGAGGTCAACTCAGACTGTTAGGTTCTTTTTGAGTAACCTCCCTCTGATACCACTTGAAAGTATTTAATTTCATGGATAGCTAAATCACCTAGAGGGGGGTGAATAGGTTATTGGTCTCTTTATTAGTTCTTGTCTTTTCTTTTAGTTTGCTTCTTGAGTGGTTGGTTAATTTCTGTTTTCAAGATGATTTACCCTACACAAAGAAAATAACACAGCAAAACACACAGATATTTATAGCGGTTCCCCAACTGGGTGCATCCACTTTCCCTCCCACTTATCCAACTGTCTTGTTAGTCTAGGCACTTCTCCAAAATGTTCCAAAGAGCTTACACCTCAAGCCCTCAACCTTACACTCAGGTTCTCTTCATAACCCTACCTCAGAACCACAAAGGTTCCTACCTCAGAGCCCTGCTGTGCTCCTATAGCTCAGTGGTACTCAAACCACCTACCTCAGCCTTATCTCGAAGGCCTACAACTCAGGCTTACAGCCCTACAATTTCAGGCACTAGGCCCTACTCACAGAGTGTTGTATCACTCGCACAGCTCAGATCCAGAGGATCCTACAAGATAGAAATGGGTTGATGGAGTTCTTGATTGAACACAAGAGGAATTCCTCTATGACAATCAGCCTTGAGTGAGTTAGACTCATCCCCCTACTATGACACTAGGAGAGTTTTCCTGTGTCAACTTTACTGGACTGAGTGCATCTTAGTCCCAACTACTTCACAATAACAAGTGTATGCACTTTAGCTGGAAGAAACTTGCAGAATATTATTCTGCCTCTTTCTGAACTGAACCAAAGATTCAGCTCTCTCTTCTTCACAACAATAATGATGTAGAAGCTTTGGATTATGCTGAAAGCAACTAGCAGTTCTATTTCTCTGCTCCTTACTGAACTGAGTTAACTACTCAGCTCCAATTTTTCTTCTTCACAGCTCCTCAAGTGTATGCTCTTTTAGAAAGTATTGGTTGCATCTGTGAAGCTCCTGCAACAAGGGTTGGGTCTTGCTGCTCTCTCTTTCTCAAAGAATCACCCTGAGCTTGCTTGCTGGTGCAGATGAAGATGGCACCAGCAAACTTGCCGTTGAAGATGTTTATCTCAACAACTAACTTGCTCTTTGTCTTTCTGACTTGAGCTTCCCATTCTATATCTCCATAATAATGCCGGAGAAGAAGAACAACTATCACTCACCCTGATTCTGTAAAGAGCACTTCCTTTTATTTATTAGGACCTAACGGCTCTTTTAGCAGTAGGTCCCACACTTTTAATGCTGGCTACAATTTTTCTTTGACGCCAACTATCGTACAGTTTGTCTGCGGCAACCTTTGTCACGTACTGCAGCCATCCCGCCACTTATTTGAAATATGTTGACTTGTTGACTTGCTGACGTCACCAGCTGTGGACTTAGCAAAAAATCAAGCAACCTTAGCATAGACGTTGAGTGAGTAAGCATCACTTAACGCCAAAACACTTGGACAGATTTACTGTCTCTTTACGTTGGGTGAGTAGCCCTCACTCAACGCCAAACTACTTAGAATATCAATCTGTTTCTAGGCATTGAGAGCGTTGAGTAAACAACCCTCACTCAACGCCATCTGCCTTAGCCATATATCTGCTTATTCAGCAACTGAAGCGTTGAGAGCGTTGAGTGAGCATGCCTCACTCAACACTATTTGCTTTTAACTCATTTCTGCATAAAGGCGTTGAGAGCGTTGAGTGAGCACGCCTCACTCAATGCTTTTTGCCTTATCCAATTTTCTGTGTTTAAAACCACTGGGCTTGGACTGTCTTACTTTGAACTGAGTTCGACTAATGGTGAACTGAGCTCGATAAACTTTGAACTCAATTCGACGAAATCTCAACTGAGCTCGACGAACTCAGAACTCAAGCTCTAAAAGGTGAGCTGAGCTCAACGAACTCTGAACTCAGTTCGACGAAATCTCAATTGAGCTCGACGAACTCAGAACTCAAGCTTTGAACTTATCTCAACGAAAGGTGAGCTGAGCTCGACGAACTCTGAACTCAGTTCGACAAATCTGAACTTAGTTCAACCAGTTCAACTTACAGCCTTTTTGCTGAATGGCGTTGAGTGTGTCTTCATCACTCAATGCCAAAACACTTAGCCAACTTTCTCTTTTGTAGCATGGCGTTGAGTGAGTTGACTTCACTCAACGCCTATGGACTTAGCCATATTTCAGCTCATTCCAACTTTAGGCTTTTACTGCTTTAGCCTATCTCACAGCTTTTTGTTGTATGACATTGAGTGAGTTGACTTCACTCAACGCCTGTGGACTTAGCCATTTTCTCAGCTTGCCACTGCCTTTGCTTTGAATGTATAGACTTCACTCAGCACTATAAGTCATTTTGCATTGAGTGACTGATCTTCACTCAACTTTTGTGTACAAAGACAGTTATCTGTCTTTCCACCACTTAGGTAAGAACTTACAAGTCTTAGACATTTAGGCTACCTGTCCTATTATAGCTTATCAGGACAAACTGCAATCATTCACCTTGAACACAAGTTAGATCACAACATGTGTATACATTATTTTGTTGGTTCTTCTTCAAATTCAGGACATTAGGATTAATTAACCCAATAGGAGGGGATCTCGCAGGCCACCTGGCCGTACCCATTCCCCAGTAAGTCCGGTTTAGCACTCGTCTCCTTTACTTCCTTCTCAACCGGCGGGATCTGTAAATAGATACAACAAATCAACATTTTATCTCGGCAATGAAAGGGGATGAGCAGTGCTAAGCAAATGCAAATACCAAGGGAGTCTTGATTGGGGAAGGACTTTGCGAGACGACTCATCCTTGGCCGGGTTGCATCAGACCACTTTAGCTTTTTTCATCTTCGAGGATGACCAGGGCGCTTTTAGAGAGAGCCAGGGGGCGAGTGTGCCTATCAAGGTCTTGTTCTTATCTTGGACAGCACTGAGACAGTCTAGATCTTCCTTGTAAATCGACATCACGATTAGAGGTGAGAGCGGCGATAGAGGATTAAGGCAGGGATCATTTGCCACTACCTGAATATTTATATGGCCATAGAGGGGCCCACATAAGATTTTATTTCAGGTCAGCATCCAATCACCCAATATGTGGGGTTGGATGATTCTTTCTAAGGTTTGTTAAAGCTCGCAAAGAGCGGGGATTGTGTATAACCCCATATTCGATGAGTGGATCCCATCAGATATGCGAGCGAGACAGTTTGTCCTGCACTCGCCCAAGTCCTAAAGAGTGGCATTCGTGCAGCCCTAGGAGGAGTGGTTTGGCCCTTCAGCTAGTGCAATCTTTATCCAGCACTCGCCAAAGGATCTCGCGCATTAGAGCGCATACGAGGCCAGTTCTCGCCAGTCCAGGCGAGCCGCCGCCCAGCCAGGCACTCACCCTTCAGAGAGCTTCAAGGCAGCGAATGTGTTGTGCTCCCGGCATTCGCCCCTTCTGCCAAGTGGTGCTCTCACAGATCATTCGTCCAGCAGGGTCCAGAGGCAAAATTACTAGGATGCCCTCAAAGATATGTATTTAGCCCCTCAGGACAGCGGAGTTACGCTGTTGGCAGACCAATTTGGACTGCTTATAGCCGTTTAAAACAGCGGAGGTTGGCTGTTTGCAGATCATTTTCAAAAAACTATAATTACATCCAAGGGGGTACCTTAGAGGGCATGCTTACTTGTCCTCCGGTCTTCTAGCGCTTTTTGAGGTATCCTTAGCTCGGCATTTGGCTAGGGAGGGGAAGCACTCTAAGATCTTCCGGGTGTGTGGTGGGTCCTCCACGCCGAACCCTTGGGTTTGTTCCCTGCTCTTTTTCCTTAGTTGCTTGGCTCGTGAGAGAGAAGTGTGCGATAACCCCTTGCCAAGGGTGAACTCCACAGAGACTGAGTTTTCGGTTTCAACATGTCATCTCGACGCAATGTTTTTCGTTCGTTCGTGATTTTTTTTCCCCGACTGGGGAATTTTTTTCGCCCGGATGCTATTTTTTTTGCTCGATTGCATTTTTTTCACTCGAATGCATTTTTTCACTTTCTAGCAAAAATATTGCATCTGGGCGAAAATTTCGCATCCGTGCAAAAGATTCGCGCCGTGGTAAAAAAATAGCGCCTTGCCGAAAAGTTCGCGCTCGAACAAAAAATTTGCGCCCGGACGAAAAATTCGCGCTCGGCTGAAAAGTTCACGCCCGGACAAAAAATTCGTGCCCGACCGATAAAATTGCTCCTTACCGAAAAATTTGTGCCCGACCGAAAAATTGGCACTCGGGCGAAAATATAACGCCCGTGCGAAATTATCGCGCCCGGGCGCAAAACCGCGCACATGAGAAAAAATCGCGATCAGGCGAAAAAACCGCTCCCGGACGAAAAAAACACGCCAGGGCGAAAATACCGCGCCCGGGTGTAAAATTTTTGCCCGGGCGAAAATATGGCGTGTTTTGCCCTGGGCGCGTATTTTTGGTCGGGTGCACATTGTTTGCCCGGACACGCATTTTTTCCTGGACGTGGATTTTCCGTCTGGACGATCATTTTCCCCCGTATGCGCATTTTAAAAAAAAATTATCATCGCAACCGAAATTTGTCAAATGATTTATTAAGTGATTCTTCTTTCTGAAAATTTATACAAAAAGAATTTAGCCAAACAAATCTCTTTTTCCAATATATATTTTTAAAAAGTTCATTTTCTTACATTTCTTTTGTGAGCACTCTTTTTTCCTTTGTAAAAAGTCCTCCCATATAAAGGCTTAATTAAATATATTAAAATGCCACATTTGGCCAAGCTTTTTTAAATAAAATTTTGTATTTTCAGTCCATTAGATCCAAGACCACCAATTGCATTATTTCTTTTTTCCACTACAAGGAAAAAAGGACCATTTTTAAATAAAAAAACTGCTGCAGCTCTAGGTTTGAATTATCAGGCTATAATTTTCTGCCACCTATATAAATAAGAAAAATAAAATTTCAGAACTATCCAACTATATAATTTTCAGCCAACTATATAAATAACAAATAATAATTTAATTAAATATAAATTAATTAACCAAATGAGTTAGAGCACTATATGAACGTTGAATTTAACAATGATAGTAAAATTTTCTTGTTATATTAAAAAGAGTGTAAAGTGTACCTACATTTGTAGTATTACTGGTTAAGAGTACCAAATCAAAAACTTACATCTTTACAAAACGACATAACTTGTGAATAATCCTATTTCTAAAACTCGATTGATAATTAGAGAAGATCTTGTTCTATTGTAGATTAGTCCTTAGTTGTGAGTAATTCAGCCTAGCTCCAGCAAATCAGCCATCGACCTCAATAGAACTTGCTTTTGTGAAAGTGTATCCTTCTTGCATCGGGCATTAAAATAGTAATCATAAATTTGAATTTCAAAAAAAAATTGAGCATATCAAATGAAAATCAAAATAAAAGTTTTGCCTTAATTTTAGCAAAACAAATTTTTTTTTACACTTGAGTAATGATAACTAAGCCATACATATTACTCTCGAGCAAAGTGATTAATTAACATGATAATTACAAAGTTATTAATTAACATTGCGAGGCCCATCAATTGAAGTTTCCTAACAGTGAAAAGGATATTTAATGAAAAACTTTTTTAATCCACTAGAAGTTGAAAGTCTTAGAAAAATATCTTTATAATCTAAGCACTTATATTATCAATAGAAAACTAAAAATTCAATATAAATGTTCAAGCAAAAATATATATAAAGATCTCTCTGAAAGTATTCAACTACAAGAATATTAGAGCAAGTTGCCAACTTTGTTTGTTCTATATGCCTACAAATGCTTTTGTGAATATAGGCGCAAGACTACTTTGTGAGATTATTTGAAAGTAATCTTTCATAATAAACTAATTGAATTTCTAACCCAAATGTTAAATAAAGATGAATCATCTAATAAATTACTATTTTCAATAGCAATAGGACAATGCGCGTTTGCTTTTGTGAACAATATATCATCTTTCATTCCTAAAGTATCTACTATTAATCTCAGAAGATTTGATTCAGCACAACAGAATTAGAAGTCATTTTATTATTTAGTTATTTTGGTTCATAGAAGTAGTGACAAACATGATTACAACACAGAAGGTAAAAGTTAGGTTACTTCCACCTTGAATCGTAACATGGTATTCTTAGGGTGTTATTATTAGCAAATCCAATTTGATTTCTAGCAAATCATTACTATTAGCAAACCCTCAATTTTCAAAATGGATATTTGAAAACCATTTTGTTACTAGCAAATCAAATAAAAGTTTTTTTTAAAAATAGTATTTTGTTAAAAACATTCATTTTTGCAAAATAACCTACTAACATTTCAAATGATTTTAAATGTATCCATTCAACCACTTATGTTAGCATTACAAATGAGTCAAAATGACGCAAAGTTTTGTTTAGTATATCCAAAACTCCTTTTTCAACAAAATATCATCACCTGCGCCAAAATATTTAAACAAAATATCATCCGGTTTTGAAATATATTTGATTTCTAATTTCTATAAAGTTGTGTTGTATATACAAGTTAAGTGTATATAAGAATATACACATTTTATATGTATATTTTCATGTGAAGTGTTCAACATAAAAGCTGTAGATCTGGATGAGATCTACAACTTTCATGTTGAACACTTTTTGATTTGAAGCAATTTAGTCCCCCAGTTTGGCCCCCCAAAAAAGTCACGTGGAACGTATGTACGGACGGCCGGGATCGGCGTGACTTTTTTCGGGGGCTAAATTGGGGGCTTAAACGGCTTCAAATTTAAAAAGTGTTCAACATGAAAGTTGTAGATCTCCACAAGATCTACAACTTTCATGTTGAACATTTTTTGATATGTCGAGATCTAGAACTTTCATGTTGAACACTTTTTGATTTGAATCAGTTTAGACCCTCAATTTGAGCCCAAATAAAGTCACGGCGAAAATCTGTACGGACGACTCGTTCCGTGCGTATCTGTTTTCGGGCAAAATTAGAGGCCTAAACGGCTTCAATTCAAAACATGGTCAACATGAAAGTTGTAGATCTCGATGAAATCTACAACTTTCATGTTGATCAATTTTTCAAATGAAAAACATTTGGAGCTCAAAATTTAAAAATGTAAAAAATACAAAAAAGTAAGATTGGTTTGCTAGTAGTAATTTTTTGGAAGAGAAAGAAATGTAAAAAATGATTGAATCTATTTTTTTCTGATTTGCTAGTAACGAAAATGGGATTGCTAATAACATCTTCCTATTTTTATGGCTTTGGCGGCGTTTTTCAAGCGTCGTGGCAATTGGATTATTACTTGTTGTAACAAAACCACTCACATTAACCATTCCACCAAGAATCACATTCATTTAATTTGTAATCCTAGTATTTACTAACACATTCCATTGATAATTCCTGAAAATAGAGTTTGGCGAGACTTGATATTCTTTCATGCTCCAATGTGCTCATGTTGACACAACGGAACAAAGGAGTAGAATAATACTAAAACGTGTGAAATGTTTGATTCAACAACCTACATAAGTTGCGGTTTTATTCAAATTTGATTTGGGATTAAAAGATAATACATGAATTCAAAATAGTACTGGAGGACTCCCGTTACAATTATTTGCAGAAATCATCAATAAACAATATCATTCTCCAAGAATCATTGAACATAAAATGAAAAAACCTCAAATCTCCAAAGTTATACTTTTGGAAGGAAATAGCAGAACAAAGCTAACATTATGCATTATCTAAGGCTCTGTTTCGAACAACTTATGTTGATGAATAAGCTACTAATAAAAAAGTGAGGGTTGAATCTAAATTTTATAAAAGCAATGATGAATAAGCAACAGACTCTTTGGATAATTTGTAAAATTTAATTCATCAATAAAATTTTATTCGTTTGGATGCATTTTTTTGTCCGAATGCGATTTTTTTGCCTAAGCGCAATTTTCGTTCGGACAAAATTTTTTCGAATCAGGGCAATTTTTTCGACCCGACGCGATTTTTAGCCCGGGCGCGATTTTTTGCTCGGGGGCGATTTTTCCGCACGGGCGCGATTTTTCCGCCCGGGCCGATTTTTCCGCCCGGGCGCGATTTTTTCGCACGGGCGCAATTTTTCCGCCCGGGCGCGATTTTTTCGCCCATACGCGTTTTTTCGCCGCATTTTTTTGCCCGAGGGCCTTTTTTTCGGTCGTGTGCGGTTTTTCGGTCGGACGTGATTTTTCGGTCGGGCACGATTTTTCTCCCGGACGTGTATTTTCGCCTAGACGCATTTTTTTGCCCGGGCGTAAAGAGTGCATTTTTTTGCCCAGGAGCATTTTTTTGCCCGGGCAAAAAAAATGCGCTCGAGTGAAAATTTCGCGCCAGGGCAAAAAAATCGCGCTCAAGAAAAAAACATTTGCGTTCGGACGAAAATTTCTCTCCCGGTCGACAATTTCACGGTCGGGCGAAAACTTCGCGACCGGGCTAAAATTTCGTGCTCGGAGAAAAAATTGCGCGCAGGCGCGAAAAAAGCGTCCGGGCGAAAAAAACGCGCACGGGTGAAAAGATCGCGCACGTGCGAAAAATTCGGGTCTTGGCAAAAATTTCTCGTGCAGGCGATAAAATTCGTGTTCGGGTGGAAAAATCGCGCTTGGGCGAAAAAAATGCGCCGGGACGAAAAAATGGGCCCGGGCAAAAAAATCGTGCCCGTGCAATAAACCGTGCCCGGGCAAAAAACCGTTCCCGGGCGAAAAACCGTGTCCGGGCGAAAATCCGCGCCCGGGTGAAAAAAATGCGCCCGGGCTAGAAATTCGCATGCGGGCGAGAAAAGCGCGCGCGGGCAAAAAAATCCCGCCTGAGCAAAAATCGCCCCCGTGAGAAAAAATCGCGGTCTGGCGATAAAATAACGTCAGGACTAAAAAATCACGTTTGGGAAAAAAATCACACCTGATTATCCATCAGCATAGGTTGTCCCAAACATAGCCTATGAGGAGATCTAAAATCACTAAAGGTAAATTACATTCGTTTTGAATAGAGAGAGAGGGGGAGGGGGGGAAGGAGTGGGAGAGGGAGAGAGGAGTGTACCTGATGGTATGAATGGATACCTTACGGTGCACTCTTTCTCAGCAAGCTCCAAGGATGTCGATGGATGCCACAAACCCCATCTTGCCACATCTGGAAGAAAGAGACGGGGAAACCCGACACAGAATTGGCAAAAAATCTAATAGGGAGCGACTCACGCCGACAAGACACTACCCACGAGAAGGAATGACTCACTACAAAAATAGGGAGCGACTCCGGTGAGCGAGAACAACTAACGCGGGTGGTTTCAGGTTTCAGGAAAGAAACGAAGGCTAATCGGTACAACAACTCTGGGAGAGATCCATCAACAAATGATCTCCGCCGACGAGTAGTGGCTTCAAGCTATTCGTAGGATCCGATTAGAAAAGAATATTTTCTTCGCATTCAGTACAAATTAGGGTAAAGATCTGAAAAGGGAACAAAAAGACCACCATAAAAACACGCGGAAGCAAAAAAAAATCACGCGTACTTTTTAGTCCCTATTTTGGCGTTTATTGCCATAAATAAAGCTGCAAAAATAAAGCTGTGCTTTATTAAATGCGCCATGGAGTCTAAAATTCATTGCAACACTATTTCAAACGTGACAAATAACACGTTACGGTGGATCCCAAAGGGGTGATCTTCTGCAACTATTGTTCTCCAGAATTTGGTCGTAGCACAACAAAGCTCCTTCATTCTCTTCAATTTTTGATCCCTTTTGTTGCAGGTCGCTCGAGTCTCTTCGTAGACTGGACTAAATTGGACCGCCTAGCCTGTGGAGCGGTTAAACGCACAAACAGTCACAGAAAAAGTAAAGAATGGATGAGAGAGTTTTAACGTGGAAAACCCATAATAGGATAAACAATCACATAGCTGGTTCAGTGCCGGCCAAACTTCAATATTCTTTTTATTTACATGGTTTTGAGAAGTCGAGGGCGACAAACCGCTTCTTGTTACAACTTGAGGTGGCAAAGATAGATGCGTGTTTGGAGGGTGACAGACCACTGCTCCAAAAGCTTAACAATTGTCTTTTGCTGCTGGTGGAGAATGCCTAAGAATGAAGTCCGAATGATGAGCGATGGGGGTTGTATGCAAGGGGATTGTTGAGGAAGGCCTTTGAGAAGCTTTGCATGCCGGAGCGTTGTGGGCTTCGAGGAATCTTCAAGGTGTTCGAAGGTCTCTGAAGCGGTGTCAAATATTCCTGTAGAGCTCTGGCCTACAAAGGGAGATGTTTGGGAGGACAAAAGGTTATAACGAAGGGAGGCCTGGGGTTCTACCTATAAGCCCTAGAGGTGGTTACAGTAGTTATGCGTTTATTCGTAAACTATCATTTTACTAATTATTTTTTATATATGCACCCACCCATCATAAGTGGTTACGTCGGTGGTTATGATGGTGGTTACCCATATAACATATGGTGAAGAAAGCATGAGGATGATTGGATGGCGGCGGTTGGGTAGTGGCCAAAAGAGGCCACAGACGGTAAGGGGGCCGACTGGTGGCAAGATCTGGCCGACGAGGGCCATCTAGTGACAGGGCTGACCGAAGAGAGTCGTGTTGTGACCATCGGGCCAAGGGAGGCCGGCCATGAGCGGCCGACCAAGAGTGGCCGACATAGAAAGGCTGGCTACTAGGGGCGCTCATGAACGCATTGACCGAGGATGGCCGGCCGTGGAGGGCCGGCCGTGAGGACACTTATCGTACACCGCGAGCATGCGGATAAGGGCGTACAACCGCGGAAGTCCGGTGTTGGGGAGCCCATCCATGCATTGCGGGCAAGCGGCCAAGGATGGCCGGTTGGGGTGTCCGAATGCGAGGGAATCACTGCCAAGCGTCGTGAGCACATGGACCAAGTCAGTCGGCTAGAGGTTTGGCCGTCCATCGGGGACAAGTGACTGCGCGCTGTGTGCGAGCAGCCAAGCGAGGATTGTCTTGGCCTCCATAGGTATAACACCACATCCGTCACAAAGAATATAACAGAAGTTCCGGTCGGGACCCCACGCCATATTAAACGATCAGAAAACAGAGTTACAAAATGAAACCAAACCTCTAACCAATTAACACAGAGTTCACAACAAACAAAATCATTTAATTAAGATCACCCATCAAAGGAATGTCCACTAAAATCTACAGAAATGAGTGTACACAAAAGTTTGGCCTTAAGGCCATACATCAATATTTCAGTTTACACAACAAGGTGATTTACATACAAAGGCACGCATGCCGACAATGCATGAAAGTATTAAATCACAACACTTGGCCTTCGAGGGCCAACTTAATAAGAATGGCTTCAACCCGCTATTTCCCACTTAGCTCGCCAGCACCTACGCAAGTATATTCCATCAAAACATGACAAAACTATACGCTAGTCAGCTTTAGCTGAACACAATTATAATGACCCCACCCCATTCCCGAGGCGGTGGTCCTCTTTCTCTGGAAGTAAGTAGTATGAAAGTATATATAATTTCACATTCATCACAAACATTAGCATGCACAACCACACATCTCGTGTACTCAAGGCACATTATCAGTGTACTGAATTTCAAGTCTCACCTCCGTCCTAAGTATCAACTACTTAGACGGTCATTGAGCTTTTACTATCAAGGCCACCTTGCCTCGCGAACTCTCCCAAGATCAGAAGGTATACTAAGGAGCTTCCTCTTCACCTACCAACATGGGAAGAATTTGGATCAGCTTTTCCCATGCTCAAATCATTGAAATCAAGCTGTGACGACGCGAGTACAGCTTCAACTAAGCCCGTTAAAAAGATAACCAACATTATCTATTACGACTGGGCATAATAGGCCCTCCACTTAACAAGTTACGCACCCAATCCCTAGGATCTAGGCTTCACAACCACATACAAAGCTCACTAGGAGCTATCACCAACGATAACGCTATCGCGAGTGATAATAATAGAACCTCGTTTTCTATTGAATTCTTGGGTGTTTCTTGCAGACACCCTCCAGTACTACAGCAGCAACCTACAACACTCCAAAACCCCAAAAACTACTCATTTTTCCAAAGAGTCTTTTCTGGCACGTAAATCAAAACATCACCAATGCAGAACAACTTGTCAAATATGGTCTTCACACAGTATGTCTATGTGCTTACAGTGATCCAAACTCTATATGTAAGTGGTTATGCTGGGGATAAATCATATCAACCCATTGAAGTCTCTTCCTCAACCAGTTGGTGGGAACCTCCTCACAAACATGCTAAATAAAAGATTTTGCATGTCCCAGCATTCAGACGGAGAATCGTTACTGATAGAGAAAATCGTATTCTCCAATCTATACTCGATTAAGGCAAGTGTACCTATCGAAATATAGCATAGGATATGAAAAATATCAAGGTCGTATAAAAACTCGGGGCAAGCAAGTACTATTACTCACAACGACTCTATTATCCTACCGAACGATTAATGATGTTTGAAAATTAAAATAAACTAAACTTAAAGAGAAATAAACTATTACGAGAAAAGAGTGCGCGATCGATGATTCACTTTGAAATAAAATAACGAAATAATTTAGTTTAACAATTGTAAATCTATTAGGACCGTGACAAATCCGATATTAGGAAGTAATCTCGCTAGATCATTAAATCCCTAACTTGTAGACGTTTCGACCGAAATCTCTTTCAAGTCAAAAAGGCCTAAAGTCGCATTATCGAGGTGACCCGCACTATTGGATTTGACTCCAATCCGGAGGATTTACGTCATCCTATCTCTAGGGGTGCGTTCAACTCCTTCCTTCCTTGAGTGATCTTTCATATTCACGAGTCTCTCGGCTACTCGAATATGAGATCGGAATCTACTACCGTATACTAGAAATACGGAGTCGATACGAAATAGATCAAGGAAGAATCAAAATAGAAAAATACAAAATGCAAACATAAAATGAAAGATATTATTCTATTTCAAAGATCTTCGTGATCGGGCACAAAATAAAGTTAGCTACGCATGATTGAAAGAGAAATAACAACAATAAGAAAAAGAAATTTCATTTGCATTAATAGAAAAAGGGGTACAAAATAAGAACAAGACAAGATAATATTGCACTAAAAAAAAGACTAATACAACAATGAAGGAAGAAGGAAAGAACTAGAACTCTACTCTCTACTTGCCAAAATCATCTTAAACTAAATCTTGCAACTAAAACTACTTAACTTCAAAAGGAGGGGTTGGGGTTCCTTTTATAGGAGAGGGAGAGGGATCTAGAAGAGGGAGGACAAGGGGTGGCCGGCCATAGGGATGGAGGAGATTCATGCATTTCATTAAATGAGGGGAGAGAGGAGGGTACATGCAATGTATGAAATAAATGTAAAATGAAATGGAAAATATAAAATAAAGAGAGGGGGGGGGGGATGAATGGAAGTGTGTAGAAGGGAGAGAGAATGAATGTGAAGGAGAAGGAAAGGGGGGTTCGGCCATGTGGAGAATGGATGCATGATGGAATTAATTAAAGTGGAGGGATTCATGCATTGAGTTTAATTGAAGTGGCCGGCCATGTGCATGAATGAAATATATTAAATATGGAGAGAGAGGAAGGTGGCAAGATGCATGAGAGTGGCCGGCCACAATAAGGAAAATATTCATGGGTTGCTTTGTGGGTTCGGGTAGGGGCTGCTTGGACTTGAGGGCTGCATGCTTGGGCTTGTCTTGGGCTGCTCCATGAAGAGGGGGCTCGGGTGCATCATGTAGGGCTGCTCCAATGAAGGGCCGGGCTGCTTGCATGTTGTAGAGGGCCGGCTGCACATGTAATGGAGGAGGTCGGGCTGCTTGCATGTTTGAACCTACAAAACAAAACAAAATAAAATAAAATATTAGACACATATTATAACAACATATCATGATATAAATTTAAGTCAAACTAAACATAAAGCATAACATTAATCATAACATTTATTATTTAAACTTGACAAACATAACATAATATAATACATAATATTAAAATAAAACACAAGTTAAATATAAAACATAAAATTAAACAAAGGACATTAAATTAAACATAACAAATAAACTATAATAAATAAAACTAAACATAAACTATAAAATAACAACAAAACATAACATAAAACTTAATATTAAAAAGAATATCATAACAAGCATACAAACACATAATTATAACAAAACTTAGGACTTTTGACTACTCAATTACCCCCAAAAAAGGATGACTAAAACTAGTCATCAAACTCCCCCATGCTTAGGCTTTTGCTATTCCAGAGCAAAAGGAAAAGAAATATTTATAAGGCATTATAAAATTTTTAATTGAACTTAAAATTATTAACATCAAAATCTAGCCAAAAATAAAAGTTTAGGGATTTATGAATCAAGTCCTAAATTATGAAATTAAAGTGAAAAGAGAGAAGAATTTAGCCAAAAATTCGCTAATAAATTAACTAGCATTCAAAATGGAGTAAAGTGCAAACAAAGTTAGATTGGAATTATAAAAAACCTTAACTTAAAAGAAACTTAAGGAAGAAGACAACCTACTACTTATGCTCTCCACATATTTTAATTTAAAAACTAAGACAATGATATTTGCTAAGGGGTTTGGGGAGGAAATTAAACATGAAGAGGTCTTTGATTGGAGGTGATCATCATTTTTTTTCACACCCCACACAATATTTTTTTACTTTTTGAATAATATATATGTAATACCAGAAAATGATAGACTAACATCCTATCACTTCCCCCGACATATATGAACTTTTAATTCCTCTCTTCATTTTTGGGTTGCATATGTGTACCAGAGAATAAGGAACTAACATCTCCTTATTCTCATGACATATGATCTAACAAATAAAAAGAAAAATGAAGGGGTTAAACAAAATTTTTAGAAAATAAACTAAAACACTAGAGAGTAACTACTAGTAGATTGAGATTTCCTAAGAATCTAAAAGCATGAAGTAAGAATAATTAGAATCCAAAATTGTTTAGCAAAATTACTACAAAATTGAAACTATTTAAAATAAAAGAGAAAAAGTGCTAAATAAATTACTCTAAGCAAATTAAACCATAAGATGATTCTCAAAACAAAATCACTAAAAGTTAAATTTAACTAAATATGATGAAATAAAGATTAGCAAATAAAAAAATGCTTATAAATTAACTCAAACTAAATTTATGAAAATAACAAAAATCTAAGCATGAGGTTTATTATATTTTTTTATTCTTTTGATATTTTTTTGATTTTTTTTGGGTTTTGAAATATTATCTTTTTTGGAATTTTTTTTGATTTTTTTAAATTTTTTTTTGGGTTTTGATAAGGCTAAATAGAAGTAGTACTAAAAAAAACTTAATAAAACTATACTAAACATTTTTTTTTGAAAAGAAAGAAATAAGAAAATAACAAAACGCTCCCCCATGCTTAAACCTTTCATTGCCCTCAATGAAAAATAAAAATAAGAAAGAAAAAGGAAGAAGAAAGGGGAGGGGTGATACAATAAAGTAAAAAAAAGAAAACGACTTCCCCGGAGTTATAAGGCCGAATACAGATGTCGCTCCCCCATGCTTGAGCTGGACACCGGCTCGGGCCTAAGGAAGAGATGAATTGATGGAGCCAAACGAACTGCCGGGGGTTTTATTCCTGCAAAATAAAACAAAAAAGAAAAAGAAAGAAACAAAAAGGATAAGCAAGGGGTGCCTCCCAAGAGCGCTCTCTGTTTAACGTCGGCCGAGCCCGACGTTATTTGTTAGCTAAAGGGAAAATAAAAACTAAAGTGAAGAGGTAACTCCCTAAGTATGCGCTTAGGAGAATAAACTAGAAAAAAGAAAAATTGAAGAATCGCACCGACATGCGGTGGGATCTTCAAGGGAATGATGCCCAAAAATGAACGGACGGAGTTATAGAAGAACTCCTCCGTATGTAAGAGGGGAAAGAATGGGTCGTCAAAAGAGGAAGAATAAAAAGAAGAAGAAATAGAAAGAGGAATAAAAAGAGTAGAAGAAGAAATTTCATCATCGGAAATTTCACAAGAAGAAGAAGAGTCTTGTGAAATTTCGGGAGAGGAAGGGGAAGAAAGAACTAAAGAAGAGTTATCTAAAATAAAAGAAGAAGAAAAAGAAGATTCGCTAAAAAGAGAAAAATTAGGAATAGTTGAATTTGAAAGCGTAATGGAATCACCAACATCTTCAGATGGAGAAATAAGAGACGTCTCGTCATCCTCAACGGGTAAGAAGCACACCGGAATATCCATAGAGGCGTCTTCCAAAGGAGGAAGGAAACAATCCGGGATATCCGAATAGTTAACCTCCTCGAGAGGAAAAAGACAAGTCGGGATATCCGGTGACTCATTACATGAAGAAACAGGAGGCGATGAAGAAGAAGACGAAGAAAAAGATGCGGCCTCACGAGAAAGACAATCCATAATGGTCTTGAAATGCGAACTAATATTATCAATAGAAGTTTGCACTTCAAGATACCCATTATCGATATAATTAAAATAAAAATTTAAAGGCGCGGCGCTTTGCGGGGTAAAATCATGCGAAAAATAAGACGGGTTCCCCATCTCCCAAGTTGGATAAAAATTGGAGTAAGGGTCAAATTGGCCATTTTGACCTTCCCCAGAAAAATTAAAATCAAAAGAGGGAGGGGTTCCCGAAAGGCATTCAGAATAAAAGTGGTCGGGCGACCCGCAAAAAGCGCAAAAATAAGATGATTCCATATTAAAAAAAACTGTCACAAAGAAGAAAAAGAAAAATTAAATTTTTTTTTGATTTGTTTTTTTTTAGATATTTTTATATATATATATTTTTTAAAATAGGTTTTTTTAATGGATTTGCTCTCGAACTTCCCGAGGACTACTCGGTGAAGGGTTCGCCCGGTACTAGGTAAAATGGTGGCACTTAAAGCCCCTTACCCTTTTCGAGAGATTTTAGGTTGGGTAGAAATAAGATGAGGTGGGTGGATAATAACAATAATAATAATAATAATAATAATAATAATAATACTAATTTTGTTTTTTTTTTAGATTTTAGTAGAAGTAATAAACTCGAAGCTTTCTTAATATTGCCAAAAAAATTCCCCGGCAACGGCGCCAAAAACTTGATAGAGAAAATCGTATTCTCCAATCTATACTCGATTAAGGCAAGTGTACCTATCGAAATATAGCATAGGATATGAAAAATATCAAGGTTGTATAAAAACTCGGGGCAGACAAGTAATATTACTCACAACGACTCTATTATCCTACCGAACGATTAATGATGTTTGAAAATTAAAAATAAACTAAACTTAAAGAGAAATAAACTATTACGAGAAAAGAGTGCGCGATCGACAATTCACTTTGAAATAAAATAACGAAATAATTTAGTTTAACAATTGTAAATCTATTAGGACCGTGACGGATCCGATATTAGGAAGTAATCTCGCTAGAGCATTAAATCCCCTAACTTGTAGACGTTTCGACCGAAATCTCTTTCAAGTCAAAAAGGCCTAAAGTCGCATTATCGAGGTGACCCGCACTATTGGATTTGACTCCAATCCGGAGGATTTACGTCATCCTATCTCTAGGGGTGCGTTCAACTCCTTCCTTCCTTGAGTGATCTTTCATATTCATGAGCCTCTCGGCTACTCGAATATGAGATCGGAATCTACTACCGTATACTAGAAATACGGAGTCGATACGAAATAGATCAAGGAAGAATCAAAATAGAAAAATACAAAATGCAAACATAAAATGAAAGATATTATTCTATTTCAAAGATCCTCGTGATCGGACACAAAATAAAGTTAGCTACGCATGATTGAAAGAGAAATAACAACAATAAGAAAAAGAAATTTCATTTGCATTAATAGAAAAAGGGGTACAAAATAAGAACAAGACAAGATAATATTGCACTAAAAAAAGACTAATACAACAATGAAGGAAGAAGGAAAGAACTAGAACTCTACTCTCTACTTGCCAAAATCATCTTAAACTAAATCTTGCAACTAAAACTACTTAACTTCAAAAGGAGGGGTTGGGGTTCCTTTTATAGGAGAGGGAGAAGGATCTAGAAGAGGGAGGACAAGGGGTGGCCGGCCATAGGGATGGAGGAGATTCATGCATTTCATTAAATGAGGGGAGAGAGGAGGGTACATGCAATGTATGAAATAAATGTAAAATGAAATGGAAAATATAAAATAAAGAGAGGGGGGGGGGGATGAATGGAAGTGTGTAGAAGGGAGAGAGAATGAATGTGGAGGAGAAGGAAAGGGGGGTTCGGCCATGTGGAGAATGGATGCATGATGGAATTAATTAAAGTGGAGGGATTCATGCATTGAGTTTAATTGAAGTGGCCGGCCATGTGCATGAATGAAATATATTAAATATGGAGAGAGAGGAAGGTGGCAAGATGCATGAGAGTGGCCGGCCACAACAAGGAAAATATTCATGGGTTGCTTTGTGGGTTCGGGTAGGGGCTGCTTGGACTTGAGGGCTGCATGCTTGGGCTTGTCTTGGGCTGCTCCATGAAGAGGGGGCTCGGGTGCATCATGTAGGGCTGCTCCAATGAAGGGTCGGGCTGCTTGCATGTTGTAGAGGGCCGGCTGCACATGTAATGGAGGAGGTCAGGCTGCTTGCATGTTTGAACCTACAAAACAAAACAAAATAAAATAAAATATTAGACACATATTATAACAACATATCATGATATAAATTTAAGTCAAACTAAACATAAAGCATAACATTAATCATAACATTAATTATTTAAACTTGACAAACATAACATAATATAATACATAATATTAAAATAAAACACAAGTTAAATATAAAACATAAAATTAAACAAAGGACATTAAATTAAACATAACAAATAAACTATAATAAATAAAACTAAACATAAACTATAAAATAACAACAAAACATAACATAAAACTTAATATTAAAAAGAATATCATAACAAGCATACAAACACATAATTATAACAAAACTTAGGACTTTTGACTACTCAATTACCCCAAAAAAGGATGACTAAAACTAGTCATCAGTTACCCTCAAAGATCATTTCAGATACATGAAGTTGTAGTTGATTCGAATGAAAACACTCGCAACACTTTCCTCTCTGCGAATCTTTCCTTTGGATTGCGAATCCAAGCTCAAACACTACTCCAATGGACAAGAACAACCCTCTTCTTCTTCCTCTCCTTTTCTTTCTCTTATTTTCTCAAGTTGGAGAGAGAGAGAGAGAGTGTGTGAGAAAGTGAGAATGAGAAGAGAGATAATACTCTTAAGCTATAGCTTGCTTAGGATAAATATCAGCCACAAGATCCCCCTTTCAAAAGGAACCAATTGCTCTGATTTCCTTGAAGAAATTTCATTAAACGCTATTGTTGGGCAATGTCGCCTATTGTCGGGCAATATCTCCAGCGGTAGCTGCTTGCCAAATTCAGCAGCGCTCAACAACAGTCTCACAACTAACTTATATATAACTATCAACCATTTGGCACACTATTGTCGGGCGATATCACTATTGCCAGCGATATCTCCAAAATCCATAACAGTTGTTTTTCTATGGTGGGAATACTGGAGTGTTACAAATCTCCTCTCCTTTAAGAAATTTCGTCCCAAAATTTTACAGTAAAGAAAAACAAAATAAAAAAACATATACATAAAATGTACCTCAACGGAACAGCTCAGGAAACTCCTCAATAATGGTTTGCTCACGCTCTCATGAAAGTTCATCGCGACCGCAATTATCCCAACAAACCTTAACCATTCTAATCGCATGGTTCCGTAACTACTTGACCTTCATGTTTTCGATACAAATGTGCTTGACTTTTGTCTTTAACCCAATATCGACCAGCACCTAATCTACAGTAACTACTTGTGTAAGCTCTTGCACAGCCTACCTCAGCACCGATATATGAAACATATCGCGCAGACCGCTCAATTATGTCGAAAGAGCTAGCCTATAGACAGCTTCACCAACACATTCCACAATCTCAAACGGTGTAAGGTATCTCAGATTTAGCTTTTTGAAGTGTTAATCCTCGATACACCCTTGAAAGGCTTTATTTTTAGATATAGCCAATCGTCAATAGCAAACTTGACATCCTTGTATTAAGAGTTTTAGTATTTCACCTGCCTATCCTGAGCAACCAATAATCACTCTAGTATCATTTGTATCGTCGAATCTACATCATCAACGTCTTTCCTATTGAAAAACTTCGTTTCTCCTTTTTCTGCCCAAGCCAAGGGAGTACGACACTTCCTACTGTAAAGGTCCTTGAAGGACGTCATTTGAATACTTGCTTGGTAACTATTATTGTAGGTGAACTCACTCATATCTTTATGGTCCTCCCACCTTTTGCCGAAATCCGAGGCCCATATAAGAAGCATATCCTCCATGTTCAATTAGTCGTATCGGCTGACTATCCATTTGAGGATGAAAGGATGTTTAAAATTCCAGCTTAGTGTCCAATAATTGGTGGGTTATTCTATCATCATTCGATATAAAGCACCCATCTCAGTCACTTACGATGCTACCGGGCACACCGTGCAATCGTACTATATTATCAACATAGAGCATAGCTTACTTTTCCACCGAGTCATCCCTCCGATTTGGAAAAAAGTGTGATTCATTTGTCAATAGATCTACGATCACCCAAATGACATCGTTCCCGTCTTGCGATCTCGATAAACCATGAAAGAAATCCATCGAAATATAATAAAACTTCCACTCCGAAATCGGTAAAGACTTCAGAAATCCTCTAGGCTTCTTGTAAGACCCCCCTTTTTTTAAACACCGAGGTATTAGGCCTAGTACCGCCGCTTTGCGGTGACACCTTCACGCCCGGAAAGGTCATCACTACAAAACGTCGATCCTGCCGGCCGATTCGATCACAAAACAGTAGCAATATAATAAAAGGCAAGTCCACAGAAATCACATATATAGTAAATAATCTCCACGAAGGGAGAGTCCACAGATATAATAATAAAGTACTAAAAGCCGGGCTCGTGACCAGTACATAAATATCTTCACTACAATCACTCAGCGCGGAAGCAAAAGCTAAACATCTACTAACGATCGGGACTCACAGTCCCAGCTGTCTGAACTCCGGTGCTAGACTGTCCCATCTCCAAGCGTGCCGATCTCCAGGGCTGCTCCTCCATACTGGGCTCCACAAACCCCTAAAATGATGTGGTTCAAAAATCGTTAGTCTAAAAGACTAAGTCCTATCATCCCCCCCTCTTCCCCCATGGCTCCTAGGTATCGAGTGGGGAGGAGGAAAGGATAGAAAATGAAGGTGGAGAATGACAAAGTACAGGTGACGGTAGAACTAATCTAGCAAGTGTAAGAGTACATGTGATAGTAATGGAAGTATGAAAGACTGAAAATATAATATGTAACCTTAACTTATATGAAACACATAAGCTAAGGGATCTTCTACAAGGCTCCTATCGTATAAAAAGTCACATACCAATTTATATGTCAGGGTGTCAGTTTTCTAGAAAGAATGTATATATCTACAGAATATGAACCTTAACTTATAAGCATGCTCACGCGAGCTTATAAACCTAGGGGTTGTTTTGTAGGGACTATTGCATAAAACAACTCATACCGCTTTATATAATAGGTGTCAGGGGTTATATACAATGTTGATGCTATGACATGAGAATATGCTATGATGTGATCATGCAAATGCAACTCACCCACTCGACTCTGTGTATACAGACCTTTAGTTCCCCCTTTATGGAGCAGAACCTCCCAGGATACCTCCGTAGTGGCAAATGGAGGTGGTGGGTTGGGCCTCGCCCACCTCTAAACCAGTAATTGCACTACCAGTCAGACCTATCGTACGCCTCGACACTGGTGCACTTAGCGGAGCTCCTGCATACACTTGCCGGCTGGCGCACCGGACTTTATATGGCGAAGTGCTAAACCACACTTACCGAGTCAGTGTAATGGCGTCAGTGCATCGACCCTCCAATACCAAAGACCCACCACCTTTACTTTATGCACATGCTACCTTATGTATCACCTACCGAGCCAAAGCTCCTCGGACTATCCCGTCCGTCACAACCAACAACCGAGCCAAAGCTCGCCGGGCCAACCTGCCCATCACCAAACCACCGAGCCAACTGCCCTTGTGACCCAACCTAACATCCCGAGACATCTAGGTGAGTGAATGTGAACCCCTAGTTATGCTAGTTATTCTTGCAGTTTAGTTTGCCTACAGTTTAGGTTAGCCCAGGACTGCCCCCGACATACCCCGTGAAGGGCTCTTAAAGGGCACTAGGAACTACGATGGGCTGAAGCCCAAAGCTCCCTTTCGCAAGTCAGTTATTATTATTGGTTACTACCTAATTCCCGATCCCTTTAGTATTACACTAGTTCTAACACTAATGATTTTTGACTCTGTCTCCCTCTTCACATGATAGATGATCTTTCGTCGATCCCGAGTACCACCTATTCTTAGACCACTCTACAATCCTACTCTTCCCATCTTCCAATGGTATACTCCAATCCACTTTCCAAAATCAGTAAACACAATCCCATCTCACTACGACCATGCCCCATGTTATCACGATTTCTGCAGTTTTACTACGCGTAGACCATCCTAAGCTATATGATGTATACAATGGGAGGTACTCTAAATTATCATCCAGTATCCCTATAATAATTATTGGGGGTCTACCATGACATGTTTAACCTAAATCCAGAATGTCATAGTTTTCCTACTTTACTTGATAATTTATTTAATTTCCTAAGAAATCAAAATACCTTTGTTTGAACATGAAGTACCTTTTTCATGCATGCAAAATGCTCAACAAATTTATGTTAAATACAAGGTGACTTTAATAATAAATTCAAAGTATTCAAATTTTTCAGTAAGGTTTGCATCTTGATCCATAATTTTAAACATAATCACATAATTAACAGCTAATGAAGTTAATATTGTAAATAAGCTTCTTAAAATTATAATAAAATTCAAGCATGGCTAATATGCCCTAACAACACTTCTGACAAAATTTCCAAACTTCTCAGTGAATAATGAGCTCACATTTTAATTTAAAATAATAATCCTCATTCTTACATTATTGAAACAACTACTTTAAATATTCTCCTAAAAATTATGGTAAATTTCCTCAAGTGTATATTGAGATAAGTACACATTTAACTAAGTTCCACAATTTTCAAATCATTATTGAGCTCTGAATCAAATTTTGAATATCATTGTATTCTTAATAGCTTGTGAAGAAAGTACTGAAAATACACATCTAAATTTTTTAATAACATTTAAGTATGAGTATATTGACCTAAAACACCCTCTGCCCAATTTGGTATAACTTCCTATTAAACAGTGTGATCATAATAATTAAAAGATTATGAAGGGCAATTCCATGTACTATAAAGGAGGTGCTAAATATATTGTTCCAAAATTACCAATAAAATCACCAGAGGCTCGAATTAACCCTATAACTTGCAATTTGTTCAAGTCTTCAGCTAGAGAGTGTACCTGCAAAGGTTCTATGGTAGAAGCATTCTTCTCCTCTAAAGACATGTTAGCTTCATCAAAAATAATATGAACAGATTCTTCAATTTTACAGGAAGATTTATTATAAACCCTATAGGCCTTGCTGATCATGGAGTATCCCAGAAACACTCCTTCATCAGCTTTAGCTTGGAATTTTGCTAGATATTTCTTATCATTATTATGAATAAAACAAGTGCAACCAAAAACTTTAAAATAGCCTATTTTAGGTTTCTTCCCTTTGAGCAATTCATAGGGAGTCTTGACCTTCAGTTTGTGTATCAGGCTTCTGTTCAACACATAGTTGGAGGTGTTCACTCCTCAGCCCAAAAAGATAGAGGTAGGTGAGCATCTGCCAATAATGTAGTTGCAGATTCAATGAGTGTTCTATTTTTCCTTTCAGCTACCCCATTTTGTTGAGGAGTTCTAGGAGCTGAGAAAGTGTGCCTGATCCCTTCACTTTGATTGAACTCTTGCATGAGAAGAGAATCAAACTCTGTCCCATGATCACTTCTGATCAGGGCAATGTGAGTGTTGAACTCAATCTGAATGCATTTGAGAAAATCTATCAAACACTTGAAGTTATCAGACTTCTTCCTCAGAAAGAATACCCAAGTGAATCTTGAGAAGTCATCTACAACCACTAAAGTATAGGATTTCCCTCCTAGGCTTTGTACAGATATGGGTCCAAAAAGATCCATGTGCAACAGGTACAAAATCCTAGGTGAATCACTCTTATTAATTGATTTAAAACTACTTTTAGTTTGCTTGCCTAATTGACAAGCCTTGCAAAGTCCTTCCTTCTTGTAGGGACCAGAAGGTAGTCCTCTAACAAGGTTGTCTTTGGATAGCCTAGCAATGGTTCTAAGTTTAATATGCCCTAGTCTCTTATGCCATAAAATATTAGATTTTGAAATGGAATTGAACAGGCAAATATCTACTACAGGTGAATGAAAATCCACTAAGTAAATCTTACCTCTTCTGTTACCTGTCAGCACAGTTGTGTTGTCCTCTGACTTGACCTTGCATATGACTTTGTTGAATGTCACTTGATATCCTTCATCACACAGTTGACTGATACTTATCAAGTTGTGCTTGAGTCCTTCAACATATGCCACCTTCTTGAAAGTGACTGAGCCAATTTGGACTGCACCATATCCTTTTGTAGTTCCAAAGCTTGAGTCTCCAAAAATTACTTTGGGTCCAAGCTTGGCTTTGAAGGAAGTGAAGTTGTCCTTGTCCCCTGTCATGTGCTTTGAGCACCCACTATCCAGATACCATTGATGGTTTGATGCTGGATAGGTCTTCACCTGCACAAGAAACAGCTTATTTGTTTTTGACCCAGTTAACCTTGGGCCTAGGTTGATATCCCTTGAATTCTGAAATAAAAGACATCCCAGGTTGATCCTTATAACCTTCAGGATGGTATCTCCTAGGAGGAACTATCCATTCAGTAAAGGGATTAAAGCCTTGGGATGTGGGACTTCTAGGATTGAATCTAGATGTGCCATTGAAGGAATGTTCACAGTCCTGATTTCTGTTCGACGATTGTCGAACTGAGGTCGACGATCTTGGGTCAGATCGTCGATCTCTGTTCGAAGATCGATTATACTGAAGTTCAGAGTTTGGATATCGTCGAGCTGAGGTCGACGATCTGTGGTTAGATCGTCGAGCTCTGTTCGACGATCGTCGAGCTCTGCTCGACGCCATCTTTTGAACTGAATTTTTCTCTGACAGATCTGCATTCTTCCTAGCTACCTCTATTACTCCCTTTCCTTTGTCAGAGACAAATTTGATTGGAGTTGATAATATTATAGGTTGGCTGGATGAGGCACCCAAGCCCAGTGTGCTATTAAATCTAGAGTTCACTGTGCTTGTGATGTCCATCAGTCTGATACTTCTCCCATTTAGGGATTCTTCAAACTTTTTGGCCTTTGATAGTTCACTTTTCAGTGAAGCTATCTCCTCCCTACAGCATTCTAACTCCTCAGAGAGTTTGAGGTTCTTTGAGTTTAGGACACTATGCTCAGATAATTGATTCCTGAGAGAGATTATCTCCTTCTCAGATTTTAGTAAATCTAGGCACAGTGTCTTAAATTCATTTTTGAAGTCCTTAGAATTAAAATCAAAAGAGTTGATTACCTGATCTTCATCTGGTTGAGTTTCTGAATTTGATTCTGATTCTTCATCAGAGTTTTGCTGTGAGGCATTGATAGCCATCATGCAAAATTCTTTTTCATCTGCATCATCCTCATCATCACTGGAACTGGATGATGCTTCAGATTCCTCTTCAGTCTCACTCCATGTCTCAGTAACAAAGCCCTTCCTTGTATGTTTGTTCTTGCTGGAGGAGGCTTTGTGTGAGCTGTTCTTCTTGTAATCCTTTTCTTTTCTTCTTTCTCTTCTTTCCTTCTTGTCCTTATTCTTGTTTTCTGGACAGTCAGGCACAATGTGGTCTGGTTTCCTGCAACCAAAGCATATAATTTCTTTATTGTTATTTGATTTATCATACCTTGGTTTATCATGACCCTTGTATGGTCTCTTTCTGAAGTCTTTTCTGGCCATCTTGTAGAATCTTTTGGTCAGTAGACTTATGAGCTAATCATTTCCTGTAACTTTATCTTCAGGATCCTCTTCTGCAGCTTTGAAGGCTATGGTCTTTTCTTTCCTTGTGGCTGGAGAAGTAGCCTTTTGTTCTTCTTCTCTATTTTTAATGAGCAGCTCATAGGATTTGAGCTTGCCCAGGAGAGCTTCAGTGGTAATCTCATTTAGACTTCTGGCATCTTTGATTGGCCAGATTCTTGAATCCCAAGTGCTGGGGAAGCACATCAGGATTTTGTCATTCAGCTCAGTCAGTGAGATTTCTTTGTCCAGGGTTTTTAACTCATTGACAATTAGACTTAGTCTATTGTACATGTCAGCCACTGATTCAGCTTCTCCCTTTTTGAAGTTCTCATATTGGCTTATCAGATGAGATCTTCTATCTTTACTTTCATCAGCAGACCCTGAGACAATTTCAGAGAGCTTGTCCCAAATTCCTTTGGCTGAGTTGCAGTCAGCTACTTTCTGAAATATCTCATCAGACATTGTCTGAGCTAAGATGTTCATGGCCTTTGCATCTGTAGTTTTCCATTTCTTTATGTCTGCATCTGTTCCTGAGGGAGGTGGAACAACATTTGTGCTTGAGCTTGCTGGTGGACTTGGACAAACTGTCAAGACAGAATTGAAAATATCTTCATCAATAGAATTCATGTATAATCTAATCCTTGCCTTCCAGAGTGCAAACTTGGAAAGGTTGCACACTGGTGGTCTGGTGCTTGCATAATCTTTGTTCTGTGCCATGTCTTTAAATAAATAGATAGATGTATAGAAAATAATCCTCTTAAGAGATTGATCTTATCAAGGATCTTTTGGTTCAGGTGTTAGCCTGTATGAGCAACCAACCTCCCTCTGATACCAATTGAAAGTGAGGGTAAGATCTATCTCAACTCTAGAGGGGGGGGGGGGTGAATAGAGTATTTTAAAATAATTTTTCACAGTTGAAATAAACAGCACATATAAAATTCAATTTATGATATAGTGTAGAGTGCTAGTAAGAAGTTAAAAACCAAGAAGTAAAGAGCACAACACACAGCAAACAAATCACACAAACAAACCAGAAGACACAAGGAAATATAGTGGTTCCCCAAAAACCTGGGTACATCCACTCTTCTACCACCCTTGGTAGGAATCCACTCAGGATGAGTTGATCAGGTGTCCTGACACCAATGAGCTTTTGATAAGGTGCTCAAAAACCAAAACTGGATTTTTTGATCAGGTGTCTTGCCACCACTGAGTTTTGACAAGGCTCTCAGAACCAGACAGAACTTTTGAAGGGAGTTCAAGAACCCTTTACAGCAGGAAAAAGAAAAAGGTAAAGAGGTGAGGTTGTCTTCTCTGTTCTCAAATCAAATGAGAGAAGACTAGTGGATATTTTGTTGTCAAGGCTCCCCCTGAGATGTTGAATGAATCAGGAATGGAAGCTTTGCTCTAGGGTGATAGGTCTTCAGATCTTTAGATCTCCAGCAAAGAATTGTTTCAGCAAAGAGGCTGAAAGATGAGGTGTTTGGAGTTCTTTGAGATGAGGCTTTGATCACTTTTCTATAAGCAAGAGGATGGTTATCTTTCACAGCTTAATTCTTCTTGTTCTTCTGTAATAGTGTGTGTCTCTTGATTCTATCGTGTATTGACTCTGGATTAATTCTCTTGGAGAGTAGTGTTGGAGAAGACGATCTTATTCTCTGAATATAATTCTTCCAAGATAGCCGTTATCAGATATTAAATGCCTTCCATAAAGGATTTGTCTTCTAGAGGAAAGTCCAATTAAACATTCCTGAATAATTCCTTGAAACTTGTTCTAGAATAAATGAAAACGGCTGGCAAATCTTCTTGAAATTAAATGCTGAGAAAAAAAAACATTCCAAAGACCGGCAACATTTGAATCCTTAAGAATGTCGATCTCTCAAAATAAACGTCGATCTGAGCTCCACGATCGTCGACCAGAGCTCAGAGAAGGAATAGATCATTCTGACAGAAAACGTCGATCTGAGCTCAAAGATCGTCGACCTGAGCTCAGAGATATTGAAGATAAGCAGTAGACAGAAAACTTCGATCTGAGATCGACTATCGAAGTTCTTGGTCTGGCAGAAATAGTCGATCTGATTAAGACAGAGATCGTTGACCTTGACTTCAACAGAAAACGTCGACCTGAAGCAAACAGAGATCGTCGACCTAAACTTTCCTAGAAATAGTCGACCTAAGCACAGCCCGAGATCGTCGACCAAAGCTCGACGATCGTCGGACTGAAGCTCGACGATAGTCGACCGAAGCCAGCAACAAGCAGAAGGCTGAGGACATAAGTAGTCGACCTAAGCTCGACGATCGTCGACCTGAGCTCGACGATAGTCGACCGTCGTTCGACTATTTTTATCTCTTTACTTAGCTTGAAATCCTGAGCTTGAATGGTCCTTGGGGGCAGCTTCAAACCTAAGTTCTAAGCCCTAGACTCATTCTAATGTTGACCTTTACACTATACAACTAGGTCAACCTGGTTTCCTAAGAGAAACATAGTGATCCTTGCCCAAATTAGTAATAGGGTGTTCCAACAATGGCTTTTCATTAAGTTTTGGTGGCCTATCTTGCATATATAAGGGTTGTGCCCTAAACTAGGGTTAGGGTTTTAAGGGGTTTATCCATCTCCAAATCCTCTAAGATTTATACCAGAGGACCTTAGCTACCCTATCATCCTCTCTACCAAATTTCAAGTCCATACATGGTATTTGACCCCATGACCTTCTCAAACCCCCAAAGTCCAAACATAGGGTTTGAACTTGGGTCTTAGGGCAATTCAACCCCAAACCACCCCATAACTCATATGAGGGTGTTAAATGACATGTCAAACCAGTGGCCCTAATTTCAGCCTCTGTTGAGGTGGTTTGACCACCCAAACATCAAAGTGCACTTTTGACATAAATATCCCTTATTAGGGCAAAGCTAGGGTTTGCCCAATTCCCACCCAAATCAACTCAAAAAGAGGTGAATATTTATACAGATCGTCATGATGACCCCAAGGACCACTCACCAAAATTTGGGAGGGTTGGGAGGTCATTAGGTCCCCTAATTTATTTACCCTAGGATATTTAAATAATTTAAAAAACTATAGAAGAATTGTCCCCAAAATTCTCATTTTGGGCAGGACCTAGGTATTGATTAGGGTGACTCCCTTTCCATATTTTAGGTCATTTGGACAAGGGATGAAGTGGGGCACTCATTTTAGTTTCTGTCTAACCCTATGTATAGACCCCACAAAATGGGTGCCCTGGTCAAACCAGAGGTCCAATTTGACTCAAATTAATTTTAAATTAAAGTAGACATATTGGGCTACAATTTATATGTTTACAACTTTCTCTGATTGGGCCTCTAAGTATTTTTAAATTAATTTACAAAATGACTGAATATGTGTGACAGAATATCAAATATAATAAATAATAACCTATAGTTTAAACAGTGGCGGCACTAATCTTGGCGCACATTTGGACGGCATCCCGTCATCGTCCCCACGCGCCAACGGCCAGGATTAATTCCTCCTGGGCCAACTTCACGCCTCCGCCGCCAGCCACACGGCCACCTCCCTGTCCGGCCACCGCCACCACCACCGCCGTCGAGGTGGTGGCTATTGCCAGGCGGCGACACAGCAGTCGGAGGGCCATTTTTCGGCGATCCAGACAATCCATTTTTCAAGGAAAAACCATGAAAGCAAAGCTTCAATTCGGGCTCAATTGAGCCCGATTTTTATTATAAATGATCCTTATGATCTACCCTTAGGAAAAGAGGAAGGGGAGGACCTTGTTTGCGGCCTGGAGGCGGGTTGATCATCGGGATGCCATTTCCGATGGTGGCGCCGCTCGGTTTCAGCAACAGCATAGTGAACTGCTCCGTCTCTTTATGGCAAGGTGTGTAAACGACTCCTAGGAGTCCAGTGAAGGTTTTAAAAGAGTGGTCATGCACCAATGACCATTAATGGCCTTCAAAGAAGCTCTCATCCAAGTGGTGGTGGTGGGGGGGGGGGGGGGGTGAACCTGCCTTGTGGTGGCCGGGAAACAACTGGAAACTTCTCCTCTTCCCTAGAGGAGTTTAATCAAGCCAATAAGGGTGGCCCTTGGCCTCCCTAAGCCATGAATGGCTTTTATCTCCTTTTCTCTCTCCTCCATTAAGGAGAAATTGAAGCTTTCTCTCTCCTGCCCCCTCATGGATGATTTTTTTCATGGCCCTAGCCTAAATGCAGCCCACTAAGCTAATAGAAGGTGGTTAGCCCAAGTGGCTAGGGGCTTAAGCCTTAGCTAGCCCTTTTTGAGCTAAGTTTGACTTGACCTAGCTTAGGGTTGACTTGGTCAAATTGACCCTTTGTGTCATCATCAATGGGTCTTTGGTGACCTATTGGCCTCCCCTACGGTCTAGGTAGGGATGGGTAGTGTTGACTTGGCACTTGAAGGTCACTTGACCCTTATTAAGGGCACTTTGACCACTTTGGGGTTTGAGTTGACTTGGGTCAACTTAGCCAATAGGGTTGACCCTAATGGGTCCTTGGTGACCCATTGACCTCAATCTAGGTTTGACGCATTTAGGGTTAGGGTTGACTTAGGTCAACTCAAGCTCTATGGTTGACTCCAATGGGTATTTGGTGACCCATTGACCCCACTTTAGGTCAAGGAAGAACTTGGTATGGTTGATTGGGCTCATTAAGGGTACATTACCCTTAGTTAGGGCACCTTGCCTTATTTAAGCCTAGGATGATTCTAGCTCAAGTTGTCCATCCTGGATTGACTCAAATGGACCCTTAGTGTCCTTTTTAACAGATTTGTGGTGTCATGGTGGGGTCTTGGAGTTATGGTGAAGCCTCATGATCATCCTAAACTAGGGTTTAGGAATCTACTATTTGTAGACCATTCATCCCAATCATCTTTATTCCTAGCCACTTGGTCTTCTTGGGCCTCTAGGGTTTTGTCATGACCTAATCATGACAAAACCACTCCTAGGGGATCAAGCTGTCTGGGGGATGTTACAAATCCCAATACATAAACAAAAAATTTCATCCTCGAAATTCTAGTTAGGCCTACGGGGTTTCAAATATGAAAAATAAATTATAACATCCCAAAAGGTTGTGAGGTATACCCGACTAAACAGCTCCGGGTACCTTTATTGCATCAGATTCTACGGCTCCCAGGTGTGCTCCTCCTGACCGTGATTCCTCCATAGGACCTTGACCAATGGAACCTTCTTACGACGCAAGACTCGTATCACATTGTCATCAATCCAGTTCGGCTCTAGGTTAACTGACCGATCAGATGCTACCGGCCTATCCCTTGCTGTAATCTGCTGCTCCGGGCGTAGTAGAGCCCTCCTAAGAGAAGATACATGGAATACGTCGTGCAGACCTGCCAGCTCCGGTGGCAACTCAAGCCTGTATGCTAAGGGACCAATCCGCTCGAGGATCCTGTAAGGCCCCATATATCTCGGGCTGAGCTTCTTCTTCCGACCATGCACCCGTGAAACTCCATGCAATGGTTGGATCTTCAAAAATACCTTGTCCCCCACCTGAAACTCCACCTGACGATGCCGAGTATCGTAATACTTAGCTTATCTGCTCTGAGCCTCTAACATCCTGTCCCGCATCAGCCTCACCTAAGCCTCGGTGTCCTCAACAATCTCTGAGCCCAAAACCTTCGAATCCTCGCCCTGTATCCATGACAGCGGAGACCTACACCTTCGTCTGTATAGGGCCTCATAAGGAGCCATCCTTATGCTGGACTGGTAGCTGTTATTGTATGAGAACTCCACCAGTGGCAACAACTTCTCCCAAGGCTCTCCGCAATCCAGAATGCATAGTCTCAGAAAATCCTCAAAGGTCTGATTGGTGCGTTCTGTCTGCCCGTCGGTCTGGGGATGAAAAGCTGTACTGAAAGTCAGTCGGTTGCCCAAGTAAGTCTGCACTGATCGTCACTCCCTGGACATAAATCGTCCATCCCGATCTGATATGATCATCCTAGGTACGCCATGATAACGGACGAACTGCTCCACTAATTTTCGAACCAACACACCAACCGAGTCATCCTTCCTAATCGGGATAAATCTGGCTACCTTTATCAGCCGGTCAACGATTACCCAGATCAAATCGTTTCCCATTTGCGATCGGGGAAGACCATGTATGAAGTCCATCGCAATATCCTCAAACTTCCACTCGGGCACTGGGAGTGGTTGCAATAAACCTGTGGGGTTTCTGCACTCCGCCTTCACCAGCTGACATGTCTCATAGTGGGTCATGAAGTAGGTGATATCCTTCTTCATTCCTGGCCAATACATGGTCTTCTTCAGATCCGCAGTTATCTTCGTAACTCCCGGGTGTACCGAATATCGGCTGCAGTGGGCCTCTGTCATAATATCCTCCCGGACCTGGCCTCCCTTTGGTATATAAACCCATCCTCTGAAGCACACTAGGCCATCCCTCAGTATGTAATCTCCCGCAGTACCTGCCTCCAAGGCCCGAAATATCGTCTCAAGCTTGGCCTCCTGCCTTTGCCCTTCTCTGACTCGGTCTCGAATGCCATCTGTGGCGCTCATCGTGGCTAAATACTCCACATAAATCTTAGGGTCATCAGACGACACCAGCGTGATGTGCATATCTTCCAATCTCTGCACCAGCTCCATGGACATAATCTAGGGCTCCGCTCCGGAGGTGGCGGCTCTCCGACTTAGCGCATCGGCTACCACGTTCGCCTTCCCTGGTTGGTAATGCATCTCATACTGGTAATCCTCTAAAAATTCCACCCATCGCCTCTGCCTGATATTCAGCTCCTTCTGCGTGTCCACATACTTCAAATTTTTGTGATCGGAGTATATGTCGCAGTGGACGCCGTACAGGTAATGTCGCCAGACCTTCAGAGCAAACACGACCGCTCCAATCTCTAAGTCATGAACATAGTAGTTCTGCTCATGCTTATTCAGCTGGCGGGAAGCATAAGCAATCACGTGGCCCTACTGGATCAGCACTGCTCCCATGCCCTGGTAGGAAGCATCGGTGTAGACCTGGAATCCTTCTCTCCCCGAAGAAAGTGCAAGAATAGTAGCCGAGGTGAGTTGATCCTTCAGCTCCCAGAAAGCCATCTCACACTTCGGGGTCCAAATGAAGGGAACATCTTTCCTTGTCAGGGATGTGAGTGGGAGGGAAATTTGAGAGAATCCCTCCACGAACATCCGGTAATAACCGGCAAGTACCAAGAAAAATACGTATGTCTATGGTCGCCTTCAGCTGCGACCAATCCCGAACTGCCTGAATCTTGGCTGGGTCCACTGCCAACCTAGCTCCACTAATAATATGTCCTAGGAAGGCCACCTCCTTCAACCAGAACTGGCATTTGCTAAACTTCGCATAAAGGTGGTGCTCCTGTAGTCTCTCTAGAGTCAATGTCAGATGCCGTGTGTGCTCGTCCTCCGTCCTCGAGTAGATGAGGATGTCGTCAATAAACACTATGATGAACACATCAAGATAAGCCTCGAACACCCGATTCATGAGGCTCATAAACGCCGACGGTGCATTCGTGAGACAAAAGGGCATCACGGTAAACTCGAACAACCCATATCTGCTACTGAAGGCAGTCTTTGGAATGTCCTCCTCATGAATATGCAACTGATAGTTGTAAGACCCCCCTCCCGAAACACAAAACACGGCACGAGAGGGGTCTTATGCCCAGAACAGCCGCCTTGCGGTAGCACCAGCACTCGGGCTAGCCTGTACCACAAGACGCCTATTCTGCCGGCTACAACCAATATCAACATATAAATGCCAACCCAACTATAATAATATGAAAGTCAAATCCACACCAAGCATATGTCCATAATATCATAAATAAAGAAGCTATA
This sequence comes from Platanthera zijinensis, assembly GCA_039513925.1. Lineage (NCBI taxonomy): Eukaryota > Viridiplantae > Streptophyta > Magnoliopsida > Asparagales > Orchidaceae > Platanthera > Platanthera zijinensis. Next base: position 101,515,143 of record CM077083.1, read on the forward strand.
GCAAGCTTCTAATATCAGAGTACGAGAACAGAATTGCCCCGAAGGGCTACAACAAAATCTCTCTCTCTCACTCACATCTGTAACCGACGGTAGTGACGGTACCGTCCCTTCAGTCCCTGTCACCCTGGCCTGGCTGTCCGTCTGCATAGCCTGCTGCTCCACCTGCGGGGTTTCCTCCTAAAAAGGAAGACGTAGCAACCGTTAGTCAAAAAGACTAAGTGGTTTCACATCCGCTCCCCCGACGACTCCTCGGCACCGAGCGGAGAAAGGAACAGGTACAATATAAAAATAACAGTAGTACAACAGGTGAAGTGAGTATACATATTATAAGCAACAACATCAGTAGTGTATAATAAACAGGCTTTTATTTACAAATCTACCATCTACAACAGCAAGAGAGTATATAACTAGAACAGTAAGTAACTCAACTTATATGGATGCCCATACAAGCATATAAGTTGAGGGTCGTTCAGCAGAAAGTAACTCATCGTATAGGAGTGCTCATACAAACTTATACGATGAGGGTCTTGTGTATGTAATGAAGTGCAATGCTATGTATGCAATGCAATGACACACCCATGATCAAACACATGCAATCGCTATGTCGACACAGACTTATAGTTCCCATTATTCGAGCAGGTAGCTAACCTCTCAGGCATCAACCGTCGTGGCCAAACGTTGACAGTAGAGTGGGCATCTCCACTACTAGGCTGGTCTCCACACTACCTGTCCTAGGCCTCCGTACGCCTCAATGCTAGGAACACAACAGCGGAGCTCACATGCGTACTACGGCTCAGCAGGTTCTCTCGGGTAAATATGCACCAAGATCCTAGCCCCTGACTGGCCTATGCTATGACACGGAAGGAGCCTCGGAAATGAGCACGAGGACCAAGCCCAACCGTTCACTTGGCACGGAAGGAGCCTCGAGACGTGAACAACGAGGACCAAGCCCAACCGCCCAAGGTCTAATTATCAACTCCCATCGGTGTGACGATTGGCGAGCCCGTAGACCTGCCACACTATCCTTAACCCGGGATTATGACACCGCGTGTCGACTCACACCACATGCAATTCCACAATTCCGTGGCATGGAAGGAGCCTCGGGGAAAGCACGAGGACCAAGCCCAACCATCCATCAAATACGGAAGGAGCCTAGGGACGTGAACACCGAGGATCAAGCCCAACCGTTCACGTGGCACAGAAGGAGCCCCGGGACGTGAACACCGAGGACCAATCCCAACCGTCCAATTTTATCCAACTCAACCTCATTCCCATTAGTCACGGTCAACACCGCACTTGTTAACTTACACAATGCTACCCGTGGGGAGACGACACTCTAAGCATTGGGCTATCCATTCCCTTCCATCAATCCATTATACATCCTGACCATAGTTTTAATCATTTACAAATCCTTCCAAATGTATTCAACATACTATAGGTAATGCGCATAATGGTGATCTACCAAATATAACAAAGCCTTTCATTCACTTAGGCTTGATTCACATCTCGTCTTAGGAATTCAAGTCCTCAAACATCAATCTTCACATTACCTCGGTGATTAACACAAAAGAATTCACCCAACCTTGAGATGAATTGCAACATCTATTCCATCGAATCCAAGTTCATATTATAATCACCTAGAATTGTATGTAATCTGGTCAGCAACTTTGACGGAGGATTCCCGTGGATACAGCTATTGCCTGAAAACGTGCCACCACTCGTTGGAAAGGTAATTTTAAGGGCTACAACTTTTGTGTTTAGTCAAAAGCCCAGATCTGGTCACATCATAACAGAAATGCAACTCGAAGTCTGCTGCGTACAGGATACAGAATTCCTGGGCATTAACTCCCAACCGCAGCGGATTCAAACGGGCTTTCCCGTGGCTACAGGAATCGCATGGAAACGTGTAACCACTCGTTGGAAAGGTAATTTCAAGTGCTACAACTTTTGTGTTTAGTCGAAAGCCCAGATCCGCCTCATTCTTGCTTAAAAATAGCCAAGAAGTCACTGCGTGCAGAATACAGATTCTGCACGCATCTTGAAGCGAAGTGAACGACATCCGTTCATCTTCCTCCTCAAGCGATTTTCCCCAAATCGCAGCCAGAAGTTCCTCCACCCTTAATCTCCCTCTTGAGGCCATTTCCTCTTCACGAGACCACCCCAATCATCACTTTGAAGCGAGGAGAGGTTGAAGATGACTAAGCTTTAGAATACAAGTCCTAGCATGGCCTTCCTAGAAAGCTTCATCTCACACATCAAGACTCTTTTGAGTCGATGTCTCGCCTAAGAATAGCTATAGATCTAGCACCAAGGGAGAGGGGATGAAACTCACTTCATTTCCGGCGTTTCCTCCGTTGCCGGCTATGGATCGCGTTACCCTTCTCTGCGGCATCCTTGCCTTCGTTAGCAGTGTTCTTCCACAGAAATGGCGGAGCTTTTCCTCCAGAATCCGGCTCCGGCGATCTGCGATATTCTCCTCTACCCTTCGCTCCCGACGGTTTGCACGGTGACGGCTCGACAAGAAGGATCGGATGCGATGGTTAGGGTTTGGTTTACTCCCTTTTTATATTACATATTAGGCTAAGTCCCTTCCGCCACGTGTCACTCTCTAATTGGACCCCCCAAATTAGGTTTCATTTGAAGTGACCGGTCCAAAGATCACTCAGCATGAATCCCGAGGTCCAGTTCGGTTCGCCTGTACAAGCCGGTGAATCGTCCTGGGCGCAGAAAACACACAAGTCAAATTCGGCGGGAATCAGCCAGTGATTCCCGTCGATCGGCGAGTATTGGCGGGTCATTCTCGATGAATTCGTCGAGTATCAACAATGATACTCGACGATTTTCCCTTAGCCGTTTTATCGCACACCCTGTCATTGTGTGCGTGGAGTATCAGTCAGTGATACTCGACGATCGGTGGGTATCACCGGGTATTCTCGGCGATCGGTGAGAATTGTCAGGCATTCCCGACGATTTTCCCTTAGCCTACTGCAGTTCTGAGTCCGGCGAGTATCGACCACCGATACCTGTCGAATCGGCGAGAACCAACGTCCATTCTCGACGATCGACGAGCATCAACCTCCATTCTCGACGATCGACGAGCATCAACCTCCATTCTCGTTGATTTTTACTTAGCCGAGTTCCCTCATCTCGGCTATTGGTTGGGGTATCCTTGAACCCAACCCTACACTTATTCAATGCACCTGACACCTCGCGTCAGTGCACCCCGAGCCCGAGTTGAGTCTCTTGACTCAGAACACGTGCGAGGGGCCTAGCGCGAATTGGGACGTTACAAATCCTATAAACAAAATAAAAAGATTTCGTCCCCGAAATCAGGCTGAAGTCGTGGGGAGTAAAGCATATAGAAAACAAAATATGCTTTTAAATAAAATTACCGGAAGCAAACAACTCTGGGTAGCGTCTTTGCATCAAATCCATTGGCTCCCATGTGAATTCCTCCTTCCCATGATTAGACCATAGCACTTTTACCAAGGGGACACTTTTGCGGCGCAAGGTTCTTATCACATTATCAACGATCCGTACCGGCTCCAGTCGCACAGATCTATCAGACGCCACAGTACCATCAGTGGTTGGGATGTATTGTTCGGGCCGCAACAGCGCCTTCCGAAGCGACGATACATGGAACACATCGTGGAGATTCTCTAGCTCGGGCGATAGCTCCAGCCGGTAGGCCAAAGGGCCAACCCTTTCCAATATGACATAGGGCCCAACATACCGTGGACTGAGCTTCTTCACTCCTCGCACTCGTGACACTCCCTGCATCGGCCGGATTTTTAGAAACACCTTATCACCCACTTAAAATTCCACCATACGGTGCCTTGCATTGTAATACTTCGCCTGCCGACTTTGAGCCTCCAACATGCGATCCCTTATTAGCCTAACCACCGCATCAGTGTCATCTATGTACTCAATTCCCAAAGTCTTCGGGTCTTCATCTTGCACCCAAGACAAGGGGGTCCTACACCTCCTTCCATATAGGGCTTCATGGGGCGCCATGCCAATACTAGCTTGATGGCTATTGTTATAGGAGAATTCCACCAAGGGCAAGAGTCTTTCCCACGGCTCTCCCCTATCTATCACACACAACCTCAACAGATCTTCCAATGTTCGGATGGTCCGCTCAGACTGTCCGTCCGTCTGAGGATGAAATGCGGTACTGAAGGTAAGACGTGAGCCCAAATACGTCTGTACCGCCTTCCACTCCTTGGAGGTGAAACGACCATCACGGTACGAAACTATCGTCTTGGGTACGCCGTGATACCGTACAAATTGTTCCACAAACAGGCGTACCAAGACATCCACATGAGCCTCCTTCTTCATAGGAATGAACAGGGCAACCTTCGTCAGGCGATCAATGATCACCCACACTGAATCATTCCCTGAGCGGGAGCGAGGTAGCCCATGTACGAAGTCCATGGATATATCCTCGAACTTCCATTCGGTGATTGTCAACGACTGCAATAGGCCACCGGGGCTCCTACATTCCGCCTTCACTCTTTGGCAGGCTTCACAATGCGTGACAAAGTACCAGACATCTTTCTTCATCCCTGGCCAACACATCGTCTTTCGTAAGCCGGCGTACATCTTTGAAATTCCTGGGTGCACGGAATATTGAGAGCAATGTGCTTCTCTCATAATATCCTCCCGGATTCTGCCACCTTTGGGAATATAGAGTAGGCCGCGAAAGTAAACGAGGCTGTCCTTTAGTGTGTACTCGTTGGTTGTCACGTCTTCGATTAACTTTATTGCCGGGGCCAAAGCCGCATCCAATCCTTGCTCCACTCGGATCCGGTCCCGGATATCACAAACTATGCTCATGCTGGACAGGTACTCCGTATATTCCGATGAAGTCTTAAATATTAAGGTGATGTCCATCTCTTCGATCATCCATGCCAACTCCATGCTCATTAGTCGAGATTCTGGGCTCGAGCCGGGTACTTTCCTACTCAACGCATTGGCTACCGAGTTAGCTTTTCCGGGGTGGTAGTTCAAGGTGAACTCATAGTCGCATAAAAACTCTAACCACCGTCGTTGTCTTAAGTTCAATTCCTTCTGGGTATGGACGTACTTCAAATTTTTATGATCCGAGAAGATTTCGCAGTGGACGCCGTATAGATAATGCCTCCATACCTTCAAGGCGAACACCACCGCTCCTAGCTCCAAATCATGCACCGGATAATTGAATTCATGCTTCTTCAATTGTCTTGAAGCATAAGCAATTACGTGCTCGTGCTGCATCAACACCGCTCCCAACCCCTGATAAGACGCGTCCGTATAAACTTGAAATTCTTCCTTCCCAGACGGAAGGACAAGGATGGGGGTGGAGGTAAGTCTATCCTTCAATTCCTGGAATGCCGCTTCACACTGGGGTGTCCACTCAAATGGCACTCCTTTCTTTGTCAAGGAAGTAAGCGGGAGGGCAATCTTGGAAAATCCTTTTACGAACTTGCGATAGTATCCGGCAAGTCCAAGAAAACTCCTCACATCGGCCGCCGACTTCAAGGGCGACCACTCCTTCACGGCGCGCACCTTGGCTGGATCCACAGCTAGTCCTGCCCCACTGATTACATGGCCCAAGAAATCAACTTCCTTAAGCCATAATTCACACTTGCTAAACTTGGCGAACAGGGCGTGCTCTTTTAGCTTCTTCAGAACTAAGGCCAAATGTCCGGCATGTTCTTCCTCCGTCTTCGAGTAGACTAGGATGTCGTCAATGAACACAATGAATAAGACATCTAGATAGGCCTCAAACACATTATTCATCAAGCTCATGAAAGCCGATGGGGCATTGGTGAGTCCAAACGGCATCACTGTGAACTCATATAAGCCGTACCTTGAGCTGAAAGCCATTTTCTGTATATCATCCTCCTGTATTCTCAATTGGTAGTACCCCGAGCGCAAGTCTAGCTTGGAGAACCAATGCGCTCCCACCAGTTGGTCGAACAACTCATCGATCCGAGGTAACGGGTAGGTGTTCCGTACTATCAGTCGGTTGAGTTCCCGATAGTCTATACATAAACGCAGGGTTCCATCTTTCTTCTTGACGAATAGAACAGGGGCTCCCCAAGGCGACGAGCTGGGGCGAACAAACCCTGATTCTACCAACTCCTGCAATTACACTCTAAACTCCGCAAGTTCTTTTGGGGCCATCCGTTAAGGGGTCCTGGAGACAGGCTTAGCTCCTGGTACAAGCTTAATCTGAAAATCCACTTCTTTATGCGGGGGTAACCCTGGCAGTTTCTCGGGAAATACCTCAGGGAAATCTCGTGCTACCCGCACATCCTTCACATCTAACTTCATCTCTTTTAGTTCGAATCGTATCATATAGACTTCATCCCCTCTCATATGAGCTTTCAAGGTCTGGATTGAGGATAACAAGATTCGTGGTGCGAAATTTATACCTTGGATGACTACATCAGTATCCCCATGTCTCAAATAGATACGCTTCTCCGCACAGTCGATTCTCGCATGGTGCCAATCCAGCCACGCCATACCCAGGATGAGGTCGAACTCTGGTATTCTCAAAATTATGGCAGGGGTATCAAAGGTCTTTCCCCCAATGGTTATCTCTAACTCACACTTCGCGGTTGCCGTCATCTCAGACCCGTCTGGGAGGCAAACTCTTCGAGCAATACCAGTGAAATATTGCACTCCGTGTGTATCTTTGATGAAGTCTTCAGACACGAATGAATGTGAGGCACCGGTGTCAAATAACGTATAAGCCGGTTTCCCGCCAACCATCACGGTGCCTAAGTGTCATTAATAATACTCAAGCTAGACGTCTAGTATATATCAAGCAACTAGAGGATATTAATGGAAGCAAAATGACTAATTCAAATCATACATGCAATCATCTCTTGAGGGTTCCGCTCTTGAGTCATGTCCAGGGCATACATCTGATCTCGAGCGGGTCCGGGGTTTCTTCCTCGTGGTCCTCGCCCTCGACCACGTACATACCCTCTCCCCCGCGGGGCTGCTGGAGGGAGAGCAAAAGGCGCATCTCCAAACAGTTGCGGGCAGTAGCGTCAAATGTGGCCCGGTTGGTTGCATTCAAAGCACACCCGTTCTTGCCTTCCGCCGTGTTGCTGAAACTGTGGAGGTTGAGGTAACGCTGGCGGTTGTGGAACCGGGAGCTCCTCTCTAAAGTTCTGGGGAAAACGCCCGCCACCCTTCCGATATCCTCTTCCTCTTTTATTGTCAAACCTCCTTCTGTTGTTGGGGCTGGCTTCCAGCACGCCCTCTACTGGCCTCTTACCACTTCCCAAGTGGTCCGCTTCTAATATCTTCGCCATATCAATAATCTCCGCCAGACTAGAGTCCGCTATAAACAAAAGGGCTTGCCTTAGGGGGTCTCGCAAGCCTTTGTAGAATCTTTTGGCGTACCCTCTATCATCCAGCTCATAGGAGTCAGCGAATCTAGCCAGGTGCTGAAACTCCCGTTGGTACTCCATCACCGACATGGACCCTTGCTTAAGTTGCAAAAATCTCTCTTCCAGACCATCCCGAGCGGCCGAGGGGATGAAATGCTCTAAGAAGGCTTCGGAGAATTCACTCCAACTAATGTCCGTGTACACTCTTCCACGAAAAGTGGAGCCCATGAGGGACTTCCACCACCTTTTGGCGTGCAGCTCTAAGAGTGTCACCACAAGGGTCACCGCCATGTTGTTTGGACATCTTATTCCTGCCAACAACTCTTGTATAGTGTCGAGCCACTCTTCCGTACGCACTGCCGACTCTGTCCCAATATAAGCGGGAGGGGAGAGAGCTCGGAAAACGCTTAACCAACTAGATCCCGGACCCTGTTTTTGTACAGGTGTCTGCTGAGATTGGGACCTAAAGGCGTCCAGAATAGCTATGAGCGTCTGCCCCAGCTCTGATTGTTGGAATTGTGTAGGTATGGACGGGGCGGGGGTGCCCCTTACTGGCTCAACATGTGCTGGGATCTACACATAAGGTACAAACCTAGGGTTAGGTTGGCTTATCTAAGGTTAAAGATGGACAACTTAGTGTGAATTATATATGGGCACACCACTGCTTCTGCTAAGTCAGCTTGTCCCCAAACTGACCATACAAACGGGGGTGGCACCATTGTTAAGTGACTTTCGCCTTGGAGGATCGTAGCAAGCTGATACCATTTGTAAGACCCCCCTCCCGGAACACAAAACACGGCACGAGAGGGGTCTTATGCCCAAAACAGCCGCCTTGCGGTAGCACCAACACTTGGGCTAGCCTATACCACAAGACGCCTATTCTGCCGGCTACAACCAATATCTACATATAAATGCCAACTCAAACATAATAATATGAAAGTCAAATCCACACCAAGCATATGTCCATAATATCATAAATAAAGAAGCTACAACAAGCTTCTAATATCAGAGTACGAGAACAGAATTGCCCCGAAGGGCTACAACAAAATCTCTCTCTCACTCACATCTGTAACCGACGGTAGCGACAATACCATCCCTTCAGGCCCTGTCACCCTGGCCTGGCTGTCCGTCTGCATAGCCTGCTTCTCCACCTACGGGGTTTCCTCCTAAAAAGGAAGACGTAGCAACCGTTAGTCAAAAACACTAAGTGGTTTCACATCCGCACCCCCGGCGACTCCTCGGCACCGGGAGGAGAAAGGAACAAGTTCAATATATAAATAACAGTAGTACAACAGGTGAAGTGAGTATACATATTATAAGCAGCAACATCAGTAGTGTATAATAAACAGGCTCTTATTTACAAATCTACCATCTACAGCAGCAAGAGAGTATATAACTAGAACAGTAAGTAACTCAACTTATATGGATGCCCATACAAGCATATAAGTTGAGGGTCGTTCAGCAGAAAGTAACTCATCGTATAGGAGTGCCCATACAAACTTATACGATGAGGATCTTGTGTATGTAATGAAGTGTAATGCTATGTATGCAATGCAATGTCACACCCATGATCAAACACATGCAATCGCTATGTCGACACGGACTTATAGTTCCCATTATTCGAGCAGGTAGCTAACCTCTCAGGCATCAACTGTCGTTGCCAAACGGTGATAGTAGAGCGGGCATCTCCACTACTAGGCTGGTCTCCACACTACCTGGCCTAGGCCTCCGTACGCCTCAATGCTAGGAACACAACAGCGGAGCTCACATGCGTACTACGGCTCAGCGGGTTCTCTCGGGGAAATATGCACCAAGATCCTAGCCCCTAACTAGACTATGGTATGACACGGAAGGAGCCTCGGAAATGAGAATGAGGACCAAGCCCAACCGTTCACTTGGCACGGAAGGAGCCTCGGGACGTGAACACCGAGGACCAAGCCCAACTGCCCAAGGTCTAACTGTCAACTCCCATCGGTGTGACGATTGGCGAGCCCGTAGACCTGCCACACTATCCTTAACCCGGGATTACGACACCGCGTGTCGACTCACACCACATGCAATTCCACAATTTCGTGGCATGGAAGGAGCCTTGGAGAAAGCATGAGGACCAAGCCCAACCATCCATCAAATACGGAAGGAGCCTCGGGACGTGAACACCGAGGACCAAGCCCAACCGTTCACGTGGCACGGAAGGAGCCCCGGGACGTGAACACCGAGGACCAAGCCCAACCATTCACGTGGCACGGAAGGAGCCCCGGGACGTGAACACCGAGGACCAAGCCCAACCGTCCAATTTTATCCAACTCAACCTCATTCCCATTAGTGACGGTCAACACCGCACTTGTTAACTTCCACAATGCTACCCGTGGGGAGACGACACTCTAAGCATTGGGCTATCCATTTCCTTCCATCAATCCATTATACATCCTGACCATAGTTTTAATCATTTACAAATCCTTCCAAATGAATTCAACATACTATAGGTAATGCGCATAATGGTGATCTACCAAATATAACAAAGCCTTTCATTCACTTAGGCTTGATTCACATCTCGGCTTAGGAATTCAAGTCCTCAAACATCAATCTTCACATTACCTCGGTGATTAACACAAAAGAATTCACCCAACCTCGAGATGAATTACAACATCTATTCCATCGAATCCAAGTTCATATTATAATCACCTAGAATTGTATGTAATCTGGTTAGCAACTTTGACGGAGGATTCCCGTGGCTACAGGTATCGCCTGAAGACGTGCCACAACTCGTTGGAAAGGTAATTTTAAGGGCTACGACTTTTGTGTTTAGTCGAAAGCTCAGATCTTGTCACATCATACCAGAAATGCAACTCGAAGTCTGCTGCGTACATGATACAGAATTCCTGGGCATTAACTCCCAACCGCAGCGGATTCAAACGAACTTTCCCGTGGCTACAGGTATCACATGGAAACATGCAACCACTCATTGGAAAGGTAATTTCAAGGGCTACAACTTTTGTGTTTTGTCAAAAGCCAAAATCCGCCCCCTTCTTGCATAAACATAGCCAAGAAGGTCGCTGCGTGGAGAATACAGATTCTGCACGCATCTTGAAGCGAAGTGAACGGCATCCGTTCATCTTCCTCCTCAAGAGATTTTCCCCAAATCGCATCCAGAAGTTCCTCCACCCTTAATCTCCCTCTTGAGGCCATTTACTCTTCACGAGACCACCCCTATCATCACTTTGAAGCGAGGAGAGGTTGAAGATGATTAAGCTTTAGAACACAAGTCCTAGCATGACCTTCCTAGAAAGCTTCATCTCACACATCAAGACTCTTTTGAGTCGATGTCTCACCTAAGAATAGCTATAGATCTAGCACCAAGGGAGAGGGGAGGAAACTCACTTCATTTCCGACGTTTCCTCCGTTGCCGGCCATGGATCGCGTTACCCTTCTCCGCGGCATCCTTGCCTTCGTTAGCAGTGTTCTTCCACGGAAATGGCGGAGCTTTTCCTCTAGAATCCGGCTCCGGCGACCTGCGATATTCTCCTCTACCCTTTGCTCCCGACGGTTTGCACGGTGACGGCTCGGCAAGAAGGATCAGATGCGATGGTTAGGGTTTGGTTTACTCCCTTTTTATATTACATATTAGGCTAAGTCCCTTCCGCCACGTGTCACTCTCTAATTAGACCGCCCAAATTAGGTTTCATTTGAAGTGACCGTTCCAAAGATCACTCAGCACGAATCCCGAGGTCCAGTTTGGTTCGCGTGTACAAGCCGGTGAATCGGCCTGGGCGCAGAAAACGCACAAGTCAAATTCGGCGGGAATCGGCCAGTGATTCCCGTCGATCGACGAGTATTGGCAGGTCATTCTCGACAAATTCGTCGAGTATCAACAATGATACTTAAAGATTTTCCCTTAGCCGTTTTATCGGACACCCTGTCGCTGTGTGCGCTGAGTATCAGTCAGTGATACTCGACGATCGATGGGTATCACCGGGTATTCTCAGCGATCGGTGAGAATCGTCAGGCATTCTCGACGAATTTCCCTTAGCCTACTCCAGTTCTGAGTCCGGCGGGTATCGACCACCGATACCTGTCGAATCGGCGAGAACCAACCTCCATTCTCGACGATCGACGAGCATCAACCTCCATTCTCGACGATCGACGAGCATCAACTCCCATTCTCGTTGATTTTTACTTAGCCGAGTTCCCTCATCTCGGCTACTGGTTGGGGTATCTTTGAACCCAACCCTACACTTATTCAATGCACCTGACACCTCGCGTCAGTGCACCCCGAGCCCGAGTTTAGTCTCTTGACTCAGAACACGTGCGAGGGGCCTAGCGCGAATTGGGACGTTACAATAGTAGCCCAACCTCAAATCTAGTTTCAAGAAGAAATGTTCCCCTTCCAGCTGGTCAAACAACTCATCTATCCTTGGCAGTGGATAGGTATTCCGTACTTTCTGTCGGTTCAGTGCTCGGTAGTCGATGCATAATCAGAGTGTCCCGTCCTTCTTCTAGACGAACAGCACCGGGGCTCCCCATGGTGAATTGCTCGGCCGGACAAATCCGGATTCCACTTGTTCCTGTAGCTGGCTTCGAAACTCCGTCTACTCCTTCAGGGCCATCCTGTAAGGAGCTCTAGATGCTAGCTTAGCCCCCGACACCAGCTGTATCTAGAAATCCTGCTCCTGGTGCGGGGGTAGCCCTGGCAGTTTCTCTAGGAATACATCAGCAAAGTCCCGCACCACCGGGATATCAGAGGTGGAATCCTTATCCTCGGCCATTTCAATCAGCACCTCGTAGACTTCCTCTCCCCGCAGGTTAGCCTTGACGGCCTGCACGAAAGATAACAAGAGAGGGGAAATAGGTCTAATACCATCGATGACGACGTGGGAATCCCCATGCCTCACGGTGATCCTCTATGACAGGCAGTCGATCTGGGCATGGTTCAAATGCAACAATGTCATGCCCAGGATCAGATCATAGGCTGGCATCCTGAGGATCATTGCTGGTGCTTCGAATGCCTTCCAGCCGATCTCCGCCTCCATATAGTAGTGGGCAGAGGTGAATAGCTCTGATCCGTCGGGTAGATGTATCCTCATCATCAAGCTTGTGAATCGCTCCACGCCTTCCAACCCTTCCACAAAGGTCTCTGACACAAACGAGTGCGAAGCACCCGTATCGAACAGTGTATATGCGGACTTGCCGCTGATGAAAACTATGCCTGGGGTAGTTAAATATCTTAGAAATCTAATCGGTTTTCTTTCCTAGTCTGCCAATTCTATATTTATGAGTCTAATTACTTAGGAAAGAAATCTTAAATTTACTGGCATACCTGCGATCACTTGCTCCGGGTTCCGTGGTTGAGCCAGATCCAGTGCATACACTTGCTCCCTTTCCTGCCTGCGGTCTCCTCCCTGGTATCTACATCCACGACCACGTCCTCGGCCTCCAAATTACTGAGCAGGCGGGGTAACCCGTGGTGCTGGTAGGGGTGCTCCCTTCTTAGGGGCAGTTTCTCTGGATATGCCCTACCTGATGACAGTTGAAGCACTCTGGTGGGGGATATGCCATACCCCCGGGTCTCTACATCTCCTGTAACTTAAGAGGCCGAGGATCCATCACCACTGGTTCTCTCTACTCCTGTCTCACCTCTTGACGAGACTGGTCCTCTGCCCTTCTCCCATTTCTCCCATCAGCAAAGCGGCCCCATTGCTGATAATTTCTTGCTTCCCGGCCCTGATCCTCAGTTGGCTGCTTCCAGACTCGAGTAGTGTGCCAATCTGCCTCAATCCTCTTCGCCATCTCAATTATCCAAGGAATAGGCCCGTCAGATACGAACAACAGAGCCTCCCTCAGATCCTCTCGCAGGCCCTTATAGAACCTCTTGGTGTATCCTGCCTCATTCAACTGATAAGAATATGCAGACCGAGCCAGATGATTGAACTCCCGGTTGTACTCCACCACCGTCTTGTTTCCTTGCCTCAACTGTAAAAATCTTTCTTCCAACTCATCTCTAGCAGACTGCGGAACAAAATGCTCGAATAGTGTGGCTCTGAACTCCTCCCAAGCAATTTCTACAACCTCCCTATCAACAAACGTCATGTCCAGCGACGTATTCCACCATCTCATGGCATGGGACTCCAAGTAAGAGACCACCAAAGGCATCCTCTCCTCCCAAGGGCACCGTATCCTAGTCAGCATCTCATATATGATGTCCAGCCACTCCTCCGTCCGAACAGCTGACTTTGTCCCCAAGTAAGATGGGGGAGACAGTCCTCGGAAGATACTCAACCAATTGGCCCCCGGGTTTGGCTGCGGAGTCGAAACCTCCTGGGCTCTGAAAGCCTCCAGAATAGCTGTCAGGGTCTGCCCCATCTTCAATTATAGGAACGGCGTGGGGACCAGGGGAGGTGGTGCAACATTCGGAGTCATCTGGACTCCGCCCTGTTGCGTAGGCTGTGTCGGAGGCTACATAACAAAAATCTTTGTACGTAATCGACTCAAGGCCAATTAAAAGTTGACAATTTACATGTGATCCCCCGTATGGGCACACCACTGCTTAGTTTGTCCCCAAAATAAACTCGCGCAGGGGTGACCCAGGGTTTGTGGACTGCTACTTTTCGATCGAGGTTTCCTCTAATACCACTTGTAAGACCCCCACTTTTTTTAAACACGAGGGTCTTAGGCCCAGTACTGCCGCTTTGCGGTGACACCTTCATGCCCAGGAAGGGCATCACTACAAAATGCCGATCCTGCTGGCCGATTCGATCACAAAACAGTAGAAATATAATAAAAGGCAAGTACACAGATATCACATATATAGTAAATAATCTCCACGAAGGGAGAGTCCACAAATATAACAATAAAGTCTTGAAAGTAGGGCTCGTGCCCGGTACATAAATATCCTCACAACAATCACTCAGCACGAAAGCAAAAGTTAAACATCTACTAACGATCGAGACTCACAGTCCAAGCTGTCTAAACTCCGGTGCTAGACTGTCCCATCTCCAAGCATGCCGACCACCGGGACTGCTCCTCCATGCTGGGCTCCACAGTCCCCTAAAATGATGTGGTTTGAAAACCGTTAGTCTAAAAGATTAAGTCCTGTCATCCCCCGCCCCTTCCCCCATGGCTCCTACGCACCGAGCGGGAGGAGGAAAAGAGAGGAAATGAAGGTGGAGAATGACAAAGTACAGGTGACGGCGTAACTAATCTAGCAAGTGTAAGAGTACATATGACAGTAATGGAAGTATCAATGATTGAAAATATAATATGTAACCTTAAATTATATGAAACACATACACTAAGGGATCTTCTGCAAGGCTCCTATCGTATTAAAAGTCTCCAACCAATTTATACGATAGGGTGTCGGTTTTTCTAGCAAGCATGCATATATCTACAGAATATGAACCTTAACTTAGCACGCTCACACGAGCATATAAACCCAGGGGTCGTTTTGCAAGGCCTATTATATAAAACGTCCCATACCGCTTTATATAATAGGTGTCAGGGTTTATATGCATTATTGATGCTATGACATGCAAATATTGATGCATCCCCAAGGTTTTGACGGATTAAACAACGCGTTCTTATGTTCGACAATTTATTTAATTATTTAGCGCGTGGTTTCTCTACTTAGCACTATCGAATACTCACCGAATTAATGACAAAAGTTCCACAACAATCAATGCAAGGGGACGCTACCCTTTATTTTAGATTGAACAAGGACTATATGTCAATGTTCGCTTAAGTGAAATGGACCCACCCGATCCGGACAATTAGCAATTAAAATTAACTTATGCGCAAACATTCACACATCCAATAAGAGAATATCCAGACTAAATAAGTGATTTAAAATTAAGTCCTAATCGATCCCAAAATTAATTAATAGAGGGTTGCCAAATCTCTTGAACTCAAGGAGAAATCAAGGTAAGAAACTAATTTCCTCTAGCGTTCACCAGATCTCCCCGAACCAAGTTTTAAGAAAAATATTCGGAATAATTAATGCTTAAAGATTAGATTTAAATTAGCATGATTTCAATATAAATCAGGACAAAATACTAGCCTTCTAATTCCACAAAAAAACCTCACAGAATAATATAGAAGAAATCACACAAGAGGTGTAAGAATCGTTACCCAATCCCAAGAAAGTCCGTCCACAATATTGAGTGGAGTAATAGCTCACGACGGTGGTTGATTTAAATTCTCCACGTGAAACCACGAATCCGCACCGAACAATGAAGATGCTAGTCATTTCCTTTGCAATAACCCTAGGAGAGGGAGAAGCCTTGAAGACAATATATATCTATGGAAAGTGGAGAGGGAAAAGGTGGTGAAAACCTTAAGGAGGGAGGACGAGGTGGAGTGGTGGCCGGATTTTGAGAGGGAGAAGGAAGGTTGGCGGCTTGGGAGAGGAGGAAACTAGCCTTGGATGAATTTTGAAGAGGGAGAGGAGGAAGAGGAGAAGGAAGGCTGAAATTTGCCTAAGGGGGAAGAGGGAAAGAGGGGGAAAATTTCAATCTTTGAATTAAGGTTTCAATTTTTTTTATTCTCTAATTATTCCTTCATAACCATGACTATATATAGCCTACACCACTCAATCTCCCTCCATTCAAAATTCATTATTCAAATTGAAAATATGGTGGTTATATGCACCCATCATAACACATGAAATGAAATAATTAAAACAACACATGATGGTTATAAGCACCCATCATTACACATGAAATGAGAATTAAAACATGAAATAAATACTTAAAATAAAATTGAAAAAATAATAAAATTATTAAAAATATATAATTATTATTATTTAATTTATAATTATATATTTTTATATAATGTCGGCGGACATCGATCCCATCCTCGAGCTTGCGGCAGCGATCGTCCCAATCGACGAACTCTCTCAGATGGGGATCAATGACGGCCGTGTCAGTAATGTCTCCATCAATCCTCCCCCACTCAAAATTACTCATCACCGATGAGTGGCCCGTGAGGGGAGAACAGTCGAAAGCAGCAGCAATATGGAGCAAATCTGGCCCCGCAATCCGTGTTGTAGTAGCATGAACATCCATCAGTACTGAGAACTTGTCTTGCACATAAACAACAAGACTTTCGAGAAAACTCGAAAGGGTGTCAAGCAAAAGAAAATAAACAAGAATCTTACCATCCGGTTCAAGAACCAAGGATTTAACATGGAAAATAGACACGACAATACCAACACTCCCCATCCCAAGAGAATATTTAGTGGTAGGAAAAGACGACTGAGAAAGGCACTCAGGTGGAACAGAGACGTACAGTAAAAAGTCTGGAAACTTGAAATAAAGTGAAACACCCTGTGCTATATAAAAATCTAAAATAAAAGCATAAAATTCGATGTTCTTTATAATCATGGATGGGTCGGTGTTCCTACGTATTAATTTGTCAACGAAGCCAGAAGGCATCCGCTCGGGGACTGACCAAACAAAACCCAAATCACTAGCTTTAGCGTCAGACAGTCTCGAAAAGGCGTGGAAGTGCGTGCGACATAACTTAATGAGAAATACTATCGTCCTAGATACATGAGGAGAGAATCCATGTGCTATATGACTAGACCCAAACACGGAGGATAAGGGGGTTAAGTCATGTGGCATAGGAGCCATATAATCAGAGATGATTTTGATGGGCTCCGACTCCGCAGTCTTAATTTCAATTTAAATATTTTCACGCTTGGCATGAAGATATGTTAAGGTGATTCGCTCATCATACACAATTGAATTGGACGCCCCCGAATGTGAAAAGATATGCGAGCAAAATAACTCAAGGGACCCAACTATAGTCACCAACACGGGGAAATGAGGTCATCAAATGGCGGAGGAAAAATGCGTGCGAGTGGATGTGGTATATAAGTATATCTAGGGGACACCACATCCAGAGGCACAATTCCCAAAGAAATAGAGTCAGTCATAGTAGGGGATGGAACCGTAGATGGACATACAGAAAAATGAGTTTTCAAAAGTGACGTGTAGTCATATCTATGAGGTGCGGTGAATAGTCCAAATACTAGTGCGCTCAACATAGTAATATCTACTCGCTGAGTCAACGTCAAAGTAAGAACTAATAAAGTGGGCGTGTCACAAAAACTCAGACTAGGACTACCGGTTCCACGTCCTAAAAAGTTATCTAAGATAGGCAAATAAAGAGGGGGAAGGGTCGGTAAGATCAAACCCGGGATAAAATCCGAATCAGTAAAAATTTCACCTAATGGTGTCGACATCAGAGAACTCTCATCCTGGTGTACAACAATAGTATCATCCAAAGTTATCCTTCCCTCAGATCGTAACTCATCCACAATAATAATAGGAATATCCACTAAGTTAGGGTCGTCAATGACAATGGAAAAATCCTCACTCACAGGCTCCTCAGGAAAGTCAGATAAAGTCTTAGTGGGTATAATCGTAGGTTCTAATACGATAGGGATCGTATCCGGGAGAGGGCACTTAAAACTAGGTTTCACAGACACAACGCTATTAGGGCATGTAATAAGCAAAGAGATACTCTCACAGCTTGGACTATCATCATCACCCCAAACATCGTCTTCTAGCTCACTAGGGATTCCCTCAGACTCAGACGCATCAGAATCATTGGGCACTAATGAATATGTCAGAATACTCTTACCTACGGGGTTATCCTCAAAATACAAAGATAGTATATCAATATCAACATCCTCAGGGGTATCAGTCACTATCTCTAGGGGCTTAGATGTCGAGGCTAACAGAGGCATAACCCTAGTTGTAACATCTATCGAGTCCACAACAAAAAACCTATTAGGAGAGGTTTCCTTAACAGGGGGTGGTGGTCCTAATACAGTCTTTCCAGTTTGACATGAGTGAGCTTTATTCCTAGGAATGTAGTGCTTCTCAATTTCTACTGCCGTAATAAAAGTGGTGTCTAGATCGGTGTGAAAATAACACAGTAATTTACCCTGGATGTAGGGGTTTAACCCCTTAAGAAACCTTGAGAGGGTGATTTCTGGCATCTCCTTCACACCACTTCTAACCATCATATCTTTAAAAAGATGCATATACTCCGAGACCGACTTGTTCCCTTATTTAAGGTTAGTCAAATCATTAGTTATTTGTCGCTTGGTCTGTGCATTTGGTTTATAATTATTCCTAACGGCAGGTATTGATCTAGTGCCAAAACTATACTCACTCATAGGCTTGGTGTTAGCAGGGTGAAGGTAGGCAGGATCAAATTGATCCGAGATTAGGCTACTCATGTGCGGCCAAGCATAACGATAGCTACCAACACGACGCTCTTCGTTTAACCAAAACAACTGGCTTGACATACTAATCGCTCTCGGGTAAAGTTAACCTTTTTGTGGTCATCCCATAAGTTGCAATTAAAATAATGCTCTAATCCCTTAAGCCAATCTTTTAAAATTTGGGGACATCCTAAACCGTCATAAGTAGGATAAATATGGTGTGTCCTAGGGGTGTGTTTAGTCATATCCTTAGCATAAGAATATTCTAACCGGCAGCATATACGTCATATGCCATTTAGTGAGAACTGGAAAGGAAACTCACCCGGAACATGTGCACATGCCATGAGAAATGAACCTGGCCTTATTTAATTTTCAAAGATTTAATTGTTCCCACTTAATAACTATGGCGATAATTTTTTTTTATTTGCTTGCAGGAAATAATATGAAAATTATTAAACAAATTTTTTTGATTTTTTTGCTAAAAAATAAAAATATTGGCCGCTATTTGCAGACCAAAAATTAGATTTTAAAACAACTCAATAAAAATAATGACTTAATTAAATTTTTTTTTGGTTTTCTTACTAAGAAAATGATGGAGAAATTCCAGAATTTTGGTTTTTGAATTTTGAGAAAATATGGAAATTTTAGTCCGCTATTTGCATACCAAAATTTTAAAATTGATTTATATGTTATGCAATAAAACGTGCAAAGAGCGTGTCGGTGCTCAAAGCAAAAGGGGGAGGGAGCCAATTAAGAAATTGACGTGAACCTCCCTCTGATACCAAATTGATGCAGGCCCAAGGTTTTGACAGATTAAACTACACGTTCTTATGTTCGACAATTTATTTAATTATTTAGCGCGCGGTTTCTCTACTTAACACTATCGAATACTCGCGGAATTAATGGCACAATTCCACAACAATCAATGAAAGGGGATGCTACCCCTTATTATAGATTGAACAAGGACTATATATCAATGTTCGCTCAAGCGAAATGGACCCAGCCGATCCGGATAATTAGCAATTCAAATTAACTTATGCGCAAACATTCACACATCCAATAAGAGAATATCCAGACTAAATAAGTGATTTAAAATTAAGTCCTAGTCGATCCCAAAATTAATTAATAGAGGGTTTCCAAATCTCTTGAACTCAAGGAAAAATCAAGGTAAGAAACTGATTTCCTCTAGCGTTCACCAGATCTCCCCGAACTAAGTTTTATGAAAAATATTCAGAATAATTAACGCTTAAAGATTAGATTTAAATTAGCATGATTTCAATATAAATCAGGACAAAATACTAGCCTTCTAATTCCACCAAAAAAACTCACAAAATAATATAGAAGAAATCAAACAAGAGGTGTAGGAATCGTTACCAAATCCCAAGAAAGTCCGTCCACAATATTGAGTGGAGGAATCGCTCACGACGGTGGTTGATTTCAATTCTCCACATGAATCCACGAATCCGAAACGGATGATGAAGATGCTAGCCATTTCCTTTACAATAACCCTAGGAGAGGGAGAAGCCTTGAAGACAATATATATCTATAGAAAGTGGAGAGGGAAAAGGTGGTGGAAACTTTGAGGAGGGAGGAGGAGGTGGAGTGGTGGCTGGATTTTGAGAGGGAGAAGGAGGGTTGGCAGCTTGGGAGAGGAGGAAACTAGCCTTGGACGAATTTCTAAGAGGGAGAGGAGGAAGAGGAGAAGGAAGGATGAAATTTGCCTAATGGGGAAGAGGTAAAGAGGGGGAAAATTCAATCTTTGAATTAAGGTTTCAATTTTTTTTATTCTCTAATTATTCCTTCATAACCATGACTATATATAGCCTACACCACTCAATCTCCCTCCATTCAAAATTCATAATTCAAATTGAAAATATGATGGTTATATGCACCCATCATAACACATGAAATGAAATAATTAAAACAACACATAATGGTTATAAGCACCCATCATTACACGTGAAATGAAAATTAAAACATGAAATAAATACTTAAAATAAAATTGCAAAAATAATAAATTTATTATAAATATATAATTATAATTATTTAATTTATAATTATATATTTTTATATAATGGCGGCGGACGTCGATCCCATCCTCGAGCTTGCGGCAACGATCGTCCCAATCGACGAACTCTCTCAGACGGGGATCAATAGTGGCCGTGTTAGTAACGTCTCCATCAAATATGCTATGATGTGATTATGCAAATGCAACTCACCCACCCGACTCTGTGTATACAGACCTTTAGTTCCCCCTTTCTAGAGCCGAACCTCCTAGGATACCTCTGTAGTGGAAAACAGAAGCGGTGGGTTGGGCCTCGCCCACCTCTAAACTGGTAATTACACTACCAGTAAGACCTATCGTATGCCTCGACACTGGTGCACTAAGCGGAGCTCCTTCGTACTCTTGCAGGCTGGCGCACAAGACTTTATTTGGCGAAGTGCTAAACAACACTTGCCGAGTCAGCGTATTGGCGTCGGTGCATCGACCCTCCAATACCGAAGACCCGCCACCTTTTACTTTATGCACACGCAACCTTATGTATCACCTACCAATACAAAGCTCCCCGGTCCATCCCGTCCATCACAACCAACAACCGAGCAAAAGCTCGTCGGGCCAACCTGCCCATCACCAAACCACCGAGCCTACTGCCCGTGTGACCCAACCTAACATCCTGAGACATTGAGGTGAGTGAATGTGAATCCCTAGTTATGCTAGTTACTATTGTAGTTTAGTTTACCTACAGTTTAGGTTAGCCCTGGACTGCCCCCGGCATACCCCGTGAAGGGCTCTCAAAGGGCACTATGAACTACATTGGGCTGAAGCCCAAAGCTCTTTTTCACAAGACACTTATCATTGGTTATTATCCAATTCCTGATCCCTTTAGTATTACACTGGTTCTAACCCTAATGAGTTTTGACCCTATCTCCCTCTTCATAAGATAGACGATCTTTCGTCTATCCCGAGTACCACCTAATCTTAGACCACTCTACAATCCTACTCTTCCCATCATCCAATGGTATACTCCAATCCACTTTCCAAAATCAGTAAACACAATCCCATCTCACTACGATCATGCCCCATATTATCACGATTTCTGTAGTTTTACTACGCGTAGACCATCATAAGCTATATGATGTATACAATGAGAAGTACTCCAAATTATCATCCAATATCCCTATATTAATTATTGGGGGTCTACCATGACATGTTTAACCTAAATCTAGAAAGTCATAATTTTCCTACTTTACTTGATAATTTATTTAATTTCCTAAGAAATCAAAATACCTTAGTTTGAACATGAAGTACCTTTTTCAGGCATGAAAAATGCTCCACAAATTTATGATAAATACAAGGTTACTATTTAATTGTAAATTCAAAGTATTCCAATTTTTAGTAAGGTTTGGGCCTTGATACATAATTTTAAACATAATCACATAATTAACACTTAATGAAGTAAATATTGTAAATAAGCTTCCAAAAATTATAATAAAATTCAAGCATGGCTAATATTCCCTAGAAACACTTATGACCAAATTTCCAAACTTTTCAGTGAATAATAAGCTCACATTTTAATTTAAAACAATAATTTTCATTCTTATATTATTGAAACAACTACTATAAATATTCTACTAAAAATTATGGTAAAATTTCTTCATGTGTATATTGACCTATGTACACTTTTAGCAGAGTTCACAATTTCAAAACAATAATTGGGCTCTGAATCAAATTTTTAATATCATTACATTCTTAAAAACTTTTGAAGAAATTACTGAAAATACATATCTAAAAATTATAATAAAATTCAAGTATGAGTATACTGAACTAAAACATCCTCTGCTCGTTTTTCATAACTTTCTATTAAATAGTGTGATCATAATAATTAAAAGATTATCAAAGGCAATTTCATGTACTATAAAGGAGGTGCTAAATGTGTTGTTCCAAAACTACCAATAAAATTACCAGAGGCTCTAATTAATCCTATGACCATACTACCCAAGTTTCATGGCTTTTCATTAAGTGTTGGTGGCCTATCTTACATATATAAGGGTTGTGCCCTAAACTATGGTTAGGGTTTTAAGGGGTTTATCTATCTCCAAATCCTCTAAGATTTATACCAAAGTACCTTAGCAACCCTAGTATCCTCTCTACCAAATTTCAAGTCCATACAAGTGCATTTCACCCCATGCCCTTCTCAAACCTCCAAAGTCCAAACATAGGTTTTGAACTTGGGTCCTAGGGCAATTCAACCCCAAACCACCCCATAACCCATAAAAAGGGGTTAAATGATATGTGAAACTAGTGGCCCAAATTTTAGCCTCTGTTGAGGTTGTTTGACCACCCAAACCTCAAAGTGCACTTTTGACCTAAATACCCCTTATTAGGGCAAAGCTAGGGTCTGATCAATTCCCACCCAAATAAACTCACAACAAGGTGAAAATTTATACAGATCCTCATGACAACCCCAAGGACTACATTACAAAATTAGGGAGGGTTTGGAGGTCATTAGTTCCCCTAATTAATTTACTTTAGTATATATAAATAATTTCAAAAACTATAGATGAAGTGTCCCCAAAAATTCTCATTTTTGGGCAGGACCTAGGTATTGATTAGGGTGACTCCCAGTCCAAATTTTAGTTCATTTGGGCAAGGGATGAAGTGGGGGCACACATTTTAGTTTCTGTGTAACCCTAGGTATAGACCCCACCAAAATGGGTGCCCTGGTCAAACAAGATGTCCAAATTGACTCAAATTAATTTTATATTAAATTAGACCCATAGGGCTACAATATATATGTTAACCACTTTCTCTTATATGGCCACTAAATATTTTTAAATTAATTTAAAAAATGACTGAATATGTGTGACAGAATATCAAATGAAATAAATATTAACCTATAGTTTAAACAGTGGCGACACGACTCTAGGCGCACATTTGGACGACATCCTGTCATCTTCCCCGCACGCCAAAGACAAGGATTAATTCCTCTTGGGCCAACTTCAAGACTCTGCCGCCGGCCACCCGACCACCTCCCTGGCCGGCCACCGCCACAACCACCTCCATCGAGGTTGTGGCTATCGCCAGGCGTCGGCACAGCCGCCGGAGGCCCTTTTACGGTGATCCCAAAAATCCATTTTTCATGGAAAAACCATGAAAATGAAGCTTCTATTCAGGCTCAATTGAGCCCGATCTTTATTCTAAATGATCCCTATGATCTACCCATAGGAAAAGAGGAAGGGGAGGACCTTGTTTGCGGCCTGGAGGCGGGTTGATCATCGGGATGCCATTTCCGATGGTGCGACGCTCGGTTTTTGCAACAACACATTGAACTACTCCAGCTCCTTCAGGAAAGGTGTGTAAACGACTCCTAGGAGTCCAGTAAAGGTTTTAAAAGAGTGAAATGGGGGAGAAGAGTGGTCATGCACCAATGGCCATTAATGGCTTTCAAAGAAGCTCTCAGCCAAGTGGTGGTGGTGGTGGTGGGGGGGGGGGGGGGAAACTGCCTTGTGGTGGCCGAGAAACACCTGGAAACTTCTCCTCTTCCCTAGAGGTGTTGAATCCAGCCAATAAGGGTGGCCCTTGGCCTCCCTAAGCCATGACTGGCTTTTACCTCCTTTTCTCTCTCCTCCATTAAGGAGAAATTGAAGCTTTCTCTCTCCTGCCCCTCATGGCCGATTTTGTTCATGGCCCTAGCCTAAATGCAGCCCACTAAGCTAATACAAGGTGGTAAGAAGGTGGTTAGCTCAAGTGATTAGGGGCTTAAGCTTGAGCTAGCCCTTTTTGAGTTAAGTTTGATTTGACCTAGCTTAGGATTGACTTTGTCAAATTGACCTTTTGTGTCACCATCAATGGGTCTTTGGTGACCTATTGGCCTCCCTTAGGGTCTAGGTGGGGATGGGTAGGGTTGACTTGGTACCTTGAAGGTCACTTGACCTTTATTAAGGGCACTTTGACCACTTTGAGTTTGAGTTGACTTGGGTGAACTTAGCCACTAGGGTTGACCCCAATGGGTCCTTGGTGACCCATTGACCTCACTCTAGGGTTAGGAGGGCATGGGTGGGGTCCACTTGGCTAAGGTAAGGTCAATTGACCCTAAATAAGTCAGTTTGACCCATTTTGGGTTAGGGTTGACTTAGGTCAACTCAAGCTCTATGGTTGACTCCAATGGGTCTTTGGTGACCCATTGACCCACTTTAGGTCAAGGATGACCTTGGTAGGGTTGGTCGGGCTCATTAAGGGAACATTGCCTTAGTTAGGGCACTTTGCCTTGTTTAGGCCTAGGATGATCCTAGGTCAACTTGGCCATCCTAGATTGACTCCAATGAACCCTTTGGGTCCTTTTTAACAGATTGGTGGGGTCATGATGGGGTCTTGGAGTCATGGTGAAGCGTCATGATCATCCTAAACTAGGGTTTAGGAATCTACTATTTACAGACCATTCATCCCAATCACCTTTATTCCTAGTCCAATTGGTCTTCTTGGGCCTCTAGGGTTTTGTCATGACCTAGTCATGACAAAACCACTCCTAGGGGGTCTAGCTGTCTGAGGGATGTTATACTTCTGATATTCTTCCTTCACTAGTGCGCAAGTGTGATACTTTGCCATATAGAGAGTTATGCCTTTCTTCAAACATGGCCACCAAAACAACTTTTTCAAGTCCTTGAACATTGTTGTACTCCCTAAGTGAATTAAATACTTCATGAAATATGCCTCGTACATCAACTCCTCCCATAGTTTGCCAACATTTGGGATCCACAAACGACCATCTTTCCACAAAAGACTATCGTCAATAGAAAAATGGGAATTTGACCCATCAGCAGTATCCGACAAAAAGTGCTTAATGCTGTCATCAAGCTCCAACTCTTGTCAAATTCTATCTGCAAGGTCATATTGTATCTCTGTCTACTTCAAGCATGCATTAGTGCTTGATCTATAATATACACAAGAGATCTCTAAGGACTCCAAATCACGAATTAGACGCTCATCATGCATCTGAATCCAGTTTGCCTTTTCTTGAGCACTACGACTTAATCCATTAACGATAACATTTCCCTTCCCGGGAGTGTATTGAAACTCGAAGGTGTAGTACCTAAGGAACTCTATCCACATCCACTATCGCATATTCAGATCTTTCAGATTCATCAGGTATTTCAGGCTCTTGTGAACCGTAAAGATATCAATCTTCATGCTATATATATAATGTCACCACAACTTAAGAGTGAATATCACGACCACCAATTCCAAGTCGTGAACCAGATAATTCATCTCATGAACCTTCAATATGCGAGAGTTATATTCTGTAACCTTTCAAAACTGAAGAAGAACGCAGCCTAAGCCGCTCCCTGAGCCTTCCTTAGCACATGGCGTACACAAAATTGGCGTCGTGGTCAGATGGCTCTTTAACTCCTAAAAAGCTCGCGCACACTCTTGCGTCCAAACGAACTTCTAATCCTTCCTTGATAATTTCTCTAAGAAGCGCCTATAGTAGCCGACAAGTCCTAGGAAACTCCTGACTTCCCCTCACAGTAGACAAAACATGTCAGTCCTATATCATAACAATCTTCTCCAAATCCAAAGCGATACCCTCTCCACTAACCACATGACCAAGGAATACCACCGATGATAGCCAAAAGTCACACTTAGAGAACTTTGTATAGAGACGACTCCTCCCTAGAGTATGCAAAATAACACGCAAATGGTTTGCATGATCCTCTTCTGACTGAGAGTATACCAGTATGCCATATATAAAGACCCACAAACCGATCCAAGTACTCTCAAAAGGTTATATTCTTTAGATTCATGAATATCGATGACGCAATCATTAGCCCAAATAGAATCACGGTGAACTCAAAATGTACATAATACATACTAAGCGCTATCTTGGGAATATCACTTTCCCTAATCCTCAACTAAAAATAACCGAACTTTTAATCCAACTTCGAATATATAGTTGATCCAACTAGCTGACCGAACAAATCATCGATTTTCGGAATCAGATACTTATTTTTTCTCTGTCAGCTTATTCAGTTCATAGTATTCGATACATAAATGCAAGATTTCATCCTTCTTCTTCAAAAAAAGGATCGATGCACTCCAAAGAGATCAACTCGGGCGTACATTGCTTTGCTTCAGTAACTCCTGTAACTGAACCTTCAATTTTGACATCACTTTTGGAACTATTCAGTATGGCGAGCGTGACACGTGTTTCGCACTTTGCATCAACTCAATAGAGAAGTCAATCTCTTGTTGAGGTGGAATTCCAAGGGGATCTTATAGAAAAACATCCACATACTTCGATACTATAGGAACATCACTTAAATTAGGCTTAGGTTTTGAAGCCTCCAATAGCTTAAAGAATAATTCCACACCTTTTCGAACCGCCTTGATCACTTATAGAGCAGACAACAATATATTACTCGATCCTTGCATACTAGTAAACTTAGTATCGTATTTTGGGTTTTGCCCAAGCGTGATTTCCTTCGAGTTATAATCAATGCATGCATGCTGATCTAAAGACACTCCATGTAACGCCCCTGATTTTTCAAGGTTTATTTAAAATCCCATTAGTGACGTATTTTGACGTCAGGGTGTTACGTTGATGCGTAGTTGGTACTGCAATCTGAGCGTGGCTTTTGCCCGTTGGCATTTGAGATTTTTGTTTGGGAGCAGTAGCTTGGCTAATTTCTCCTATGATTTGGTATTCCCTTGAGAGCCGGGGTTCGTTTTGGAATACGGCAGAGCATTTTTGGGATATTTGATGTTTTGACTTTGGGGAGTGTTTACACAAGTTTGGTTTGTTGGATTTCGATTTCGACTTCGCCGTTGGATTCGTAGCGTCAATATTTAGCTATGGAGCGATTTTTGTAAAATCCGAGTTAGTGCGAGTTTTACTCTTTTGGACATTTTAATTATAATAATAATATATTATATTATTTATCCCCTATAAATAGCCTTGTGATAAGATGGAAACCCTATTTATCATCTTTCTTAAAACTGTCGAAATGTATTCCGGAAGAGCGAGAGCGGCGGACCTTGCGAAGCTTTTGGCCGTTGATTGTAGGAGCTCCGGTGCACGAAATCGTCGTCAGAGAGTAGATCCGTTTAGCTCTCACCAAGATCTACGTTTCTATGGTGAGTCTTTCCCGTTTCATGAATTGTTTGTTGTTAGGATTTTTGTTTTGACCCTCCTTTATTCTGAAAGGTTTCAGTAATTGTTGCTTAGGTATTCTTGTAGCAAGTTCCGTAAAGAGGAGTGGTTGTGCGGCCGGATTTTGGCAAGATCAAGGCAAGGTGTTATTTCTTCCCTTTGCCAAGCATTCATTCCTTGCATTCTCTGTTATTCTTTTCCTTTCCCTTCTTAGAATTTGGGAATAGGGCAGGGTTTGGCCAAGACCTAGCTCCAGCTTAGGGTAGATTTTCCCGGTGGGATGTGTTTTCGTCGTGTTTGACTTATTAACCTAGGTATAGATTCATCGGATATAGGTTAGTTAGTACTAATTTAATTCGCAGTGTATGACAATAGGTGGATTTCATCAGATTTGACAATTAGCTTAAGTTAATTTCAGCTTTTATGACTGTTAGTTAGGGTAACCCATCGAGTATAGGCTGATAAGTAAATTCGTCTTATTTGGCTATTGGTCTGGTTGAAATAGCCGATTTTGACAAAAGTCAAAATCGTAAAAAATCAATCTTAGCCTAAGTTAAATTCATCGATTATAGTTGGAGTTTTGGTCTAAGTATACTTTGGGGAGTATCTGAAGGAGCAGAGTCAAATTCGTCGAGTATTCATTGAAATTTGGCGGGTAATGCTTGGCATTAAGTGTTGCTGAATTCGTCGATTATTAGGCATCGAGTATAATACTTGGAATTGAGTGAATTAGATCTAGCACTGAAAGAGTTGAGTAATCTTTGAGTCTAAGTCAAATTTGTCGAGTAATCTCACTGAATTCGTCGAGTAATGCTAGTTTTGCGTTGAGTGCGTCGAGTGATGTTTTAGCGCTAAGTCAAAAGTGTTGAGTGAACTGAATACACTCAATGCGGCATTGAGTGTAGGTCACTTTGTGTTGAGTGATGCTTTGGCGTTGAGTGGTCTGTGAGGCTAGGGCAAAAGCGTTGAGTTCACTGAATGCACTCAATGCGACATTGAGTGAATCCGCGTTGAGTGAAGCTTTGGTGTTGAGTAGCTTTGAGACTAAGTCAAAAGCATTGAGTGGACTCAACGCAGTGTTGAGTTAAAGTATTTTCGCTGAGTAATCGGGTTAGTGTTGTGTGTAGTCAACGTGGCATCGAGTGTACTCAACGGGGCATCGAGTGTACTCAACGCGTGGTCGAGTGCACTCAACGCTTTTCTACAGACTTAGGGTATTTTGCCGATTTATTGTAAATCTCCAGTGGGCTTGTTTTGCTAAGTAATAATCGTCGAGTGCCTTCTGTATTCGTCGAGTATATTTGATGAATAAGTATGGACTTGGTTTTTAGTGGCCGAATTGTATCTAATTCGTCGAGTTTGGCCTTATTTAAATTTCTGGGATTTATCCCTCCATTTGTTATTGGAGAAGCCCAGTGTTTTGGTTGTGGGTTGTCAGTGTTTGACTATGAAGGTCGGTGTTTTAGTTGTATGTTTATGGCTAGGTTGGCAGTGGATAAAGGACCACCAAACTTATGCTCTTTTTGTGAATTATTGCCCGGTGTGGGTATGTGACTGCTGGTGTGTTGGGTAGGTTGCCACCTTTGCAGGTGCCGGTTTTTCCCCAATTTTGGGTGTGTCATGGTATAAGACCACCTTTCATTGGGCCACTGTGAAGTTTTTGCTGTTGGTATGTTGGGTAGGTTCCCACCACCGCAGGTGCCGGGATGGACGGAGTTTTTTTGTTCACCAAGTTATGGGCTAATTAATTCCTTACACTGCAGTTATTTATTTAGATGTTCCGTGAAACATAATTCTTTATAGCACTTGGTGCAAATTCCGTACTTTTGGACTTTATAGGTTAAATAATCATTTAAGTATTTTGTCTTAATTGCTAAGGTTTGTCAGCTTCTTCCTCATGTTAGGGCTGGTAACCCTAGTACCTTTGATCTTTTGCTAACCTATTTTCACCACTTGTATTTTCTTGTTTGCTGAGGTGTTCCTTCTTTGAATGCCTCAGGTTTGGAGAAGTGGCCGGTTGAGCGGCTAGGTTTGGTTTTGACTGGTTCTCTACATCTGTCGTTTCCTCACCTGTTGGAATCTTATTACTGATTTGGGCTAAGATTACTATTAGGATGTTTAGTTTGATCCATTTGGTATAGTCTAGGGTAATAGGTTATTTCATGGGTTATTGCTCCTTTAGAAGAATTCCATCAGAAA
Organism: Platanthera zijinensis; assembly: GCA_039513925.1. Taxonomy (NCBI): domain Eukaryota; kingdom Viridiplantae; phylum Streptophyta; class Magnoliopsida; order Asparagales; family Orchidaceae; genus Platanthera; species Platanthera zijinensis. The sequence continues at coordinate 101,545,103 of CM077083.1, forward strand.
TGCAGTTAGTCGAATACAGAATTCAGGTCGACGAAAGCTGAGAACAGTTCGACGATCGCCGAGCTCAGCTCGACGAACTCAGAATTTTAACTCTGAGTTTAACTCAACGAACTTTGAGCTCCGGTCGACAAACTCTGATCTCTACTCAGAAACTAAGCTCGACGAAAGTCAAGCTCAACTCGACAAACTCTGAGCTAAGGTCAACAAATAAGCAGATTCAGTTCGACGAACTACAGGCTCAGGTCGACAAAATGCTTGCTGAGTTCGACTAATTCTCTGCAGTGTTTTTAGGCAGTTTTGTTTACAGAAGGCAGAACAAGTTTCAGGCTTAATTTCAGGCTGATCATATTCTGAAGGCAAAATTATTTAAAGGCTTAATAACAGACAGTTATGACTCTGATATTTAATGCAAAATATTCTAATGAATATAGTCGTTTAGAGACGCATTAGATATGGATTTATCACAGAGTTTAAGGCTGATCTATTTTTAAGACAGTTACCATTCTTTGAAAATCTCTCAGACATTTCAGAATCGAATAATTCAAATGTTTGAATTCTTCTCTACATCATATATATATGTACAAAAGATTGTTGCCTCAAGGTTACTCCCCAAGGTTACTCACTTAGAGATACTCACCAAGACATACAGACTTAAAGATATTGACTTAAAGACTTGCAGATCAATACATACTCTTACATAATTAGATCTTCAATCTCTGCATGTGTAAAGTCTTCATTTTCTCATATATAAGAAGACCTATAACCTGAAGAAAAGACTCCCTCTCTTGATCATAAACTATACTCAAATTAGGGGGAGCTTTCTGCTTCAACATCCACTAGTCTTCTCAGAGATTCTTGTCAGAGAAGGCACCATCATTCTTTTTGTTTATTTTCATAAAATGTGTACAGGGTTCTAAACTCCATTCAAAATTTACCCTTTTTGTTTCTAAGTCTCCTGATCAAAAGACTTAAGTTGGTTTTTGGGCACCTAATCAAAAGCTAAAAGGGTTGCTATATCTCCCTTAGAAAAATAGATCTTGTGGTGGCAAGGCACCTGAGCCAAAACCTATGGTGGAAAGGCACCTGATCAAAAACTTGTAGTGGATTCCTACCAGGCTGGTAGAAGAGTGGATGTATCCAGGTTTATTGGGGAACCACTATAAAATTCCTTATGTCGTCTGTGATTGTTATTCTCTTTATTGTGTGCTGTAATTGTTTCTTTTTATATATATCACTAGTTTTTAAATCTGCTGTAAAACTAAATCAAGATTTTAAAATACCCTATTCACCTCCTCTAGTGTAAAATATATTTATCCCTCACTTTCAATTGGTATCAGAGGTTGGTTCTTTGGTTTTACAGGCAAACACCTGATCCATAAGATTTGATAGATTTTACTTTTACCTAAAAATCTATCATGGCACAAAATAAGGAATATTCAAGCACTAGACCTCTTGTGTGCAATCTAAATATGTTTGCACTATGGAAAGCAAGGATTAGGATTTATATGAACTCTATTGATGAAGATTTCTACAACTCCATTTTGATAGGTCCACCTCTACCTATGGAAACAACAAGTGCAAGTGTTATACCACCTTCAGAATGGGAGAAGCACAGAAGAAAGTAAAGATTGCTGATGCCAAAGCTATGAACATTTCAGCTCAAACAATGTCAGATGACATTTTCCAAAAGGTTGTTGAATGCTCTTCAACAAGGTACATTTGGAACTCCATCAACACAATGGTTGCTGGAATTGCTGGTGAGAAAAAGGACAGAAGATCCCACTTGATCTCTCAATATGAGAATTTCAAGAAGGGAGAATCTGAATCGGTTGTTGAGATGTACACAAGACTCAGTCTCATTATCAATGAGCTGAAAACTCTAGAGAAGGGCATCACATTGACAGGAGTCAATGATAAGATCCTTATGTCTTTCCCAAGCACATGGGATTCAAGGATCTGTCCAATCAAAGAAGTCAGAAGCTTAAATGAGATTACAATAGAGACCCTGTTGGGCAAGCTCAAATCTTATGAGCAGCTCATCAGAACCAGAGAAGCAGAAAAGAAGTCTTCACCCCCAGTAATGAAAGAGAAAAGTATTGCTTTCCAAGCTACTGAGGAGAAGAAAAATCTTCAGGGAATGAAGATCTTATAGGTCTCTTGGCTAAGATATTCTATAAAATGGCAAGAAAAGACTTCAGGAGAATATCTTCAAGAAATAAAGAAAAACCAAAATAAGATAGGACACCAACTAAAGAAATTGTCTGTTATGGTTGCAGGAAGGCAGGACACATTCTTCCAGAGTGTCCTTATAATCAAGAGAAGGACAAGAAGAAAGAAAAAGACTCTAAGAAGCACTTCAACAAACCTTCTTCCAGTAAACACAAGAAGATGGGGAGAGGGTTTGTTGCTGAAACTTGGAGTGATACAGAATCTGCATCTTCATCTAGCACAAGTATAGATGAAGAATAAGTAAAGTCTAAGGAAGTCTGCATGATGGCAATCAATGCATCATGCAACAATTTCGAGTCTTAATCAGAATCTGAAGAAGATCAGGTAATCTCCTCATTTGATTTTACTTCAGATCAATTAAAAATAGATTTTAAATTATTTTGTCAGGACTTAATAAAATCTGAGAAGAAAATAAAACTTCTTAGAGACAAACTAATTGAAATGAACAACTTGTCTTCTAAAAATACTAAACTTAAGGAAGACTTAAAAATTCTTAAGGAACAAATAGTTTTATTAGAAAATAAATTATCTGAGTCAAAGAAGTTTGAAGAATCCCTTAATCGGAGAAACATCAAACTGATGAATATCACAGGCACAGTCAATGCCAGGCTGAATGGTAAACTAGGCTTAGGAGCTTCATCAACTCAACCTCATCTTATTTAGAAAAATATTTTAACCAAACCTATTAAATTTATCTCTGAAAAAGGAAAGATAAATTAGAAAATTTATAAAAAGCTACTAAGGTTTCACAAAAGAACAAGCCTAAACAAACTAAAAAATTTCATAAAAAATATGTTTAATAAAATTTATCGAACCAAAATCGACGAAATCAGTATTATTAGTCGAACGGCGATCGACGAACTCTGATCCCATAATTTGGGTATAACTACTCAACAACTGGTTCTCGACGAAATCAATATGATTCGTCGAATAGAGATCGACGAATGTGGAACACAAAAAATGAATACTATCATTCTGTGAACCGAGCTCGATGAAATCAGTACTATTCGTCGAACAAAGCTCGGCGAAATAACTCTAATTCGTCGAACCCAATTTTTCTTAACAAAAAATTTGTTACTTTTCAACAATATAATCAAACACAGAATTTTAAGAATCCTTTTACTCAGTGGATAATTCCTCCTAGAAGATATCATCTAATGGGCTATAAAGACCAACCTGAATATTCTTTTATTTCTACTGATTATATCAAGAAAGTAGGACCCAAGGTAACCTGGGTTAAAAACATCTAATTTGTTTCATGTAGGGAAAGAACTATCCTACCACAGAGGAATAGTGGTATCTGGATAGTTGTTTCTCAAAACACATGACAGGATGCAAAGAAAATCTAAAAGATTTTAAAGCTAAGCTTGGACCTAAAGTAATTTTTGGAGACTCCAACTGTGGCCAGACAGAAGGCTATGGAAATGTCAATGTTGGAGCAGTTACCTTTAATAAGGTAGCCTATGTGAATGTTCTCAAGCATAACCTCATGTCAATAAGTCAATTATGTGATGAAGGTTATTAGGTAACCTTTAATAAGTCTTTATGTTCAATTACTTCAGATAAAAACAAAATTGTTTTAACTGGAATTAGACAAGGTAAAATTTACTTAGTTAATTTTAATTCTACTAATTCAAAAATTTGTCTGTTTAATCAAATTAATAAAACAAATGATTTGTGGCATAAATGGTTGGGACATGTAAACCTTAGGACTATTTCTAAACTATCTAAGGACAACCTTGTTAGAGGACTACCTCTTAGTTCTTACAAGAAGGATAGACTCTGCAAGGCTTGTCAATTAGGCAAGCAAACTAAAAATAGTTTTAAATCTATTTCTAAAAGTGATTCACCTAAAATTTTGTATTTGCTTCATATGGACCTTTTTGGACAAATTGTTGTACAAAGTTTGGGAGGAAAGTCATATACCTTAGTTATTGTAGAAGATTTCTCTAGATTCACTTGGGTATTCTTTTTGAGAAACAAGTCAGATAACTTTAAAGTTCTTACAGATTTTCTTAAGAGCATCAAGATTGAGTACTCTACTAAGATTGCATTGATCAGAAGTGATCATGATAGTGAGTTTAAATCTCTTCTGATGCTAAAATTCTGTGAGAAGGAAGGTATCAGGCATTGTTTTTCTTCTCCTAGAACTCCTCAACAAAATGAAGTAGCTTAAAGGAAAAATAGAACCCTAATTGAATCTGCTGGTATATTACTTGCAGATGCTAACTTGCCCCTATCCTTTTGGGCAGAGGTAGTAAGAACGACAAACTATGTCCTTAACAGAAGTCTAATACAAAAACTTAAGGGTAAGACTCCCTATGAATTACTTAAATCTAAGAAACCTAATGTAAATTATTTTAAAGTATTTGGTTGTAAGTGTTATATTCATAATAATGACAAGAAATACTTAAGAAAATTTGAAGCCAAAGCTACAGAAGGAATTTTCCTTGGATATTCTCATGTTAGCAAGGATTATAGGGTTTATAATAAATCTACACTTAAAATGGAAGAATTTGTACATGTAACTTTTGATGAAACTAATATATTTTATAAGGAGAGAATTGTCTCCACCATAGATTATTTTTAGGTAACAAATTTGTGTGAGAAAATGGATGAATTAATCCTAACACAAGAGGATTCAGTATATCCTTCTCAACAGATTGCTGCTGAAGACAATGATGAAGAAAATCATGAGATTTATGCTGAAAATATTATGGAAAATGAAATTGCAACAAAGGAATTAACACCACAAACAGATGTACAACCAACTCTACCTGTTGATCTTGTCACACTTAGGGATAACCCTAGATCTCAAGTGGTTGGAGACATATCAGCTGGTGTTCAAACAAGGCATCAATTGAATCAAGATCAGATGCATGCCTATTTTATTTCTCATATTGAACCTTAATCCATCAAAGATAAAGAACAAGATCCCTATTGGATCATTGTAATGTAAGAGGAACTCAATCAATTTGAGAGATGTAGAGTTTGGGACTTAGTTCCAAGACCCAATGACTATCAAGTCATTTGAACCAAGTGGGTCTTTAAGAATAAGCTGGATGCTCAAGGTATTATTGTAAGGAATAAGGCAAGAGTGGTAGCTCAAGGATATTCATAGGAGGAAGGCATAGACTATGACTAGACATTTGCTCCTGTTGCAAGATTGGAGGTTATAAGGATCTTTCTTGCATATGCATCATTCAAGAAATTCACAGTATATCAGATGGAGTTGAAGAGTTCCTTTCTAAATGGAGAGCTCAGAGAAAGTTTATGTTGAACAACCACCAGGTTTTATCTCCCTAACTCACTCTTCTTATGCTTTTAGATTTAGCAAAGCCCTTTATGGTCTTAAACAAGCTCCAAGAGCTTGGTATGAGACTCTTGCTAGTTTTCTTATAGAAAATAAATTTAGTAGGGGCATTGTAGATAAAACATTATTTGTTGGACATCATAAAAATAAAATTTTGCTAGTTCAAATATATGTAGATGATATAATATTTGGCTCTACTGATTCCAAACTATGCAAAAGGTTTTCTTACCTAATGCATTCAAAGTTTGAAATAAGTAGCATGGGTGAACTATCCTACTTCCTTGGTTTACAAGTGAAGCAATCTCCTGATGGTATTTTTATGTCCCAATCTAAATTTGCTAAAGAGCTAATTAAAAGATTTGGGATGTTAGATGCCTCAGCTACGAAAACACCCATGCCCTCCAATGTTGTTGTTGATAATGATGAACAGGGCAATCCTGTTGATCAGAAATTATATAGGACCATCGTTGGGTCTCTATTATATCTAACTGCTAGTAGACTAGACATAATGTTTGCTACATGTATTTATGCTAGGTTTCAAGTAAATCCCAAAGAATCTCATCTAATTTTAGCTAAAAGGATCTTGAGATATATAAAGGGTTGCCCTAATCTAGGACTTTGGTATCCAATAGAGTCAGAATTTTAATTAATTGGATTCTCAAATGCTGACTATGCTGGATGCAAAGTTGATATGAAAAGCATATCAGGAACTTGTCAGTTTTTTGTTGATAGGCTTGTGTCATGGTTTTGCAAGAAGCAAACCTCTGTGCTACCTTAAATGCTGAAGCTGAATACATAGAGATGGTAGTTATTGTTCATAGATCTTGTGGATTCAAAATCAATTACTGGATTATGGATACAACTTAAATAATTCATCTATATTTTATGATAATACTAGTGTAATTTCTATTGCCGAAAATCCTGTTATGTATAGTAGGACTAAGTATATAGAAATAAGATATCATTTTCTTAGAGATAATGTAGACAAAATTAAAATTAATCTTGTCTTAATTTCTACTAATTTACAAAGGGTAGATATTTTCACTAAACCCTTAGATTAAAAGAAACATCTATTCTTCCTAAATCAGCTAGGCATGCAAAATGAAGAATCATTAATTTGACTTTTGTTTTTGAGATCGACGAATTGCACACCTTTCGTCAAATAGAGCTCGACGAACTGTGTTCTTTTCGTTAATCGTTCGTTGAACGGAGATCGACGAACCTTCCTTTAGATAATTTCGTCAAACGGAGATCAACAGATTAGTTTTAGGTATTTTTCGTCGAACAGAGCTTGACGAAACATAGTTCTTTTGCAAAACTTTCGTCGACCGGAGATCGACGAAATGCATTTATTTTGAGAAGTTTTCATCGAACAAGAGCTCGATGCTTTGTTTTTCGTCAGACAGAGTTCGCCGTTTCGACTACTGAAAAATTATATTTAGTTTTTCATCGAACTCTATCCCGCGCTTTCTCTATTTTACCTTGCACTTGATCTCTTTGTCTTACAGGAAGATGGCGATTTCACAGGAAACCCTCTCGCCAATAAAGTTTGATGTTGGTTTTGATATAGAGATGGATTCCTTCCGCCATTCTGACCAAATATTCCAGGACATTATGAAATAATTTGAGGATCAGACTCTAATGAACTTCATGACCATAAGGATCAAACTCCCAATTGCTGAAATCAAAGAATGGGTTCATACTACAAGGTTTCGTGATTAGACAACAATTACTGGATCAATCCTTGGAAATAAGGTTACTTTATCACCAGAAATTATTTCTGAAGTTTTTGACTTTGTTAATGGAGAAGATGAAATAGAAATATCTAGTACTGAATTTGATGTGAAGATAGATAGAATGGGACATAACCAGGGAAACCCTAATCACATACTAAAAAAGAATTTTTCTGTTGAATATAACTTTTTGGCCGATGTGGATGGTAAAGTTTTGTTGGGAAAACATTTTGCAAATGATTATGTCACCAGGAAACAATTTATGTTGATGTGTTCCTTTGTTAATTAGAAATTCGTGAATTGGGGAACAATATTATTTGATTCAATTAAGAAGAAAATTAATAAGAAAAATGTCTGGTATGGTAGGGTACTAGGAATTTTACTACAGCCTAGAGCCCTAACTCCTGGTATCATAGACCACCCATATTAATGCATCCAAAAGGCTTACCTCTGTCTTGTTTGGAAGATGGGAGAGGGTTATCCTTAAGCCTTCTAGGGCTACCTCTTCCAGTACTACTTCTGAAGGCACAAGGGCTATAATAGCTACTCTCCCAACCCCAGCAGAAGTTTCTGCTCCTTCTTCTTCTCTTCTACCATCTCTATCTCATTCTACTATTCAGTCATCAACTCCACATGATGAATCCCTCATTCCTCAGTCACCTATTCAGTCACCTATACTACCCATTATATCTGAAGATATACCATCCTTTTCAATTCATCCAAAATCACCCATTCATAAGTAACCCTCATCTCCTCTAATTTCTAATCTTCCTAATTTCAATATATTTCCCATGTCTCCACCTCACTCATCTCCAATTCATGTATCTCCATCTCCACCTCACTCCCCTATACAGGAAGAAACTATTCCTGATTACACTCCTGCTATCATTCCTCCAGCATCAGTTCCATAAACATTCTATCTCTGCTCCAACTGTACTAACAGCTTCATCCCTTCTACCTCCATTCCTTCTACTTCCAATCAACCTTCAACATCTACTCAGAATCCTAATGAGTTTTTGTATGTTGATTTCTCTTCTATTTATGCTAACATTCTTGAATTTATTACCCCCACACTCAAAAAGCTGATAGCTGAAGCTATAGCTCCTCTTGCTGCTTCCATTTTTGCTCTCTCTTCTCAACTATCTTCTTATTCAAGTATCCCTTCTTCTGGGGGCCTAGATTCAGGTCTCCCTGGATCTAGGTAGTGGGAGATTCTTTATGAAGAATCTCCAAACAATTCTGCAGTTCCAGTCCTAGTAATAGAAGCAATTTTTGATTCAGATATAGAGATGATAAGTTCAGCAGCATCAGCAGAAGAAGAAGTTATTACTGTTGGTGATGTATTTATTCTTCCCACAGTTAACTTGCAGTCTTTATTATCTTATTTTGATACTCTACATAATGGTTTTCCAGTTTTTGAGCATGAAATTTCTAAAGCTATAATATGTTATACTGCCCCAATTGATCTTTCAGTTTTAGAATAACGGGAACAATCTTTCAGTTATTTCTGCTAGTTATAATCCAGTCCTTGAGATTGTAGTAACTGATAATATAATAGATATTATAGAGCCAGACTGTTCCCCTCAAACTTATACATGGGATGAATCCCCAATGCCTAATTTAGATGATATTCTTTACCAAGACATGGAACAAGATGATAGTGTATAGATACAAGCTAATATAGATATTGTGAATACACTGCCAGTAGTTTCAATTCCTGATCATTCAAAGTTAATTAAACAGATTGATGATTTATATGATCTACCTGAAGAAGAATCTGATGATGAAGAATCTGATGAGTTAGAGGACTCAAGTTCTAAAAAGAGAAAATTGAAAAAGAAGGCTCCAACGAAGGTTGCTCTTAAACCTTCATCTACTGCTGACATTCCCTATTATATCTTACATGGAATAACTCTCACTCCAGACCTTCCCCACTAGATGATATATTTTAAAAATGAGCAGAAAAGGAGGAAGAAAATGAAGAGATATCAGTCACCCCCAAGGTCTAGCAGAGGACCTCCTCCTCCTCCTACAGCAGCAGGTACAGCAGGAAACATTTCTCAGAGCTCTACTTCTTGTTCTCATCTTTCTAGACCTTCAAGGTCAGGCTCTCAAAGTAGTTAGCAAAGCAGTCAATAGCATTCAAGATAAAGTAGTCAACAACAAATAGATCAAGAAAAGCCTCCTTCACAATTTATGATCAAGAACTGGATCCGAACTTCAGAATGGCTATATTTAATAAAGTTGTTGCTTTATCTAAAATTAAGAAAGCTAAAGATGAAGGAAAGGACACCTCACAGTTCTCTACTATGTCCTCTTACAGAAAGAAGGATCAAGATAAATACCAGGTAAAGAAATTATTTAATTTTGATCAATACATGAGCTTACATCCAGAGGCAGTGGTGCCTAAGACTACTTCTTTGAAGATTATTGACTCTCAAGATTTGAAGATGAGTCAAAAGGAAGCTGCTGATCCTAACAAGAAGTAAATCTTCACCAGACCTTCTCTATAATGTTCCTCTAATGCTCCTAAGAAAGACAAGTGATTTATGATTTTATGTTCTTATAACTGTGTTTATGTTTTTGTACTCTCAAAGCACTTTATTTTATATCTGCTGAAAATTCTTTTGGTAGATATTTTATGCTTTGGGTTGTTTGTTCTTTGTAAATAGTATCCTCACCCATATAGGAGGAGATTGTTGGAACCTTATTACTGATTTGGGCTAAAATTACTATTAGGATATTTAGTTTGATCCACTTTGTATAGTCTAGGGTCATAGGTTATTTCTAGGGTTGTTGCTCATTTAGAAGAATTCCAGTAGAAATGCAGTTAGTCGAATACAGAATTCAGGTCGACAAAAGCTGGGCGTAGTTTGACGATCCCCGAGCTCAGCTTGACGAACTCAGAGTTTTAACTCTGAGTTTAACTCAACGAATATTGAGCTCTAGTCGACAAACTCTGATCTCTACTTAGAAACTAAGCTCGACGAAAGTCAAGCTCAGCTCGACGAACTCTGAGCTCAGGTCGACAAATAAGCAGATTCAGTTCGACGAACTCCAGGCTCAGGTCGGCGAAATGCTTGCAGAGTTTGACTAATTCTCTGCAGTGTTTTTAGGTAGTTTGGTTTACAGAAGGCATAACATGTTTCAGGCTTAATTTCAGGCTGATTATATTCTAAAGGTAGAATGATTTAACGGCTTAATTACAGACAGCTATGACTCTGATATTTAATGCAAAATATTCTAATGAATATAGCTGTTTAAAGGCAGCATTAAATATAGATTTATCACAGAGTTTAAGGCTGATCTATTTTCAAGACAGTTACCATTCTTGGAAAATCTCTCAGACGTTTCAGAATCGAATAATTCAAATGTTTAAATTCTTCTCTACATCATATATATATGTACAGAAGATTGCTGCCTCAAGGTTACTCACCAAGGTTACTCACTTAGATATACTCACCAAGACATACAGACTTAGAGATACTGACTTAGAGACTTACAGATCAACATGTACTCTTACATAATTAGATCTTCAATCTCTGCTTGTGCAAAGTCTTCATTTTATCAAATATAAGAAGGCCTACACCCTGAAGAAAAGACTCCCTCTCCTGATCATAAACTCTACTCAAATCAGGGGGAGCTTTCTGCTTCAACATCCACTTGTCTTCTCAGAGATTCTTGACAGAGAAGACACCATCATTCTTTTTGTTTATTTTCATAAACTATGTACAGGGTTCTTAACTCCCTTCAAAAGTTACCCTTTTGGTTTCTAAGTCTCCAGATCAAAAGTCTTCAGTTGGTTTTTGGGCACCTGATTAAAAGCTCAAAGGGTTGCTAGATCTCCCTTAAAAAAATAGATCTTGTGGTGGCAGGGCACCTTAGCAAAAACCTGTGGTGGCAGGGCACCTGATCAAAAACTTGTAGTGGATTCCTACCAGATTGGTAGAAGAGTGGATGTACCCAGGTTTATTGGGGAACCACTATGAAATTCCTTGTATCGTCGGGTTTTTGATGCCCACTGGTTTTTTTGTTTAATATTAAGTACTTGCTAGCTGCTAAGCCTTTTTCTATAGGATTGTGTGGATTTACTTACTCTCTGAGAAGGCTTTATGCTAGGTTGCATGTTAGACATTTTAAATTATAAATGTATTACATCTATCACCTCATACATGGCATCTTTCAAACTAAAGTCACTTTATTCGATGAACATAAAAGCTATTTTCATACTTATAATAAATCTAGAGTCATGCATACTTTGAGTTGTCCTATATGGATGTTTTTGCTCATGTTGGATGTCAAATCATATAAACAAACTATTTTATGCAATGTATAATTATATCTTTACTTGTGGACTAGTTTATCCTCTAAGTCGAGGGATATAGCTATCCATAAAAACATAACTTGAAACATGTCTTTCTCACATCATAACTTGGTATTTTCATAAACTGTGTTAGGATTGGAGTTTGCCTGAACATATGCAGTTATCCCTTACACGGCATGGCATCACGACGCATGTTTTCTCTTACTCTGATATACATTTAAATTCGGAGAAAATTCGGGTTGTGATAGTTGGTATCAGAGGGATAGGTGATTTGACAATTGGTCGAATGACTATCTATGGTTAGTGTTAGTTATCTTGTTCTATTGCATACACACACTGATGTGTCATCAATACGTCATGGCTGAAGCATGAACACTACACTCATAAACATGACAAGAAGTATACGGGGAATATTATGTAGTATGGGATGCATAATATATGTTTGTATATGGATTCTCATAGGGGGCAACATGTGACTGTTATGTAGTATGGGATGCAGAACAATTACCACATGAATGCACATTAGATTTTTATTTTCATTGCATGTGATATTATGTAGTATATGATGCGTAATATTTCATGTGTACGCCGCTCATAACATGTACTAAGTCCTTTATTAGATTGCATAACACAACATGCATGACATAGCTTTGCATTAGCACATGTGCCAAACTAAAGATTTACATGATGACATATGTACACACATAGTTTTGAGTTAAAAAGAATAAGAATTCATGCATTCATGATTTATGCACATTAGTTAGAAGGATGACGGTATATCATCCTAAGTTTAGGCAAGATATCATAAATGAAAATCATAGAGCAAGTATTTGTACATGTATTGTCTGAACTAAGTTGTGTAGTTCTAGCGGTGAGCTAAGTATTGATTAGTTGTTTGTTGTGTTTTTAGAATACCACTAAAGAGTCTTGTGACAAGGTCGACTCCCTTGTCAAGGGGTGAGTCGTCTTGGGCACAGAGTGAGGCAGTGATCAAAGGACTGCGATAGAGCAATGAGGCTCTGTCCAGGCAAATATTAAAGATGTAGTCGCATATCCAGGCTTTGTTGTTTGTTGTTTTTGAGAAGACTATTAGAGTGTATGACCCTATTGTGGGTCAAGCCATTCCTGTTCCTCCTTCTCCTCTTGTGCCTCAAGTTTTGTTACCAACAGAGAAGAACTTTATCTCGCATTTCCAGCGATTTGGACCTCCTACCTGATGGAACCCTTGTTTGGATTTAAGCTAGGACTACTCTTAGGATGTTGACCCACCTATATAGCCAGGGTCAAGGTCTAGGTATAAGTTAGTCTCATTAGGTAAGACTTCATAAGAACAGCTTTGGATCTCATTCAAGAACTCAGACTTAGAAGAATTCTGTGATAAATATATCAGTTTGACTTTCGTCGAACTCAGCTCGATGATCGTTGATCTCCCATCGACGATCTCAGAGTTTATTCTCTGAACTGAGTTCGACAATCTAAGAGCTCAGGTCGATGATTTCTTACCTCTTCACAGTTTTCTCAGTTCGAAGATAGTTGAACTCATCTTGACGATCTCCTAGCTCAGATCAACGATTTTATCCTGTGTTCGACTACTTGTCTACAACTTCAGTCTTGAAGATTCAAATCTTATTTTCTTGATTCTATTTATGAAAAATAATCTCTGGTAGTTAATGCTGATATTCTCAAGGCTTATAGTTGTTCCTTTGCAGCATAAACTATGGTATTCACAGAATTATTATTTTGTCTTATTTACCAAGACAGTTAAGGAGATAATTTAATGCCAGCAATTCTAGTCATTCTCTCCTCGATCTCTGCAATAAATTAAGTATTGTTTTTGAAATTCAAAGGAGTATTATTCGATTCTTGAAGGACACAGAGAGACATATATTGATTTTCTGTTAGAGAAATACCTACAGAGAGAGTTTCTAATTCTACAGTTCTAAATTTCTCTCTCTGATTTTTTTCAATCTTCAAAACTCTTACTACTCTTAGGAAATAGAAGAACAACACCAAAAACCTCATCTTGAGTCTTCTTAAGTTTTTATCTTCAGAAATCTACAGAGACAACAATAAATATCAATCTATAGATTCTGAAGAACATAATACAAGTCCATTGAAGACCTACTCCCTGGACAAAGCTTCCATCTTCCTGAACCTACTCAATATCTCAGGGGGAGCTTTGGCAATACAAGAATCCACTAAGTCTTCTCATTTGCTTTGAGAAAGAGAAGTCTGCCATCAACTTTTTCCTTTTAACTTTTTTCTATACAGGGTTATTACTCCATTCAAAAGTGAACTCCTTGGTGATAGGGCACCTGATCAAAAGTCTATTGGTTTTTAGGCACCTGATCAAAAGCCTGAAGGGTCTCTAGATCTAACTGAAGAAGATCTTGTGTGTGATAAAGCACCTGATCAAAAACCTAAGTGGATTTCTACCAGGGTGCTAGAAGAGTGGATGTACCCATATTTGGGGAACCACTATAGTTTTCTTGTGTTGTTTGGTTTCTCATCTTTCTTTATTTTCTGCTGTGTTGTATTTGCTTGTGATTTATTTTTCTCTTACTTATAAGTAACACATATCTTAATTCTGCTACAAAAATTACTTAAAAGATTTTAATACTTTATTCACCCCCCCTCTAGAGTAACTCAAATCTATCCCCTCACATTCTATTGGTATCAGAGGATCGTTTCTCTTAGTTGTACAGGCTAACACCTGAACCTAAAGATCCTTGATAGATCTCCTTCTCTCTTTCTTTTTTCATAGCACAAAATAAAGACTATGCAAGCACAAGACCTCCAGTCTGAACCTTGAATAAGTTTGCTATCTGGAAGGTAAGAATCAAACTATATATGAATTCTATTGATGAGGATATTTTTAACTCCATTTTGACAGGTACACCAGCTCCAGTGGAAACTACCTCAACAACATCAATAAGCTTGAATGTTATTCCTCCTCCAGACAATACTGATGCACAGAAAAAGGCAAAGATTGCTAATGCAAGGGCCATGAATATTCTGGCCCAAACCATGTCAGATGAAATCTTCCAGAAGGTTGTTAAATGCACTTCAGCCAAGTCCATCTAGGATTCCTTAAACCAGATGGTCGCTGGATCTGTAGATGAAAGAAAAGATATGAGAGCTCATATTATCTCTCAGTATGAAAACTTCATGAAAGCTGAAACTGAGCAAGTAGATGAGATGTATAATAGAATCATCATAATTGTAACTGAGCTGAAAACCTTGGACAAGGACATCTCACTAATTGAGATTAATGACAAGATTCTCATGTGCTTCCCCAGCTCATGGGATTACAGAATCTGGCCAATCAATGAAGGCAGGAGTCTAAATGAGATTTCCACTAAATCACTATTGGTAAAGGTCAAGTCCTATGAGCAGCTCCTAAAGACAAGAGATTCAGATGAATAGAAGACACCTACACCATTTAGGAAGGAAAAAAGCATAGCCTTCAAATCCTTTGAAGAATCAGAAGCAACACCCTCAAATGAAGAACTGATGAGTATGTTTGCCAAAAGATTCTTCAAAATGGGTAGAAAATACTTTAGGAGGATGTCATCCAGGAATGAAGACAAGCCAAGGTATGATAAAAATCCGACTAAAGACATTATATGTTTTGGTTGCAGGAAGCCTGGACATATTCTACCAGAGTGTCCAGAGAAACAACACAAAGAAAGGAGAAAGGAAAAGGAATCCAGGAAACACTTCAGCAAGTCATCTTCTAGCAAGCACAAGAGGAAAGAAAAGGGCTTTGTAGCTAACACCTGGAGTGAGACAGAAGAAGAATCTTCTTCCTCTAGCTCTAGTGAGGATGAAGAAGAAACCAAGGCAAGAGAATTATGTCTAATGGACATCAATGTTTCAAGCCCTGAATTAGAAGTAGAAGATTCAGGAGAAGACTCAGACTGTGATCAGGTAATATCATCCTTTAATTTTAATTCTGAAGATTTTAAAATAGAATTTAAATCACTGTGCAATGATCTTATAAAGTCTGAGAAGGAAATCAAATGTCTTAGAGATAGAGAACCTGACTATGAAAGCTTACTCTCTGAAAAATTATTAATGAAAGAAGAATTAACTGAGTATAGCAAACAAATCATCTTCCTGAAAACTAAAATAGGCAAAGCTAAATAACTTCAAGAAACCTTGAATGGAAGAAGCCTACAGATGGTTAAAATCACTAGTACAGTAAATGCTAGGATTAATAATAGTAAACTAGGTTTAGGTTCATCAACTAGTGAACCACCAATTATCCAGAAAACATCTTATCTCAACCTATGAATTTTATTTCAGATAAGGGTAAGAAGAATACAGAACAGGTAGAGAAATTTAATAAAGTATTAAAACAAATTGAACTAAAGAAGAAGAGACAAGCTCAGAATAATAAGTCTAAACAGAAGTCGTCGAACCAAGATCGACGATCGCAGTATTTTTTGTCGAACGTCGATCGACGATCTCTGAACCCAGAGTTTGGGTTTAATTACTCAGCAAAGGGAGATCAACGATACCATCAAACTTCGTCGAGCAGAGATCGATAATCATGGAACACAAATAGTAGCCATTATTATTCTGTGAACTGAGATTGATGAGATCAATACTGGTCATCGAATGCAGATCGACGATCTCAATATAAATCGTCGAATCTAGATCAGTTTTTCCAACACTATAACTATGAAAAAATCTTAATAATAACCAGAAATAAAAATTTGTTAATCCATTTTCATATGGGGTAATTCCACCTAGAAAATTTCACCCCTTAGGTTATAAATGCTAACCTGAATGCTCTTTTATTTCTAGTTTCATTTATGAAAAGAGACAAGGACCCAAGGTTACCTGGGTCCAGAACATATGAGCTGTTTACTTGAAGGTGAAGAACTATCCTACCACACAGGATGGTATCTGGATAGTGGGTGCTAAAAGCATATGACAGGATGCAAGGAAAAGCTAATTAAGTATAAGTCCAATCTAGGTCCATAGGTAATCTTTGATGATTCCAGCTTTGGTCAGACAAAAGGATATGGAGATTTCAGTATTGGAGCTGTTACATTCAGCAAGGTAGCTTATGTGAATGGTTTAAAACATAACCTGATTTCCATAAGTCAATTATGTGATGCAGGTTATCAGGTATGCTTCACTTATTCCCAATACTTTATTTTTTTAAACTGCAAAATTGTTTTTATAGGATTTAGACAAGGTAACATTTATATAGTTTACTTTAATTCTGCTAGCTCAGAAATTTGCCTTTTTAATCAGGTTAGTAATAATAATACCCTTTGGCATAAAAGACTAGGTCATGTAAACCTTAGAAATATTGCTAAGTTATCCAAAGACAACCTTGTTAGAGGATTACCTTCTTGCCCCTACAAAAAGGAAAGCCTTTGTAGGGCTTGTTAAGTAGGCAAGCAAACTAAAAATAGTTTTAAATCAGATAATAAGAGTGATTCACCTAGGATTCTGTACTTGCTTCATTTGAATCTTTTTGTTCCCATTGCTATACAGAGCTTAGGAGGGAAGTTCTATACTTTGGTTATTGTAGATGACTTCTCAAGGTTCACTTGGGTTTTCTTCTTGAGACACAAGTCTGATAACTTCAAAGTTCTTACAGATTTTCTTAAAGGCATAAGGATTGAGTATTCTACTCTAGTTGTTTTGATAAGAAGTGATCATGGTACTGAGTTTGAATCTCTTCCCATACAAAGATTCTATGAGATGGAAGGCATTAGGCATTATTTCTCTGCTCCTAGAACTCCTCAACAAAATGGGGTAGTTGAAAGGAAAAATAGAACACTCAGTGAAGCTGCAGGCACATTACTTGCTGATGCTTTCATGCCACTCTCCTATTGGGCAGAGGCTGTGAGCACAACAAACTATGTCCTGAACAGAAGTTTGATGCACAAACTTAATGGCAAGATTCCCTATGAACTACTCAAAGGGAAGAAACCTAAAATATATTATTTTAGAGTATTTGGTTGCATTTGTTATATTCACAACAACAAGAAACATCTTAGAAAGTTTGAAGCCAAAGCTGCAATGGGAATTTTTCTAGGATATTCGCAAGTCAATAAGGCATATAGGGTTTTTAACAAATCAACTTTGAAAATTGAAGAGTCAGTTCACATTTCTTTTGATGAAGCTAACATGTTTTACAAGGAGAAGGAAGCTTCTACCAGTAACTTTTTGCAGGGTACCTCAACTTTGTGAAAAATTGGATGATCTCAATCTTACTTAAAAGTTACATATCATTCCTCCTCACAAGTTGATGAAGAAAGTGAAGAAGAAAATTTGGAAGTGTCCGAACTTCCTCCAGCAACAGACATTATTCCACAAGAGGAATTAATTCCAAATGTTGTTGCTGAACATACAACTCCAACTAAATTTGTCACAATTAGAGATCACCCTACATCTCAAGTGATTGGAGACATATCAGCTGGTGTGCAAACAAGACATCAACTAAACCAAGACTTGATGCATGCCTGCTTCATATCTCAAATTGAGCCCCAATCTATTAAAGATGCTGAGCAAGATCCACACTGGATTATTACAATGCAAGAGGATCTTAACCAATTTGAGAGATGCAAAGTTTGGGATTTAGTTCAAAGAGCCAAAAACAATCCAGTCATTGGAACCAAATTGGTCTTTAGGAACAAGTTGGATGCACAAGGAACTATTATCAAAAACAAGGCAAGACTAGTTGCTCAAGGCTATAGGGAAGAGGAAGTAATTGACTATGATCAAACCTTTGCTCCTGTTGTAAGGCTGGAAGCAATCAGAATCTTTCTTGCTTATGTTGCTAATAAAAAGTTTAAAGTGTACCAGATGGATGTCAAAAGTGCCTTTCTAAATGGAGAACTTAAAGAAGAAGTGTATGTTGAACAACCGCCAGGTTTTATCTTTTCAACTAATCCCTCTTATGTCTTTAGATTGCATAAAGCTCTATATGGTCTAAAACAAGCTCCAAGAGCTTGGTATGAAACCTTAGCTAGTTTTCTTTTAGAGCATAAATTTTTTAGAGGCATAGTAGATAGGACTTTATTTATTAGACATCATCATGATAAAATCTTGTTAGTACAAATTTATGTATATGATATTATTTTTGTCTCTACTGATCCCAAACTATGCAAAATGTTCTCTAACCTTTTGCATTCAAAGTTTGAGATTAGCAGCATGGGTGAACTTTCATATTTCCTTGGTCTCAAAATGAAACAATCATCTGATGGTATCTTCATCTCTCAATCTAAATATGCTAAGGAGCTTATTAAAAGATTTGGGATGAGTGATGCCTCAGTAATGAAGACACCAATGGCTACAAATGCTGTGATAGATTCTGATGAGCATAGAAAATCTGTTGATCTAAAAATTTATACGGCCATTGTTGGGTCTGTACTATATCTTACAACTACTACTAGAAAACAGACTTTTAGCCACGGCAGATTGTCGTGGCTAAAAGTCAAAAACGTGGCTAATATCTTTTAGCCTTGGCCTACCCACGACAAATGGGCGTGGGCAATACGAGTGTGGCTAATTGTATTAGCCATGCTGAATCCGTGGCAAGTAAGTTATTAGCCATGATTTAATTGCCGTGGATAGAAGCTCCTTATTTGCCACGGTTGATTTGTCGTGGCTAAAGGGCCTGTAACAAACGATAATGCCTAACATAAAAAAGATTTGGATGCACACTGCCACCGCTGTCACCGCCGCCGACGCCGCCGCCTCCACCTATGCCGCCGATGCCGCCGCCTCTGTCTCCGTCGCCGCCGCCGCCACCGCCGCCCTACCGCTGCCGCCGCCGCCGCCCGGCCACCGCCGCCGCCTCCTGCGAGCTGATTTTATTTCAAACATTAATTGAGAATGGGCAATATAAACCCCAAATTAATCTTTTAGTTGGCGGCGTGGGACTAAAAAAAACCGAATTTTTGGTACGGATTAGACTTCCGTGGCTAATACTAGATTATAAGCCACGAAATAGGCAAACCGTGGCAAGAAGTCGGGTTATTTGCCATGGTTTAGTCATCCGTGGCTAATACTAGCTTATTAGCCATGAAATAGAAACCGTGGCTAATACTTCATTATTAGCCACGGTTTTCCCCCATGGCAAAAAAACCTGTGTCTAAAAGTCATTTTTCTAGTAGTGAGCATGTAGACCAGACATCATGTTCTCTACATGTCTTTGTGCTAAGTTCCAGGTGAAGCCTAAAGAATCTCACTATATCTTGCTAAAAAGAATTTTAAAATATATAATGGGTTGCCCTTATCTAGGACTTTGGTATCCAACAGAATCAGAGTTTGAGTTAACTGTATACTCAGATGCTGACTATGCTGGATGCAGAGTAGACAGGAAAAGCACATCAGGAACATGCAAGTTCCTTGGTGATAGGCTTGTGTCTTGGTTTTGTAAGAAGCAAACATCAGTGCCCACTTCAACTACAAAGGCTAAATACATTACTGCTTGAAGTTGTTGTTCACAAATTTTGTGGATACAAAACCAACTACTGGATTATGGATATAACTTAAATAATTCAACTATATTTTGCAATAGTAGTAGTGTTATATCCATAACACAAAATCCAGTGCTTCATAGTTGGACCAAGCATATAGAAATAAGGTATCATTTCATTAGAGAGTCTGTAGACAAAAACAAAATTAATCTTAAATTTATCTCCACTGATTTTCAAAGAGCAGATATCTTCACCAAGCCTTTGGATGAAAAGAAACATCTATTCTTCCTAAATCAGCTTGGAATGATAAATGGAATGGATTAATTTAATTTATTTCTAAGGGAGAAGATTTGCTCACAAATCGTCGAACGAAGATCGACGATCTGCGAACTTCTCTTGAGCTCTATCGTTGACCTGAGATCGATGACAGCTCTATGTGAAGTTAAAATCATCGACCAGAGATCGATGACTTTACCTCAAAAAATAAATCATCGACATGAGATCGACGATCTATTTTCCCCTCTTCATTCAAAGGCCGACGATAGTATTTGTCTATAAATTTGTGTCGACCTACGATCAAAGTTTTCTTTCTTTAATCGTAGGATAGAGATCATCTCTTCGCATTCCAAAAACCTATATTGAGGTTTCTCTTCGAGCTCTATCCCGCACTTTCAAAATTCCCTTGCACTTGATCTCTCTCACTTTTGCAGAAATGTATGGCGATTCCAGCGGCAATCCTGTTAGTGATGAAGTTCGATGCTGGCTTCGACATCGACTTCGACTCTTTCAGTCATTGCGATCAGATCTTCACGGACATGCTGAAGCTCTGTGAAGATCAAGGCCTGAGGAGGATCATGTCTACAAGGATCAAATTACCAGCAATAGAAATAAAAGAATTTGTTTATTCGTCAACAACTCCTGATGACTCGTCTATGGTTGGAACCATCTCAGTTCAACATATTATCCATTCCCCAATTATTATTTCTGAACTGTTTGAATTAGTTAATGGAGAAAACACTCTAGAATAAGATAGTTTTGAGTACAGTAGCATGTTGGTTAGGATGGGTCATCTAGATGAAATACCATCCAAGTTGCTTAAGAAAAATTGGTCTGTAGAATATAAGTTCTTAGCAGATGTAGTGGGGAAGGTTATGATGGGCAAGAACTCTGCCCATGATAATATTAAATGGCAAGAGTTCTCGATCATGTCTGCTTTGGTCAATAAGAAGTCCATCAACTGGGCTGAGTTGTACTTTAATTTTATAAAAAGGAAGAACACCAAGAAGGTGGTTTGCTTTGGGAGGATTCTGGGAATTTTCCTCCAGTATAAGGCTTCTGAATTAATGGTCTCTCAGACAATATTTATTAATGCCAGTAAGAGGTTGAACTCCTCCTTGTTTTGTAAATGGGCAAGAACTATCCCAAATCCACCCCAGGCCTCCACCTCTTCTAGAATAGCTGAGGACACTAGGGTAGTCACATCCTCTCCTCACCCTGATGAAAATTTACCTGTTCCTCCTCCTCCAGCCAACCCTCCTGCTGTCCATCAACCATCCACCACAATTCTAACACCACCATCATCTCCAACACTTCATACAACCCCTCCACATTCTCCTACTCCAACCAATCTAGTTACAACTCCATCCATCAACATCATAACCCAATAAAACTTCAATCTTTTGACTCCTCCCCAATCCCCAATCACATTTCATATATCTCCTGAACATCATTAACATAAGAATTCCCTTATTCACCTTGATTCAACACCAATTCCCACTCCACCAAATTCTCTATTACAGGATAAAATCATGACAGATTTCACTCCTCTCATCTCTCACTCATCTGTATCAACTCAAACCCCTCCTGAGTTCATGCAAATGGACTCTCCTTCCATCACCACTCTCTTGGAGCTTATCACTCCCTCCCTCAAATCCTTGATAGCAGAGGCAATCTCACCTCTAGCTGCTTCTATTTCATCCATTGTTGCCCTTCTTACTGCCTCCTCTAGCCCTTCTTCATCTAGGGTCCTGGTTCCAGTAATTATTGAAACCAGGCAAGGGGAGATGTCCTATAAAGCTGATCTAAGTACAGCAGCAGTAGTTTTAGCTCTAACATTGACCCTTCCAACAACGGTAGCAGAGACAGAGTTTGTTGATACTGAGATACATGATGCAGATCTCACAGAAGTTTTGGAAAATGATTCTTAGACAATTGATTTAGTTCCTTCTTTGGAAATTCTTTCTAAAGATTGTTCTATTTTCCAGTAATTGAACTAAAGTCAATTCTAGATTCTTTTGATCTCTTATATAGAAACATTCTTTTATTTGTTTCCCCCAAGTATTGCACATACATTTTTTGCTCTACAGCTTCAGTTAGTACAAAAACTATTCAGGCCATTCAGGCCAGCTTTGTTACTAACATAGTTATGCAACTTGTTGGCCCAACTTATGTTATGGATGTTAGTCCTTTACCAAATCTAGATGATTTAATTGCATAGGATATTGCACTAGAGATTGACCAAATGCAAAAAGATCCTGAGATAAATGTTTTTCTTCTGACTGATAAAGACACAGATGATTCTCAGATGCTTTCTGAGATTGTTGTTCCTCCTCAAGCAGACAAGCAAGTTTCACAGAAAATAATAGAAGCAATAGATGCTTTATATGACAATCCTCTAGGTTCTTCTAAAGATGACCAAGTTGATGATTCTGATTATTCTGAATCTGACAATGCCAAGAGGTCAAAATCAAAGAAGAGGAAAGCTCCAGCAAAGGCTGCTCCCAAGCCCAATACAGATTATGATGTTCCATATTACATTCTACACAACATTCCTCACTCCCAAAACTCTTTAGTGGATGAAGCTATCTAGAAATCAAGCCAAAGCACAAAAAAGGAAGAAGAAGTCTGGATCCTCTCCTATGAAGATATTCAGGAAAGATCCACATCTTCCTCCTCCTGCTGTAGGAGCCTCAGGGAATGTGTCTCAAAGATCAAATATCACTCAGCCATCAAGTTCAATAGCCTCTAAGCCTCAGAAGCCAACAACCTCTAAAGCCTAGAAGCCAGCCTCCTCTCAGTCTCAGAGGCCTGCCTACTCTCATAGGCCTAAAGGTTAGTTTAGTGAAGCTCCACCTCCAAAATCACTTTACTCTAGACAGAAGCAACAGAATCCTATTGCAACAAATTTCCAAGTACAGTCTATTCAATTAAGAAATCTCTCTCAGCAGTTACCTCAGGATGCTCAAGGACTAAATCTAGAGAGACTTCCCTCTCCTCCTGTTGATCCAGAGCTTGATCCCAACTTCAGGATGGCTAGACTTAATGAATTGATTGGACTATCTCAGATGAATAATGCCAGAAATGAAGGTCATGACCCCTCTCAGATTTCTACCATGTCTTCTTATAGAGAAATAGAACTTGAAAAGCTGTTGGTCAGTAAGAAAGTTTTCAATTCTATAGAGTATATGACTCTTCATCCTGAAGAAGTTGTACTAAGAGCTGCTTCTCAGAAAACTCTTGGTGAACAAGATCTAAAGATGTCAAAAAGGGAAGCAGAAGACCCATCTAGGAAGATTGCTTTTGCTAAATCTTCTTCTGCTCCTCCTCCAACTAATCCTTAATTTATTTACTGTACTTTACTTGTTTATTATTTTACCTTAACTATATGTGCATTACATTGCTATATTATATCTGCTGATAATTTAAACTCTATCAGATATCTATGGCATTGTATTCTTTGTTTTATGTATTATTGAGTGACCTTACCCAAATAGGTGGAGATTGTTTGAACCCTTGTTTGGATTTGGGATAGGTCTACTCTTAGGATGTTGACCCACCTGTATAGCCATAGTCAAGGTCTAGGTCTAAGTTAGTCTCATTAGGTCAGACTTTACAAGACTAGCTTTGGATCTCATTCAAGAACTTAGACTTAGAAGAATTCTGTGATAAATATATCAGTTCGACTTTCATCGAACTAAGCTCGACAATCGTTGATCTCCCATCGACGATCTCAGAGTTTATTCTCTGAACTGAGCTCGACGATCTAAGAGCTCAGGTCGACGATTTCTTATCTCTTCACAGTTTTCTCAGTTCGAAGATAGATGAACTCAGCTCGATGATCTCCTAGCCCAGATCAACGATTTTATCTTGTGTTTGACTACTTGTCTACAGCTTCAGTCTTGAAGATTCAAATCTTATTTTCTTGATTCTATTTATGAAAAATAATCTCTGGTATTTAATGCTGATATTCTCAAGGCTTATAGTCGTTCCTTTGTAGCATTAACTATGGTATTCATAGAGTTATTGTTTTATCTTATTTACCAAGACAGTTGAGGAGATAATTTAATGCCAGCAATTGTAGCCGTTCACTCCTCGATCTCTGCAGTAAATTAAGAATTGTTTTTGAAATTCAAAGCAGGAGTATTATTCGATTCTTTAAGTACATAGAGAGACATAGACTGATTTTTTGTTGGATAAATACCTACAGAGAGAGTTTCTCATTCTAGAGTTCTAAATTTCTCTCTCAATTTTTTTTTCAATCTTCAGAACTCTTACTGCTCCTAGGAAACAGAAGAAGAACACCAAAAACCTCATCTTAAGTCTTCTTCAGTTTTCATCTTCAGAAATTTACAGAGATAACAATCAATTTCAATCTATTCATTCTGAAGAACATAACACCAGTCTATTGAAGACCTACTGCCTGGACAAAGCTTCCATCTTCCTAAACCTACTCGATATCTTAGGGGGAGCTTTGGCAATACAAGAATCCACTAAGTCTTCTCATTTGCTTTGAGAAAGAGAAGACATCCATCAAATTTTTCTTTTTACCTTTTTCTGTACAGGGTTATTACTCCCTTCAAATGTGAACTCCTTGGTGATAGGGCACCTGATCAAAATCCTATTGGTTTTTAAGCACCTGATCAAAATCCTGAAGGGTTTCTAGATCTACCTTAAGAAGAACTTGTGGTGATAGTGTACCTAATAAAAACCTAAGTGGATTCCTACCAGGTTGGTAGAAGAGTGTATGTACCCAGATTTGGGGAACCATTATCATTTTCTTGTGTCGTCTTGTTGCTCATCTTTCTTTATTTTCTTCTGTGCTGCGTTTGCTTGTGATTTTTTTCTCTTACTTATAAGTAGCACTTATCTAAATTCTGCTACAAAAATTACTTAAAATATTTTTATTACTCTATTCACCACCCTATAGAGTAAGTCAGATCTATCCCTGGTGTGTTCAATGACTATCAACCCGAAAAGGCAAGTGTACCTATCTAATTGTAGTACCAAGGTCGTATTTAAACTCGGGGATATCAAGTACTGCTACTCATGCTTCTACTATTATCCTACCGAAAGATTGTTGGGTTTTGAGAATTTTTTAAATTAAAACTAAAGATAATTTTTTAAAACAAAAACTTAAGATAAAAAACTAGCATTCGATCAATGATTCACCATAAAATGAGACGAGAAGTATAAAAATATTGATTTAAATTTGCAAACTAAACAAGATATTGACGGATCTGATATTAGGAAGTAAACTCGCTAGAGCATTAAATCCCCTAACTTATAGACGTTTTGACCGAAATCTCTTTACAAGTCAAAAGACCTAAAGTCGCATTATCGAAGTGACCCACACTATTGGATTTGACTCCAATCCGGAGGATTTAGGTCATCCTATCTCTAGGGTTGCGTTCAACTCCTTCCTTCTTTGAGTGATCTTTCAAATCAACGAGTCTCTCAACTTCTATGAAATGAGATCAAATGCCTACAACCGTATACCGGAAATATGGAGTCGACACGATAAAAATCAAAGAAGGATCGAGAATAATTTAGACAAAAATAAAACTAAGAAATAAAAAGAAACCTCATCTCACTTCATGGATCCTCACGATCGAATGCTAAAATGAAATTAGTTACGCATAATTGAAAGGGAAATGAAAATAAGAGAAGGAAATAACATTTTTATTGCTTAATAGAAAAAGGGGTACACAAAATAAGAACAAGACAAAATTATTCTACTAAAGCAAAAAATTACAATAAAAGGAACTTGATAAGAAAGTAACACTCTTGAACTAGCTATCTCACTTGCTCTCTCTCCAATCCAACCTTCCAAAGCATGAGACATAGGTTCCTTTTATAAGTGAGGAGAAGGATCTAGAATGAAGGGAATATAAAGGGAGCAATGGTGTGTGGCTGGCCATGTAAGTGGGAGATGCATGTATGGCATTTATGAGGGGAAAGAGAATAGGCTAAATGCAATGTATTTTATTTAAGGGGAATAAAATAGAAAATATAAAATAGAGAGGGGGGGAGAATGAATGAGTTTAAATGATATTGAGAGAGGGGATGAATGTGGAATATAGAGGGAAAAAGAGGAGGGCCAGTCATGAGAGGGTGGCAAGGTGCATGTATGTGAAAGTTATTGAGGAGGAGAGAGAAAACATGCGGTGGCCGACCATGCATAGATAAGTGGGCAGTTTTGTAGTGGGCTTTGATGAGGGCTCGGGTTTGCTAGGAGAGCTGCTCGGGTAGCATGTGGGCAGGACCATGTAGGGGGCCGGGCTGCTTGCATCTTGTGGATAGGCTGGGCTGCATGGTGGGCTTCATCATAGGCTCGGGTAGCACCAAATGGAAGGGCTTGGGCTGCTCCAAGTTCTCGGGTTCAAGTGGGCTGCATGTGATAGGCCGAGCTGCTCCAAGTAGGCTGCACCATGACTTGAGAGGTTGAGTTGGCCTTGAGCATTGAACTTGAACCTACAAATAAAGTAAAACAAAACTAAATAACATTAGTCAATTTTTTTATAATATAACAAAGATAAACATAAAGCATTGAACATAAAATAGTAAAAGTGAAAATACATAAAACATATAAATAAAACTATGAATTCTTATATCATAACATAACACAACATTAAAATAAAATAACAACATAAGAAGCATATAAATATATAAAACAATGATAAAACCTAAGAATTATGAATACTAAACTACCCCAAAAGGGATGACTAAAACTAGTCATTAAATTCCCCCATGCTATAGTATTTGCTTGCCCTCAAGCAAATGGAATTGAAAACAAGGGAAGAGGAATTAAAAGTAAACAAAGCAAATTTAGGTTTCATAGATTAAGAAAACCAAAACATGAAAAATTAAACGATCCTAATTTATATGTTATCCACTAGTGGGGTGAGAAGTGTACAATAAAAAACTTGAAAATGGGAACCTAAAAATTTCATTAGAACATAAAGAAGAATTACACATTTCTAAATCCCTAAAACAAGGCATCCAAAATAAAAGAAAACAAGAATGACAAGAGTAGAAATTCTAAATAAACGGTGCATTGACGAACTATTAGGTTGCTAGAATAATGATTAACCCTAAATCACCTCAAGATAACCTCGAAATAAATCCATCAATGATGGTGGCCATAGGCTTGTCCGTTCACACTCTCTCTACTATGCGAATTTACGTCTAAAGATCGAAAGGACTTTAATCAGGCGTTAAGACTTGTCTTAGGTAAATGTTTAGGAATTGGAAATCAAAGATAAAAATCTGTAGTTAAATCACACTAAACCAAGGGTGAGCTTAAAATAAAAAAAAGTATAAAAATGAGAAATGACAAGTACGTCATTTCTCCAGTTCAAACTACAAAACAATGCCATGAAAATTTTTCTTTTCAAAATTTGGCCACAAATAAACTTTTTCTCTCTTTTTTTTGTTTTCTTTTTTTGATTTGATAACATTTTGATAATAACTTTTCTTTTCTTTCATAAAAGAGAGCTCCAAATGCAAACTAATAATTTTCCTTTTCATTTTAAAAGATAATAACCCTTCACAAACATAATATTTAAGCTCAAAGATTAGTGTGAAATAGGAACGACAATTTGGCTTTTGCAAAATAATGAAATGAAAGGTTGAGCTAAAAACAAAGAAACATGGAAAAAGGCCCAAAAATTGTTTTGCAACGGTGAAATTTTTGGTGGGCAAGAAAGATTCAAACGAGTCAAAGGGTTGCCTAAATAATTTCTAAAGTTCGTAAAAACGACGCAAATGTTTCTAGAGTAGCTAGGGACAAGTTTTAGACACCAAGAAAGTATTACCCCCAAATGAAAAAGAGATAACATTACCTAGCAACCATTCATACGTGACTAACCGAATAAAAAGAAATAACTACAACTTTCCAACTTACAACGTTAAAAACCGATGCCTATATTTAAGAACAAGAAATTAGTAAAACTAAGCTATATTAAAATGATAAATTTAGAAAACTGTTTCAAAGAAATCTACATAGAACTACAAAACCGCACGGGCCTACACATCACTAGAAGAAACATAAAAATAAAGATAGACAATAATTTTTGATTTTGATTTTCAAATAGATTTTAGCAAATTTTTTTTTTGGATTTTGATTTTATAATTTTTTGGGGTTTTGTATTAGTTAAAGAGAAAGTAGTACTAAAGAAGCTTAATAAAACTATACTAATTTTTTCTAGAAATTCTAAGTATTTTTTTGAAAGGAAAGAAGAAAGAAAAACAACTAAACCCTCCCACATGCTTAGATTCTTCATTATCCTCAATGACAGAGAAAGAGAAAAAAATGAGAAAGAGAAGGGGACAGAGAAGGAGAGAAAAATGTAGTAAAGTAAATTAAATAAAAAGAACAGGACTTCCCCGGGTTTGTGAGATGAAGGTGGATGTCGCTCCCCCATGCTTTCTTTTTAACGCACTTGATCATCAGCAAGTTTGAGTTGATCCATCTTGAAATCAGCAACGTTGGAGCAGCAATCACGAACTTGTATTGTTAGGCCACCTGGAGGAAGAGCAAAATAAAAATAAAAGCAGAAAATACTTGGGCAGGCTCCCAAGAATGTTCTTTATTTTACAATAAAAAGTCCGAATAATAATAAAAGTTTTATAATAATAATAAGTACAACAATAAAAAAATTCAAATGCAAATAAACATTTAATAGTCCAGAATAAGATTCTCCTTTGCAGGAGACACAGAATTATTAGAAAAATATAGCTTAAGTCTATGCCCATTTACTTTAAAATAACCCTTATCTAGGTGCGAGATTAACACAGTTCCATAAGAGTAAACCTGTTTAACCGTAAACGGTCCAGACCATCTAGATTTAAGTTTGCCAGGAAAAAAATGTATGCGGGAATTGAAAAGAAGTACTTGATCGCCAGGTTTAAACATTTTAGGATGGTGCAAGTTCTTATCATGATAAAGTTTCGTGCGTTCTTTATAGATTTTATTATTTTCATAAGCGTACGCTCGCCATTCGTTAAGTTCATTTAGTTGGTTTTTTCGATGCTCGCCGATCGAGTGCGGATCGAAATTAAAAAACTTTAGTGCCCAATACACACGGTGCTCTACTTCTACCGGGAGATGACATGATTTTCCGTTGAATAATGAGAAAGGAGTACAACCAATAGTGGTCTTGTATGCTGTCCAATAGGCCCATAGAGTATCATCTAACTTTTAAGACCAATCTTTACGAGAAATAGAAACAGTTTTTTCCAAAATTCTTTTAAGTTCTCAATTGACTACCTCGACCTGACTGTTAGTTTTGGGGTGATAAGCGGTGGATAGTTTATGCGTAACGCCATATTTTGTTAAAGCTTTAGCAAATTGAGCATTGCAAAAATGACTTCCCCTATCACTAACGATCGATCAAGGAAAACCAAAACGAGAAAATAATTTCTTAAGAAAAGTAACAACGACGCGAGCATCATTACTTGGTAAAGCTTGGGCCTCTGCCCATCTAGAAACATAATCTACGACGACTAGAATATATTTATTTCCTAAACTTGAGGGAAACAGGCCTACAAAGTCGATGCCCCACAAATCAAAAACTTTGCATTCAAGAAAATAATTCTGTTCCATTTCATGTAAGCCAGCACTAAGCACTTTGTGGGCGGTGCGGTTTGCTTGAAAATGCCCGCCAGTCGGACCTTCATGAACATGCTTTAAAATCTGCTGACCTTCTTCCCGGGAAACACATCTTCTAACCACCTGTTCCACACAAATGCGAAATAGAAAGGGGTCCTCCCAAAAATAATATTTCAACTCAGAAAAGAATTTCTTCTTTTGGTGAGAAGAGTACTCTTTTGGAAGGACCCGGGCCATGAGATAATTGGCTAGATCAGCAAACCAGGGGGTAGAAGAAAAAACGATTAAAATTCGTTCATCCGAAAAAGAGTCATTAATAAAATTTTCATTTAAAATATCTAGTTCAGGATTTTCAAGACGAGAGAGATGATCAGCCGCTATGTTTTCTGCTCATTTCTTATCCCGAATATCCAAGTCGAATTCTTGAAGTAGGAGGATCCAACAAATAGGACAAGGCTTGGCATCCGGTTTAGCGAGGAGGTACTTCAAAGCGGAATGATCCGTAAAAACGATTATCTTAGAAAGAGTAATATACGGTCGGAATTTATCGAATGCAAAAATAACAGCTTAAAGTTCTTTTTCAGTTGTAGTGTAGTTTTCTTGAGCCGAAGTTAGAGTTTTACTTGCATAGTAGATCAGATGAAAGTTCTTAGCAATTCGTCGTCCTAGAACCGCACCTACCGCAAAATTACTAGCATCACACATTATTTCGAAAGGTAAATCCCAAACTGGGGCAATCATAATTAGCGCATTTATAAGTTTATATTTAATTAATTCAAACGCAGCAAGACAAGAATCATCAAAAACAAAAGGAGTTTCTTTTTCGAGAAGGTGGGAATGTGGCTTAGTAATTTTTGAAAAGTCCTTAATGAAACGTCGGTAAAAACCCGCATGCCCTAGGAAACTTCTAATCGCTTTGATATTCGTAGGCGGCGGTAGCATTTCAATTACTTCAATTTTTACCTTGTCCACTTCAATTCCCTTAGCGAAAATCTTATGGCCAAGGTCTAAGACTTCACGCACCATAAAGTGGCACTTTTACCAATTTAAAACTAAATTTGTTTCTTCGCAACGTTGTAAATTTTTTTCCAAATTTTTTAAACATTGATCAAAAGAGTCGCCAAAAATGAAATTTTTTTCCATAAATACTTCCATAATATTTTATACGTATTTATCGAAAATAACGAGCATACACTATTGAGAGATAGTAGGTGCGTTATATAACCCGAAGGACATCCTACGATAGGCAAAAGTTCTGAAGGGGCAAGTGAATGTTGTCTTCTCTTGGTCCTCGGGTGCGATAGGGATTTGGAAATACCCCGAGAGATCGTCGAGAAAGCAATAAAAACTATGCCCGGATAAACGTTCTAAAATCTGACCGTTGAAGGGGAGTGGGAAGTGATCTTTACGAGTGGCATCATTTAGCTTACGGTAATCAATGAACATCCTCCATCCCATTACCATCCTAGTTGGAATTAAATCGTTGTTTTCGTTCGTCACTACCGTGATCCAACCCTTCTTAGGTACAACCTGGACCGGACTCACCCACTTACTATCGGAAATAGGATAAATTATCCCCGCATCTAATAATTTAAGCACCTCTCCCTTCACAACCTCTTTTATATTTGGATTAAGACGACGTTGAGGTTGGACTACGCCCTTAGAATTATTTTCGAAAAATATTTTATGCGTACAAAAAGAAGGGCTTATGCAAGAAATATCGGAAATTTGCCACGCTATAGCTCGGCAATGCTTTTGTAGTACTTAGACCAATTGATCGTTTTCGGATTGAGAAAAATAGGCTGAGATTATAACGAGCAATTTAGAATTATTTTCAAGAAAGGCATATGTTAGATATTCAGGAGTTGCTTTAATTCAAGGTGGGGTGGTTCATCGTATGAATTTATCAGATTTTTTTCTTTTTCAAAAATAAGATTTTCATAATTTTTTCTTACTAGAAATGGATTCATTTTCAAAATTTGCTTGCACGGACATAGTCGTGTTTTCAAAAATATTTGTGAAAATTTCAAAAAAAGAAGAAAAAAATTTGATGAGATGTTTGAAAGAGAAAGAGAGGAATCTTCATTTAACACATCAAGAAAAAAACAAGAATCATCATTTTTTAAAGAGTTTTTTAATGATTGATAGAAAAAATAACCTCATCATCTCCCACACGAAGAACAAGTTTTCCGTTACTCACATCAATGACTGCTCGAGCGGTGGCTAGGAAGGGACGACCAAGGATAAGAGGGACATCGACGTCCTCTTCAATATAAAGAATGTCAAAATCCACCGGGAAGATGAATTTGTCGACCTTCACTAGCACGTCCTCAACAACACCTAATGGATACTTAATTGATCGATCGACTAATTGGATACTCATGAGCGTAGGGCTGAGAGTGCCCAATCCTAGCTTTTTAAATAATGAGAATGACATCAAGTTGATGCTCGCACCTAAGTCCGCTAACGCATGCTTTACAAAAAGATCGCCGGAAATGCAAGAAATAAAAAAGCTACCCGGATCGCTTATTTTTTTAGGAAGATTAGAGTTTTTAATGACTGTCGAACAATCTTCATTTAACGTTACATGAGAAAGATTTTCCAATTTCTTTTTGTTTGTTAACAAATCCTTAAGATATTTTTCATACTTAGGAATTTGGCTAATCGCTTCATGAAACGGCAAATTAATATGAATTTGTTTAAATGTTTTAAGAAAGTGTTGATATTGATCATCTAATTTTTCCTTCCTAAGCTTAGTGGGATAAGGAGGTGGTGGAAATTCTTTTATAATTGTTGGAGCATCATTTTGAAAAATATCATTTTCTTTTTCAAAAATAAACTTATATTTTTCAAAATTAGATTTATCTTTATCTTCTTTAGAATTTTCATCATTTGTTTCCGTAACGATAATTTTTTCAGCAGTAGGAGAGCCAATCACCTCTTGCTCTTCCCTTGTGGTTGGCTCGTGAATAACTTTACTGCTCCGAAGGGAGATTGCATTCGCGTGCTCCCTTGGTTTGGGTTCAGTATTTGAAGGAAGAGAGCCAGGTGGTCTCTCAGAGATAACCTTAGCGAGTTGGCCGACCGTATTTTCTAGATTTTTTCATCGACCCTGTTAGATTTCTAATGGTAGCATCGTTCGAGCTTATATATCTAGAAAGTATTTCCTCTAAAGATGGAGGTTTTTGAAAATTTTGGTTTTGAGCTGGTGGTGGTGTCAAATCGTGTGGTGGACGTATGACATTAGCATTATTAATCCAAGAAAAATTAGGATGGTTACGCCATCCAGGGTGATAAGAATTCGTAGCAGCATTAAAAATAGGAGGAGCAAAAAAATTAGAAAAATTTGTAGAATTGTTTTGAGCAGGCCTGGGTATGTTCCCCAGATAATCCACCTGCTCGGCAGCAGTAGCATTCACAATTTCATGTACCTGAGGGGCGGAGGAAGCAATCATCTCCGAAATCTTCTTGTTCAGCATCTCCACTTGCAGCACTAGTTGCGATACAGAGTCCACTTCATAGAGACCTGCAGGTTTATTTGGGCGAGTCTTAGGCGAGTTCCACTGATAAGTGTTCATCGCCATGTCCTCTATAAGCTCAAGAGTGGCTTCCAGAGTTTTGTGGTCCAGAGAACCAGCGGAAGCGGCATCTATCATTTGCATAGTCTCTTGATTTAGCCCATTATAAAATGTCTGAACCTATAACCATACAGGCAGAGCATGATGAGAGAATTTTCTCAAAAGTTCTTTCAACCTCTCCCAAGTTTCAAAGAGGGTCTCAGAAGCAATTCGACAATAAGAAGTTATATCATTTCTTAATTTAGCAGTTTTAGTGGGAGGAAAATATCTAGCAAGAAATTTATCAACTAAAATGTTCCAAGTAGTGATTGATCCTCTTGGAAGAGAACTCAACCACTGTTTGGCTTTGGTTCTTAAGGAGAAGGGGAAGAGTCTTAGACTAATAGCATCATCTGAGACACCATTTATTTTGAAGGTGTTATAGATCTCAAGAAAACTGGCAATATGTAAGTTCGGATCTTCATCTTGTAATCCGTCGAACTGTACATATTGCTGCACCATTTGTATGATCCTAGGCTAAAGCTCAAAATTATTGTTCGCAATCACAGGTCGAACAATACTCGATTAAGTCCCCTCCAGGTTGGGTCGAGCATAATCAGACATGGTCCTTTGCTGAGCCATTCCTTGGTTGGGATCTCCCATTTTAGAATAAAAATTACAATCACCGTCGGAATCCTCAACCACTATTAGAGAAGTGGAAGCCTCGAATGGTAGTTGTCTCCGAAAGGAGCGTTTGATTTCTGGGTCCAAATCAACAAGTAGCGATGGATTCGTGCGGGTCATGCACTAAAAAAACGAAAGAGAATGGAGGAAAGGAAAAGAAAGGAAATATAAACTTGAAGAAGAAAAAGATAACGATAAAATTTTTTTTGGTTTTTTTTGTAGAAGTAATAGCGAAAGCGTTTTCCTAATATTGATGAAAAATGGTCCCCGACAACTACGCCAAAAACTTGGTGTGTTGAAAGACTATCAACCCGAAAAGGCCAGTGTACCTATCAAATTGTAGTACCAAGGTCGTATTTAAACTCGGGGCTGTCAAGTACTGCTACTCATGCTTCTACTATTATCCTACCGAAAGATTGTTGGGTTTTGAGAATTTTTTAAATTAAAACTAAAGATAATTTTTTGAAACGAAAACTTAAGATAAAAAACTAGCATTCGATCAATGATTCACCATGAAATGAGACGAGAAGTATAAAAATATAGATTTAAATTTGCAAACTAAACTCGACCGTGATGGATCCGATATTAGGAAGTAATCTCGCTAGAGCATTAAATCCACTAACTTATAGACATTTTGACCGAAATCTCTTTACAAGTCAAAAGTCCTAAAGCCGCATTATCGAAGTGACCCCCACTATTGGATTTGACTCCAATCTAAAGGATTTACGTTATTCTATCTCTAGGGTTTTGTTTAACTCCTTCCTTCTTTGTGTGATCTTTCAAATTAACGAGTCTCTCGACTTCTATGAAATGAGATCAAATGCCTACTACCGTATACCGGAAATACGGAGTTGACACGATAAAAATCAAAGAAGGATCGAGAATAATTTAGACAAAGATAAAACTAAGAATAAAAAGAAACCTCATCTAACTTCATGGATCCTCACGATCGAATGCTAGAAGGAAAATTAGCTACGCATAATTGAAAGGGAAACAAAAATAAGAGAAGGAAATAACATTTTCATTGCTTAATAGAAAAAGGGGTACACAAAATTAGAACTTGACAAAATTATTCTACTAAAACAAAAAATTACAATAAAATGAACTTGATAAGAAAGTAACACTCTTGAACTAGCTATCTCACTTGCTCTCAATCCAATCCAACCTTCCAAAGCATGAGACATGGGTTCCTTTTATAAGTGAGGAGAAGGATCTAGAATGAATGGAATATGAAGGGAGCAATAGTGTGTGGCTGACCATGTATGGGGGAAATACATGTTTGGCATTTATGAGGGGAAAGAGAATAGACTAAATGCAATGTATTTTATTTAAGGGGAATAAAATAGAAAATATTAAATAGAGAGGGGGAATGAATGAGTTTAAATGATATTGAGAGAGGGGATGAATGTGGAATAAAGATGGAAAAAGAGGAGGGCCGGTCAAGAGAGGGTGGCAAGGTGCATGCATGTGAAAGTTATTGAGGAGGAGAGAGAAAACATGAGGTGGCCGGCCATGCAAAGATAAGTGGGCTGTTTTGTAGTGGGCTTTGATGAGGGCACGGGTTTGCTAGGAGAGCTGCACGGGTAGCATGTGGGCTGCACCATGTAGGGGGCCGAGCTGCTTGCATCTTGTGGATAGGTCGGGCTGCATGGTGGGCTGGATCATAGGCTCGGGTAGCACCAAATGGATGGGCTCGGGCTGATCCAAATTCTCGGGTTCAAGTGGGCTGCATGTGATTGGCCGGGCTGCTCCAAGTAGGCTACACCATGACTTGAGAGGTTGAGTTGGCCTTGAGCATTGAACTTGAACCTACAAATAAAGCAAAACAAAACTAAATAACATTAGTCAATTTTTTTATAATATAACAAATAAAGCATAGAACATAAAATAGTAAAAGTGAAAATACATAAAACATATAAATAAAACTATGAATTTTTATATCATAACATAACACAACATTAAAATAAAATAACAACATAACAAGCATATAAATACATAAACTATAATAAAACTTAAGAATTATGAATACTAAACTACCCCAAAAGGGATGACTAAAATTAGTCATCAATCCCCTCACTTTCACTACCTACGATGGTAGAGGGGATTTCATAACCTTGGACAACTTGATTATAGCGATCGAGGAGATGTTCTCATACTCAGGGATTTCTACAGACCAGAAGGTTATGGTTGTTGCGTACTAGTTGAAAGGCCTTGCAAAGGGCTTGTGGTTGAGAGAGGAGAACCTTAAGGATGGATGTTCATGGGAAGCCTTCAAGGAGTTATTTATGAGGAAGTTCTTGCCATCAGTCGAGTAAGACCGCTTGATTAATAAATTTCTGCACTTGAAGCAAAAGCAACTCATGGTTAGTGAGTATGAGGTGGAGTTCAGTAAATTGAGCCAGTTTTCCCCGGATCTGGTATCCTTGGAATCTAGTAGAGTTAAGCACTTTTTGGGTGGTCTTAGGAATAACATCAAGCAAGTGGCTAGTGCTTATGGATCTAGAAATAATGCTAAAGTAACAGAAGACGCCTTAAAGGTCGAAGCAATTGATAATGCAAAGAATCGAGGCCAGCAAATGAGGAAAGATAAGGGGAAGTCTGATCAGGATAAGAACTCTAAGGAATCTGGTCCTGCTTAAAGGAAGAGAAGCAAGGAGGTGTGAAGTTTTTTGGACGGTCAGGCCACCCATTTGAGAAATGTTTTAAGAGATTGGGAGCTCAAAAGCAAGAGCAGGTGCATGCAATTCAGAGTGCACCAAAGGGTAACTGGATTGTGCATTGTGCAAACGGAAGGGGCACGATGTTGCCTATTATTGGGGTAAGGATAGAGTCTGCTTTCAGTGCGGAGAGAAAGGAAATTTCAAGTAGAAGTGCTCGTAGTATCAGCCTATGCTGCAGCCGGTTCCACTTCAGGCTTTACTGCCACCGCCACATTTGGACAAAGGGAAGGGCAAGGTGAACGTGGTATCTATAGAGGAAGCACGGACGTCTACCTAGGTGATCTCAGGTTAGATCCTAACCTAGTTTGTTTTTAGCTCATAGTTATAGTTTTGATGTTGCTCGGTTAGTTATGTATACGATTTTATAGAGAAGTTTAAGGTAAAGAACCGCGTGACACGGGTTCTTTTTGATTCTGGTGCTACCCACTCATTTGTGGCTAGGGACTTTATAGAGAGCCATCATTTGAATCTTGATCCAGTTAGTGATTTGTTTCATATCACGTTTCCCTCTAGTGATTTGTTGGTGTCAGACCAGGGTATCCTTGGTTGTCTAATTCTTCTAAGCGATTTCCTAGCTGTTGCTGATTTGAAGGTGATAGACCTGGTGGACTTCAATGTGATCTTGGGCATAGACTGGTTATCTAGATATGATGCGGTTATCTAATGCAAGGTCAAGTGTTTGGACTTCAAGATGGACGACGGTCACCCCATGAGTGTTTATGGTTATCCGTGCCAGGATTCCCCAATTATTTCTGCCGTATGTGCTCGGAAGCTTTTAGATTCCGGTTGTTTTGCTTACTTGGTTTCCTTCTTAGGAACCATTAGTGTTTTGCCACGTGTCGAGGAGGTTCCCGTGGTGCGTAAGTTTCTGGATGTTTTCCCTGATAGTCTTCCTAGTCTTCCACCTGAGAGGGATACATAGTTTGTTATAGATCTTGAGTCGGGTACTCGTCCTATTTCTAAGGCACCGTACCATATGGCCCCTCGTGAGCTGGATGAGCTGTGTACCCAGTTGGATGAGTTATTGCAGAATGGATTTATTAGGCCAAGTTCTTTAACATGGGGTGCTCCCGTATTGCATGTGAAGAAGAAAGACGGGTCCATGAGGTTGTGCATAGATTATAGGGAATTGAACAAGGTAACACTCAAGAAAAGGTATCCTTTGCCGTAAATTGATGACTTATTTGACCAGTTGTGTGGTAGTACAGTGTTTTCGAAGATTCACCTTCGTTCAGGCTACCAACAGTTGAGGTTTCGTGAGACGGATATTCCACGGACCTCTTTTGTTTCTCGACATGGACATTTTGAGTTCTTGGTAATGTCCCTTGGTTCGACAAATGGACCCTCTACTTTCATGGACATGGTGAACAGGATGTTCAAGGGTTTTCTGGAACATTTTGTGGTCATGTTTATAGATGATGTTTTGGTTTATTCCCAGAGTACTGAAGAGCATGCCCAGCACTTTCGTTTGGTTTTGTCTGATTTGAGGGATCATAAGATGTTTGTCATGTTAAGCAAGTGTGAGTTTTGGCTTCCTCAGGTTTCCTTCTTGGGTCATGTGGTTAATAAGGACGGAATTTCTGTTGACCCAGAGAAGATTTTTGCCATAATGGATTGGAACAGACCCACCACACCCAAAGAGATAAGGAGTTTCCTAGGGTTTGTAGGGTATTATAGAAGGTTTGTGTAAGGTTTCTTAATGTTTTCTGTGCCACTAACTAAGCTTACGTAGAAGAACAAAACATTCATTTGAAGCGATAAGTGCGAAGAAGCTTTTCAGGAGTTGAAAAAGAGATTATATACTGCTCTAGTTTTGACTTTGCCTACCGAGGGAGTAGAGTATGCTGTTTATGTGGATTCTTCACATGTCAGACTTGGTTGCATATTGATGCAAGAAGGCAAAGTGATTACGTATGGGTCAAGTCAGTTAAAGATTCATGAAAGAAACTACCCTACACATGATTTAGAGTTTGCTGCTATCATTTTTGCCTTGAAGTTATGGAAACATTTGTTGTATGACACGTTGTGCAAAATTTACATGGATCAGAAGAGTCTGAAGTACATTTTCACTTAGAAGGAGTTGAATTTGTGCTAGCGGAGATGGTTAGAATATATCGCAGATTATGATGTTGCGATCCAATACCATCCTGACAAAGCTAATGTGGTAGCTGATGCCATGAGTAGGAAGACCGCCAAAATCTTTGTTCTTTCAGTGGAATCCTTAGTAGAAGAGTTCTGTTAATGGATATCTCGATTGGGAGTAGCAACTCACCAAGTAGTTTGGAAATATTAGAGCCCTCTTGGATTACACTCACAAGGCTACATGAAAAAGACGACCCTGATTTGATACACCTCTATAATATAAATGAGAAAGAAGAACTACCTGACTTTTCTATTAACGATGCGGGTACCTTGAAGTACCTCAGTTGATACTACATCCCCGCTATTGAGGATATTCGAGTTAAGTTTTGCAATGAGGCGCATGGTTCTAGTGTTTCCTACAGCCCTGGTTCTACAAAGATGTATAGAGATCAGAGACAGATCGTTTGGTGGTATTATATGAAGAAGGATATAAACAAGTTTGTGTCATAATGCTTCACCTGCAAGCAGGTTAAGGCTGATCATGGAAGTCCTTGTGGAATGTTGACGTCATTTTAAATTCCAAGTTGGAAGTGGGATAGTATTTCTATGGACTTCATTACTGGGTTGTCGATATCTCCCCGAGGGCATGATGTTATATGGGTTATATTTGATAGACTAACGAAACGTGCTCACTTCGTGCCGTTCAAGATTGATTACTCCATAAAGAAAGTAACAGAGATATATTTGGATGAGGTTATCAGGTTATATGGAGTACCTGTTAGTATTGTGTCAGATCGAGACTCCAGGTTTATGTCTCATTTTTGGAAGAGCGTACACGAAGGATTGGGTTCTAATTTGAGATATTCTAACGCTTATCATCTACAGATAAATGGTCAAACAGGAAGAGTAAATTAGATTTAGGAAGACATGATAAGATGTTACGTCTTGGACCATGGAGGAGCGTGGGACGTGCGTTTGAGGTTGATGGAATTTTCTTATAATAACAGTTATCAAGAGAGCTTGCAGATGGTCCTGTTTGAGGCCTTGTATTGTAGACATTGTAGAACTCTCTTGTTTTGGGCTGAGGTTGGCAAAAGACCATTGTTGGGTCCGGAAGCCTTGGACTAAATGGATATTTCTGTGAAGCATATTCGAGAGAAGTTTTGTATAGATCGAGAGTGTTATAACAAGAACGCTAATCGACGAAGAACTGATTTGGAATTTGTTATTGGGGACAGGGTATTTCTTAAATTTTCCCCAATGTCTGGTGTCAAGAGGTTTGGTAAGAACCATAAGTTAGATCCTAGGTATGTGACACCCTTTGCGAATTTTAAACATGTTGGAATGTCAGCTTATAGGCTAGATTTGCCCACAAGTTTTCCTGTTGTTCACGATGTGTTTCATGTAAGCCAGTTGCGGAAGTGTGTCCTTAGCGACCGGTAGGTTCTTGACTATGTGCCCTATTTGGGGCCCAACATTTCTTATGTTGAGATCCCTGTTCGCATTCTTGATACTCAAGATAGAGTGTTGTGGAGGAAGAACATATCAATGGTTAAAGTTTTGTGGCGGAACCAAGACGTGGAAAGCGTGACTTGGGAGTTGGAGTCAGCTATGAGGGAGGCTCATCCTCATCTATTCTCATAATTTCT
Source organism: Platanthera zijinensis (assembly GCA_039513925.1). NCBI lineage: Eukaryota > Viridiplantae > Streptophyta > Magnoliopsida > Asparagales > Orchidaceae > Platanthera > Platanthera zijinensis. The sequence continues at coordinate 101,585,733 of CM077083.1, forward strand.
TTCAGTATGTATTTCCATTCTATAATCATTGATTATTTTCCTTCCGTAGTGGAATCTTTTGTGTGTAAAGTTTTCTGGCAAAACTTTCTTTTAGGAGGGGTGGCTGTAACACCCCTGATTTTTCAATGTTTATTTAAAATCCATTTAGTGATGTATTTTGACGTCAGGGCGTTACATTGACATGTAGTTGGTGGGTACCATTATCGGAGCGTGCTTTTGCCCATTAGTATCCGAGGTTTTGGTTTGGGAGCATTAGCTTGACTAATTTCTCCTATGATTTGATATTCCCTTACAAGCCGGGATTCGTTTTGGAACACGTCAGAGCATTTTTGGGATATTTGATGTTTTGACTACGGGGAGTGTTTACCCGAGTTTGGTTTGTCGAATTTTGATTTCGACTTTACCGTTGGATTTGTAGCGTCGATATTTGGCTACAGTGCGATTTTTTTAAAAATCCAAGTTAATGCGAGTTTTGGTCTTTTGGACGTTTTAATTATAATAATAATATATTATATTATTTATCCCTTATAAATAGCCCTAGGATAAGATTGAAACCCTATTCATCATCATTCTTAAAACCATAGGACTGTATTGCAGAAGAGTGAGAGTGGCGGACCTTGTGAAGCTTTCGGCCGTTCATTGTAGGAGCTCCAGTGCATGAAATCATCATCAAAGAGTAGATCCATTTTACTCTCACCAAGATCTACATTTCTACGGTGAGTTTTTCCCGTGTCGTTAAATTTTTGGTGTTAGGAATTTTGTTTTGACCCTCCTTTGTCCTGAAAGGTTTCAGGAATTGTTTCTTATTATTCCTGTAGCCAGTTCCGTGAAGAGGAGTGGTTGTGCGGCCAGATTTCAGCAAGATCGAGGCAAGTGGTGATTTCTTCCCCTTGCCAAGCTTTCATTCCTTGCATACTTTGTTATTTTTCCTTTCCCTTCTTAGAATTTGGGAATAGGGTATGGTTCGGCCAAGACCTACCTGCTACATAGGGTAGATTTTCCCAGTAGGATGTGTTTTTGTTGTGTTTGACTGATTAACCTAGGTATAGATCCATCATATATAGGTTAGTTAGTCCTAGTTTAATTCGCCATGTATGGAAGTAGGTGGATTTTGTCAAATTTGACTGTTAGCTTAAGTTAATTTCATCTTTTATGACTGTTAGTCAGGGAAACCCATCGAGTATAGGGTGATAAGTAAATTAGTCTTATTTGGCTGTTGGTCTGGTTGAAATAGCCGATTTTGAAAAAAGTCAAAATCGTCAAAAATCAATCATAGCCGAAGTTAAATTCGTCAATTATAGTTAGAGTTTTTGTCTAAGTAAACTTCGGCGAGTATCAGTACAAGCAGAGTCAAATTCGTTGAGTATGCATTGAAATTCGACGGGTAATGCTTGGCATTGAGTGTTACTGAATTCGTCGAGTATTAGGTGATGGGCCGTGAAGCCGACTCTTATTTAGATGGTTGGTTCGATTTGTCGAACGTCGCGGACTGCTAAAAAGCGAGTTTTTAACGAAAGGAGGCAAGTTCACCTATCACATGTAGTACTCAATATTTGGTGGGAATATCGAGGTCGTATTGTTTTCGGGGTCGGGTTGATTATTTTTACTCTTTCCGGAGTAACTATTATTTTACTGAAAATATGGTGGGGATTTTAATTAACTAAGGCGGATAAAATAAAGGTACGAAAACGAGTTAGGAAATTCGATGAGGGTTAATGCTCGGAATCGAATCAGATCGAAACTAAAACGACTCTTAAAAATTTGAGAACCAAAATTTTAAATTAATTAAAGAAACTTGGTCGTGGAGGTTCCACAAACATTAGATCACCTATCTCTAGGAATATCACTCACCTAAACATTAAGACTATTCGATCGAACTCTCATCCGACGAAGGATTCCTCTTAATGCTCGCTTTATGCTAAGAACACCGCTATTGGGTGGGGAACCCAATCCGGTAGAGTTACACTTCTCCTCTCTAGAGGGTATGTACGCAACTCTTTTTACCCAAGGGTGATGAGTCCATACGCACGACCTCTCAGCTAGCTAGCATATGGATAACGAAAATAGAGCCCAAACATCGATATGTGGTTCTACGCATCGTAAACCCAGGGCAAACCTTAAGCGCTTTAATTAAAGTGAGAAAAGATCCTTTAATTATTTAGAGTATTTCATATGTCCCAATTTTTTTCGATGCTGAGGTCTAAGAACGATTAACCACTCATCAGTATGGAAACGACTTATGATTTTAATAAGGCGTGAGTTCGAGACTAAGCGCTAAAGGGTTACAAAAAAGGGACAGAAAATAACACAACGTTAGAAAATTATGAAACTAACTAAAACGATAACTCACACCTTTCAAAATCATAAAATAAAAAGCTAAGTTACATAAAAAAGAGAAATTACAAGTCCTACTCAAACGAGTAGGCGGGAAAAAAATGTATTACAAGTCCTACTCAAACGAGTAGCCGGGAAATGACAAGTCCTACTCAAATGAGTAGGCGGGAAATGATAAGTCCTACTTAAATGAGTATGCGGGAAATGACAAGTCCTACTCAAATGAGTAGGCGGGAAGTAAATGCACATGCACACACACACTCTACATAATTGAAAGAAAGCAATAAAAATTATCTCAACACACACACACACTCTACATAATTGAATGAAAGCAATAAAAATTATTTCATACACACACACTCTATATAATTGAGAAAGCGAAACACAAAGCAATAAAAGAAATCAAGAAAAATTATCTCATAAACTCACACACTCACAACAAAAAGAGGAAGAACACAAAATTATCTTAAAAATTAAAATAACAACTTTTTCATTGTTATAATTTTATAAAAGAGTTTAAAAAGTGAAAAAAGTTTAAAAGAACAAAAAGTTTTACAAAAATAAAAAGTCTAAGTAAAAAAATAAAGATAGAAAGCCACTTAGAAAACACTTGTATAAAACCATAAAAATGGAATTAAAGTACTAAAAAACTAAACTTAAACAATCCTAAGGGACAAGAAAATAAAAGTTAACATTACAACTAATAACTATAAAAGAAACCTAGAACAAAAGCTAAGCAAAACAAAACTATGAAAACAAAAAAACATGAAGTTAAACTCAAACACACTCACACATTTGTAAGAGAAAGATAGAGAAAACAAGGGATAAAAAGAGAACAAAAGTTGGCACTAACATCCATTCCAAGAGAATATAAGGAGAAAAAATCTAACGTATTTTATTAAGGAAAAAAAGCTGATTTCAGAGCTAAAAAACACATAAAAGAGAGGGAGAGAAAATTCTCCTTACATAGCAAGAAGTGCACCCAAGCAACCCACAAATAATAAAATTGGCCCAAAAGTTTGAACCCTTTGACCTTAAAGAGAAGTTCTATTTATAAGCAAAAAATACAAGAGGTGGCACTCTGGTGTACAGGGAAAGTCAAAAAATTGATGACTGGCCAGGTTCTAGAAGCAGCGGGAGCGGGACAGTAGATTTTGTTTCTTCACAGGAATAATCGAACGCAGCTGGCAAAAAATTTTCGAGCTTGCAAAATTTCGTCGAGCTGGCAAAATTTTGTCGAGCACTGAAGTTTGGCAGAAATTGTCAAGTGGAAAAGAAATCGTCAATCGCAGCATTGATTTTGTCGACCACTGGGACTAGAAAATTCGTCGAGTGGAAACAAGCTCGAGTGGAAACAAGCGTCGAGTTGAAACAAGCGTCGAGTGGAGCTCATTTCGTCGAGTGGAAACAGGCGTCGAATAGAAATGCTGACAATATTCCGTCAAGCGGAGTTCGATGAAAGTCGAGCTCCGTTCGATGAATTTCTTCTTTGTTGAACTTTTCCCGTCGGGTCAAGTCACATCATCGAGCTCCGCTCGGCGAAACATTTGACAAGGGAATTTTTTGCTGAAAATAAAAAATTAAAAAAGTTATGAAATTAAAAAGGAGCATGTTATTTAATAAAAATAACAAAAAGACTATAAAAATACCCTAATATTTCTTATCAAAAGTACTAAGAAAAAGGAATATTAACAACTTATCAGATACCACCATACTTAAGCTTTTGCTTTTCAAGAGAAAAAGTTGGAGATATACTTATAAGGAATTAGAGAAATCCTAAGTTTAGCTACCACTTGAATTAATTAAAAGAGGGATCAAAATGAACATACGGGGTATAAGAGTTAAGTTCTAATCCATGAAAATGATTTAAATATAGGAAATGTTTTGGCCAAAAAGACTTCTTGAAGTAACCAAGTAGCAAGCATAAATTGTAATCGTTAGCTAACAAAAATAGATTGGAATTATAGGAACTTTAGCTTATAAGAGTTTAAAAGGAAATAATTCAATTTAAAATTATGCTCACAAAAAGATTTTAATTTAATTCAAGAATCATTGTAATTGGCTGGGGGGGGGGGTATTTTGGTTTATGAAGAGGGCTTAGACTTAGAGGTGACATAATTTTTTTTCTCAAACCTCTAATAATTTTTGCATTAGATGTTTTAGGAAAATGAAATCTTATTTTTCTTAACATATATATTTTTGAATAACTTCGTATAACCCAATGTATATGTATAGGAGTAATGATTTTATCCTCTTACTCCGTAACATATAATCTTTTGAAATATTGGATGCCTATGTTTACGGAAGGAAATCTTATTCCCATTGACATAGGTTCTTTTAAAGATAGAAATTTTATCATGTTAAGTAAAACATGATAAATATGGGTAGATAGGGTTTAATTTTTTTTAAGAAGAAAACTAGTTTTAAATAAAAAATTTGGAGAGCAACTTTGATAAATTGAACGTTTATGTATTTCAAAAAACTTGAAGTAGAAATAATTGAAGTCTATAGTTGTTTTTTCTAACATAATACACGTGCCTCTATTTTATATAAATTAGAAGTAGTGTCTAAAATAAGTCCCCTATCTTAATAAAAAAACATATGATATTCTTTAACACTTAACCCCGCTATTTAAATCTATTAATCTCTAATTAATAAACAAATAGTAAACAAAGAATTAATGAAATTCGCATATAAAAAAACTCGCAACTATATTTTTGGAGAGCAAAAAGGGTTAAAATGGAATATTCGATTTATTTGTTTTATAATTTTTTGGATTTTTATAATTATCATCTTTTTTTGTTTTTAATTTATTTCTTTAATATATACATACTAAAAATGCGAAAAAGATAAATATATATATATATTTTAAATTGTATGTTTGTTTTCTAAATTTTTTTGTATTTTTGAGATTTTTAAACAAATATTTACAAGAGTGGAAAAAAAAGATTTTTTTTACAAAGAGGAAGAAAGGACGAGGGGAGAGAGAAAAGAATATTTACAAATATATTTACAAAAAATATATACAGAAAATATTTACAAAGTAAAACTAAATTTATTTTTTGGAAATTTTTTGTTTTGTTATTTTTTTTTGAAGATTTTGATGAAAATTTTTTTCATTTTTTTTTGTAAATTTTTTTGTGCTTTGAAATTTTTTTTGTGTTTTATTTTTGTATTTTAAAAATTTTTCAAGTGCGGAAAATGGAAGTGTAGAAAGGAAAGCATGAAAACACCCCATACTTAATCCCAACATTGTCCCCAATTTTGCATTATAAGTATGTGGAACAAAAATGAAATGAAATGCAATATGTATAAAAATATTAAAGGAAGGGTAGGAACTTCCCTGTATCGTGTTCGAGGAGGCCTAATTAGAAACCCTGCATTATTAGAACAAGTAGGAAACAAAATAAGGAAAGAGCAAAAAAGGTAGACGTAGGGTGTCTCCCAGGAGCGCTTTGTTTATAATCGTGTAGCTTGACTATTATGGCGGGGTTATTATGTCGAGGAGGGTTATGGTTTTGTTAAAACCAATCACAGGATCGCCCACTATATAAAACTTTAACCGATGACCGTTACTTTGAAAGAACCTCTTTTAGGGTAGAAGATGAGTACGGTTCCATATGGCTAAACCTCTTCAACTTTTAAGGGGATGGAACATCGCGATTTTAGCTTACCCGGAAAAAGTCTAAGATGAGAATTATAAAGAAGGACAAGATTGCCCAGATAAAAAATTTTTGGGGACTTGATTTTTTGATCGTGATAGAAATTAGAACGCTCCTTATAGAACTTATTGCTCTCGTAAGAATTCACATGCCATTCATCGAGCTCATTTAGTTGTAGTTTTCTATCCTGAGTGACTAAGTTAGCGCTGAGATTTACGAGTTTTACAGCCCAAAGTGCACGATGTTCTAATTCTACGGGGAGATGACACGCTTTGCCATAGACTAATCAAAATAGCATACAACCAATTGCAGTTTTGTATGCCGTACGATATGCCCACAACGTATCGTTGAGTTTGACGGACCAATCTTTCCTATTAAGCGAAACAGTTATTTCTAATATATGCTTAATCTCTCGATTTACTACCTCGACTTGGCCACTTATTTGTGGGTGGTAGGGGGTGATAAGTTTTTGCGTGACTTCGTATTTAACTAATGTCTTAGCCATTTGGGCGTTATAGAAATGCATTCCCCTATAACTTACCATAGCACGAGGTGTGTCAAAGAGAGAGAATAGTTTTTTAAGAAAGGTAACGATGACTCGTGCATCGTTGGTGGGGAGAGCTTGCGCTTCCGCTAACCTTGATACTTAGTCGACTGCCACTAAAATATAAATATTTTTAAAAGAAGGAGGTAGGGGGCCGACAAAATCGATGCCCCATAAATCGAAGATTTCACACTCAAAAAATAAATTTTGGGGCATCTCATCACGACGAGAGATGTTACCCGACCGCTGATAGCAATCACATGAACGCACATAATAATGAGTGTCTTTAAAGAGAGTGGGCCAAAAAACGCCCGCCTCTAACGCCTTCCGCGAGGTCCGGTTTGCTTGATAATGACCACCGGACAGACCCTCGTTGCAGTGCCTAAGTATTTGCAAGCACTCCACACCCGTGACTCATCTTCAGACCGTCTTGTCCGCGCAGATACGAAAAAGAAAAGGGACGTCCAAAAAGAAATTTTTCAAGTTAGAAAAGAATTTCTTCTTTTGCTGGCTTGAAAAGTCTTTTAGGAGTACCCACACAACTAAATAGTTCGCAAAATCTGTGAACCATTGCGTGGAAGACGAAATGGTATTAATGGCTAGGAGGTGTTCCTCGGGGAATCTGTCATTTATGTCAGATTCGACGAGCGCTTTTGCAGCCGAATTTTCTAAACAGGAGAGGTGATCGTCGGCTAAATTTTCTGCGCCCTTCTTATCCCAGATTTCCAAATAAAATTCTTGAAGGAGGAGAACCCATCGAAGAAGGCGGGGCTTGGCGTCCGTTTTGGCTAGTAAATATTTAAGGGCAGAGTGGTCGGTGAATACGATAACTTTAGATAGCGTTATATACGAGCGAAAATTATCAAATGCAAAAACAATGGCTAAGAGTTCCTTTTCCGTCGTCGTGTAGTTTTCTTGTGCGGAAGTGAGCGTCTTGCTAGCATAATAAATTGGATGAAATTGTTTGTCTACGCATTGGCTAAGAACGGCACCTAAGGCAATATCAATAGCGTTGCACATAATCTCGAACGAAAGGGACCAATCGGGCGCCACTAAAATGGGTGAATTGATAAGTTTTTGTTTTATAAAATTAAACGTGGACTCGCATTCTCTACTAAAGACAAAATGTGATTCCTTTTCTAGGAGGCGAGTAAGATGCTTCGTAATTTTTGAAAAATCTTGAATAAATCGTCTATAAAAGCCCTCATGGCCTAAGAATCTTTTAATGGATTTAACATTAGTAGGCGGCGGAAGTTTTTCATTAATTTATACCTTGGCCTTATCTACCTCCATCCCCTTAATTGAAATCCTATGGCCGAGAACCAAACCTTCTCGAACCATAAAGTTACACTTTTCCCAATTCAAAACGAGATGCGTGTCCTTACATCGCTGGAGGACACGATCTAGATTATGAAGACAAGCAATGAAAGAGCATTCGAATTCAGAGAAATCATCCATAAAGACTTCCATGATATCTCCTACCAGCTCGCCAAAGATTGCCAACATATATCTTTGCAATGTAGCCGGCGCATTGCAGAGGCCAAATGGCATTCTTCGGTAGGCGAATGTGTCAAACGGGCACGTAAAAGTTGTTTTATCTTGGTCATCGGGGGAAATGGGGATTTGTAAAAACCCCAATAAACCATCAAGGAAACAATAATACGGATGACCAGATAAACGCTCTAGAATTTGGTCTAAAATTGGTAGTGGAAAATGGTCCTTACGGGTGGCATCATTAAGTTTCCTATAATCGATGCACACCCGCCAACCTATAACAATACGAGTTGGGACGAGTTCATTGTGCTCATTTTCCACTATTGCTAGACCGCCCTTCTTGGGCACGACATGAACGGGACTAACCAAAGCACTATCTGAAATATGATAAATAATCCCTGCATCTAATAATTTAATTATTTCAGCTTTAACGACGTCTTTCATGTTTGGGTTAAGATGTCCCTGCGGTTGAATGGCTTTGCAACAATTATCGCTGAGGAAGATCTTATGAGTGCAAAAAGAGGGGTTAATCCTCTTAAGATTGTAAATTTTCCAAGAAATTGCGTGGCGATGTTTAAGTAAAATTTCCAATAAATCGGAAGTCTCTAAATCACTCAAATGCGAAGAAATGATAACGGGAGGGGTATCATTTTTCCCCAAAAAAGCATATTTGAGAGATTTGGGTAGGGGTTTGAGGTCTAGGATGTGCGGTTCTTCTAGCGAGGTTTTGATTGTAATGTCTTTCGAACCAATTGGTTCAAAAGGCAAACCTATAAATTTATCCTCTTCACAATTAAAAATTTCAAGCGTAAAAATATCGTCGTTAAGAAAAATTAACTCGAAAGCGGGAGAAGATCGATCTCCAAAAAAAGTATCTAAATTATAACAGAAATCATCGCTCGATGATGAGTTCTCGATCCAGGGATTAATGGAGAAAGTATCCTCATCATCTCCCACCCGAAGGAGGAGATGACCGTTACTCACATCAATTAATGCGTGGGAGGTGGCGAGAAAAGGGCGACTGAGTATAATTGGTACATCGGTGTCCTCCTCGATGTCCAAGATGATGAAGTCTACCAGGAAGATAAACTTACCAACTCGGACAAGGACGTCCTCCACTACCCTAACGGGGAACTTAACCAAGCGATTCGCTAATTGGATACACATATTAGTAGGGGCTGGAGTGCCCAAACCTAATTTTTGAAAGAGTGAGAACGACATCAAATTAATGCTCACGATTAAATCTGCTAGAACGTATTTTACTAATATATTGCAAAAAAGGCACGGGATAGAAAACCGTCCTGGATCGTTTTGTTTTGGGGGCAATTAATTAGTAAGTGCCACTGAGCAGTCTACGTTGAGAGAGATATGCAAAATATTTTCTAATTTTTGTTTATTAGAAAAAAGTTCTTTCAAATATTTTGCATACTTAGGCATCTGCAAGATCGCCTCATATAATGGAACATTAATATGAATTTGTTTCAATAGTAAAATAATTTTTTTGTATTGCGCATCCTTACGCTCACTATCTAACTTATGCGGATACAAAAAGGCCTTATTTAAAATAATTTTTTCATTTAAAATCATTAAATGCGGCGTAATCGGAGAAGGGGAAGAGGGGTCAGACGCGAAATATGTACCTGCGGATCGATCCATTTTTGATCGACCACCTCCTTACTACTATATAGGATTATAGCGTTGACGTTCTCCCAAGGGTTGGGCTCTGTGTTCCCCGGCAGTGCCCCGAGCATGCGCTCGTTCTTGCCAGCTGTCCAACCAGTTATTCAAGATTTTTTTGTGATCCGGTGATGTTCCGGATAATTGACTCGTTGGACACTATGTATTTATAAAAATTTTCCTCAACCGGAGAAGGTTTCGGAGGAGGAAGCGGGAAAAATGCTGGTGCAAAAGAATTAGGGGTGCGCTGCGCATTGTTTGCATTACTCCAAGAGAAATTGGGGTGATTCCTCCAACCCGGATTATTGTTATTACTATAAGGGTTGTTGTTGGGGTTGAAGGAAGGACGACCCGAATTTCCTATGAAGTCTACGAACTCTTCAGCCAGGCAGACGTTGGGGGGAATAAAACAAGGCGGAGTGGAGCAGGCATTAGTCATCTCCGCCACCTTCTTTGTTAACCTTTCAACTTGAAGGGTTGACAGAGCAGTGACATCCACTTCAAAAAAGCTGACCGCATGCTTGGTGCGTCCCTGTGGGATGTTCCATTGGTAGGCATTCATATCCATCTCTTCAATAAGGGCTTGTGCAGCATCGGGGGTTTTATTGTTTAAAGTGCCCCCGACAGTCGCATCAATCATTTGACGTGTCTGATAGTTAAGACCATTGTAAAAGATCTTGACCTGCAACCATGCAGGCAGCGCATAGTGCAAACACTTATGGAGAATTTCTTTAAACCTTTCCCAAGTCTCAAATAGAGACTCGAAATCATTTTGCACAAATGAAGAAATGTCCGCGCACAACTTTGCAGTCTTTGCAGGGAGATAATACTTTGTTAAGAACCGTTCCGCAAGCTCAGCGCAGGTGGTGATACATCCTTACGGGGTGGAATTCAAGCACGCCTTTGCTTTGGATTTAAGGGAAAAAGGAAATAAGCACAAGCGAATGGCATCATCAGTGACACCATTAATCTTAAAGGAGTCGCAAATTTATAAAAAGTTAGACAAGTGAACATTCTAGTCCTCATCCGGCAGTCCATTGAACTGCACAGCATTTTGGATCATTTGAATGACACTCGATTTTATTTCAAAATATTTATTTGCCACCGTAGGGCGAACAATGCTAGACCCGGTATCATCCAGGTTAGGCCGGTCATAATAATACATAGTACGCTCGACCGCTTGGGCAAGGTTAGGGTCGGTAATAACTATGACAAAGGGTTCTCCGATAGATTCTTCGGGGTCTAAAAAAGGATTTCAGCGTTATGACCAAATTCACGCAAGGGAGCGTTCTATCACAGGATAGAAATCAAAATTTTCAGACTCCGAGGGTTGTCACGGGGTCATACACCCTAAAATATAAACTAAATAATAAACTCTCTTTTTAAAGATAGATTTTATGTTTTTTGTTAGTTTTTAGAAGATAGGTAAAAGTAATAGACTCCAGAATTTGAAAAAACAACTCGAAGTTTCCCCGGCAATGGCGCCAAAATCTTGATGGGCCGCGAAGCCGAATCTTATTTAGGTGGTTTGTTCGATTGGTCAAATGTTGCAGACTGCTAAAAAGAGAGTTTTTAACAAAAGGAGGCAAGTTCACCTATCGCATGTAGTACTCGATATTCGGTGGGAATATCGAGGTCATATTGTTCTCGGGGTCGAGTTGATTATTTTTACTCTTTCTGGAGTGACTATTATTTTACTGAAAATACGGTGGGGATTTTAATTCACTAAGGCAGATAAAATAAAGGTACGAAAACGAGTTAGGAAATTCGATGAAGGGTTAACGCACGACATCGAATCAGATCGAAACTAAAACGACTCTTAATAATTAGAGAACCAAATTTTCAAATTAATTAAAGGCAACTTGGCCGTAGAGGTTCCACAAACATGAGCTTACCTATCTCGAGGAATATCGCTCACCTAAACATTAAGACTATTCGACCAAACTCTCGTCCGACGAAGGATTCGTCTTCATGCCCGCTTTATGCTAAGAACCCCGCTATTGGGTGGGGAACCCAATCTGGTAGAGTTACGCTTCTCCTCTCTCAAGGGTTTGCAAGCAACTATTTTTACCCAGGGGTGATTAGTCAATATGCATGGCTCACGACAAGCTAGAGTATGGATAACGAAAAAAGAGCCCACACATCGTTATGTGGTTCTACGCATCGTAAACCCAGGGCAAACCTTAAGCCCTTTAATTTTGAGAAAAAGATCCTTTATTTATTTAGAGTGATTTCATATGTTCCAATGCTCTTCGATGCCGAGGGATAAGAACGATTAGCCACTCATCGGTATGGGGACGACTTATGATTTTAATGAGGCGTGAGTTCGAGACTAAGCGCTAAAGGGTTACAAAAAAGGGACAGAAAAGAACACAACGTTAGAAAATTATGGAACTAACTAAAACGAGAACTCACACCTTTCAAAATCATAAAATAAAAAGCTAAGTTACACAAAAATAGAAAATACAAGTCCTACTCAAACGAGTAGGCAGGAAATAATGCATCACAAGTCCTACTCAAACAAGTAGGCGGGAAAGGACCAGTCCTACTCAAACGAGTAGGCGGGAAATAACAAGTCCTACACAAATGAGTAGGCGGGAAATGACAATTCCTACTCAAATGAGTAGGCGGGAAGTAAATGCACACACACACACACTCTACATAATTGAAAGAAAGCAATAAAAATTATCTCTCACTCTCTCTCACACACACACTACATAATTGAAAGAAACCAATAAAAATTATCACATACACACACACACACACTCTACATAATTGAGAAAGCGATAAAGAAAGCAATAAAATAAAGCAAGAAAAATTATCTCATACACTGACACACTGACAACAAAAAGAGGAAGAAAACATACTTATTTAAAAAATTAAAATAACAACTTTTTCATTGTTATAATTTTATAAAAGAGTTTAAAAAGTGGAAAAAAGTTGAAAAGAACAAAAAGTTTTACAAAAATAAAAAGACTAAGTAAAAAAGAAATATAGAAAGTCACTTAGAAAACACTTGTATAAAACCATAAAAATGGAAATAAATAAAAAACTAAACTTAAACAACCTAAAGGACAAGTAAATAAAAGTTAACATTACAACTAATAACTATAAAAGAAAACCTAGAACAAAAGCTAAGCAAAACAAAACTATGAAAACTGAAAGTCTCTAGTGTCGACTAAATCCACCTATGGGGGGGGGAATAGGTGTCGTGCAATCTTTTGCGGAATTAAATTTACATGCACAAATTAACAAATACAGCACAGAAAACACACAAAGAGTTATATTGGTTCCCCGATTTGGGTACGTCCACTTCCCCCCTTCGACCTATCTCCCACCATGGGACGACTCGGTCACTTCTCCAAACGGATTAAAATCCAATCCTCACACTACGGAAGGAACCCTTCCAACAAAGGAGTCACAACTCCACCACCACAGGTTGCACCTAACCCTTACAACAAGGAATGAAAATTCCTTTACAACAAAACCAAAATAGAATGTAAAAGAAAATACAAACAAAGCTTTTGGAGATTCTGATGTCCTTCTTCGTTCGTTGAAGCTTTCTTGAAAGTTACGAAGAGTCCACAACAAGATTTCTCTCTTGAAGAGGATCTTGTCAAGATCGGTGGCGTCAAGTGAATGCGGCGGCAATACTTTGTAGATCCTAACTTCTTGACGAAGCAAGCAAGGTATACCAACGATCTCAGTCGGATCAATCGTCTCCATTGATTCGGAATGGAGAACTAGTCTCGTTCAACGAATCGAGAGACAAGAGATCTCAAGAAAGATGCGTGAGACGCTCAGCTTGCCTCGGTACTATCGCCGGAAGATCAAAGAAGATCGGAGATTTGCGATGACGACGAACTACGAGCGGCGACAAGCGATCGGCGTTTTCCACGATCGGCTAGGGCACGACGTCGGCTACTTTTGATTTCACGTGAATGGTTTTTGTAAAGGTTCAAAATACGCGCATATATATATACATGAGTGCAACCCTAAAGACCGTTGTGGGACCCACAAGGAGAAACCCTAGCCCCAGCTGAAACAGCGCATGACAGGTTCGTTTGGTCCAGCGAACGAGGGAAAATTGCCTAAGGAAAAATCGGCGGGAATCGTTGGTGATTCCCGTCGATGTCGGCGAGAATCACTCACGATTCCCATCGATTCTGCCTTGGCTAAATTCCTGTTGGAAAACTGTCAGCCGGAGGAAGTCGGCGGGAATGCAGACTGATTCTCGTCGAAGTCGGCGGGAATCACTCACAATTCCCGTCGATTTTGCCTTGGCAGAATTCCTGTTCGAAAACTGTCAGCCGGAAGAAGTCGGCGGGAATGCAGACTGATTCTCGTCGAATCGGCGGGAATCACTAACTATTCTAGCCGAAGTCGGCGAGAATCACTTAGTGATTCCTGTCGATTTTGACTTAGAAGAATTTTCTCTTCCTTTGAAGACTTGGCCTTTGACCCATCTTTGCTCCTTCTTCTGCTCTTGATCTTCCTAGAATCTGTACTTGAAAATAAGTACACTCCAATAGAGAGAGCACACATGAGTAACCACACTGATTTACTCAACGAGGGATTACGTTCTGCAGACCCGTGTATATTGACCCACTGCACCCTGACATTGGTGTGTACTTAGCATGGAATATCTGCAAGCACAACTTGATAGAAGATCGTCAAATACATTGTCAATTCAACTTAGCTTGTTCAGGGGCTTCTTCAAATCAGGTACAATGTGGATACAATACCCAACAATCTCCCCCTATTTGAAGAAGCCTAAACCCTACAAGCTAAGGTGAATAGAAAAGATGGGAATGAAAATCATAAAATGAAAATTCAGTTGAGAGTGAAATTCATTACCATTTTCCTGAGAGCATACTTAACATTGACAACCACCTTAGCCTTAGCCGAGAGGGTAATCTCCCCCTTTTCGGCTTCTGCAAATCTGGGACTTCACTTGGAGCACAAAGCTCCCCCTCAGTTCTTGCATCCATGCCCGATCTTGAATTCATAGCAGATGCTCCCCCTTGATCCAAGAGACTTGAGCCCTTCAGTCTTCAATCTTCATAGTTAAGCATGTCGAGTTCAGTTTTGAAGAGACTGAACTTGGCCTCGTCTAGGGGCTTTGTGAAGATATCTGCAATCTGCTTATCCATGGGGACATAACAGAGAGATATATCTTTGTTTTCCACATGCTCTCGAATGAAGTGGTAGCGCACTTCAATATGCTTTGTTCTGTTGTGCGACACTAGATTGTTCGCAATTGCTATTGCGCTCGAGGAGTCGCAATACATAGGAACTTCTCTAAACTACAAGTCATAATCATCGAGTTGATTTCTGATCCATAGAAGTTATGCGCAGCAGCTGCCTACTGAGATATACTCAAATTCAACCGTTGAGGTTGCGACACAGTTATGCTTTTTACTGTTCCATGAAATAAGCCTTCTTCCGAGGAATTGGCACATCCCGGAAGTGCTTTTCCTATCATCCCTGCTTCCTGAAAAATTAGCATCTGAAAAGCCTATCAACTCGACATCATTGTTTCTTGGGTACCACAAGCCAAGATTTGGTGTACCTTTAAGGTATCTAAGAATTCGCTTTGCAATGATATAATGAGATTCCTTAGTGTTCACCTGATATCTGGCACAGACGCATGTGGAAAAAATAATATTTGGTCTACTAGCAGTAAGGTAGAGCAGGGATCTAATTATTCTTTTGTATTTGGTTTCATCAAAAGGTTTCCCTTTCTCATCCTTGTCCAGAGACACAGTGGATCCCATTGGAGTCTTCATAGAGGGTTCATTCTCCATTCCGAATTTCTTGAAGAGTTCATTTGTGAACTTCATCTGAGAAATGAAAATTCCATCCTCAGACTGTTTCACTTGAAGTCCCAAGAAGTACTTCATCTCACCCATGCTGCTCATTTCAATTTTCCCTTGCATAAGTTTAGAAAACTTATTGCACAGGTTGTTGTCTGTTGAGCTGAATATTATGTCATTGACATAGATTTGCACCAGCAAAAGCTTGCCTTTGACTTCCCTAAGAAACAATGTCTTATCTATTTTTCCTCTCGAGAACTTGTTCTCAAGAACAAAACTAGACAGAGTCTCATGCATAGCTCGAGGAGCTTGTTTTAAGCCATATAATGCTTTATTAAGAAAGTAAACATGATTAGGGAATGTTGGATTTACAAAACCTGGGGGTTGCGCGACATATAGTTCCTCTTTCAAATTTCCATTTAGGAATGCAGAATTCACATCCATCTGATAGACATTGAATCCTTTGTGAGAGGCATATGCAAGGAACAACCGGATCGCCTCGAGCCTTGCAACTGGTGCAAAAGTTTGATCAAAGTCAATCCCCTCCTCTTGTCTGTAACCTTGAGCCACCAGTCTGGCCTTATTCTTGATGATGACCCCGTGTTTATTTAGTTTGTTTCTGAAGATCAACTTAGTGCCGATCACATTCTGTTTCTTTGGTCTGGGAACAAGCATCCAGACGTTGCATCGTTCGAATTGATGCAGTTCATCTTGCATAGCCAATATCCATGACGCATCTTTGTTCGCTTCGTCGAACTTCTTCGGCTCAACCTGTGATAGAAAACTAAGGTGCAGAATCTCGTTAATTGTACCTCTGCGAGTTCTGACACCGTCCCGAGGATCTCTTATGATCTGATCTCTTGGGTGATCCCTCACGTTTGTGAGCTCTAAGAGTCTGGTATCTGGAGCTCCAATAGCTTCTCGGGCTCCTCCATCTTCTGGAGGAATTTCTCCATCCTTATCGTCATCTTCTCCAGTTAGCATTGAGGTGGAGACCTTGACGTACTTGGGAGTTACATCTTTAGCAGTCTCAATAAGACAAAGCTGTTCAAGCCTTGCACCTTCATCTTCAAGAATGCCACTGGAAGAATTGCTGTAAAGCAAGCTTCCTTCATCAAATACAACATTAATGGACTCTTCTACCACTAGGGTTTTCTTATTGAAAACCCTATATGCCCGACTATGGCTACTATAGCCCATGAAGATGCCTTCAAAGTATTTTTCTCTGAATTTAGTACGTGGGTACTTCCCATTATTGAGTACATAGCATCTGCAGCAAAAAATCCTTAAATAGGACATGGTCGGTTTCCTGCCTTTCAATAGCTCATAAGGCGTCTTATGATGATTCTTGTTAATCAATGCTCGGTTCTGCACATGACAAGCCGTATTGACAGCCTCTGCCCAAGTGTACTCTAGAAGAGAAGCATCATTCAACATTGTCGTACATGCTTCAATGAGCGTTCTATTTCTCCTCTCCGCAACTCTGTTTTGCTGAGGAGTACGCGGGGAGGAAAACTCATGAAAGATACCATGTTCTTCACAGAATTCTGTCATAGCACCAGACTCGAATTTTTTTCCATGGTCACTTCTAATTTTGACCACGGAGCAGTTAAGTTCGTTCTGAATCTACTTGATAAAATTAGTGAAGATGTCAAACGTATCTGACTTTCGTTTCAAGAAGAGCACCCACGTAAACCGAGAGTGATCATCAACAATCACTAGCGTATATAATTTGCCTCCTAAGTTATGAACTTGCACTGGACCGAACAAGTCCATATGCAAAGGATAAAGACATCTGGAGGAGTCTTTGTCTACAATGCCCTTAAAGGTAGCCCGAGTCTATTTTCCCTTCTGGCATGCATGACAAGGGCTATCTTTGATGCACTTAATAGTAGGGGCATCCCTTACTAAATTCTTGGAAAACAACATATTAATAGACTTGAAATTATTATGTGCTAATCTCTTGTGTCATTGTTCACAGAGAGATGCACTGCCTTTTGCTACTAGGCACACGGGGGTAGAAGATTCTAAGCTAAGAAAATATAAGCAAAAGATATTTCTACTCCTAATGCCAGTTAATACCGTCTCCGAAGAGGCACACGATATTATCAAGCACTTATCCTTGCAGAACTTAACGTCGTATCCTTTATCACACAACTAGCTTACACTGATCAGGTTATGGTTTAACCCTTCAATATAGGCCATGTCTGTGATAGAGAATACACCGTTGGAAATCATACCATAACCCCTGGTGACTCCTCGATCAGTTCCTCCAAAGATGACTTTAGATCCATTTTTGACTAGGGAGTAATCACGCAACAGGCTTCTTGTCCCGGTCAAATGTCGGGAACATCCACTGTCCAAGTACCAGATTGGCGTTTTGGTGGCCTTTTGACATACCTGCAAAATAGAATTAGTTTCCCATAGGAACCCAGTCGAACTTGGGTCCTAGATTCCTTGTTAGCACACTCCCCCTCGGTTGGTTAACCCTACGAGTGGTCGGCCTCGCATTGCTAACAAAAGGAGTCTCATTATATCTTGGATTAAACCAGCAATCCACGGCAAAGTGACAAACTTTGCCATAGCACCAACAGTCAAACCTGTTGTACTGCTTCCTAGGCTCCTGCTTCACCCTTGGAATGTTGGGTCCAGCCGGGGCCTTGGATCTGGAGGTGGAGGCATCATGATGACAGCAGTCACACGATTTCTTCACTTCCTATTCCTTTAGTATAACAGGCTTGGCCTTTGGTTCCTACTTCCTATTATAACCGCTAGAGAAGTGGCTATAATTCTCCACTTGGATTTCCTCATAAGGTGCCTTGAAGACACTCTCACTATAGTTGCGGGGGAAGGTCCAACCATCATACCGGCTCTTGGGCTTTTCAACCGAGGGCCGAAAGAAGTGGCCAGTGGTTGACTCAAAGTCCTGTTCATTGCAAGGAAAGCCAGGCTTTCTGAATGAAATAGGACCGAGTGGGGCCTTTCCCTTTTCTGCAGTAGAGGCCTTCTTAGCAACCTTATTTTTCCTCTGATTTCTGTTTCTCCTGGATGATTTACCAGGCACACCCACATGCCCTAAGTAAGCCCCCTTAGCCTGAGCAGAGAATTCATAACCCAGAGGAAGAACGGTCTTGGGCATAGAGAAGCTTTTGACAATCTTCCTCTCTACCGCAAGCTGTTCTTCCAACTTGTTGATTTCTTCCTATTTTTGGTCAAGGATCCTTAGAGAATCTGAGTGCTCAGAGGTCAGGTCTAGGTGTTCCTGTCGGAGAGAAATCAAGCTAGTGATCTCTTCTCTTAGGGACACACCCTCAACCTTAAGGAATTTGACTTCCTTTTTCTGAGCGCTCAACCTCTTTCGGCACTCTTCGAAAGTATTGAGTAGAAGCTCATACTTTTCGAGGATTTCAGCTTCACGGGCAGATGGACTGTCTTCGTGATCATCTTCAGGAGACTCAGAGTCAGAGTTAGAGTCAGAGAAGGGGGTACGATCTTTTACCATACCAATAAATGGGGGGCAGTCTCCATCTGAGTCGGAGTGACCCATTTGCCTGAATTAGGCTTCCTCATCACCACTAGAGTCAGATGAATCAGATTCACTCATTTTCTTTGGCTTTTTAGCAATGTAGCTCCTCTCCTTCTTCTTATCGCTAGAGGACTTGTGCTCCTCTCCTTTCCCCTTATCTCTCTTGCTTTGGTGGCAGTCAGCAATGACATGGCCTGACTTATTGCATCCAAAGAAGATAATGTCAGTAGAACGATGTTTGTTCTATTTAGACTCACACCTGTCTGAAGAGTAATTCTTCTTCTGATGTCTTGAGGAGGAGCCATCCCTTTTTCTCTGATTCCTCAACTTGAGGAACTTCTTAAACTCTCTTGTGATGAAGGAGAATTCTTCCTCGGATAGCTCTGAGCCGGATGAGCATGGCTCAGAGTCTTCTTCCTCTGCCTTTCCCCAAGAACAGGACGAGGCTGCACCCTTGCCTTTCCTTGAGTGATTAGCTCTCAGGGCCACAGTCTTTTCTTTGGCTGCGGCCTTATCGGCTTCTTTTTCAGCTTTTCCGGTGTTCAGCTGAAGCTCGTAGGACATTAGCTTTCCAAACAGAATCTGGGGATCAGTTTTTGCCAGCTTGCCAAATTCTTTGATGGCGCAGATCTTGGTGTCCCATTCCTTAGTAAGGGATCTAAGAAATTTGTCATTTAGTTCACCATCGGTGAACACTCTGCCATAACCCTTCTAGGCATTGACGATCTTTAGGAAGTTCTCGAATGTCACTCCGATTTCTTCCTTGGGACCTTGCCTGAAGGCCTCATACTTCTGGTTCAAAAGGGATCTTCGATCATCCCTTACTTAATCAGTGCCTTCCATCAGAATGATCAGGCAGTGCTATATATCCTTGGCAGTCCTGCAGTTGCTGAAATTCTGCAACATGGAATCATCGACGATGCTTACTAAAATATTTTGAGCTTTCTTGTCTAGTCCGACAAGCACCATCTCATCCTTATCCATTTCGGAGAGCTTCTTGGGCACCATCTTGGTCGGATCAATAGTGGAGGCCTTTATGGGGGATATAAGGGCCCTCCTCCACTATCATGAAGAGTCGGGGATCGACTGCTTCCATGTAGAACCTTATCATTTCCTTCCAGATGGGAAAGTTCAGCTTGGTGCATACTGGAATCTTTTCATAATACTTGAGTCCGTCCATTCCTGAGATCTTCTTTCTTCTTGACACTAGACATAGGATCTTACTCAAGGTGTTAACCTTACTGATGAGTTACCTCCCTCTGATACCACTTGAAAGTCTTTAGTGTCGACTTAATCAACCTATGGGGGGATTGGTGTTGTGCATTCTTTTGCGGAATTAAATTTACCTGCACAAATTAACAAATACAGCACAGAAAACACACAAAGAGTTATATTGGTTCCCCGATTTGGGTACGTCCACTTCCCCCCTTCGACCTATCTCCCACCATGGGACGACTCAGTCACTTCTCCAAACGGATTAAAATCCAATCCTCACACTACGGAAGGAACCCTTCCAACAAAGGAGTCACAACTCCACCACCACAGGTTGCACCTAACCCTTACAACAAGGAATGAAAATTCCTTTACAACAAATCCAAAATAGAATATAAAAGAAAATACAAACAAAGCTTTTGGAGATTTTGATGTCCTTCTTCGTTCGTTGAAGCTTTCTTGAAAGTTACGAAGAGTCCACAACAAGATTTCTCTCTTGAAGAGGATCTTGTCAAGATCGGTGGCGGCAAGTGAATGCGGCAGCAATACTTTGTAGATCCTAACTTCTTGACGAAGCAAGCAAGGTATACCAACGATCTCAGTCGGATCAATCGTCTCCACTGATTCGGAATGGAGAACTAGTCTCGTTCAATGAATCGAGAGATAATAGATCTCAAGAGACATGCGTGAGACGCTCGGCTTGCCTCGGTACTATCGCCGGAAGATCAAAGAAGATCGGAGATTGGCGGCGACGACGAACTGAGAGCGGCGACAAGCGATCAGCGGTTTCCGCGATCGGCTAGGGCACGACGTAGGCTACTTTTTATTTCACGTGAATGGTTTTTGTAGAGGTTCAAAATACGCGCATATATAAACTTGAGGCCAACCCTAAAGTCCGTTGTGGGACCCACAAGGAGAAACCCTAGCCCCGACCGAAACAGTGCATGGCAGGTTGGTTCGGTCCAGCGAACGAGGGAAATTTGCCTAAGTCAAAATCGGCGGGAATCGTTGGTGATTCCCGTCGATGTTGGCGGGAATCACTCACGATTCCAATCGATTCTGCCGTGGCTGAATTCTTGTTGGAAAACTGTCAGCCGGAGGAAGTCGGCGGGAATGCAGTGTTATTCTCGTCGAAGTCGGCGGGAATCACTCACGATTCCCGTCGATCTTGCCTTGGCAGAATTCCTGTTCGAAAACTGTCAGCCAGAAGAAGTCGGCGGGAATGAAGACTGATTCTCGTCGAATCGGCGGGAATCACTAATGATTCCCGTCGAAGTCGGCTAGAATCACTTAGTGATTCCCGTCGATTTTGACTTAGAAGAATTTTCTCTTCCTTCCTTTGATGAATTGTTCTTTGACCCATCTTTGCTCCTTCTTCTGCTCTTGATCTACCTTGACCCTGTACTTGAAAATAAGTACACTCCAATAGGGAGAGCACACGTGAGTCAACACACTGATCTACTAGACGAGGGATTACGTTCCGCAGACCCGTGTATATTGACCGACTGCACCCTGACATTGGTGTGTACTTAACATGGAATATCTGCAAGCACAACTTGATGGAAGATCGTCAAATACATTGTCAATTCAACTTAGCTTGTTCAGGGCTTCTTCAAATCAGGTACATTGTGGATACAATACCCAACAAAAACATGAAGTTAAACTCAAACACACATACACATTTTTAAGAGAAAGACAGAGGAAAACAAGGGATAAAAAGAGAACAAAAGTTGGCACTCACATCCATTCCAAGACAACATATGAAGAGAAAATCTAACATATTTTATTAAGGGAAAAAAACGGATTACAAAGCTAAAACAAACATAAAAAAGAGGGGGAGAAAATTCTCTTTACATAGCAAGAAGTGCACCCAAGCATCCCACAAATAACAAAATTGGCCCAAAAGTTTGAACCCTTTGACCTTAAAGAGAAGTTCTATTTATAAGCAAAAAATATAAGAGGTGGCACTCTGGTGTGTAGGGAAAGTCAAAAATTAAATGACTGGCCAGGTTCTAGAAGCTGCGGGAGCGAGACAACAGATTTTATTTCTTCACAGGAATCGTCGAACGCAGTTGGCAAATATTCGTTGAGCTGGCAAAATTTCGTCGAACGCTGAAGTCATGCCGAAATCTTCGAGTGGAAAAGAAATCGTCGATCGCAGCATTGATTTCCTTGATCGCTGGGACTGGAAAATTCGTCGAGTGGAAACAAGCGTCGAGTGGAAATAAGCGTCGAGTGGAGCTCATTTCGTCGAGTGGAAATAGGCGTCGAATGGAAATTCTTGCATTATTTCGTCGAGCGGAGTTCGACGAAATTTGAGCTCCGTTCGACGGTTTTCATCTTTGTTGAACTTTTCCCACCAGGTCAAGTCACATCATCGAGCTCAGCTCGACGAAAGTGGAGCTGAATTCGACGAAATATTTGACAAGGGAGTTTTTTACTGAAAATAAAAAAAAAAAATAAGTTAGAAAATGAAAAAGGAGCATATTATTTAATAAAAATAACAAAAATACTATAAAAATACCCTAATATTACTTATCTAAAGTACTAAAAAAAGGAATATTAACAACTTATCATTAGGAGTCGAGTTCGTCGAGTATAAGACTTGGCGTTGAGTGAATTAGATCTGGCGCTGAAAGCGTTCAGTGGTCTTTGAGTCTAAGTCAAATTCATCGAGTAATATTGACAAATTCGTCGAGTAATGCTAGTTCGGAGTTGTGTGCGTCAAGTGATGTTTTGGCGCTAAGTCAAAAGCATTGAGTGCACTAAATTCACTCAACGCGGCGTTGAGTGAAGGTCACTTGGCGTTGAGTGAAGCTATGGCATTGAGTGGTCTATGACGCTAAGGCAAAAGCATTAAGTGCATTGAATGCATTCAACACGACATTGAGTGAATTAGCGTTGAGTGAAGCTTTGGAGCTAAGTCAAAAGCATTGAGTGGACTCAACGCGGCGGTGAATGGACTCAACGCGGCGTTGAGTGGACTCAACGCGGCATTGAGTGGACTCAACGCGGCGTTGAGTGAAGGTATTTTTGCTGAGTAATCGGGTTAACGCTGAGTGTACTCAACACGTCGTTGAGTGTACCCGACACTTTTTTGCAGACTCAGGGTATTTCGCCGATTTTTCGTATATCTCCAGTGGGCTTGTTTTGCTAAGTAATAATCGTCGAGTGCCTACTTTATTCATCGAGTATATTCGACGAATCAGTATGGACTTGGTTTTTAGTGGCCGAATTATATCTAATTCGTCGAGTTTGGCCTTAGGCCAATTTATGTGATTTATCCCTCCATTTATTATTGTAGAAGCCCAGTATTTTTGTTGTGGGTTGTCAGTATTTGACTATGGTGGTCGGTGTTTTGGTTGTATGTTTATAGCTAGGTTTGTAGTGGATAAAGGACCACCAACTTGATGCTCTTTTGTTGAATTATTTCCCTGGTGGGTTTGGCCGGTGTGGGTATATGACTGCGTGTGTGTTGGGTAGGCTCCCACCACCGCAAGTGCTGGTTTTTCTCCATTTTTTGGCATGTCATGGTATAAGATCACCTTACCTTGGGCCCTTGTAAGTGTTTGCTCTTGGTATGTTGGGTAGGTTCCCACCACCGCAGGTGCCAGAATGGTCGGTGTTTTGTTGTTCACCAAGTTATGGGCTAATTAATTCCTTACACTACAATTATTTATTTACATTTTTCGTAAAGCATAATTTTTTATAGCACTTGGTGCAAATTTCGTACTTTTGGACTTTATAGGTTAAATAATCATTTCAGTATTTTGGCTTAATTATTGTGGTTTGTCAGCTTCTTCCTAATGTTAGGGTTGGTAACCCTTGTACCATTGGTTTATTGCTAACCTTTTTTCACCACTTGTATATTCTTTCTTGCTGAGGTGTTTCATCTTTGAATGCCTCAGGTTTGGAGAAGTATCCGGTTGAGCGGCTAGGGTTTTTTGGCTGGTTCTCTGTAGCTTTCATTTCATCACTGACTGTGAAGTAGTTGTTATTTGTTTTCTTTTAGTTCAGACAAATATATCTTTTAGTGGGTTCATGTCAGGTTGTTGACGCCCACTGGATTTTTGTTTAATGTTAAGTACTTGCTATCTACTAAGCCTTTTTCTATATGATTGTGTGGATTTACTTGCTCTATAGGAAGGATTTATGCTAGGTTGCATGTTAGATATTTTAAATTATAAATGTATTACTTATATCACCTCATACATGACATCTTTCAAACTAAAGTCACTATGTTCGATGAACGTAAAAGCTATTTTCATACTTATACTAAATCTAGAGTCATGCATACCATGAGTTGTTCTATATAGATGTTTTAGCTCATGTAGGATGTCAAATAATATAAACAAACTATTTTTCGCAGCGTATAATTATATCTTTACTTGTGGACTAGTTTATCCACTGAGCCGAGGGATACGACTATCCATCAAAACTTAACTTGAAAGATGTCTTTCTCACATCATAACTTGGTATTTTCATAAACTGTATTAGGATTGGAGTTTGCATGAACGTCTACAGTTATCTGCTGTACGACGTGGCATCACGACACGTGTTTTCTATTACTCTGATATACATTTAATTTCGGAGAAAATACGGGTTGTGATACTCCATGCCAAAGATCACATAAAAGTTTGATATCAGCAGCATTGATGCTTCCAATCCAAACTCATGACCTCCAATCTGTACCTTAACACAACAAACCCTATCCGCACACATCAAGAATCCATTAGGTAGCAACACAACAAATTTATCATTCGATACGAATGAAGGCATTCCAACACATAATGTGAAGTCCTCTAACAGAAAGGAATGATAAGCTTATGTATCAAATAGTGCTCTTGACAGATAGTCCAAAATCAGGACAATGCCTAATTCAAACACGTTAAAAAAGTAATACACAAAGTATCAAGTATATAAATCAGTAAAAAATAGTATACTAAATCATATATGTCACCACATCGCTCTGTTTAATGACCTCCTGCTGGACAAGATTATAAAATCGGAGCTGAGCTGGAGTATAATAGGCTACAGTTGACTCCACATCTTTCCCTTTCATCGCATACGACGCACTTACTTTTTCTCCGTCATCAGAAGACCACTGTGACACTCTTGAGTAAAATGTCCTTGCTTGCCATAAGTATATCAAGTGAGCAGACCTCCCCTAGTAGTCTCTTCAAAATTAATAGAAGAAGCTAGCTATGAAAACCCAGACTTCTTCCTCCACCTAGTCGGCCAGACTTCGAAGAGCTCGACACTTTGAACTCTTGCTTTCTTATGAAAAGGTCCTTCTTTCTCAAGGCCCTCTTCAAGTCTTGCTCAAGGGATCGCACGGTATTAACCAAGCTCAAAAAGCCCTATATCAACTGACCTGATAATAATAACCTTAGATCATCTCTCAGAGCTTCATAGAACCTATTGGTCTTTCGCTCCTTATCAGCAAATATGGAGCCCCCATAACGCCCAAGTCTAGAAAACTCGTGTAGATAATAGTCTACCAAACTATCGCCCTTAGTGAACCTCTAGAACTTGTTCTCCATCGTTCTCCATTGTGTAAAAGGGAAATACCATATCAGAAATAACCTCAAGAACTCGTCCATCAAGACTTTAGTCTGTTTCCTACCTGCCAAATGATGCAACTCCATCTCATCCCACCAAAGCCTTGCCTTTCCATCCAATAAGAAAGAAGCTAAGGTTACTTTTTGCCCTTCCTCCATCTCTATTGCCGTTTGGGTTCTCTTTATCTGAGAGAGCTAAAACTCGGTTTGCGTTGGGGATCCTGTTCCTGCAAGCATAGGAGGGTTGAAGCTCATAAAATGCTTTAGTTGCTTCTATATTGCTTGTCTTGCCACTAACGTCTCTTTAGCCACTCGCCTCATCATTACTGGATGAACTACGCCAACCGACACCATGGCCACTTCAGGAGAAGGAGGTTGTACCATCCCTCCTAGTTGCTCATTGATCATCATAAAGACTGCTCACATAGTTTCTGCAGAAGGAGGAGTAGGCACGACATCTTGTGCACTACTCTCCTTAGAGCACTAGGGTTAAGATTTCCTCACACCACTTCTAGTCACCTATTTAATAGAAACACACAATAAGGAGACTATTAACATTGCAAACATAAATCATAGGAACACGCTTGTTCCTCAGACATGTGTATTTTTTATTCTTAAATAAGCATTCATGGGTTATTTCTTTTTATAATAGTTACTCACACACATGCTCACCACCCCTAAAAAGAATTCAACCAAGAATTAAAATGAGAAGGGACAGACACTATAAGCTGATACCAAATTGTAGCACCACATCTGTCATGAAGAATATAACAAAAGGTCTGACTGGAGCTCCACACAGCCATATTAAACAAACAGAAAACGGAGTTATGAAATACATAACAAATAGAAGGATTTAATTAAGATAACCCGACAAAGGAATGTGCACTAAAATCCACAGGAATTAGTGTACCCAAAAGTTTGGCCTTAAGGACTTATATCAATATTTTAGTTTGCATAATAAGGTGTTTTACATACATCGGCACGCATGCCGACAATACATGAAAGCAGTAAATCATAACACTTGACCTTCGAGGGCCAGCTAAGTAAAAAGGGCTTTAACCTGCTGTTTCCCGCTCGACTCGCCAACACCTACACAAGTATATTCAACGAAAACATGGAAAAATAAAACACGGGCCAGCTTTAGCTAACCATAATTATAACGACCCCACCTCTTTCCCATGGTTGTGGTACTCATTCCCTACAAGTAAGCAGTATGTCGGTATATATAATTGCACATTCATCATAGATGTTGGCATGCACGGCCACACGTCTCATGCACTCAGGGCACATTATAAGTATACCAAATTTCAAGTCCCACCTCCGTCTTAAGTATCATCCACTTAGATGGTCATTGAGCTTTTACCATCAAGGCCATCTTGCCTCACAGACTCTCCCCAGATTAGAAGGTGTACTTAGGAGATACCTCTTCACCTACCTGCTTAGGATGGGTTCAGATTAGCTTTTCCCGTACTCAAATCATCAAAATCAAGCTATCACAACCCAGGTAAAGCTTCACCTCGCCCCTTTAAAAAGATAACCAACATTATCTATTATGGTCAGGACATAAGTCCAACAAGCCAGGCACAACATGTCCTCAGTTTTACATATTATGCAACCATTCCCTGAGATCTGGGATTCACATCCACATACAAAGCTCAATGGGAGCTATCTCCAGTGATAATTCTATCGCGGGAGATAACAATTGAACCTCGATTTTTGTTGCAATCTCGGGTGTTTCCTAGAGACATCCTCCAGAACTGCTGCAGCAACCTGCAACACCCCAAAACCCTAAAAACTATCTGTTTTTCCGCAAAGACTTCTCTGACACGCAAATTAAAACATCACCAATCGAGACCAACAAGTTATAGATGAGCTTTACGCAACATGCCTATGTACGTACAATAATCTGGAATCTATATGAATCATATAAACCTATTGGAAGTCTCTTCCTCCACCAATTGGTGGGAACCTCCACACAAATATTCAAAATAAAGGACTAAACATGCCCTAGTATTCAGAAGGAGAGTTTTTACCCTCGTAGATCATTTCGGAGCCATGAAGTTGTAGTTGATCTGGATGGAAACACTCACTGTGCTTTCCTCCCCATGGATCTTCCTTCAGCTCATAAATAAAAGCTCAAACACTATTCCAATTGCTAAGAATAGCCCTCTTATTATTCCTATCCTTTCCTTTCTCTTATTTTCTCAAGTTCGAGAGAGAGAGAGAGTTAGTGTGTGTGTGAGAGAGAAAGTAAGAATAAGAAGATAGATAACTCTCTTTTGCTATAAATTACTTGGGATAAACCTTAGCCACAAGATCTCCCTTTTAATAAGAATGGATGGCCCTAATTTCACTGAAGATATCTCATTAAACGCTATCTCCAAGTGATATCACCTTTCACCGGGCGATATCTCCAATGGTGGCTGCATGACCAAGTCAGCAATGCTAAATAACCATCTCACAACACACTAACACATGGTTATATACCACATGTCACACTATCGCCTGACAAAATCACTATCGCCAGCGATATCTCCAAAATCCAGGACTTTTGTTTTTCTATGGTAGGAACACTAGAGTATTATAATGGACCCGTCAACAGGAAGACTCTCAGGGGTTGTCCGGTAAGAATTGCGTAGGTGGTTGGGGCAGTCAAGCGATCGTTCATGTAGATCATGCTTAGGTCGAGTGTGAGGATTGGGTGTGAGGTGTTGGGTCGTGAAGCGCCATTTGAGGGGGGGGATAAGGCTTAACAAAATTTAGCTCTTAATTAAATCTACTTTGTGAAATAATTACAGAAATCAAATCCATTTTTTCATAACCAAAGGTAAACACTTAGAAGATCATAAGAATGCAAATGATTATATTTTATTTCATAAGTGTTAAAAAAATACTATGAATCTCTATAAAGCTAGAGATCGAGAATATGAAAAATATAAACTCCTTTTGATTTCACCTGTCCTTCTACCAAGAACCGACCGGCTATAACGTATCAATCCCTAGATCTTGCTACTAGCCTCCCCCTAGATCTAACCACGATCTAGTCATTGCACATAAGGCGGCGAAAAATTTCTAAGTTACACAAGGACTTACATATCATGCACAAGGCGACGATTTTCTCCTAAGCCATGCAAGGACTAAGACGCCACGCACAAGATGGCAATTCCCTCCAAAGATTTCAATGATGAAATGAAGAAGTACAAAGAATAACTTTTAGAATAAAAAATCCCTCTATATATAGTGTTGAAGATGACGACGAATCCTCACAAAGGTAGCTAGAGATATTGCGTATGAGTAGTCACTTTTTTACTCTTGAACCTTCTTAGCAAGATGGAGTTTTTTATATGTTGGAGCCCTCTAGACAAGATGCACGGGAAGGAATACTGCAGATTATGAAAGTCATAATCTCCACTGAAAAATGAGCAATATTTATACTCTAGAGCTATCACCGACAATATTGGCTATCGCCTGCCAGCGATATCATATCCGGCTGCCACGTGCCCCATGATTTTTAGGTTTCTGTCGGATGATTCGATCGTGGCCAATCGTGAACTATTGGCTGGGCAATATCGATATCGCCAGGCGATATCGTATGTAACTGTACGCCATGGAGATCATGCGGTAACTGTCCATTGAGCTATTACCTGGTGGCGATACTAGATATCGCTAGGCGATATCACCACAACTTCTCTTTTCAATCCCGAATCCAAGCCCAAAGGATTAGAGTGTTAGACCTATTATATCTGCACATCACAAACACACTATGATCAAATAAAAACGAGATTTGTTATTAGCAAAACAAGAAGCGTGGAACGCATGCTCCAACAATCTCTCCCTTTTGATAATAACAAATCTACTTAGAAAGAAATCATGAATGACCTATAAAGTGTTATAAAATGTTATGAGTAAGACTAAGCTTTACGTGGGCATAAACTCCGCTTGGATGTTACTCTCCCCCTATATGTGTACTCACCTAAATAAAAGTATTCAGAAATTTTATTTATCAGGTATTAATTTAAGTTAGGTAGTAATTTAAGTTAAGTTTATAAGTCTCCCGCTGCGAGGATCATAAAGAATGAATGGTTTCTCCAAAAATTCTCCCCCTTTTGGTATTATCAAAAGAAATTTTAGATCAGAAGAGGTGATGTAAAGAATAGAAATAGTCAAGTTAAGGGTATCTTGTGAATATAGAGAGTTCATGTGGAAGCAAAATATGAAAACGAAAATTAGAATATCTAGTGTAGGACACGTTAAACAATGTATATTAACGATGAATTCGTGTGAAAATAAACATTGTCAAATTTATCTAGTTATATTATGCACACATAAACTAGTGAATGTACGAATTAGAATTATTTTCGGTCCAATTCTCATGAGAAGAAAGGTTATAGATGATAATATAGTGTGCATGTGAGAGTTTGATGAAAATACATATGTATACACATAAAATGTACATAAGCAAGTGAAATATACAAACATAATATAGAAATATACATAAAGATCCGTACTTGTACCCAAAAATTCATAGCATATAGACTGAATGAACATCCATATAAGGATTACACAAGACACTATAATTCAATCCAAGGTGCTCAACCTCACAATGCTTATGAAGACTTATCAGGAGGGTGAGTAGTGCTTGGTGGAGGTTTCTTGTCATCCAATTTTACTTTTTTTTTCTTTTTTTAAATTAACCGACAATAATGTTGATTTATTTTTTTTGTTTTTTTTTATAATAATAATTTTTTTAGGCATGACAAAGGACTCTGAATTCATGTGTGTGGCAATATATGTTAATTAAAGTTGAATTGTGCAAAGAAATCATGGATAAAGTAAGTGTTTATGGAATTCTAGTGGTTATGATATAACAAACACAATTCATATATGCAGTAAAGGTAAACACATGAAAATTTTCAAAATTATGTGTGAGAAAGCATTATAATAAATAAATATTTCTCTTACTTAGGGAAGAAGATGATGAGTATTTTTCATAAAAAAAATTGTGTTAATGTAAATCTTGATAATTTATGTATAATGAAACTGTGTGATTGTGTTTATGGGAAAGTGATGTTGAGTTCTTCAAGTTCATGAATTATTTTATGATATTTGAATGTTTTTAGATATCACCCGGCGACAGTCCCTATCGCACGACGATAGTGTCTAAATTAGTAAGTGTGCTAAAGTGTTCATGAATGAATTCAAGTTCTAAAGCGAGGAAGAGCACAGGGAGTTACTCACATTCTGCATATCATACTTTTCCTGGAATTAAGAATGCAAACATATGAGTGGGTAAAGTCATGGAATTCGATCAAGTTCGGCATACACACATCTTTGATCTACTAGCAAGGGTAGGTATAATGTCAGTTATAGTTCCATATTTGTTCTAATCACTGATAATTAGAGAATTTTACAACAATTTGAAAGATCCTAATTTCACTGAGTTGAATGGGGGAGTGAGATCGAAAGTGCAAGGGCAAACTTTGGAGATAACTCATAAAGATTTTAGAGATGAGTTTGGACTGATAGAGCATGACTATATATTGGATGTAGTTGAAAACTATAGGAAGATAAAGATTAACTCTTTTGAATATGGTTTTATATGGGAATTCCATGAAAAATCTGATCCATTCGATTACCACACTCACTCTGAATGCACGTATAGTGCAAGAAATTTTGAGAAACACTATTATGCTCAAATCTGGAAATATAAGAAAAATAACTGCTCAATTAAGGTTTGTGACGTATATGATTTTAGAGAGAGAGAGCAATTTTATGTGGCGGACTTGATTTTGTCCATCATCTGTTACACTATAGATTGAAAAATCCTGTGTGGAGAAAGCTAAACACACAACCGATGGGTGATATCATCCAACGAATCCTCTTTAAGTAGTAGTGCTGGATTGGGCAGGAATTTTATTTTGATGATTGTGTGCCTGCGATTTTCCAAATGAATGCCACATACTCTAGTATTGGTTCGTCACGAACGCATTGTAGTGAACCCTCATCATCCATTAGAAATACACCACTACCAAGCGGTTGATCACTTTGATAAGGGTTAGATGACTTGCATGAGGCATTCGAGGAGCACCAGATAAAGGTGAAGAAACATCATATAGGAATGCTAAAATTCATAAAGTTTCTGACGAAGAGCCTAAAGCTAAATATAACTCCGGCAGAGGCGACGAAATGGGAAAATCTGATCGTGGAGCCTCGACAAAAATCAACACACCGACCTCGTCAAACAAGGAGCAATGGTCATAACTCCACTGAAGACTTGAAAGAGTCCAGTGGCAGTGATAACAAAGATTTCTGATAGACTTTAGGCAGAATTCAACCTCTAGAAGATATCGCTAGGTGATAGTGCATTTTGTTAAATTTTCTATTTTTTGTGTTGAACTAATGTTGTAATATTTATTTCAGTTAGACTATCATGTGATACTCCAGATTTGTACTCAGTACAATGATGTTTTAATTTGTTAGTTGTTTTAATATTAATTTTAGTTAATTTTTATGTTAAATTTTTTTAATAAGATTTATGTTAATTTATCAGCTTGAAATGTCTAGGATTCCTAATTATAGTCTTAGCATTGAAAAATGAGAATCTGGAAGTGGATTTGTTAAAATGTCCGCAAGCTGTAAATCTGTGCTGATGAAATTAATCTTTACTGAAATTTTTTTTTATGTGGTCTCTAATGAAATGATGGCGAACATCTATATATTTACACTTAGATTGATGAACCAAGTTGTTAGTTAAATTAATTGCACTTTTATATCACACTTAGTTCCATGGTTTCTTGATTTATTGCAAAGTCTTCTAAGGTTTGTTTCATCCAAAGAGCTTGTGCACAATAACTACCTAGTGCAATGTATTTGGCCTCAGTGGTGGATAGGGCAACAAAATTTTGTTTCCTACTCTGCCATAAAATAAGTGAAGGTCCTAGAAAGTGACAAGTACCACTAGTGCTCTTACGATCTAAAGAACATCCAACATAATCTAAATCAGAATAACCATGTAAAATGAAAGTATCGTTATGTGGATACCAAAAACCTATTTTAGAAGTTCCAATAAGATATCGAAAAATACGTTTAATCGCTTTTAAATGTAATTATTTAGCATTAGCCTGAATTCTAATACATAAACAAACTGCAAACGTAATATCACGTCTATATGCAATTAAATATAAAAGTGATTCTATCATCCCCCTATATAATGTCTGATCAATAGATATTCCACTTTCATCTTTTCCGAATTTCAAAGAAACATTCATAGGAGTATTAGCATTATTTAGATTTTCAAATCCAAATCTCTTTAAAACATCATGAATATATTGAGGTTGGCAAATAAAAATACCATCATCTCTTTGTGTAATTTGAAAACAAAGAAAATAAGTAAGTTCTCCTACCATGCTCATTTCAAATTTATTTATTTATAATTTTTACTACATCATAACATAACTCTTCATTAGTGGCTCCAAAAATAATGTCATCAACATAAATTTGTAAAACAATTAAATCATCATGAACATACTTAATGAAGATTTTATAATCAGCACTACACATTTTGTAATCATTCTTTAATAAATATAAAGTTAATCTTTCATCCCATGCTCGGGGTACTTGCTTTAAACAATAAAGAGCCTTTTCTAATTTATATACATGATCAAGAATTTTTTCATTAACAAAGCCTAGATGTTGTTCTACGTAAACCACTTTATTATTATACCCATTAAGAAAAGTAGTTTTCACATCAATTTGAAACAATTTAAATCTTTTAAAGCTAGCAAATGCAAGAAAAGTTCTAACTTCTTCTAAATGTACTGTAGGTACAAAAGTTTCAATTTGAGAATATCATTTTGCTATAAGCCTAGCTTTATTTCTAGTGACCCTGGATTCACTATCCATTTTAGTTCTAAAAATCCACTTTACACCAACAACAGGATGATTTGAAGGCCTTTCTACAAGTTTCCAAACCTTATTACGTTCAAATTGACTAATCTCTTCATTCATAGCTAAAAATCAAAAATCATCATTTAAAGCAATTTGCACATCTTTTGGTCCTATATCGGATATAAAAAAAGGTTTGAGAATAAATCATGTAGAGAAGGGCGTGTACTAACCCCTTTTGATGGTTCTCCAATTACCAATTCTTGTGGATGATCTTTGGAGAAGCAAAGTTCACTTTGAGGAAAATATTCTTCAATTTCTTCCTTTTTAGCATCTTGATCTAAAAATAATTATTCATCATCATCATTGACCATAAGATGAAGGGTTCTTCATCATCACCTATAGACTTAGTATCCACTATACAAGGAACAGATTCATCAAATTTTTACATGAATAAATTCTTCAACTATGTTCATTCTTTTATTAAAAATTCTATATGCTTTAATAGTTGAAGAATAACCAATGAATATTCCTTCATCACATTTTCAACAAATTTACCTAAAGCATATTTTGTATTTAAAATAAAAAATTTACATACAAAAACCTTAAAGTAAGATACATTAGGATTTCTTTGAAATTATAACTCATATGGCGTAAGTTTCAAAATAGGACATAGCATGACTCGATTTGTAACATAACAAGCAGTCCTAACGACTTCAGCCCAAAAAGATCTAGATAAATTATATTTAGATAACATAGTACGTGCAAGTTCTTGAAGGGTTCTATTTTTCCTCTCCACTACACCATTTTGTTGTGGTGTGCGAGGAGCGGAAAATTCATGCTTAATCCCTAAATTTGTACAAAAAGAAATAAACTTTTCATTTTCAAATTCTCCACCACGATTCTATCGTATGCATTTAATTTTTAAATCAAGTTCATTTTGAATACAAGTACATATCTTTGTAAATTCAAAATACACATCAGATTTAGAAGATATAAATAATGTCCAACAAAAATGAGAATAATCATCAATCAACACATAAGTATATTTGCTACCTGCTAGGCTTTGTGTAGTTATTGGACCAAATAAATCCATGTGAAGTAATTGCAAAGTCCTAGTAGTAAAAACAATATTCTTACTTTTAAAAGAATATTTAGAAAATTTTACTTTTTGGCAAGGTTAACATAAAGAAGAAAGCTTTCCATCTAGCAAAGGTAATCCCTTAATTAATTTATTTTTGGAAAGTTTTACAATAAGTTTTGCACTAGAAAGTCCAAGTCTCTTATGCCACAAGTCTAATTCATCATTTTTGGAAATAAAACAGGTAACCCTAGAATGAGATAAATCATATAAAGTAATTGTATAAATATTGTTGATTCTTGGTGTAGTAAAAACAATTTCATTAGTTTTAGAATCTATGATTTGGCAAAGGTTTGAAGATGATTCAAATAAAACATTTAAGCCCCTATCACATAGTTGACTTATAGAAATTAAATTGTGTTTCAAACCTTCAACATATAAAACATTAGAAATAGAGAAGAAATTATTACTCACTACACCAATGCCCTTATTTTTTCCTTTATTGTTGTCTCTGAATATCATTGAACGTCCTTTCTTCATCTTTAGACTAAGGAATTTTGATTTGTTATCTGTCATGTGTTTGGAACAACCTGAGTCCAAGTGTCACTCGTATTCCCTATCCTTAGCCTGCTAACAAACCTAAGAAGAAGATGAGAGTAAAGATCTGGTTACCCAAGGGGTGGCTCCCATTAAATAGGTGGACGTCTTAAGTACCCAGATTTGTTTAACAAAACAAGAACCTTTCTTCCTGCATGAGTCCATGGTGTGACCGAACATTTAACATTTAGTACAAGAAAGGAAGACAGATGAGGCTCTCTTTAATAGTTTTCGAGGACTCTTACTGGAAGAGGAGGTAGTATCACCAGAATAAATAATATTTTAATTTCTAAAATTGACTTTTTGACAATTTTTGTTATTGTCGGCGATAGTGGATATCGTCGGGCGATAGCTTCCAATGACGTATCCAAGTCCAAACTTAGTAGATCTATGTCACTGGTTGGATAATATCATATCTGATCCCAGGATTTTTTGTAAACTCCAATCTTTTTAATTGCCATATTTAGATCATTAACTTTGGCTTTCAATGCGGTGTTCTCTATTACCAACCTGACAAACCAGTTTGAGAATGCCTTCTTGCCATTTTGTACTTGAGATTGAGAATGTTTAAATGCTCTAATTCCTTTTTTTCTTTCGTAAGAGTATTAAGTTTCAAGTAAGACTTAGCGAGAGTGTTTTGTAATTCTTTCACTCTTGTTTAAAAGGGATTGCACTCTTTACAAAAGATCTAATTTCCAAGCAATTTCAACTTATTAGTCAATTTTTTTATTTTCTTTTAATATTATTTTCTTCTTAGATTTAAAAAGATCAATAACTTCAAGTCGCTTTTTAAAAAATTTGCATGTGCGTAGAAATTCAATATAGAGTTCATCATAAGTTGGAGGAGTTACCTCAGTGTCGCTCTAGATACTGCATTCGTCATATGATGGTGAAACGCTCTTCCCATCAAGCACATGTTGGCTTCCTCATTTTATTTTGAATCTGAATCACTCGTACCTCCAGATGTGGAATTGTCCCAAGTCTCTACCTTCAAGACCTTCTTCTTACTCTTCTTGTCTTGCATCTTTTCTTTCTGCTCTTTCAGATATTTTGGGAATTTGCTTTTTATATGTCCTTTCTTTCTACAATGATAAAACTCTGGTAGCGGACACTCATCATCATCCTCAACTTCTCATATTCTTCTACCTTTCTTGTAAGAGAAATCCTTTTTGTTTAAAAATTTCTTGAAGGAGTTTCTCCTCTCCAGATTCCTCATGAATATCTTAAACTTCCTTACAAATAAACTTTCTTCATTTTCTTCATCATCTTCATCAGTATCGCGTTACACTTCTTCCTTTGATTTTTGTGCCAAAGTCTTCTTCTTTGGTTCCAAGTTGTATTGTTGATGTTGAATTTTTAACTCCACCTCAAGAATTTTGAGATTCCCAATGAGGCTATCAATTTGTAATGTTTTAAGATCATGAGATTCCGAAAGGGCGGTCACCTTAGGATTGAACTTCGGGGGAAGTTATCTCAAAATTTTCCTTACTAAATCATCATTGGAAAAAGTTTTTCAAAGGACTTTTGAATCATTTACGATCTTCATAAACCGTGTGTAAGACCCCATTTTTTCACCATCGGGTCTTACGCCCAGAACCACCGCTTTACGGTGACTCCAACTACCAAGTTAGACGCCACCATACGGCACTGATCCTGCCGGCTAAATTTATCACATCATAGTAGGCCAACAAAAGAGAAGTAAATGAGTAATAAAAGTCCATAGATCACAGCTCACTATCAATATATATAAAAGAGCAATAGTCCACAATGAGTACAAAGTATGAAAGAGAGTAGAAAAATGGGCTTATGCCCGGTACATGTCTAATACAAATAATCTCTCTCACACAACTCACAACATCTAAGCAGAAGAAATAAGATACTATCCTGTTTGTCGCCTAGTAGTAGCGGTAGTGCGTAGTAACTACTCCTCATGTCCTATCGTCCTCCTGCGACTGATGAATCTTCTCCAACTACTAAAATGATGTGGTCCACTGACCGTTAGTCAAAATACTAAGCCACTATTATCCTCGCCTCACCCCCGCGACTCCTAGGCACTGTGCGGGGAGGTGGAAAGGAAAGATATTTAAGGTGGAGAATGAATAAGAGCAATTGAAAACTACCCTAGCAGGAGTATGTACAAAGGAACTATAACAAGATAGCAGTAATGTAAACAAGGTAAAGTACAAAGCAATAAGCACATGCTACACTATAAGTAATAAAAGTACAAGTAAAGAACTACGACTACCTTTTACCACAGATAAAGTAAACTAAAGTAGGATATAGAATAAGTAACCTTAACTAATAAGAATGCCCATACAAACTCATAAGTTAAGGGGTCGTTTTGCAAGGCCAATTGTATAAAGAGTCCCATACCAATTTATACGATATGGGTAGGGGTTTAAATGTAATGATGACATGATGTGCTATGTTATGCTGGTTTAATGCTATGTTCATACAAGTGCAACACACACACCCGAATCTATGCACAAAGACCTTTAGTTCCCTTATTTGGAGTTAGCTAAACTCTCAGGTACCTCCCATAGTGGCAAACGGAGGTGATGGGTTGGGCCACCCCACCTCTATGCTGGTATTCGCACCACCTAACCTAGGCCTTAATATACTTCAACGCAAAGAAGACAACCGCGGAGCCCCTGCATAGTCTGCTCGTAAATCCACTAGTCTTTTCCTTTCTAAGTGAGAGCCTCACTTGCAAAGTCAACGTATCGACATCGTCGCCTAATACCAAAGACCCACCAATTTTATGCATATGCAATTATGATAAATATGGATTTCTGAGCGATCAGCTCCCCGGGCTAACCCGTCCATAACAACAGCCTTCCGAGTTAGTTGCTCCCCGGACTAACCAGTCTATACCTACCACGCCGAGCCAACTGCTCGTGAGTCTAAACCAAACTAGCCTCCCGTGACTACGGGGTGAGTGAAGGTGAAGTACTTAGAATTAATCTTGCACTAAAAGTTTAACCTTATAATTTAGGGTTAACCTTGGACTTCCTAGGGCATTCCCTATGAAGGGCTCTTAAGGGCACTAAGAACTATGATATGCTGAAGTCCAAAGCTCCCTTTCATAAGGTACTTATTATTGTTTGTATCTACCCATGTCTCGACTCTACTGATCTTACACTTTATCTAACCTTAAGTGTATTTAAATTTTATCCAAGGGAAAGACGATCCATCGTCGATTCCGAGCACAACCTTTCCCCTAGTTAACCAGACTCTCACAGCTGACTTCCATTGGTGACCTCATTTATACTCCTTCAATTAAGTCTACAAATTATCTCCTTTATCCCATACCGAGGTTCACATGATTCCTAAATTCTACAGTTTTTACTATGTTCAGACCTAAAGAGCTACATGACGTGCATGAATGGTGACCTATCCAAATGTACATACAAGTGCAACAAACACACCTGAATCTATGAGCAAAGACCTTTAGTTCCCGCATTTGGAGTTAGCTAAACTCTCAGGTACCTCCCATAGTGGCAAACGGAGGTGATGGGTTGGGCCACCCCACCTCTATGCTGGTATTTGCACCACCTAACCTAGGCCTTCATATAACTCAATGCAAAGAAGACAACCGCAGAGCCCCTGCGTAGTCTGCTCGTAAATCCACCAGTCTTTTCCTTTCTAAGTGAGAGCAACACTTGCCAAGTCAACGTATCGACGTCGGTGAAAATGACTTCCTAATACCAAAGACCCACCAATTTTATGCATATGCAATTACGATAAATATGGATCTCTGAGCGATCGGCTCCCCGAGCTAACCCGTCCGTAACAACAACCTTCCGAGTCATTGGCTCCCCGGACTAACCAGTCTGTACCTACCATGCCGAGCAAACTGCTCGTGAGTCTAAACCAAACTATCCTCCCGTTACTACGGGGTGAGTGAAGGTGAAATACTTAGAATTAATCTTGCACTAAAAGTTTAGCCTTACAGTTTAGGGTTAACCTTGGATTGCCTAGGGCATTCCCTGTGAAGGGCTCTTAAGGGCACTAAGAACTACGATGTGCTGAAGTCCAAAGATCCCTTTAATAAGGTACTTATTATTGTTGGTATCTACCCATGTCCCGACTCTACTGATCTTACACTTGATCTAACCTTAAGTGTATTTCGACTTTCTCCAAGGGAAAGACGATCCATCATCAATTCCGAGCACAACCTTTCCCCTAGTTAACCAGACTCTCACAGCTGACTTCTATTGGTGACCTCATTTATACTCCTTCAATTAAGTCAACCAACTATCTCCTTTATCCCATACCGAGGTTCACATGATTCCTCAATTCTACAGTTTTTACTATGTTCAGACTTAAAGAGCTACATGACGTGCATGAATGGTGACCTATCCAAATATTCATTCTTATGATCAAATATTTTTACTGGGGGTCAATGATGATATTTTAATATTAAATCAAGAAGATAATTTTTCCTAATTTATTTAGCATTTATTTAATATTTTGCAAAATCAGGCCAACTCTGCTTTTAAACACTAAATACAATTTTTTGACATGGTATGAACTTAAAAAAATTATAACAAGAGTATAGCATCAAAATAACTATTATCACAGAATTTCATAATTTTCCAAAAAAGTTTTAACTTCCAAACTAATTATCGACTAAATAACCACAATGACACGACAGAAAAGGGAATAATAAAATTAATCATCAAAAAATTATAGAAAAATTACCAGATCTCAAAAGTGACCATAAAAGTGTACTAACCAAAAATTATAATTTTATAGGCAAATTTGGTCACCTAAATAAATCATTTAATTATATTGTACATAAGACACTTTGTAAAGAAATTCCCAGAGCATATAATTGCCCTAAAGAGTCTTTTTCCCAAGTCTTATAAGATTTCAATGAGTAAATAGTTCATAATAAATTCCTTGATCAATAGGGAAAACAGTAAATTTGTGAATGAAGTACCAAAAATTTTAATCCATAATTCATAACAAAATTTCTAGAGATTAGTGACAAATATTTAAGGTCACTTCCTAAGCTTTATGGACATCCAAGGTCATATGTTCAGGTAATAAAAATCATGAGTAAAAGTGATCTAATTGGTCCTAATTTATTTCAAGGGGAATATAAGTTCCTAAAGCTTTAATATCCATTCATAGGGCTTATCTCCACCCTAGGATCACACCTTCCAAGTTTCAATACATTCCAAGGACATATAGTCTCATATCCTTCTTTGAGCTCAAAGCTCAACCCTAGAGTTCACACTAGGGTACTAGGGCATCTCAACCCTAAACCACACAGAATCTCTTATGGGGGTGTTTTATGTGACAGTAAATCAGTGGCCAAAAAATCCATCCCTTTTGGATGAGGATTGGCCACACAACCCTTCAAGTGCACTTTTGACCTAATTTTCCCGTATGAGACAGAACTTTGGTCACACAAATACCTAATCAAATCAACCCCAAATGGGAAGAGATTTTTAACAGTCATGTCATGACCCTAATGGACAACCACCAAATTATTGGGTGTATTTGAGGTAAATAGACCCTCTAATTAAATCATATATGATTTATTAATTTTTTTCAAAAACTATAGAAATATATTCTCTAAAAATTCCCATTTTTGGATATAATGAGTGTGTCTGTATAATTATCCTATGGTCCAAATTTCAAAGCATTTTCCTAAATTGTTTAGTGGGGGCACTCGATTTTGTCCCTGGTCAGGCCTATGTATAGACTGCACCATATTCAGTGTTGTAGTCAGACCACTGACCGAAATGGGTCGAAACTAATTTTAAAATAAACTAGACTCAAAGGCCTACAACTTTTATGACTGGCCATTATTCCTAAAACGGCCTCTAAGGGCCTCATTGAGCAACATCAAAAGATGCATGTTAAGGCGTAATTAATCACAAAATTAAATATATAAATATAATAATATAATTCTTGCACTGTTCATCTTCTCCATTCACCCGAACAGAACACCCGAAAATTGCCTATTCATGTAGCTTTTATCAAGCCTTTTGCTGGCCACCCGGTCACCTCCCTGGTAGCCACTGCCACCACCACCTTCGCCGAGGTGATGGCTATTGCCTGGCGGTGGTTTGGCCGCCGGATGTTGTGTTTTTCGGCGAACCCGCCACCATGATTTTTTGGAAAATCTCAATTTTTTTCTCACCAGATCGGTCTCTATTGAGCCCGATTTCTCTCTAATTGATCTAGGATACTAACACAAGCAGAGAGGAGGAGAAGTGGACCTTTTTGGGGTTCGACGACGACGGCGGCGGCAGTTGGCTGTGACGTTTCTCCCCTTCGGCAAGCTTTCCCGATTTCTCGATCCTCCACCAAAACCATTGATCCAATACATAATTTCTACTGCCAAGGACATTTTGAAGGTGATGGGTTAGCCAAAAGGGGGAATGGTGGGCTGTATAGGAAAATTTAAAATTTTTCATTGGAGAGGAGGTGAAGGGGGGTGGTCGTCCATGTTGGTTGGGCTCCCCCATTAGTGTTAGCTGGCTGGAATTGATAGCATCCTCATCCCAAGAGGCAAGCGAGATGAATGGGGACAATGGGGAGATGAATGGAGTGACCCATGGTCTCCCTCCATAACTCCTTTCTCTCTTTCTTCTTTCTCTCTCTCCATTAAGGGGGACAACTCCCATTTTCTCTCTCCTAGTCACCACCTCGAGCATTTTAGTGGAATTCCATGTAACTTCAGTTGTGACTCATCATTTGGGCCATTGAAAATGGGCTTAGCCCAAAGGGATTGAGCTTTGGGCTTAATTAACCCAATTTGGGCAATATTGACCAAGTGTTGACTTGAGGTGTTGACTTGATCAACTGATTGGTTGACTGGTCCAAGGGGTGTGTCTTGAGTCTCTTAATACCCTCTAATATTGGTTGGATCATGGTGGTGTCCCATTTGGACCAATTTATCCAAAAGGCCTAGGTTTGACCAATTTTGGCCTAGGTTTGACTTTGGTCAAATTGACCACTTTGGTTGACCCCAATGGGTTCTAGGTGATCAAAGGGACCCCCTAAGGGATTAGGAATATTATGGTGGGGTCAAAGAGTCAAGGTGAGGCCTTAAAGTCAAACCCAAGGTTAGGTAATTGAAAAGTGTTATTTGTAGACCATGGTGATCTTCACCTTCATGCCTAAGTTCACATGGTTTGTTTGAGCTTCCTAGGGTTTGTCATGACTTTGTC
Organism: Platanthera zijinensis; assembly: GCA_039513925.1. Lineage (NCBI taxonomy): Eukaryota > Viridiplantae > Streptophyta > Magnoliopsida > Asparagales > Orchidaceae > Platanthera > Platanthera zijinensis. The sequence goes on from CM077083.1 coordinate 101,628,311, forward strand.
ATGACAAAACCCTCTTAGGGGTCTAGTTGCTTGAGGGGTGTTACAAATCCCAAAAAACAAAAAAAACAAAATTTTGTCCCCGAAATTCAGGTTAGGCCTGCAGGGTTTCTACTGAGAGTAACTGAATGTAACATCCCTCAAGAATTGACGTTATTCCTGACGCAAAGAGATCAGGGTACTTCTGCTGCATTAGATCCATTGGATCCCAGGTATTCTCCTCCTATCCATATTTTGCACACATGATCTTGACCATGGAACCTTCTCGTATAGCAAGACTCACACTGCCATATCATCTATCCTGATCGGCTCTAAGCAGACCGATCGATCAGAAGCTGCCGAGCCATCTATACTAAGAACCTGTTGCTCAGGCCGTAGTAGAGCCTTCCTAAGAGAGGATAAGTAGAAGACTTTGTACAAACCCATCCTGCGTAAGCTCCAGTCTGTAAGCCAATGGCCTGATCCGCTGTAGGATCCTGTAGGGCCCCATATTCCTCGGACTGAGCTTCTTCGCCTGGGTACCCACGAGACTCCATGCATCGGACGTATATTCAGGAACCCACGATCTCCATCCTGAAACTCTACTTGATAATGTCGCGCATCGTGATAATTGGTCGGTCTTCTCTAGGCCTCCAACATCCTATCTTGAATCTTTCACACCTGGGTATCTGTGTTCTCCACAAATTCTGAGCCGAGTGCCTTTGGATCCTCATCCTAGCTCCAAGATAGTGGAGTCCAGCATCTCCGACCGTATAATGCCACATAAGGGCCATGCCTATGCTGGACTAGTGACTGTTATTATAAGAGAGCTCGATCAGTGGAAACTTTTTCTATCATGGCTCTCCGTGGTCCAGAATGCATAAGCGTAAAAGATCCTTCAATGTTAGGGTGGTATGCTTTGTCTTCCCGTCCGTTTGAGGGTGGAGAGCTGTGTTGAATGTCGACAGGGAGCCAAGATAAGCCTGCACTGATCTTCTCTCCTTGGACAAAAACAGTCCATCCAGATCCGACACGATCGTCTTGGGCACTAGACCTTCTCTAGCCAAAAAACCTCACCGTGCGTCTTTCTTTATTCCGGGGAAATATATTTTCTGATAAACACAATTTTGTTTCGGTAATTTGAGTTCTCGTTTGTGAGTGTAGACAATGACTCTATAAACATCCTCTACACGATCAGGTTCTTATTCCTTCTAGTATGCCCGAGTAATCAATCAACTCAACTTTACGAGTTATCCAATCTTATCAATTAACAGGAATTATCACTTCATCAAGAGACACATAATCCTTAAAATTTAAGAGGGTATACTCGTGAATCTTTGGAGATTATCACTAATACCCATTAATTTATGTGTCATTTCACCGTAATTACACTAGATAATCCACAATCCATTTTTCATAGTCATGAATCTTGCTAACTGTGATTATAATGTCATCAAACGTATATATTCTGGTCCTTGATTTTATCTGAATCAAGTCTACAGAGTCATACCTAAGGTATACATTTTTAAAATATTGTCTGCTAATTTCTTGTAGTTTCCTAGAGTTATTATACTTCTGATGTTACAACATTGCGATTTAATCTTATCTTCCCTGATATCCTGAATCTTATTACCCGTCATCTAATTCACATGATATCTTGTAATAGTTAAGTCTCGTAATTACTCCACATTACCATGACATTGAATTATCCCAAACTGTAAGTTTTCAACCTAATGACTTGGGTATTTTAGGTAAGCGTGGATAGTAGTGATAAATCAATCTTCAAGTTTAATTCATCATTTCCCAACATTTATTATATGACGAGCTTGGTCACTTTTGTATGATCAATATAATATAGGATTAGGTCATTCCAACCATAGTAAACATAAACAGTATACTCTAAATCCAATAGGTCCTTGTCTTAGGATCTCATCTTATTCATCAACTAGTTCCCAAGGTATAAGGAATATTATTGCAGTATAAATTATTCAACTATGAGAGGGAGTGATTTTGAATAAAACAGACTGTCTTTTAATCACTTATGAATGCACTTAATCATAAGAAATTCCAAATATAATTCTAACTTGCAGGACCTAATTTCAATCCAAAATTTCCAATGGTTTAACTAAGGTGAATTATTTGTCCGATCAACGATGTCTAACCATTATCCTTGTAACTTTTCCCGAGTAACGTCGAATAAGATCAATTTCAACATCACTATGTTTGCGACACCATATTTTCAAAATTAGGTCTAAGAAAATCCAGGTCAGTAACTAATTTGCCCAATAAACAAAAGTAAGCCCCCAATAAACAAAAGATAATCCCCTGCATAACTTGGGATATTTATCTTTGATATCACTGCATTATATTCATCCTAGAAAAACACGGGCACAAAACTTTAAACTTGGGGTTCCATCCTTAGGCTTGTTGATATACTCCAGACTTCAGGATCTCCAGGTTACCATTTACGACAATCGTCCCAGGGTCAACATGTGATCCAGTCCCAAATGGGTCTCTTCTGAACTTGAATTCTTATTCGACCCTTGGTATTTGGTATGATGGTTGTCTCATCCTAATCGTGTCATCAATACAAGGGTTGAGTCTCTGACTCTCCTACTATTCCGCTAAAGGATTGTAGGCATCAATTCTTAAGATCCTTAAGGTGGTCCTATTAGTTTGGGTAATAGGTGATAGTACCACATGATAAGTAAAGTAGGGACATCAGAGTATAAGCCTTAAGTTGCTACTCTCGCGTTATACTCTTCCTCTAGCCGCTTCAGGTATCCTTGTACCTTAACTGAATTTATTCCTATGGGTCAATTTTGACCAGGATACGCTAAGAATCGTCTTGATAAGTAAAGTTTCCTTGTTGGGATGGCCTAACTTATTGATATAAAAACTTTATATTGTGATATTTACACATGGGAATACCACGCTTCCGCTTCTTAGTGTTTCCCCAAACTAATGCTCGGCCGTGACCTAGTGTTGTGGACTTATTCTTTATGATCATGGTCTCCTCTGATACCAGTTTGTAAGACGCCATTTTTTTTCACCACCGGGTCTTACGCACAGAACCGCCGCCGTACGGTGACTCCAACTACCAAGTGAGATGCCACCGTACGACGCCGATCCTGCCGGCTAAAACGATCATATCATAGTAGGCTACAAATGAGAATTAAAAGAGTAATACAAGTCCATAGATCACATCTCACTATCAATATATATATAAAAGAGCATAGTCCACAATGAGTACAAAGTATGAAAGAGAGTAGAAAATGTGCTTATGCCCGGTACATGTTGAAACTATCTGGTGTCAACCTAATCCACCTATAGGGGGGGGAATAGGTGGCATGCAGTCTTTTGCGGAATTAAATTAACCTGCACAAGTAAGCAAACAAAACACAGAAAACACACAAAGAATTATAGTGGTTCCCCGATTTAGGTACATCCACTTTCCCCCTTCGACCTATCTCCCACCAAGGGATGACTCGGTCACTTCTTCAAGCGGATTGAAATCCAATCCTCACACTAGGAGCAACGCTCCCCTAACCACGGAAGGAACCCTTCCTACAACGGAGTCACAACTCCACCACAACGGGTTGCACCAAACCCTTACAAATAGGAATCAAAATTCCTTTACAACCAAATTGAAAGTAAATAAAAATACAAACAATGCTTTATGGAGATTCTGATGTCCTTCTTCATTCGTTGAAGCTTTCACGAAAGGTACGAAGAGTCCACAACCAGATTTCTCACTTGGAATGGATCTTGTCAAGATCGGCGGCGGAAAGCAAGTGCGGCAGCGATGCTTTGCAAATCCAAACTTCTTGACGAAGCAAGCTAGCTCTTCGAATGATCTCAGTCGGATCAAACTTCTCAACCGATTCGGAAGGGAGAACAAGTCTCGTTCAACGAATCGGAAGATAAGAGATCTCGAGAGAGACACGTAAGAGCGGCTGCTTGCCTCGGTACTGTCGTCGAACGATCAGAGACGAGCTGAGATCAGCGGTGGAGACAACCTTGCGAGCGGCGACGTGCGATCAGGCGGAGCTCGCGATTCGCTAGGTCATGGCATCGACTTCTTTTTGTATTTCGTATTTCGATCGGATAGTATCCTATAGACAACGGAGATAAGTCCGTATATATACCTAAAGGCAAACCCTAAAAGACCGTTATTGGGCCCACCACGGAAATCCCAATATATGGCCGAACTGAGCACGGCGACCTGGACTGGTCCAGCGAGCGGCGAAATCTTCCTAAGGCAAAATCGGCGGGAGTCGTTTGTGATTCCTGTCGATGTCGGCGGGAATCACTCTCGACTCCCGTCGATTCTGCCTTGGCAGAATTTAAGTTTGATTTTGCCAGCCAGAAGAAGTCGGCGGGAGACACTTAGTGATTCCCGTCGAAGTCGGCGGGAATTACTAATGACTCCCGTCGAAGTCGCCGGGAATCACTAGCGATTCCCGTCGATTTTTACTTGGAAGAATTTTCCTTCTTCCTTCTTTTGATAGCTTGGTCTTTGACCCATCCTTGCTCCTTCTTCTACTCTTATTCTACCTTGACCCTGTACTTGAAAATAAGTACACTCCAATAGAGAGAGCACACGTGGATCAACACACTAATCTACACAACGAGGGATTACGTTGCACAGACCCGTGTATATTGACCCACTGCACTTTGACATTGGTGTGTAGTTAGAATGGAATGGCTGTAAGCATAACTTGATAGAATTGTAAAATACATGGTCAATTCAACTTAGCTTGTTCAGACTCTTCTACAAATCAGTTCTATTGTGGATGCAATACCAAACAATCTCCCCCTATTTGAAGAAGCCTAAACCCTACAAGCTAAGGTGAATAGAACATATGGAAATGGAAATCATAAAATTAAAGTTCAGTTTAGTGTGGAATTCATTACCATTTTCCTGAGAGCAACATTGCCTTAGCCGAGTTAATCTCCCCCTATCTGAAAGCAACATAGCCTTTGTGGCCTGCTTAACACCACCTTAGCCTTGGCCGCGAGGATAATCTCCCCCTTTTCGGCTTCTGCAAACCTGGGACTTCATTTGGAGCAAAATGCTCCCCTCAGGTCATTCATCCATGCCTTATCGTGAGTTCCTAGCAGATGCTGCCTCTTGATCCAAGTGCCTTGAGCCTTTTAGTCTTCAATCTTCAAGGTTCGGCATGCCGAGTTCAGTTTTGAATAAATTGAACTTGGAATCGTCTAGTGGCTTCGTGAAGATATCTGCAATCTGCTTATCCGTGGGGACTTAGCAGAGAGATATATCTTTGTTCTCTACATGCTCCCGAATGAAGTGGTAGCGCACTTCAATATGCTTTGTTCTGCTGTGCGACATTGGATTGTTCGCAATTACAATTGCACTCGAGGAGTCGCAATACATGGGAACTTCTCTGAACTGCAAGTCATAATCTTCAAGTTGATTTCTGATCCATAGAAGTTGTGCGCAACAGCTGCCTTCTGAGATGTACTCAGATTCAGTTGTAGAGGTTGCAACATAGTTCTGTTTTTTACTGCTCCACGATATAAGCCTTCTTTCGAGGAATTGGCACGTCCCGGAAGTGCTTTTCCTATCATCCCTGCTTCCTGCAAAGTCAGCATCTGAAAAGCCTATCAGGTCGACATCATTGTTTATTGGGTACCACAAGCCAAGATTTGGTGTACCTTTAAGGTATCTAAGAATCCGCTTTGCAGCGATATAATGAGATTCCTTAGTGTTCACCTGATATCTGGCACAAACACATGTTGAAAACATAATATCCGGTCTACTAGCAGTAAGGTAGAGAAGGGATCCAATTGTGCTTCTGTAATTGGTTTCATCAAAAGGTTTCCCTTTCTCATCCTTGTCAAGAGACACAGTGGATCCCATTGGAGTCCTCATAGAGGTTGCACTCTCCATTCCGAATTTCTTGAGGAGTTCATTTGTGAACTTCATCTGAGAAATGAAAATTCCATCCTCAGATTGTTTCACTTGAAGTCCCAAGAAATACTTCAGCTCTCCCATGCTGCTCATTTCAAACTTCCCTTGCATAAGTTCTGAAAACTTCTTGCACAGGTTGTTGTCCGTTGAGCCGAATATTATGTCATCGACATAGATTTGCACCAGCAAAATCTTGCCTTTGACTTGCCTAAGAAATAATGTCTTATCTATTTTTCCTCTCGAGAACTTTTTCTCAAGAAGAAAACTAGACAGAGTCTCATACCAAGTTCGAGGAGCTTGTTTTAAGCCATATAATGCTTTATTAAGAAAGTAAACATTATCAGGGATTGTAGGATTAACAAAACCTGGGGGTTGCGTGACGCATACTTCCTCTTTTAAATTTCCATTCAGGAAAGCAGACTTCACGTCCATCTGATAGACAGTGAATCTTTTGTGAGAGGCATATGCTAGGAACAACCTGATCTCCTCGAGCCTTGCAACTGGTGCAAAGGTTTGGTCAAAGTCAATCCCCTCCTCCTGTCTGTATCCTTGAGCCACCAGTCTGGCTTTGTTCTTGATGATGACATCGTTTTCTTCTTGTTTGTTTCTTAAGATCCACTTAGTTCCGATCACATTCTGTTTCTTTGTTCTGGGAACAAGCGTCCAGACGTTGCATCGTTCGAAATGATGAAGTTCATCTTGTATAGCCAATATCAAAGGAGAAACTTTGAAAGCTTCGTCAAACTACTTTGGATCAATCTGTGACAGAAAACTAAGGTGCAAAATCTCATTAAATGTACCTCTGCGAGTTCTGACACCGTCCCGAGGATCTCCTATGATCTAATCTCTTGGGTGATCCCTCACGTGTCTGAGTTCTATTAGTCTTTCATCTGGAGCTCCAAAAACTTCAAGGGCTCCTACCTCTTCTGGGAGAAACTCCCCATCCTGAATGTCACCTTCTCCAGTTGGTGTTGAGGTGGATACCTTGACGTACTTGGGAGCTTCATTATCAGCAGTCTCATCTAGACTTAGCTGTTCAAGCCTTGCACCTATATCTTCAAGAATGACACTAGAAGAATTGCTGTGAAGCAAGCTTTCTTCATCAAATACAACATTAATTGACTCTTCTACCACTAGGGTTTTCTTATTGAAAACTCTATATGCCATACTATGGCTACTATAGCCCATGAAAATGCCTTCGAAGAATTTTTCCCCGAATTTAGTACGTGGGTACTTCCCATTATTGAGTACATAGAACCTGTAGCCAAAATACTTAGATAGGACATGGTTGGTTTCCTGCCTTTCAATAGCTCATAAGGAGTCTTATGATGGTTCTTGTTGATCAAGGATCGGTTGTTCTCGTGACAAGCTGTGTTGACAACCTCTGCCCAGAAGTACTCTGGAAGAGATGCGTCATTCAACATTGTCATACATGCTTCAATGAGCGTTCTATTCCTCCTCTCCGCAACTCCGTTTTGCCTAGGAGTACGTGGGGAGGAAAACTCATGAAAGAAACCATGTTCTCCACAGAATTCTGTCATAGCCCCAGACTGGAATTCTGTTCCATGGTCAATTCTGATTTTGACCACGGAGTAGTGAAGTTCGTTCTGAATCTGTTTGACAAAATTAGTGAAGATGTCAAACGTATCTGACTTTCGTTTCAAGAAGAACACCCACGTAAACTGAGAGTGATCATCTACAATCACTCGCGTATACGATTTTCCTCCTAAGCTATGAACTTGCACTGGACCGAACAAGTGCATATGCAGAAGATAAAGACATCTGGAAGAGTCTTTGTCTGCAATGCCCTTAAAGGTAGCCCGAGTCTGTTTGCCCTTCTGTCATGCAGGACAAGGGCTATCTTTGATGCACTTAATAGTAGGGGCATCCCTTACTAAGTTCTTCGAAAACAGCATATTAATGGTTTTAAAATTAATATGTGTTAATCTCTTGTGTCATTGTTCACAGAGAGATGCACTGTCTTTTTCTACTAGGAAAATAGGGGTAGAAGAGTCTATGCTAAGAAAATCTAAGCAAAATATATTTCTGCTCCTAATGCCAGTTAATACCGTCTCTAAAGAGGCACACGATATTATCATGCACTTTTCCTTGCAGAACTTAACGTCGTATCCTTTATCACACAACTGGCTTACAGTGATCAGGTTATGGTTTAACCCTTCAACATAGGCCACGTCTGTGATAGAGAATACACCGTTGGATATCATACCATAACCCCTGGTGACTCCTCGATCTGATCCTCCAAAGATGACTTTGGGTCCATTTTCGACTGGGGAGTAATCACACAACAGGCTTCTTGTCCCGGTCATATGTTGGGAACATCCACTATCCAAGTACCAGATTGGCATTTTTGTGGCCTTTGGACATACCTGCAAAACATAATTAGTTTCCCTTAGGAACCCAATCGGACTTGGGTCCTAGATTCCTTTTTAGCAGACTCCCCCTTGGGTGGTTAACCATACGAGTTGTCAGCCTCGCATTGCTAACATTAGGAGTCTCATTGTTCCTTGGATTAAACCAGCAATCCACGACAAAGTGACCAACTCTGCCACAACACAAACAGTCAAACCTATTGTACCGTTTCCTTGGCTCCTGCTTCACCCTTGGAACGGGGGGGGGGGGGGGGGGGGGGGGGTCCAGCCGGGGCCTTGGATCGTGAGGTGGAGGCATCATGATGACAGCAGTCATACGATTTCTTAACTTCCTGTTCCTTCTATATAATAGGCTTGGCCTTTGGTGTCTGATTCCTATTATGGACGCTAGAGTAGGGGCCATAGTTCTCCACTTGGATTTCCTCATCAGGTTCCTTGAAGACACTCTCACCGTAGTTGCGGGGGAAGGTCCATCCATCATACTTGCTCTTGGGCTTTTTAACCGAGGGCCGGAAGAGGTGGCCATAGGTTGACTCAAAGTCATGCTCATTGGAGGGAAAGCTAGGCTTTCGGAATGAAATATGACCGAGTGGGGCATTTCCCTTTTCAACAGTAGAGGCCTTCTTAGTAGCCATATTTTTCCTCTGATTTCTGTTTCTCCTGGATGATTTACCAGGCTCAGCCACATGCCCTAAGCCGTCCCCCTTAGCCTGAGTAGAGAATTCATTAACCAGAGGAAGAACGGTCTTTGGCATAGAGAAGCTTTTGACAATCTTCCTCTCGGCCGCAAGCTGTTCTTCCAGCTTGTTGATTTCTTCCTGCTTTTAGTCAAGGAGCCTTAGAGAATCTTAGTGCTAAGAATTAAGGTCCAGGTGTTCCTGTTAGAGAGATATCAAGCCAGTGATCTCTTCTCTTAGGGACACTCCCTCAACCTTAAGTAATTTGACTTCCTTTTTCTTGGCGCTCAACCTCTTTCGGCATTCTTCAAATGTATTGAGCAGGAGCTCTTACTTTTCGAGGAGTTAAGCTTCGCAGGCAGATGGGCTGTCCTCGTGATCATCTTCAGGAGACTCAGAGTAAGAGTTAGAGTCAGAGAGGGGGGTGCGATCTTTTACCTTCCCAGTAAATGGGGGACAATCACCATCTGAGTCGGAGCGACCCATTAGCCCGAAGTAGGCTTCCTCATCATCACTAGAGTCTGATGAGTCAGACTCACTCAGTGTCTTTGGCTTCTTGGCAATGTAGCTCCTCCCCTTCTTCTTGTCTCGAGTAAACTTGTGCTCCTCTCCTTTCCCCTTGTCTCTCTTGCTTTGGTGGCAGTCAGCAATGATGTGGCCTGGCTTATTGTACCCAAAGCAGATAATGTCAGCAGAACTATGTTTTTTCTGTTTAGAAACATACCTGTCAGAAGAGTAATTCTTCTTCTAATGTTTGGAGGAGGAGCCATCTCCTTTTCTCTGATTCCTCATCTTGAGGAACTTCTTGAACTCTCGAGTGATGAGAGAGAATTCTTCTTTAGATAGCTCAGAGCCGGATGAGCATGGCTAAGAGTCTTCTTCCTCAGCCTTTCTCCGAGAGCGGGACGAGGCTGCACCTTTTCCTTTCCTTGAGCCATTAGCTTTCAAGGCCACAATCTTTTCTTTGGCTGCAGCCTTATAGACCTCCTCTTCAGCTTTTCTGGTGTTCAACTGAAGCTTGTAGGACATTAGCTTCTCAAACAGAATCTGGGGATCAGTTTCTTCCAGCTTGCAAAACTCTCTGATGGCGCAGATCTTGGTGTCCTACTCCTTAGTCAGGGATCTAAGGAATTTGTCATTTAGTTCACCATCGGTGAACACTCTGCCATAACCCTTCTGGGCATTGACGATCTTCAGGAAGTTCTCGAATGTCACTCCGATTTCTTCCTTGGGACCTTTCCTGAAGGCCTCATATTTCTGGTTCAGAAGGGATCTTCGATCATCCCTTACTTCATCTATGCCCTCCATCAGAATGATCAGGCAGTGCCAGATATCCTTGGACGTCCTGCAGTTGCTGAAATTCTACATCACTGAATCATCGACGATGCTTACTAAAATTTTTTGAGCTTTCTGGTCTAGTCCGACAAGCACCATCTCATCCTTATCCATTTCGAAGAGCCTCTTGGGAACCATCTTGGTCGGATCAATGGTGGAGGCTTTAGTGGGGATATGAGGGCCCTCCTCTACTATCATGAAGAGTCGGGGATCGACTGCTTCCATGTAGAACCTGATCCTTTCCTTCCAGATGGGAAAATTCAGCTTGGTGTATACTGGAATCTTTCCTGTATACTTGAGTCCATCCATTACTGAGATCTTCTTTCTTCTTGACACTAGACACAGGATCTTACTCAAGGTGTTAACCTTATTGATGAGTAACCTCCCTCTGATACCACTTGAAAGTCTCAGGTGTCAACCTAATCAACTTATAGGGGGGAATAGGTGTCATGAAGTCTTTTGCGGAATTAAATTAACCTGCACAAGTAAGCAAACAAAACACAGAAAACACACAAAGAATTATAGTGGTTCCCCGATTTGGGTACGTCCACTTTCCCCCTTCGACCTATCTCCCACCAAGGGATTACTCGGTCACTTCTTCAAGTAGATTGAAATCCAATCCTCACACTAGGAGCAATGCTCCCCTAACCACGGAAGGAACCCTTCCTACAACGGAGTCACAACTCCACCACAACGGGTTGCACACAACCCTTACAAATAGGAATGAAAATTCCTTTATAACCAAATTGAAAGTAAATAAAAATACAAACAATGCTTTATGGAGATTCTGATGTCCTTCTTCGTTCGTTGAAGCTTGCACGAAAGGTACGAAGAGTCCATAACCAGATTTCTCACTTGGAATGGATCTTGTCAAGATCGGCGGCGGCAAGCAAGTGCGGCAGCGATGCTTTGCAAATCCAAACTTCTTGACAAAGCAAGCTAGGTCTTTGAACGATCTCAGTCGGATAAAACGTGTTAACCGATTCGGAAGGGAGAACAAGTCTCGTTCAATAAATCGGAAGACAAGAGATCTCGAGAGAGACACGTGAAATTGGCTTCTTGCCTCAGTGCTGCCATCGAATGATTAGAGACGAGCTTAGATCAGCGGCGGAAATAACCTTGCGAGCGGCGACGTGCGATTGGGCGGAGCTCGCGATTCGCTAGGTCACGGCGTCAGCTTCTTTTTGTATTTCGTATTCCAATCAGATAGTCTCCTATAGACAACGGATATAAGTCAGTATATATACCTAAAGGCAAACCCTAGAAGACCGTTATGGGGCCCACCACGGAAATCCTGATATCTTGCCGAACTGAGCACGACGACCTAGACCGGTCCAGCGAGCGAAGAAATATGCCTAAGTCAAAATCGGCGGGAGTCGTTGGTGATTCCCGTCGATGTCGGCGGGAATCACTCTCGATTCCCGTCAATTCTGCCTTGGCAGAATTTCAGTTTGATTTTGCCATCCGAAAGAAGTCGGCGGGAGACACTTGGTGATTCCCATCGAAGTCGGCGGGAATCACTAACGACTCCCGTCGAAGTCGGCGAGAATCACTAGCGATTCCCGTCGATTTTTACTTGGAAGAATTTTCATCCTTCCTTCTTTTGATAGCTTGGTCTTTGACCCATCCTAGATCCTTCTTCTTCTCTTGATCTACCTTGACCCTGTACTATAAAATAAGTACACTCCAATAGAGAGAGCACACGTGGATCACCACACTGATCTACACAAAGAGGGATTACGTTGCGTAGACCCGTGTATATTCACCCACTGCACTCTGACATTGGTGTGTACTTAGCATGGAATGGCTGCAAGCACAACTTGATAGAATTGTCAAATACATGGTCAATTCAACTTAGCTTGTTCAGGCTCTTCTTCAAATCAGGTCTATTATGGATGAAATACCCAACACATGTATAATACAAATAATCTCTCTCACACAAATCACAACATCTAAGAGGAAGCAATAAGATACTATCCTTCGTCTGTCAGCGAGTAGTAGCGGTAGTGCCCAGCAACTGCTTCTCAAGTCCTGCCGTCCTCCTGCGACTGGTGCATCTTCTCGAAGTCCTAAAATGATGTGGTCCACTGACCGTTAGTAAAAATACTAAGCCACTATCGTGCTCACCTAACCACCGCGACTCTTAAGCACCGTGCGGGGAGGTAGAAAGGAAAGATATTTAAGGTGGAGAATGAATAAGAGCAGGTGACAACTACCCTAGTTGGAGTATGTACAAAGGAACTATAACAAGGTAGCAGTAATATTAACAAGATAAAGTATAGAGCAGTAAGTACATGCTACACTATAAGTAATAAAAATATAAGTAAAGAACTACGACTACCTTCTAGCACAGATAAAGTAAAGTAAGCTATAGAATAAGAAACCTTAAATTACAAGAATGCCCATACAAACTCATGAGTTAAGGGGTCATTTTGCAAGGCCTAACTTATAAAAAATCCCATACCAATTTATACGATAGGGGTAGGGGTTTAAATGTAATGATGACATGATATTCAATGTTCTGCTGGTTTAATGCTATGTTCATACAAGTGCAACACACGCACCCGAATCTATGCGCATAAACCTTTAATTCCCCCATTTGGAGTTAGCAAAACTCTCAGCTACCTCCCGTAGTGGAACACGAAGGCGATGGGTTGGGCCACCCCACCTCTAGGCCGGTATTTACACCACCTAACCTAGACCTTTGTACGCCTGAATGCGAAGAACTCAACCGCGGAGCCCCTACGTACTCTACTGGCAAATCCACCAGTTTTTTCCTTAGCTAAGTAAGAACCATACTTGCCGAGTCAACGTATCGACATCAGTCCGAACGATTGTCTAATACTGAAGTCCTACCACCTTTATGCACATGCAATTATGATAAATATGAATCTCTGAGCGATCGGCTCCCCAGACTAACCCGTCCGTCACAAGAACCTTCCGAGCCACTGGCTCCCCGGACTAACCAGTCCGTACCTACCACCATTGAGCCTACCGCTCGTGATTCTAAACCAAACTAACCTCCCGTGACTACGGGATGAGTGAAGGTGAAGTACATAGAATTAATCTTGCACTAACCATTTAGCCTTACATTTTAGGATTAACCTTGGACTTCCTAGGGCATTCTCTACGAAGGGCTCTCAAGGGCACTAGGAACTACGATGGGCTGAAGCTAAAACCTCCCTTTCACAAGGTACTTATTATTTTTGGTATCTACCCATGTACCGACTCTATTTATCTTATACTTGATCTAACCCTAAGTGTATTTAGACTTTCTCTAAGGGAAAGATGATCCATCGTCGATCACGAGCACAACCTTTCCCCTGGTCAACCAAGCTTTCACAGCTGACTTCCATTGGTGACCTCATTCATACTCCCCCGATTAAGTCCACCTACTATCTCCTTTATCCCATACCAAAGTTCACATGATTCCTTAATTCTACAGTTTTACTATGTTTAGACCTAATGAGCTACAGGACGTGCATCAATGGTGACCCCTCCAAATATTCATCAATATAACCTAAGATTATTACTGGTGGCCAATCATGATATTTTAAGATTAAATCCAGAAGATATTATTTTTTCCTAATTTATTTGGCATTTGTTTAATTTTCTGCAAAATCAGGCCAACTGTGATTTTGAACACCAAGTACAATTTCCTGACATGATATGGCCTTAACAAAATTATGACAAGCATATAAAATCAAAATAATTGTTATTACTAAATTTCACAATTTTCCAAAAAGGTTTTAACTTCCAAACTAATTATCGACTATATAACCACAATGATAGGGCAGAATAAGGAAAAATAAAATTAATCATCCAAAAATTATAGAAAAATTACAAGATCTCCAAAGTGACCATAAAAATCTACTTACAAAAAATCATAATTTTATAGGTAAATTTGGTCACCTAAATAAATCATTTATATATATTCTACAAAAGGCACTTTGTGAAGCAACTTTAAAACGACTTGCAATAATTTTATAGAAATTCCCAGAGCTTATTTTTTCCCTAAAAAGTCCTCTGCCCAAGTTTTATAGCTTTTGAATGAGTAAATAGTTCATAATAAATTCTTTGATGAATAGGACAAACACTAAATTTGTGAATGAAGTACCAAAAATATTAACCCATAATTCATAAAAGAATTTCTAGATATTTGTGACCACAATATAAGGTTACTTCCTAAGTTTTATGGACATCCAAGGTCATATAATCAGGTAATAAAAATCATGAGTAAAAGTGTCCTAATTGGTTCTAATCTATTTCAAGGGGAATATAAGTTCCTAAAGCTTTAAGATCCATTCCTAGGGCTTATCTTCACCCTAGGATCACATCTACCAAGTTTTAATACATTCCAAGGACATATAGTCTCATATCCTTCTTTGAGCTCAAAATTCAACCCTAGGGTTCACACTAGGGTTCTAGGGCATCTCAACCCTAAACCACCTAGAATCTCTTGTGGGGGTGTTTTATGTGACAGTAAATCAGTGGACAAATATCCATCCCTTTTGGAAGAGGATTGGCCATACAACCCTTCAAGTGCACTTTTGACCTAATTTTCCCGTATGAGACCAAACATTGGTCACACAAATACCTAATCAAATAAACCCTAAATGGGCTGAGATTTTAACCAGCCATGTAATAAATCTAATTGACAACCACCAAAATATTGGGGGTATTTGAGGTCAATAGACCCTTTAATTAAATAAGACATGGTTTATTAAATTTGTTCAAAAACTATAGAAAAATATTCTCCAAAAATTCCCATTTTTGGATATGATGAGTGTGTGTATAATTATCCTATAGTCCAAATTTCAAAGCATTTACCTAAATGGTTTAGTGGGGGCACTCAATTTTATCCATGGTCAGGCTTATGTATAGACTGCACCATATTGAGTGCTGCAGTCAGACCACTGACCCAAATGAGTTGAAACCAATTTTAAAGGGTTAATTAATCACAAAATTAAATATATAAATATAATAATATAATTCTTGCACTGTTCATCTTCTCCATTCACCCAAACAGAACACCCGAAAATCGCCTATTCTAGTAGCTTTTCTCAAGCCTTTTGTTGGCCACCCGGTCACCTCCCTGGCCAGCCACCGCCACCACCACCTCCGTCGAGGTGATGGCTATCGCCCGACGGTGGTTTGGTCGCCGGAGGTGGTGGTTCCGGCGAACCCGCCACCATGATTTTTTTGGAAAATCTCCATTTTTTTCTCACCGGATCGGTCTCAATTGAGCCTGATTTCTCTCCTAATTGATCTAGGATACTAGCACAAGGGGAGAGTAGGAGAAGTGGACCTTTTTTGGGTTCGACGGCGGCGGGGGGTGGCCGTGACGTTTCTCCCCTCCGACGAGCTTGCCCGATTTCTTGATCCTCCACCAAAACCATCGATAAAATACATCATTTTTCTTGCCATGGACATTTTAAAGGTGATGGGTTAGTCAAAAGTGCGAATGATGGGGTGTATTGGGGGAATTTATAATTTATTATTGGAGGGGAGGTGAAGAGGGGTGGTCGGCCATGATGTTTGGGCTCCCCCATTAGTGTTAGCTAGCTGGAATTACTAGCACAAGAGGCAAGGGAGATAAATGGGGGAAATAAGGAGATGAATGGAGTGACCCATGGCCTCCCTCCATAACTCATTTCTCTCTTTCTTCTTTCTCTCTCTCCATTAAGGGGGAAACTCCCATTTTCTCTCTCCTAGTCACCACCTCCAGTTTTTTAGTGGCATTCCATGTAATTTCAGGGGTGACTCATCATTTGGGCCATTGAAATTGGGCCAAGCCCAAAGGGATTGAGCTTTGGGCTTAATTAACCCAATTTGGGCAATATTGACCAAGTGTTTACTTGAGGTGTTGACTAGGTCAACTTAATGGTTGACTGGTCCAAGGGGTGTGTCTTGAGTCCCTTGATACCCTCCATTGTTGGTTGGGTCATGGTGGTTTCCCATTTTGACCAATTTATCCAAAAGGCATAGGTTTGACCAATTTTGGCCTAGGCTTTAACTTTGGTCAAATTAACCACTTTGGTTGACCCTAATGGGTTCTAGTCCAAGAGACCCCCTAATGGATTAGGGATTTTAGGGTGGGGTCAAAGAGTAAAGGCGAGGCCTTAAAGTCAAACCCTAGGTTAGGTAATTGAAAAGTGTTATTTGTAGACCATAGTGATCTTCACCTTCATGCTTAAGTTCACATGGTCTCTTTGAGCCAGATCCAGAGCCAGTAAGAGTAGAACCAAATAAAGAAATGGAAGAGGTCTGGAGCCCTATCTCCAAAGGAATCATATTGGACACATTCACCTTGGTCGATCTTGGAGTGGAAAAACATCAACATCACTATGACCAAGAGGAATGGAAAAAATACAAGGTGGCATGCGCAAAGAGGAGAATACATTTCAGAAACAACGGTGCTAATCCAATGCCCCCAGCCCCTCCTAGATACTATCCAAATACAACGGCCCATTTTGAAAGACAGCGAATGAAGAGGCTGAACAAGAATATTTGAAATCATATTCTTATTTTTAAATGTTGTGGGCTGCTGTAAAATCCCATTTCCGAGTAGACCCCGTAGGAGTGGTTTGTCATGACTAAGTCATGACAAAATCCCAGAAAGCCCAAGGAGGCCAAGTTGACTCAAGTCCGGGGAGTGTCAAGTGAGTCGACAAAACCCGACAAGTAGATCAAATATCTACTTAAACATGCTTTTGGGCTCGGGCGTTGAGTGCGTCGAGTGCACTCAACGCCATGGGCTGAATAGTGTTGAGTGCGTTGAGTGCACTCAACGCCATCCCACTAAGTAAGATTTTGGGCTCGGGCATTGAGTGCGTCGAGTGCACTCAATGCCATAGGCTGAATGGCATTGAGTGCGTCGAGTGCACTCAACGCCATCATACTTGGGGAGAATTTTTGGGCGGGAATTGAGTGTGTCGAGTGCATTTAACGCCATAGGCTGGATGGCGTTGAGTGCGTCGAGTGCACTCAACGCCATAGGCTGGATGGCGTTGAGTGTGTCCAGTGCACTCAACGCCAAAGGCTGGATGACGTTGAGTGCGCCGAGTGCACTCAAGGCCATTTTACTTAGAGTATTTCCGCCGAATTATGGCGTTGAGTGAGTTGAGCTCACTCAATGCCAAAGGCTGAATAGCGTCGAGTGTACTCGACGCCATTCTAATTAGATTATTCCTGGCAATTTTGGCCTGTTTGCTGGTTCGGCTTAACCAGACCGTTCCGGGAATTGGGCCAGGATGAGTTAATTGGCCGTTTCTTTTATAAAGACTTATTTAATAATATATTAAGTGGTTCTTTATTAAGACGTTTTAAATCCAAATTTGCGTGTTAATGGAGGAGAGAGAAAGCTCACGGCCATGGCCGAGATTTGGCTTTCATGGCCATTAATGGCACTTAATGCCTTGGACTCATTCCCCCTCCTCTTTTATGTCTGGATTCAACTCCTCAGGGGAAGAGGAGGAGTTTCCAGCCGTTACCTGGCTGGATTGAGCCCATGTTCATCCCCCACCACCATGGCCGAGAGTCACCATAAAGGTCCATTAATAGCCACCACCAGTTAGACCCCTCCTCTCCCCCATTTTATTGATTGAAAAGCTTAACTAGACTCCAAGCCTTCGTTTCCACACCTTGCCCGAAGGAGACAAGAGACTTCATTGTACTGTTATAGAGCGCTGACGACACCTCCACCGCTAATGCCTTTCCGTCGGTCGGCACATCTCCATCCCGCAAACAAGGTCCTCCCCTCCTCCTCTCTCTCTCTCTACGGGTAGATCGTAGCATTCTTTATGGTTAAGGATCGGTCTCAGTTGAGCAGATCGGGTGATTGAAAATCACCATTTCTGTGAAAAATTAAGGGTCGGGTTAGCCGGATTCCGCCCCTCCGGTGGCTGTGTCGCCGCCTGGCGATAGCCACCACCTTAATGGAGGTGGTGGTTGCATTGGCCGGCTAGGGAGGTGGCTGGATGGTCGTTGACAGCACTTGGAAGTCACTCAAGGTCAGGCTAATCACAGACCATGGATATAGGAAGAAGATGACTAGGAGGCGTTGGATCTGCTTCAAATTCATGCTGGTCTTAATTCTTAAATCCTTTTTTTCTAATTTTTTTCCCGTTTAATGCGTGGTTTTAAATTAAATATTAAAAATAGGTAGGCCCCTCTACAGGAAAGATGACCAACATGAAAGTTGTAGGTCATGAAGTCTAGTTTTATTTAAAATTTGTTTGAACCCATTTGGGTAAGTGGTTTGACCACAACACCCATGTTGGTGGGGTCTATATCTAGGCAAGACCAGATAGTATTTGGAGTGCCTCCAACAATCCAGCCATCCACATAAGTTTAAATTATGGATGGGGTTTCTAGAACACATATCTAGAACATATCCAAAAATGAGAATTTTGGAGAAACTTTGTCCTATAGTTTTTGTAAAAATTTAAGAAACCATTTATGAATTATTTTAGGGGTTTAATGATATCTAAACCCACCAATATTTTGGTGGCTGCTCTTAGGGTCATTATTTGACCCTAAAAAAAAATATCAGCCCAAGTGGGTTTGATTTGAATAGGTTTGGGTGTGACCAAAGTTCGGTCTCCTAAGGGGCAAAATAAGGCACGGAGTATTTCGGGCATGGAGGGGTCAATTCTCACCCAAATGGGTTGGGACTTTGGCCAAAGCTCCATGGTCAGCAAAAACAACCTCTCAAGGAGTTTGAGATGGATTGGGGTGGGTTAGTCCTAGGACCTTAGTTCAAACCCTAAGGTTGGACTTTGGGGGTTTGTGAAGGACATAGGGTGATATGCCCTTGTATGAACTGGATATTTAGATCAAATAATTGTAGGGTGGTGAAATGCCCTAGGAAGTGATTGGGTAGTAGTCTGACACAAATACCCCCATTGTTGGGTACATTGGAAAATGTGTACCTGGTTTGGACAAGTCAAACTTAGCTCAATGATATACATCAAGGTGTATTTGAAGTTATTTTAAGTTTATATGTGCAGGTTAAGAATGTGCTAAAATGCAAAGAAAAATTTCTAAGTTCATATGTCGACACCTTAAGAAGCTGTGTCGACACTTCAGTAAGATTGTGTTGACACTTGGAAATGTCTATGTCGACACCTTGTTGAAATTGTGTTGACACCGGGAGGCAGTGTCGACACACAGAAATAGTCAGTCGACATCAACTATGTCGACACTAGGAGGCAGTGTCGAAACACAGAGGCAGAGTCGACAACAACTATGTCGACACCTGGAGGCAGTGTCGACACACGCTATGTTCTGAATCTACATCAACTGTGTCGACACACAGGACTTGTGTCGACACACAGCTGAGTCTAGACCAAGTTGATTGCTGATGAATGGTAAAGTGTTTGTGTCAACACAAATAATCAGTGTCGACACATTCTCAAGAAGCAGTGACAAGATGCATTGTCGACATCAAGGCAGCTATGTCGACACCACCAAACTCTGTGTCGACACTTAAGTCACTTGTGTCAACACATATTGACAAATGGTCTGGACACATATTTACAGATGGTCTCGACACATTATGACAGACAGACTTGGCGCTTTGCTGACAAAGACAAAGACTCAAGATTTGTTTGATGACTTGATAGTTGTGAGTTACAACAGGTTTACTGAAGCTGTCAGACTTGTCAGAAGTTAGTTATAAACCGGATCAGCCGGTTACCATGGATGAAGTTTATAAATAAATGGATTCAGAACAAGGATATATATAATTAATTATCACCACTAACACAAGTAGAGATTGATCTATGATCAAGAAAGTACAAGTCACAAAGGAGAAGATCTTCATAAGAAGATCTAAGGAGACATTCTGATGTGATCATCCACTCAGATTAAGTGTAAGTTGAATTAAATCTAGAATTCAGAAGTATCTTCAAGAGGTTTGGAAAGAGAGAGTTCCAGCTATTTGAAGTCAAGGAGGAGAAAATCACAGGTCTCTCAAGAAGTAGATACTGAACTATTCTGTGAAGAAGATTCATATCTATTTATGGAATCTAAGGAGAAAGCTGCCAGTCAGTGATATTCAAAGGAAGTCAACCCAACTAAGTTCAGATTCAATAAGCTTTGAAGAAAGCTAAGATGAAGTTGATTTCAGCCATCAACCTCTTCAAGAAGCTGATCAAGAAAGTTCTTATCCCTTCTCTCTCAACAGGGGTAAGAGGTTATAAAAATTCCTTATCAAATTTTGTAGGATCTATTCATAGATCTGAGTTGTAAGCATGTTTTTATAAAGGCTGAGTGAAGGAGATTTGTTCTCTAAGTGATAGGGTTGTTTATGCCTGAGTTGTAGGAGAAGGTATTCTCTGAGTTGTAGGCCTTGTGGCAAGGCTGAGGTAGGGCTTGTTAGCCTGAGTTGTAGGAACCTTATAGGGTTCTGAGTGGTAGGAATTTTTCTAGATTCTGAGCTGTAGGATCTTAGGATCTTAGTTAAAGGAATAAGTTAGGCCGAATCTAGCACACTGCTAGATAGGTGAAGGGGGAAAGTGGATGTACATAGACCTTGGGGAACCACTATAAAATCTGTATGCAATCTGTGAATTGTGTAGCTGTAGAATCTGTGATTGTGTGTGCTGAGTTTGCTGCATAATTTTCTGTTCTATATTACAACATTGTAGTTATATTCTGCTTTAAGTTAAAACAAGAATTAGTACCTATTCACCCCCCTCTAGGTGTTTAGGTAGTCTTGAAAGTAAAACTATCAACTGGTATCAGAGGGAGGTTGCTCAAAGAAGGACTTAATAGTCTGAGTTAGATCCCTAAGGCAGAATCAAGAATTAAGAAAATGGGTTCTGGAGAGAATCACAAGGAACTAGGGTCAATGAAATTACCTATCTGCAGGAAAGAGATTTTTGGAATCTGGAAAGAAAGGGTTAGGTTATTTATGGAGGCCTCTGACCCAAGGATATATATCACAGTAAAAGAAGGTCCATATATCCCAATGAATGTGTCTGCTCTAGATGAAAATCAGAGAACTCCCAAAGATTTTTTGAAATGACTAAGGATGAGATTATACTGGCAACTATGTATAAAAGAGCTCAGAATATCATAGTGAATGCCATAGATGATTCTACTTTCCAAAATTTGATTCACTACAAAACCTCCAAGGAAATGTGAGACACTTTGATTGTCTACATGGAGGGTTCTGAAGAAGTTAGACAAGATAGAAAGTCTATGCTCAATCAAGAATATGAGAGTTTCAGATAAGGGAATTCTGATAGCATATCTGAATGCTACAAGAAATTCTACAGGATAGTGAATAAACTAATGTCCTATGGAAGGGTCTTCAGTACATATGAGCTGAATGACACAAGATCCCTGACAAAGGATTGGGATACCAAGATTTGTGCCATTAGAGAAGTGGCCAAACTAGCAGACATTTCTCCTCCAACCTTATTTAGAAAGTTGCTATCATATGAAATTCAACTAATGGCTAGGAAGGAGGAAGAAAGATATATAAAAGGAGAGCATAAAAAAAGGTCTGTGGCCTTTAAGGTTGAAGCCACTACAAAGAATAGAAGGATATCTCCATCACCTCCTAAGGAAGTTGCTGAAGTTATCTCAGAGAATTCAAACAATCAGAACTCAGATAGCAGTGATTCAGATGCAGATTTTGCTGCCTTTACACGGTAGTTTCAGAGGTTCTTGAAGAAGAAGCAGTGGAAGTCAAGGCCCTCCACATCACAGCCAGTTGATGACTACTATCAAAAAAAAATCATCAAGAAAGGAAAAGAGCAGGTCTAAGCCCAGCAAAGCTACAACATCAAAAATTGTTTGTTATTGCTGCAATAGGCCAGGACATGTGGTGGCTGAGTGTCCAGAAAAGAGGAAGGAGTCAGCAGAAAGAAAGAAGACTCAATAAAAGGGCAAGAAGGAGAAATCCTTTGTTGCTAAAAAGGAGAAGAGTCTTACAGATCAATCCACCTAAGAATCAGAATATGAAGCAGAAGTATACATTGGACTGTATGCAGTTAGTAAAGAAGATGAGTTTATGCAATTGCTAAACTCCATCTATGAACAAGAAGACCATCAGTGCATAGGACTGATGGCTGAATCAGAAGACAATAAGTGCAAGGATAAGCCTGGTCCTAGTAAGGTATAATATTTGTCTAGTAATTCAGTTTGTAGTACTAGCATAGAGTTAGATATATCTGCATCAAGTGATGTGGATGAATCTAAATCTGAAGGAGATATTCATCAGTTGATAGATGAATATGGGGACTTGTTGCAGGCTCTAAAGAAAAGCAAGAACCTGGCCAAAACTCAGGCTAAGGAAATTACAGATCTTAAGATGACTGTATCTGGCTTAGAGAAAGAATTGGATTAGATAATGAATGAGGTTGCCAAGCTGAAAAAATTACTGTTATTCAGATGGGTACAATCATATATAAAAATGATCTAATTAGAAGTCTGGAAGTCAGACTTCATAAGGAGAAAGATTTGGTGGCTAGTTACTCCAAGCCCAAATCTGTCTTACCCTTAATAGATGAGTTTGTGGCTCAAAAGGGTAAGGCAGGAATAGGCTTTAAAGGTAACACCAGGGCTGCCCATTTCAAGAGAAAAGGCAAAGCACCAGTCCAGCCAGTAAATTTTAAAGTACCTGTAATGTTTAGAAAGGTACAAGTATCTTCTAACAAATATGATCTTGAAAATATTCATGGTCATAATAATACTGATGTTCTGAATAAAAAGGATGTTAACGCCAATAAGTCAGCCCATGTTCATAAATCCCATGGTTATAAGAAACAAGTGGGTGTAGCTGCAGCAACACCAGCACAGAACAGAAATTCTTCTGTCAAAAATGTATCTAGACCTAGATACAACAAGTATGAATGCTGGTGTTGTGGCAAGATAGGCCATTTTGCCTTAGACTTCTGGCATAACATAAGTTTAAGGAAGAATAACAGTCTACCAGTTAGAAGAGCTGCTGGTAGATTTGACATGAAGGAAGCTAACTTGAACCAAGGACCCAAGACTTACTTGGGTTCTAAGGGAAAGTAATTCTGTATTGCAAGAAAGTCCAAGTTGCCATGCCCCTATATGGTACTTGGACAGTGGATGTTCCAGGCACATGACTGGAACAAAGGGGCTACTTAAGGAGTACACACCTATCAAGGATGGGCCTAAAGTAATCTTTGGTGGATCTGAAAGAGGAATCATCAAAGGATTTGGTAACATCTCTTCCAACCAAATTACCATCACTCAAGTGGCTTATGTAAAAGGTTTGAAACACAACCCTATAAGCATAAGTCAGCTGAGTGATCTAGGATATGACATTTCATTTGTTAAGAATGGATGTCATATCAAAAGGTCAAGTGATGGAGACGTTGCTGATGCGGCCGTTGATCCCCGACATAGAGAGTTCGTGGATTGGAATGGTCGTTGCCGCAAGCTTGAAGATGAGAGTCTACCACGACGTTTCTTCGCCAACGCCACGACGTTCTTCGCCAACGCCGCTACATATTTTGCACGACGTCTGCCGCTGCCATTTTAAATAAAATATATAATTATAAATTAAATAATTATAATTATATATTTTTATTTCATCATTTATTATTATGTCCTATTTTATTATTTCATTTCAAATATGATGGGTGCTTATAACCATCAAGAGTATCTTTTATTTTGTATCTTTTATTTCATGCATGTATTATTTTATTTTATGCATTATATGTTTAGATTGTTTTCCTATTTTATGAATGGTGGAGATTGAGTGGTGTAAGGCTATTTAAAGCCATGCTTGTTGTTGATTTCATTATTGAAAGAATGAAAAATTGAAAAAAACCTAGAGATTCTTGAGAGAATTTTCCTCCCCCCCCCTCTTTGGCAAATTTCAGCCAAACCCTCTCTCCCTCTCTCTACCTTCGCCGCCGGCCACCCCCTCCCCTTTCTTCTCAATCTCGGCTACCTCTTTTCTCCCTTCTCCTCCTCCTCCATATTCTCCCTCACCTTCACCACAACCACCCCCTTAGGGCTCGACCAAGTCCAAAGCCGCCACCTCCTCTCTCTCTTAAATCTCTCTCGGCCACCTCCTCTCTTTCCTCCACCTAGGCAATATTCGGCCTTCTCCTCCCTCTCCCCTTTCTTGGTTTTCTTCTCCCTCCCTTTGCCTCCTCTCCTTGGCCGCCGACCTATCTTCTCTCCCTCCCTCTCTATTTCTCTCAGCCCCTCTTCCCTTCCCTACAAATCGCCGGCCACCCTAGCTCCATTCAAACCGCCACTTTCCCTCTTCCTCCAAGAACAAAACCGAACAACAACCACACCTCCTCCCCATATAACTGTTGGACGTTTTCAAGAAAATCTCTCTTCTAAACCATGTGCTTGCATTAATTTGGTATCAGAGGGAGGTTCTCGTCAATTTCCTAATTGGCACTCCTCCCCCTCTCAAAATTTAAAAATTCAAATTTCAAAATTAAAATTTCCAGTTTCGAATTTCAAATTTCGAATTTCAAAATTCAAAATTCAAATTTCAAATTTCAAATTTCAAAATTCCAAATTTCAAATTTCAAAATTCAAAATTCAAATTTCAAATTTTAAATTTCAATTTTCAAATTTCAAATTTCAAAATTCAAAATTAAAATTTCAAATTTCAAATTTCAAATTTCAAATTTCGAATTTCAATTTCAAATTTCAAATTTCCAATTTCGAATTTCAAAATTCAAATTTAAAAATTCAAATTTCAAATTTCAAATTTCAAATTTCAAAATTCAAAATTAAAATTTCAAATTTCAAATTTCAAATTTTGAATTTCAATTTCAAATTTCAAATTTCAAATTTCCAATTTCGAATTTCAAATTTCGAATTTCAAATTTCAAATTTAAAATTCAAATTTCAAATTTCAAATTTCAAAATTCAAAATTAAAATTTCAAATTTCAAATTTCAATTTAAAATTTCAAAATTTAAAATTCAAATTTCAAATTTCAAAATTCCAAATTTCAAATTATTCTCCAAATTAAATCAAAAAAAAAAATTTTTGTGGTCTGCCAATAGCCGGCTAAATTTTATTTTTGCAATAAAAAATATTCAATTTTTTTTTATAATCTCTTATTTATTTTCAGTAAGAAAATCCAAAAACAATATTTTATTGCCTTAGTTATTAAGCGGGAATAAATCCATCTGTTGGATTTTATATAGGGTCTGATTTTTTATTCATTGCAGGTGCACCAGTTGCGGGTGAGTTTTCTCTCCGGTTCTCATTATTATGGCCTATGACGTGTAACCTCCCTCTGATACCAAATTAATGCAAGCACATGGTTTAGAAGAGAGATTTTCTTGAAAACGTCCAACAGTTATCTGGGGAGGAGGTGTGGTTGTTTTTCGGTTTTGTTCTTGGAGGAAGAGGGAAAGTGGCGGTTTGAATGGAGCTAGGGTGGCCGGCGGTTTGTAGGAAAGGGAAGAAGGGCTGAGAGAAATAGAGAGGGAGGGAGAGAAGATAGGCTGGCGGCCAAGGAGAGGAGGCAAAGGGAGGGAGAAGAAAACCAAGAAAGGGGAGAGGGAGGAGAAGGCCGAATATTGCCTAGGGGGAGGAAAGAGAGGAGGTGGCCGAGAGAGATTTAAGAGAGAGAGGAGGTGGCGGCTTTGGACTTGGTCGAGCCCTAAGGGGGTGGTTATGGTGAAGGTGAGGGAGAATATTGAGGAGGAGGAGATGGGAGAAAAGAGGTAGCCGAGATTGAGAAGAAAGGGGAGGGGGTGGCCGGCGGCCAAGGTAGAGAGAGGGAGAGAGGGTTTGGCCGAAATTTGCCAAAGAGGGGGGGGGGAGGAAAATTCTCTCAAGAATCTCTAGGTTTTTTTCAATTTTTCATTCTTTCAATAATGAAATCAACAACAAGCATGGCTTTAAATAGCCTTACACCACTCAATCTCCACCATTCATAAAATAGGAAAACAATCTAAACATATAATGCATAAAATAAAATAATACATGCATGAAATAAAAGATACTAAATAAAAGATACTCTTGATGGTTATAAGCACCCATCATATTTGAAATGAAATAATAAATAGGACATAATAATAAATGATGAAATAAAAATATATAATTATAATTATTTAATTTATACTTATATATTTTATTTAAAATGGCAGCGGCAGACGTCGTGCAAAATATGTAGCGGCGTTGGCGAAGAACGTCGCGGCGTTGGCGAAGAAACGTCGTGGTTGACTCTCATCTTCAAGCTTGCAGCAACGACCATCCCAATCCACGAACTCTCTATGTCGGGGATCAACGGCCGCATCAGCAACGTCTCCATCATCAAGTGATCAAAAGATCATTTTGACAGGATATAGAAAGAGAAATGTTTATTGTCTTGATTTATGGTGTGAGAACAAAGGTTCTCCTATTTGTCTTGTAGCCTATGAGAAAGCATCTCATTATGTCAAATGGCACATGAGGCTAGCTCATCTTAACTACAAAATAATTGGCCAACTCTTTAACAAAGAGTTAGTGAGGAATGGTCCTCAAGTTAAGTGTATAAAGGAAGGGATATGTTCAGCTTGTTAAAAGGGCAAGCAGACAAAATCCTCCTTTCATAGCCTTGAAAACAAGTATTCAGTGAGGTGTCTATAACTCTTACATATGGATCTTTTTTGTCCTATGCCAGTTCATATTCTAGGTAGGAAGGTCTACACTTTTGTGGTTGTAGATGACTATTCTAGATATTCCTAGGTGTTCTTTCTAAGACAGAAATCTGAAACCCCAAGTGTTTTACACAGTTTTATCAGACAAATTCAGAATGAACTGGACAGTACAGTGGTCAAAATCAGAAGTGACCATGGCACTGAATTTCAATATGAAAGTATGACAAGATTGTATGAAGAGTTTGGGATTTTTCAAGAATTCTCCTCACCTAGAACACCTTGGCAAAATGGTATTGCTGAAAGAAAGAATAGAACATTGATTGAAGCTGGCAGAACTCTATTGAGTGACACTTCTCTCCCAGAGTATTTCTGGGCTGAGGCAGTAAACACTGCATGTCATGTGATCAATAAGGCATGTATCACCAAAATCCACAAAAAGACTCCTTATGAGATCATGAAGGGTAGAAAACAAAACTTATCCTATTTTAGGATCTTTGGTTGAAAGTTCTATGTCCTTAATAATGGAAAGTCTTATTTAACTATGTTTGCATCCAAATCCCAAGATGGGATATTTGTTGGGTACAACAACAATAGTAAGGCTTATAGGGTCTACAACTTGATTACACAGGTTGTAGAAGAATATGTACATGTTGTATTTGATGAAACAAGATTAATCAACAGTGAGTTGCCTTGTAGTTCATGCAGTCCAACAGGTATAAGCAATAGAATGGACAAGCTTTCCATTGCAGAAGGCTCAACTGCAGATGAAGGATTGGAATATGATGGCTACTGTCTAGGGGGAGTACAAGACTCTCTAGAAGCTTATGATAACCAAGAGGTACAACATAATGATGAAACTGGAGGTGTTCAGCCAGAAGGAATTTTACCTCCAGCTGTAAGACATCTAAAGGATCATCCAACAAATCAGATAATTGGTGATCCAAGACATGGAGTGCAAACCAGAAGTAGAAATCTGAAAACAGTCCTGCACTCAAGTTTTCTATCTCAATTGGAGACAAAGAAATTTGAAGAAGCTATCCAAGACCAACACTGGATTAATGCTATATAAGAGGAGCTTAATCAGTTTAGAAGATACAAGGTCTGGGAGTTGGTTCCTAAACCAAAAGACCATAACATCATTGGTACAAAGTGGATTTTTAGGAACAAGTTGGATGAGAATGGAGTTATTGTGAAGAATAAAGCAAGATTGGTTGCAAAAGGATACAGGCAGGAAGAGGGAATAGACTTTGATCAAACATTTGCCCTAGTAGCAAGACTGGAAGAAATCAGAACGTTCCTTGCCTATGTAGTATATCAAGGCTTCAAGGTATATCAAATGGATGTGAAATCAGCATTCATGAATGATGATCTAAAAAAAGAAGTCTATGCAGAGCAGCCATCAGGTTTTGTAGATTCTCTTAAACCTCGTTATGTCTATAGACTTAGGAAAGCATTGTATGGGTTAAAGCAAGCCCCAAGGGCTTGGTATGAATCCCTGTCTACTTTTCTTATTGAGAACAAATTCTCAAGAGGTAAAATAGACAAAACTCTATTTCTAAGGGAATCTAAAAGTAAGATAATCTTAGTTCAGATCTATGTAGATGACATAATCTTTAGATCTACAGAGAACAACCTTTGCAAGAAGTTTGCCAAACTTATGTAAGGGAAGTTTGAAATGAGCAGTATGGGGGAACTTAAGGTCTTCTTGGGACTCCAAGTAAGACAGACTGCTGATGGCTTGTCCATATCCAAGTCTAAGTTCACCAGGGAGTTAATTAAGAAGTATGGTATGGAATCATCCTCCACCATGAGAACTCCTAAGGGAACAAGTATGCCTATATGCAAAAATGATGCAGGTAAACTTTTAGGTGAGTCTTTGTATAGAGGAATAATTGGCTCTCTATTATATCTCACTGCTAGTAGACCAGACATTATGTATGCAACATGTGTCTGTGCTAGGTACCATGCATGCCCTAAAGAATCACATTATACTGCAGTCAAGAGGATTTTGAGATATCTAAAGGGCACACCTAATCTAGGCCTTTGGTACCCTAAGAATGGAGATTTTCTACTAACAGGTTATTCAGATGCAGATTTTGCAGGCTGTAGAGAAGATAGAAAAAGTACTGCAGGTACATGCCAATTCCTGGGAGGAAGATTGATATCTTGGAGCAGTAAGAAGAAGACTAGTGTGGCAATATCCAATGTTGAGTTTGAACATGTGGCAGCAGGAAGTTGTTGTGCACAGCTGTTGTGGATTCAACATCAGCTAAGGGACTATGGTATTCAAGTAAGTAGAACACCTTTATTGTGTGATTCTAAAAGTTTCATTTCAATTGCAAACAATCCTATTTCACATAGTAGGACTAAGCATATAGAGATAAAATACCATTTTCTTAGAGAACATGTAGAAAAAAAGACATCTCATTAGAATTTGTTAAAACTGATTATCAAATTGCAGATGTATTTACTAAGCCTCTGGATGAAACTAAATTAAATAGATTTAAAATTGAATTAGGAATGCTGACCATAGGTTAGTTTGCCAAAAATTGGCTAAGTAAAATAGTGTCGACACATTCAGTAATAAAGTTTCGACACAGAAAAGTTATGTCGGCAATTCAGGAAAATTGTGTCGACACAGAGTAAAGTGTCAACACCTTAGGGACAAAGAGTCGACACATCCAGAAATGTAGTGTCGACACAACCAGAGTAATGGTATCGACACTTACAGATTTTGTGTCGACACTTGTAATAAGAGTCGACACAGAATTTCTGATGAACTACTAAGTATCTCCAGTGTCAACATATCATCAATTGGTGTCGACACATAGTAGTCAGCGCCGTGGTCGAGACAATAGAAGTGTGTGTGGACACTTTTTAACAGTGTCGACACTTCTAGACAGTTTTTGCCCGCCTTTTGATCTACTTTGATTAGAAGGGTATAAATAGGTCAAGAACTTATTCTGTCGACACGCTCACCAAGATTTCGAGACAAAAACCTTGTGTCAACAATCTCTCTTCTCTCCAACCAAGCTTTCTCTTCATTCAAAAGGCGCCCAAGTTGAAGACAACGTCAATGAAGGATATGAGTTGGTTTGGCATGCATTCGACGATGCCGACTCAGAGATCAAACAGGTCATTTCACTTCTTGAAGAAAACGGATTAGAATATCTTGTCTCTGAACCTACTAAGATATGGAAGAAAGAAGTATTCGAGTTCTATACTGCTGCATCACTGGACTCAACTAGGTTGAAGATCAAATCAACTGTATATGGAGAAAAAGTCAAGCTATCTCAGAAGAGGTTTAGCAAGATTCTCCATCGTCCTAGAATACATGAGGAGGAAGAGGTGTCAGCCTCAAGGACCAGGGAGGTGCTTCAATGGTGTGGATTAGATCCAACCATAAAAATAGGATCTGCCATCAACAAGAAGGGCATGAATCATCAGGGGAAATTCCTGTCTGAAATAATAGGTAAAGTGATCTTATGTAAACCAGGTGGCCATGATAGGATATCAGCCTATATGTTCAGCCTGATGACAAGGGTAATCTTTAAAATTCAAACTAATTGGTCTGCAGTGCTATTTGATAAGACTAAAGAAGGAATCAAGAAGCCAAACTTGGCTAGGATCATGAGTCTGTACATGGCTGGAATAATTCCAGAGGTCATGCAACAGATTCTTGGATCAAAGATAAACCACATGAGGAGAATGGACATAAGTTTATTCTCCTGGTGGGATAGAGTTCTTTCAAAAGAGATGCCTTAGCATGGTCATGAAGATGCACAAGACCAGGAAGAGCAAGTTAGAGCACAAGTTCAGGATCTGACTGTGACTACCCAAGTACAGGAAGAGACTATATCTACACAGGTGTACGGGGAGCCAATTACTGCACATTTGTAGGGGGAGACACATTCTGAACAAGTGCAAGAGGAAGAAAGAATCAATTTATCAGAGGACGTTGTTCCCCAAACTGATCTTGATATTTCTGGAGTTGCTGCTGCTGTTAAGAAAGTAAAATCACCTGCTCTCACACAACAAGAATTCACTCTTAAAGAGTTATTTCCTGATCTTGGAGGAGCAGCAGATAAAATGGATACCCTAAGATTTTAGGGAGAGCAAGTAAGGGTTGAGGGGGAGCAGGTTAATATATAGGTAGAGCAACAAGAAGCTGAGAAAGAAATTTCTTCCACTCCTCAAGAGAGGGTTAATATTGACAGTTCTTCATAATCTGAGCATGAAGAAGTTAGGGAGGCAAAGAAGAGAAAATTAATGGTCTTTAAAAGAAGAAGTCAAAGCTATAAGCAGACTTTACAAGCTACTTCTTCCCAACTAGCACCTGCAATTGATTACAACAAACTTTTGGTGGATTTATAAGTCAAAATGGATGAGCAGAGATTGGCTCTTGAAAAGTATGTGGATGAAAGCCATAAGGCTCTTCAATTTTATCTGGCACAAGATATAAAATCTATCAGATTTGAAGTTAATCAGAATAAAAGAGAGATGACAGATTGCTTCCATAAGGGAGGCAATGCTGTGGTATTTCTTGCAAAGCAACAAGCAGAAATAAAGAAGCAAGAGGATGAGATGGCTGTCAAACAAGGATATGTCCTTGAAAATCAAATAAGAATGAATGACAATCTGACAGAATCTCACAATGTCATTGTAACTGAGTTTACAAATACTGTTATTGCCATGACTGAAACAAGGGCTAAGGAGAAGGAGGAATTTGATCAGAAGCTAAAAGAGGCATTGGATTCTGTTAACTCAGCTATTTCAACATCTCAGAAAACTGTCTCTGATCAGCTCCTAAAGTTAAAAACATTTTATGAAGATGGTGTAAATTATCTTGATGATCAGTTATGATTTCAAAAATATGGTGAAACTTTTCTTACCTTAAATTTTTTTTAAAAAAAAACTAGTATCAATTCTCTTGTTATTCAGATGAGGTTTCAAAAAGGTGATTTAAGAGAGCACATTGCCAGAGAAGTCATAAAGGGGGAGAGGGTATTAGTCTATGCTGGCTCTGAACATGCAAAATAGATAACCAACAGTATCAGAGCCACTCTTGGATATCCACCCTTGTGTGATGATGATAATATGGCTGAGTCAGGGGTGCAACCAATTCTACTTGAAGGTAATCAACCTGAGGTTGCCCAAGTTATTTACCCCCTGCAGATCTTGACATGATTCATCAGCAAGTGCAGACTATGTACAGCCCTCCACAGGAAGTTACAAATGTTATTCTTGAAAAGGTGGATATGCCAGATGCTGTTATCAAAGCTCAGCAAGATGCTCAGTTATCAAAGAAAAGATTCAGAGAGAAAGCTGAGCTAATGCCAGACTTTGAGCAGTGGAGCCCCACATCAAGGAATATCATATTAACTGCATGGAAAGCTGTCAAAGACCAAGTACATGAAAGGGGTAAATGGTACAATGAGCAAGAATGACAAAAGTATGAAGCCAGACAAGAAGCCATATTTCAGCACAGGAGAAAGGCTAAGAGTGGGAAGCTACCTCCTGATGCTTAGGAGCCTAACAAGTATTTTCACAAGCCTTTCAATTATTTTGAAAGGCAAAGGATCAAGGCTGAGGCACAAAAAAAGACTGATTTGAAAGGCAAAAAGCTCATGGAAGATACAGAACCTTCTGTGCAGGCTAAAATTAATTCTGGATAAGGGATAGTCATCAAGGAGCCAGCCCAACCTTAGTTTAAGCTTTATTTTTTTTGTGTTTGTCCAAGAACTATGTAAATTGTTTGTTTGTTAGAGAAATCAATGTAAACATTTTGTAACAAACATTTCTGAGTTGATATACTAAACATTGTTTTGTGATCATTTACTTTTACATCTTTATTCTGTGATATAACTATGATATGTGTTTTGTTGATTAAGTACCCGGTAATATAATGCTTATATACATCATTATGTTTATTTTCTAAGTGGTGTATATCATTGGCTATAGGGTTATGACTTCTCCAAATAGGGGGAGATTAGGCGGTACATTAGAAAATGTGTACCAGATTTGGACAAGTCAAACTTAGCTCAATGATATACATCAAGGTGTATTTGATGTTATTTTAAGTTTATATGTGCAGGTTAAGAATGTGCTAAAATGCAAAGAAAAATTTCTAAGTCCATATGTCGACACCTGAGGAAGCTGTGTCGACATTTAAGTAAGACTGTGCCGACACTTGGAAATGGCTGTGTCGACACCTCAGTGAAATTGTGTCGACACCGGGAGGCAGTGTCGACACACAAAAATTGTCAGTCGACATCAACTATGTCGACACCGGGAGGCAGTGTCGACACACAGAGGCAGAGTCGACAATAACTGTGTCGACACCTGGACGTAGTGACGACACACGCTATGTTCTGAATCTACATCAACTATGTCGACACACAGGACTTGTGTCGACACATAGCTGAGTCTAGACCAAGTTGATTGCTGATGAATGGTGAAGTGTTTGTGTCGACACAAATAATCAGTGTCGACACATTCTCAAGAAGCAGTGACAAGATGCTGTGTCGACATCAAGGCAGCTATGTTGACACCACCAAAGTCTATGTCGACACTTAAGTCACTTGTGTCGACATATATTGACAGATGGTCTCGACACATATTGACAGATGGTCTCGACACTTTATGACAGACAGACTCGACGCTTTGCTGACAAAGACAAAGGCTCAAGATCTGTTTGATGACTTGACAGCTGTGAGTTACAATAGGTTTACTAAAGCTGTCAGACTTGTCAGAAGTTAGTTATAAACCGGATCAGCCGGTTACCATGGATGAAGTCTATAAATAGATGGATTCAGAAGAAGGATATATATAATTAATTGTCACCACTAACACAAGTAGAGAATGATCTCTGATCAAGAAAGTACAAGTCACAAAGGAGAAGATCTTCGTAAGATGATTTAAGGAGACATTCTGAAGTGATCATCCACTCAGATTAAGTCTAAGTTGAATTCAATCTAGAATTCAGAAGTATCTTCAAGAGGTTTGGAAAGAGAGAGTTCCAGCTATTTGAAGTCAAGGAGGAGACAATCACAGGTCTCTCAAGAAGCAGATACTGAACTATTTTGTAAAAAAGATTCAGATCTATTTCTGGAATCTTAGGAGAAAGCTGCCAGTCAGTGATATTCAAAGGAAGTCAACCCAACTAAGTTCAAATTCAATAAGCTTTGAAGAAAGCTAAGATCAAGTTGATTTCAGCCATCAACCTCTTCAAGAAGCTGATCAAGAAAGTTCTTATCCCTTCTCTCTCAACAGGGGTAAGAGGTTATAAAAATTCCTTATCAAATTTTGTAGGATCAATTCATAGATCTGAGTTATAAGCCTATTTTTATAAAGGCTGAGTGTTGGAGATTTGTTCTCTGAGTGGTAGGGTTGTTTATGCGTGAGTTGTAGGAGAAGGTATTCTCTGAGTTGTAGGGCTTGTGGGAAGGCTGGGGTAGGGCTTGTTAGCCTGAGTTGTAGGAACCTTATAGTGTTCTGAGTTGTAGGAATTCTTCTGGATTCTAAGCTGTAGGATCTGAGGATCTGAGTTAAAGGAAGAAGTTAGGCCAAATCTAGCACATTGTTTGATAGGTGAAGGGGGTAAAGTTGATGTACCCAGACCTTGGGGAACCACTATAAATTCATTGTGCAATCTGTGAATTGTGTAGCTGTAGAATCTGTGATTGTGTGTGCTGAGTTTGCTGCAGAATTTTCTGTTCTATATTACAACATTGTAGTTATATTCTGCTTTAAGTTAAAACAAGAATTAGTACCTATTCACCCCACTCTAGGTGTTTAGGTAGTCTTGAAAGTAAAACTATCACCCACATAAACCACTTAAAAAGTATTTAGGTCTTTACACCCTAGGAATTTTATAAAGGGTCATATGACCTTGATTCTTAGTGAATTTTTTGTATAAGTGTTTTCATAATGATATTCATATATGGAAATTCTGTTATGAATTTTAGATAAATAAATATAGTACTTCTTTTACAAACCATCAAATTGTACTATCTACTTAGGAATTTCTTATGAGTTAACTACTTAATGGAATCTTATGAAATTCAGTTAGAGGATCTTTTATGATGTTATAAAGCTTTGTAAATTTTTGTGGAATTTTCGGAAGTCTTGTTATATGGGTTTCTTCACAAAGTGATATTTTCCTTGTAAGACAATTTGAATTAGTTTTGGTACTTAGTAGGCTTGAAAAATTATGATATTTGCTCAGAGGTCCTATTTGGTCACCCTTAAAATTCAGTAATTTTTCTGTAATTTTCTAATGATAAATTGTAGTACTTCCTTCTTTATCCAGGATTGTTGGAATTACATTGTATTAATTAATTAGAAGCTAAATAATTTAAGGAAAATTTTGGAATTTGATACTTATTATTAATTCTCTGTTATCTAGTGTTCATAAATTTTTGGTGGCCTTTACTTGAGAAAATATTGTACATCATGTTCAATTCAAGCATGGAATAGTTTGGAAAGAAATTAATAAAATATCAAACAAATTAGCAAAATTGTGAATTACTGGATTTAGCCCAATCATGTCATGATAGACTCCCAGTAAATAATTTAAGACATTTGGATAAATATTTTGAGTACTTCCCATTGTATACATCATATAGCTTAGGATGGTCTTTGTTTAGTAAAAACTCCAGAAATCATAATATGATGCAAAATTAACATAGGGAGATGGGATGTTTGTGTATTGATTTGGCACGTGAATAAGAGGGGTAGAGTAGTTGAATGGCTAGTGTTATGTGGTGTCCGGGATCAATGAAGGATCGTCTTTTCCGTGAAGAGGAAGAGTCAAATACACTAGGGTTAGATCTAATATAACATTTAAGGGATTGAGAACTGAGTAGCAACCAATAATAATAAGTATCTTGCGAAAGGGTATTTTGGGCTTCAGCCCATCGTAGTTCCTAGTGCCCTTTGAGAGACCTTCACGGGGTATGTAGGGGGCAGTCCTAGGCTAACATAAACAGTAGGAATAATAGACTAAAAGAGCAACTAGTATAACTAGGGTTTCACATTCACACACCCTAGTAGCTCGGGAGATTGATTTGGTTTGTTTGATTGCCTTCCGGACGGTAGGTTCGGAAGGTAGATGCACGGACGGGATAGTCCGGGGAGCCGGTGGATCAGAAGGTTTTGGATACAGAATAAGGTGGTGGGTCTTCGGTATTGGACGGTCGTTCACACCGACGTCGATACATTAACTCGGCGGTGTGGGACACTTAGCCTAAGAAAGTCTAGTGGATATAACCAGCATTAGTACGCTGATACTCTGGGTTGTTTTCTAGTAGGGGCGTATAGAAGGGCTAGGCCCGGAAGTGTGGATACCCTCCTAGGAGTGGGGGCCCGACCCATGTCTCCGTTTTCCACTACGGAGGTTCCTGGGAGTGAATCTAGCTGCCCAAATAGGGGGAACTAAAGGTATGTGCGCATAGAGTCGTGTGCGTGAGTTGCACTTGCATGAGTCATGACATAGCATTTCACTACACTCATATTTGCATACAACCGACACCCCCCATGTATAAATCGGTATGAGAGTTTTTATACGATGGGAGCCTTGTAGAAGACCCCTTAACTTATAAGTTTGTATGAACATTCATATAAGTTAAGGTTACTTATTTCTTACCTTATCTTTTCTTACATATGTTGCCTATTCTACTTGTTTACTTTACTTCTCACTATTGTAGAACTGCTAGATTGTACCTTTTTACCTTAGCTGTTTATACAATATATATAACTGCAAGATTAGTTCCACTGTCATCTGTTTTTCATACTCTCCACCTTTGTAGCTTACCTTTCCTCCTCTCCGCTCGGTGCCTATGAGACGTGGGGGAAGGGGTAGGGGATGATAAGACTTAGTCTTTATGACTAATGGTTTTCGGACCACAACATTACAGGAGCTCCGGATGGGAGACAGGTACCAGCAGCCCAGGGACTAGCACGTGCAGAGTACGGTGCGCATGGAGGTGGGCCAGTCTAGTTCCGGAGCACCTGTGACCAGCTCCGTGAGAGATTAGTCTTTTTTATATCTTCAACGATGAGTGATTTGTAGTGAGGATTCTGATGTACCGGGCTTGAGCCCGTTTATATTTCATCTGTACTGATCTTTTGCAGTACTCTCTTCTTTCTATATTGATGGACTTGCTTTGATTTTCATTTATATATGATAATGTGGACATGATTATATTCAGTTTATATTTACTTATCTCTCTTTTGTGATTGAAAAGGCCGGCAAAATTTGCGTTTTGAAGCGGCGACCTTCCCGAGTGTCGGTGCCACCGCAAAACGGTAATTATAGGCATAAGACCCCGGTGGTTTAAAAAGAAAAAAAAATTTGGGTCTTATAAGTGGTATGAGAGAAAACCTCGATCGAAAGAGAAGTAATCCACAAAAACCTTGGGCCACCCCCGCGCGAGCTTAGTTTGCGGACAAACTAGCAGCGGAAGTAGTGGTGTGCCCATAAGGGAAATCACATGTAAAAGTCCATTTTAAATCTTTCTTTTATTCTATTCGTACGCTATCTAACAAATGTAATTTTTTTGTAGCCTGCGACTGACCCTACTCCAAAGTAGGGGACACCTCAGGCTCCGAATATGGTTCCACCTACGCCGACTCCTTCTCTGTTTTAGTAGACGGACATGGGGCAAAAACTAACGGCCATTTTGGAGGCCTTCAGAGCTCTGCAAGCCCCGACTCCACAGCCAAATCCCAGGGCCAACTTGATGAGTGTCTTCTAGGGACTTCCCCCTCCATCCTACCGGGGGACAGAGTCAACAGTTTGCACGGAGGAATGGTTAGATACCATCTACGAGATGCTTGCGGGGATTTGATGCCCCACTGAGGAGGCAGTTGCTTTGGCAGACTCCTGCCTAGAGTCACATGGAAAGAGGTGGTGGAAGTCATAATTGGACACCACTTTTGCGGATATGGATTTTGCAGATATCTCTTGGGAAAAGTTCAGAGCAGCACTCCTGGGACATTTTGTACCTCAGTCGGCAAGGGACGAGTTGGAGGATAGGTTCCTGCGGTTGAGGCAGGGTAACAGGATAGTGCTGGAGTATTATCAGGAGTTTACTCACCTAGCCCGTTATGCGGACTCTTACCAGTTGGACGACGCTGGCTATGCCAGAAGGTTCTACAACGGGCTGTAAGATGACATGATACATGCCCTCCTCTTCGTCTCCGAGGGAAGCTTGGCTAGGATTCTGTAAATGGCCAAGAAAAGAGAAGCGAACCAGCTTACAGTCAAGAGCTAGAAGAGTCCGGCTGACGATGTAGTGATTGGAGGTCATATAGACTATCCTCGAGGCCAGGTCATTGGAGAAAAAAGGAACGGGGATCAACCCAATCAGGAGATTTGACAGGAGCAGAGGTATCATGGGGTATTGGCTCCGTAACCCTTATAGATGCTCGAGATACCGAGGACAGCAGATCAGGCAACGAAATGCTTCCAGTGCAATCATCCGGGGCATATCAAGAGGAATTGTCCTATGAGACGAGCACCCCCACCAGCACTTCAGGGTGCCCCACCTCCTCGGTAGTTTGGTGGCCGAGGACACAACCGAGGACAAGGATATCAGGGCAAAGGACACAGGACAGAGTGGGATAAGGTGTATGCTCTAGATCTGGCACAACCCCAGAACCCGGAGTAGGTTATAGCAGGTATGCCAGTACATTTAAATTCTTCCACTCTAGGAACTAGTTTTCATCGGCATAGAGTAGTTAGAAATTAAGAGAAGAGAAACAATAACTAGAATACTAAGACACTTAATTACCTCAGACATAGTTTTCCTCAGCGGCAAGCCCGCTCAACGCTCGTCGAAATCTGTGCTTCACATTCGTTTGTGTCGGAAGATTTCGTGAAAAGATTGGCAGGCGTGGAACAGTTCACCGGAAAGATGATGAGGGTGCGTCTACCCGATGGATCAGAGCTAATGACCTCTGCTCATTGCAATATTGAGGTGGCGATTGGCGGGAATGCATTTGAGGCACTAGTGGCGATCTTGAGGATGACATACTATGATCTGATCCTGGGAATGACATGGTTGCACTGGAACCAAGCCCAGATTGACTGAGTAGCGAAGAGGATCACCGTGAGGCACAGGGACTCCTTTATTGTTATCAAAGGTATTATACCAGCCCCCCACATATTATTATCGTCTATGTAGGCCGTCAAGGCCCACCTGTAGGGGGAAGAAGTTTATCAGGTTCTTTTGGAGTTTGTCATGGCCAACGATTCTATTTAGGATAGTCCAGTGGTGCGGACTTTTTCGACCTATTACCATAGAATCTACCAGGGCTACCCCCGCACCGAGAGAAGGACTTCTAGATTTAGCTCGTATCGGGGGCTAAGCTGGTATCCAGAGCTCCTTATCGAATGGCCCCGAAGGAGTTGGTGGAGTTTTGAAGATAGCTTCAAGAATTAGTGGAAGCCGAGTTTGTCCGGCCTAGCTCTTCACCATGGGGAGCTCCATTACTACTCATCAAGAAGAAGGATGGGACCCTTCGGTTGTGTATTGATTACCGAGCCCTGAACAGGCTGACGGTCTGGAATACATACTCCTTGCCAAGGATAGACGAGCTATTTGACTAGCGGGAGGGAGCTTATTGGTTCTCAAAGATGGACCTGAGATCGGGGTACTACCAGCTACGCATTCGGGACGAGGACATCCCGAAGATGGCCTTTAGCAGTAGAGATGGACTATACGAGTTTACCGTGATGCCCTTTAGGATCATGAATGCACCCTCCGCATTCATGACCTTGATGAACCGGGTGTTCGAAGAATATCTGGATGTCTTCATTATTGTATTCATCGACGACATCCTTATTTATTTGAGGACGGAGGAGGAGCATGCAAGGCATCTAGCTTTGACTTTGGAGAAGCTCCGAGAGCATATTATGTATGCTAAGTTCAGCAAGTGCCAATTCTGGCTAAAGGAGGTGGACTTTTTGGGCCATGTCATCAGTAGAGCAGGTTTGGCAGTAGATCCGGCGAAGGTCCAGGCAGTACAAGATTGGCCACAACTGAAGATGGCCACAGATGTTCGGAGATTCTTAGGACTTGCCGGTTATTATCAGAAGTTCGTAAAGGGGTTCTCTCAGATTTCCCTCTCTCTTACATCCCTGATGAAGAAGGAGTCTCCTTTTATTTGGACGCCACGATGCGAGTCTGATTTTCAGGAGCTGAAGGATCGGCTTACCTCGGCCCCCATCCTTGCTCTTCCATCAGGGAAGGAAGGATTTTAGGTGTACACGGATGCTTCCTATCTGGGGATGGGTGCCATTCTGTTACAGAACGGGCATGTAATAGCCTACGCCTCCCGTCAGCTGAAGAAACATGAGCAGAACTACCCGGTGTATGACTTGGAGATGGGGGCAGTTATTTTTGCTCTAAAGATTTGGCGATATTACCTTTATGGGGTTCATTGTGACATTTTCTCAGACCACAAGAACTTGAAATACGTAGACACACAAAAGGAGCTGAACATCAGGCAGAGATGCTGGGTGGAGTTTCTGTCGGACTACCAGTACACCATGCACTACCATCTCGGGAAGGCAAATGTGGGGGCAAACACTCTGAGCCGGAGAGCAAGTACGTCAGGAGTAGGCATGCAGTTTATGGCCTTAGAGTTGGTTTAGTCATTTGAAGAGATGCAGATATCTCTAGTGTTCGAGGATGATCCGAAGTTATACATAGAGTACCTAGGATCGATGATTACCACCGATAATATACGTGATCGCATCAGAGATGGATAGAGGCTAGATGCGAGAGCGGAGCCGATATTTAGGTCCTTGGAGGAAAGTACGGCAGGGGATTACTCCTTGAGGTATGGGCTCCTATGTTTCAGAGGCAGGGTTTATATACCGACAGGAGGCCGGATTCGGGAGGACATCATGATGGAGGCTCACTGCAGCAGATACTCGATGCACCTGGGGATCACCAAGATGGTAGCAGATTTGAAGAGGATGATGTACTGGCTGGGAATGAAGAAGGACATTACGTATTTTGTGACGCATTGCGAGTCTTGCCAACTCGTAAAGGCAAAGTGTAAAAATCCGGCCGGATTGCTACAACCAATTTCAGTGTAACAGCCTCCCCAGCTCAAAGCTTGCAAGGACGGCCGCCAGTACCCCCCAACATCCAGCTCGAAAGGGTTCAGCCTAACCAGGTCTGCAGACCATGCACCCCAACCCCTTTCCACACCTGTTTTTTAGCAGCATTAGGTTGTTGCCACTGGGGATCGAACCTAGGACCTTGATAAGAGACTCTTTACCATAGCTCTCATCACCAACTGAGCTGCAATTCAGTTGGTGATGAGTGCTGTGGCAAAGAGTCTCTTATCAAGGTCCTGGGTTTGATCCCTAGTGGAAACAACATACCGCTGCTGAAAAACAGGTGCGGAGAGGGGTTGGGGTGTATGGTATGTCTCTTATCAAGGTCCTGGGTTCGATCCCCAGTGGCAACAACCTACCGCTGCTGAAAAACAGGCGCGGAGAGGGGTTAGGGTGCATGGTCTGCAGACCAGGTTAGGCTGAACCCTTTCGAGCTAGATGGTGGGGGTGCCGGCGGTCGTCTTTGCGAGCGTGGAGCTGGAGAGGCCATTACATCCGGTACCAGAGTGGAAGTTTGAGGATATAGCATTGGATTTCATACATGGGCTACCTCGATCCCATGCGGAGAATGACTCGATCTGGGTGATAGTGGACAGGCCAACGAAAATAGCCAGATTCATTCTAGTGGCGAAGGACGCTCCGGTTAGTGTATTAGTACAGAGGTTCATTGAGCAGTTTGTGCGCTATCATGGAGTTCCCAAGACTATCATTTCAGATCGGGATGGGTGGTTTAGATCTAGGGATTGGAGGTCAGTTCAGGCCCATCTGGGTTCTCGGTTGACATTCAGCACGAATTTTCATCCTCAAACAGACGGGCAGATGGAGCGCACCAACCATATATTGGAAGATCATTTGCGCCTATGTATTTTGGTCTGCGGCGAGCCTTGGGAGAGATTGCTGCCACTGATTGAGTTTTAGTACAACAAAACCCATCAATCATGCATTGGCATGGCTCATTACGAGGCATTATATGGATGGAGGTGCAAAACCCTACAATCATGGGTTCAGGATGAGGATCCGCATGCACTCGGCTTAGAGTTTGTGGAGCAAACTGTTGCTTAGATTAGATTGATCCGAGACTGGGTTTTCTTGAAGATATGGTCGATGCACGGGGTCTCGCAGGTTCGCGGGCGGAAGAAGCTCAGTACGAGGTATATGGGGCCTTACAGGATCCTAGAGCGGATCGGCCTCTTGACTTAGAGACTGGAGCTACCACAAGAGTTTGCGGGATTTCATGACATCTTCCACGTCTCCTCTCTACGGAGAGCTCTACTATGCCCTGAGCAGCTGATTTCCACAGCAGACGGCCCGGTGGCCTCAGATCGATCAGTCAGCTTGGAGCCGGTCAGGATCGATGACATGGCAGTGTGAGTCTTGCGACATAAGAAGGTTTTTTAGTCAAGGTTATGTGGAGAAATAATGGGCAGGAGGAGCATACATGGGAGCCACAGGACTTTATGCAGCAGAAGGACCCGGGACTCTTCGAGTCAGGTATACCTTAAACCTTAGGGATGTTACAATTTCTTCTATTCTAGTAGAAACAACCGTAGGCTTAACATTAATTTCGGGGATGAAATTTTTATTTTTGTATATTGGGATTTGTAACATCCCATTTCCAACTAGACCCCCTAGGAGTGGTTTTGTCATGACTAAGTCATGACAAAACCCTAGAAAGCCCAAAGAGGCAAAGTTGACTCAAGTCCGGGGAGCGTCGAGTGAGTCGACAAGACCTGACAAGTAGATTTGATGTCTACTTAAACAGGATTTTGGGCTCAGGTGTTGAGTGCATCGAGTGCACTCAATGTCATGGGCTGAATAGCATTGAGTGCGTTGAGTGCACTCAATGCCATCCCACTTAGGAAGATTTAGGGCTCGGGCCTTAAGTGAATCGAGTGAACTCAACACCATAGGCTGAATGGCATTGAGTGCGTCGAGTGCACTCAATGCCATCATACTTGGGGAGAATTTTGGAACGGGCGTTGAGTGCATCGAGTGCACTCAACACAATAGGCTGGATGGCGTTGAGTGCGTCGAGTGCACTCAACGCCATTTTACTTAGAGTATTCTTGCCGAATTATGGCGTTGAATCAGTTGAGTTCACTCAACCCCAAAGGATGAATAGCTTCGAGTGCACTCGACACCATAGGTTGAATGGCGTCGAGAGCGTCGAGTGCACATAACGCCATTTGACTTAGATTATTCCGTGCAATTTTGGCCTGTTTGCTGGTTCGGCCGAACCGAACCATTCCGGGAATTGGGCCAGGATGTGTTAATTGGCCTTTTCTTTTATTAAGACTTATTTAATAAAATATTAAGCGGTTCTTTTTTAAGATGGTTTAA
Source organism: Platanthera zijinensis (assembly GCA_039513925.1). NCBI lineage: Eukaryota > Viridiplantae > Streptophyta > Magnoliopsida > Asparagales > Orchidaceae > Platanthera > Platanthera zijinensis. Next base: position 101,671,713 of record CM077083.1, read on the forward strand.
ATCCGAATTTGCGTGTTAATGGAGGAGAGAGAAAGCTCATGGCCATGGCCGAGATTTGGCTTTCATGGCCATTAATGGCACTTGATGCCTTGTCATCATTCCCCCTCCTCTTTTATGGCTTGATTCAACTCCTCTAGGGAAGAGGAGGAGTTTCCAGCCGTTACCTTGTTGGATTGAGCCCATGTTTATCTCCCACCACCATGGTCGAGATTCACCATAAAGGGCCATTAATGGCCACCACCAGCTAGACCCCTCCCCTCCCCCATTTTATTGATTTAAAAGCTTCACTAGACTCCACGTCTTTGTTTCCACACCTTGAATGAAGGATACAAGAGACTTCATTGTGATGTTGCAGAGTGTCGGTGATACCTCCACCGTCAATGGCTTTCCGTCGGTCGGTACATCTCCAGCCCCCAAACAAGGTCCTCCCCTCCTCTCTCTCTACGGGTAGATCGTAGCATTCTTTAGGGTTAAGGATCGGGCTCAGTTTAGTAGATCGGGAGATGGAAAATCACCGTTTCCGTGAAAAATTAAGGGTCGGGTTTGCCGGATTCCGACCCTCCGGCGGCTGTGCCGTCTCCTGGCGATAGACACCACCTCAACGGAGGTGGTGGTGGAGATGGCCGGCCAGGGAGGTGGCTGTATGGCCAGGGGCAGCGCTTTGAAGTCGTTCTAGGTCTGGCTAATCACATCCCTTGGCTAGAGAAAGAAGATGAGCAGGAGGCGTTGGATCTGCTTCAAATTCGTGCTGGTCTTAATTATTAAATCCTTTTGTTCTAATTTTTTGTCCCGTTTACTTGGTGGTTTTAAATTCAATATTAAAAATAGGTAGGCCCCTCTACAGGAAATATGACCAACATGAAAGTTGTAGGCCGTGAAGTCTTGTTTTATTTAAAATTTGTTTGTACCCATTTGGGTAAGTTGTTTGACCACAGCACCCGTATTGGTGGGGTCTATACATTGGCAAGACCATATAGTATTTGGAGTGCCTCCACCAATCCAGCCATCCAAATGACTTGAAATTTTGGATGGGGGTTACTAGAACATTTACTTAGAACATATACAAAAATTAGAATTTTTGGAGAAACTTTATCCTATAGTTTTTGTAAAAATTTAAGAAATCATTTTTGAATTATTTTAGTGGTTTAATGACATCTAAACCCACCATGATTTTGGTGGCTGACTCTTCGGGTCATCGTTTGACCATAAGAAAAATCTCAGCCCAAGTGGGTTTGATTTGAATAGGTTTGGGTGTGACCAAAGTTTGGTCTCCTAAGGGGCAAAGTAGGGCAAGGAGTATTTGGGTCATGGAGGGGTCAATTCTCACCCAAATGGGTTGGGACTTTGGCCAGAGCTCCATGGTCAGCAAAAACACCCTCTCAAGGAGTTTGAGATGGATTGGGGTGGGTTAGCCCTAGGACCCTAGTTCAAACCCTAAGGTTGGAATTTGGGGTTTGTGAAGGACATAGGGTGATATGCCCATGTATGGACTGGGTATTTAGAGAAAATAATTATAGGGTGGTGAAATGCCCTAGGAAGTGATTGGGTAGTAGTTGGACACAAATACCCCACATATACCACTTAATAAGTAATTAGATGTTTACACCCTATGAATTTTATAAAGGGTCATATGACCTTTATTCTAAGTGAAAATTTGGTAGGAGTGTTTTCATAATGATATTCAAATTTGGAAATTTTGTTATAAATTTTAGATCAATAAATAGAGTACTTCTTTTATAAACCATCAAATTGTACTATCTACTTAGAAATTTCTTATGAGTTGACCACTCACTGGAATCTTATGAAATTCAGTTAGAGGACCTTTTATGATGTAATAAAGCTTCATAAAGTTTTGTGGAAGTTTTGGAAGTCTTGTTATATGGGTTGCTTCACAAAGTGATATTTTCCATGTAAGATAGTTTGAATTAGTTTTCATACTTAGTAGGCTTGAAAAATTATGATATTTGCTCAGATGACCTATTTGGTCACCCTTAAGATTCAGTAATTTTTCTATAATTTTCAAATGATAAATTGTAGTACTTTCTTCTTTATCCATGATTGTTGAAATTACATTAGATTAATTATTTAGAAGCCAAAGCATTTAAGGAAAATTATTGAATTTGATATGTTTTGTTAATTCTGTGTTATCTAGTGTTCATAAATTTTTGGTGGCCTTTACTTGAGAAAATATTGTACATTATGTTCAATTCAAGCATGGAATAGTTTGGAAAGAAATTAATAAAATATCAAACAAATTAGGAAAATTGTGAATTACCGGATTTAGCCCAATCATGTCATAATAGACTCCCAATAAATAACTTAAGACATTTGGATAAATATTTTAAGTACTTCCCATTGTATACATCATATAGCTTAGGATGGTCTGCGTTTAGTAAAAACTGCAGGAATCATAATATGGTGCAAAATGAACTTAGGGAGATGGGATGTTTGTGTATTGATTTGGCAAGTGAATAGGAGGGGTAGATTGTTGGAATGACTAGTGTTAAGTGCTATCCGGGATCGACGAAGATCGTCTTTTCCATGAAGAGGAAGAGTTAAATACACTAGGGTTAGATCCAATATAACATTTAAGGGATTGGGAACTGAGTAGCAACCAATAATAATAAGTGCCTTGCGAAAGGGAGCTTTGGGCTTCAGCCCATCGTAGTTCCTAGTGTCCTTTGAGAGCCCTTCACGGGGTATACCGGGGGCATTCCTGGGCTAATGTAAACAGTAGGAATAATAGACTAAAAGAGCAACTAGTATAACTAGGACTTCACATTCACACACTTCGGTAGCTCGGGAGGTTGATTTTATTGGTTTGATTGCCATCCGCACGGTAGGTTCGGATGGTTGATGCACGGACGGGAGAGTCCGGGGAGCCGGTGGCTCGGAAGGTTTTGGATACAGAATAAGGTGGTGGGTCTTCGGTATTGGACGGTCATTCACACTGACGTCGATACGTTGACTCGGCAGTGTGGGACACTTAGCCAAAGAAAGTCTGGTGGATATAGCAAGCATTAGTACGCAGATACTCTAAGTTGTGTTCTTCTAGGGGCATACGGAAGGGCTAGGCCCGGTAGTGTGGATACCCGCCTAGGAGTGGGGGGCTCGACCCACTGTCTCCGTTTGCCACTACGGAGGTTCCTGGGAGTGAAGCAAGCTGCCCTAATAGGGGAAAATAAAGGTCTATGCGTATAGAGTCTTGTGCGTGAGTTGCACTTGCATGAGTCATGGCATAGCATTTCACTACACTCATATTTGCATACAACTGACAGCCCAACGTATAAATTGGTATGGGACTTTTTATACGATCGGAGCCTTGCAAAAGACCCCTTAAGTTATAAGTTTGTATGGGCATTCATATAAGTTAAGGTTACTTAGTTCTTACCTTGTCTTTTCTTACATATGCTGTCTATTCTACTTGTTTACTTTACTGCTCACTATTGTAGAACTTCTAGATTGTACATTTCTACCTTTGTTGTTTATACAATATATATAACTGCTAGATTAGTTCCACTGTCATCTGTTTTGCTTACTCTCGACTTGTGTAGCTTCCCTTTCCTCCTCTCCGCTCGGTGCCTAGAAGTCATGGGGGAAGGGGTAGGGGATGATTGCACTTATTCTTTATGACTAATGTTTTTTGGACCACAACATTACAGGATCTCTGGATGGGAGACAGGGACCAGCAGCCCAGGGACCAGCACCAGCAGAGTACGGTGCACATGGAGGTGGGCCAGTCTAGTTCCGGAGCACCTGTGACCAGCTCCGTGAGTGATTAGTCTTTCTTATAGCTTCCGCGATGAGTGATATGTAGTGAGGACTCTGATGTACTGGGCTTGAGCCCGTTTATATTTCATCTATACTGATCTTTTGCAATACTCTCTTTTTTCTATATTGATGGACTTGCAGTGATTTTCATTTATATATGATTCTATGGACTTGATTATATTCTGTTTATATTTACTTCTCTCTCTTTTGTGATCGAAAAGGCCAGTAGAATTGGCATTTTGTAGTGGTGGCCTTCCAGAGTGTCGGTGCCACCGCAAAATGGCAATTCTGGGCATAAGACCCCGGTGGTTTAAAAAGAAAATTTTTTTGGGTCTTACAGCTGCCCTATTAAAAACTGAACAATTTGATATATATATATATATATATATATATATATATATATGATTCCCTTGTTTATCTGGAATTCACAGTTGTTTTAATTTCACTTATATTTCAGCTTACATTATTGTTTTATTATTTATCATGTGCAATTCACCTTAGCTTGTAAGATTTTGGCTTTTTCAAATAGGGGGAGATTGTTGGGTATTATATCCCTAATAACCCTTATTTGAAGAAGGGTCAAGTAAGCTAAGATGAATTGAGATTGTATTTGATGCTACATTTCAGTTATGTACTTACAGGTTCACATTGCTAAGTACATACAAATGTCAGGTTACAGTGGGTTAGTAAACACAAGACTACACAATGTATTTCCTCATTGTGTAGGCCAACGTGTTGACTCACGTGTAATATCTCTATTAGGGTGTACTTCTATCCCAAGTATAAGAGAAGGTTCAAGGATGGTCAAGGGTTAGACCCAAGAAAATAGGAATTTTGCCTAAGTATAATTCGGCGAGTATGGTTGAGCATACACGTCGAATTCGTCGAGTATCATCATTTATACACGCCGAATTCGTCGAGTATACTTACCAATACCCGTCGAATTCGTCATATATACTTAGGGTAAATCTGTTAAGTAATATTCATCGAGTATCTTTGTGCATACTCGTCGAATTCATAGAATATGCTAAGTGATACACGCCAAATTCGTCGAGTTAAGTCGACACTACTTCTCTAGATTTTTCAAAGTATAAATCATCGTATATAGGCGTGCAGTGCATCGAGTCTGTTGACTGATACTGGACAAATTCATCTAGTATGCTTGGTGATACTCGACGAATTCGTCGAGTATGACTTGTCTTCATGGTGTCGAGTGACTAGCCGGCCTGTGATGATTTGACTAAGGCATATTCGTCGTATATCAAGATGTATTTGACGAGTATCATTATGATACTCGACGATACTCGATGAATTTGACTTAGGTCATTTTTTTGAAAACTTCAAATAACCAGTGATGTGTTTTTTCAGCCATGCACAGTAAATTTCGCCGTTCGTTTTTGGAAAATTCCTTTATTACTATTGGAGGATTCATCTTTATCAATACCTAGGGATGTTTTCCATTATTGCTAATCTTGTTTTTTGATAAATTGTTCATCAATTAAAACGAGAAAAATATTCCAAAATTGCAATCCGCCGGCCTCCTTCCGCACGCATCTCTCCGATCGGCCGATACCTGCGCGCACAACAAGTTTTCGTCTTCTTCGATATCAATTGTGTATTGTATCCACAATAACCTAGATTTGTATGAAGTCAACCTTGAACTAAGATGAATTAGGTTGTATATGATTTCCTGTTCTAGTTATGTGTTTGCAAGACTTATTGCCAAGTGTAGACTAATGTCAGTCTATAATGGGTCATCAAATACAGGACCATATAATGTAATTCCTCATTGTGTGATCCATGGTGTTGACTCATGTGTAGCCTCTCTATTGGGATACACTTCATTTTCAAGCACTTGGACTTATGAAGGAAGACTTGATGCTGTTTAGAATGAAGAACTGAAGTTTCATAAAACTGAGCAATATTCAAAGTATTTTACTCGAGTGGATTCATTGTACTCGAGTAGAAACCTTAGAAGCTCTCGAGTAGGTCATGTCTGAAACTCGAGTATCGGAAGTGGTTCTCGAGTAGCCTTAATCTAGCTCTTGAGTAGCAGAGTCTAGTACTCGAGTAGACCTTCTCTAATTCTTGAGTGTTCAGTTTTTAGTCTCAAAAAACTTTCTAAGTTTAATACTCGAGTAGTCAAGTCTTGTACTCGTGTAGTTTAATTCGAGTGACAGAGTATAGTTCTCGAGAAAATTCTAAGACCACTCGAGTGGCACATCCTTGTACTCGAGTAGTTCATTTAGTACTTGAGTAGTCTAATTTTAGTACTTGAGTGATTGATTTTTTTATCCATAATTTTCTCCAAGTCCAAGCTCTCGATAAGTTTAATTCTTCCTCTTGAGAAGTATATCTAGCACTCGAGTGATCTCTTAACCACTCGAGTGATGTCGTTCTCTATCCAAAATGTCCAAAAATACCTTATCTCGAGTAGTCAGAGCCATCCACTCGAGAGCCAGTTAATTCACTCGAGTAGTATACTTCTTACTCGAGAAATGCTGAACAGTTTTTCAGAAAAAATTTTAAGTCCCTGACAGATCTAATTTTTGAATTCTGTGATATGACTGGTCCACATGGCCATCATTAATGACAATTATTACCGTTAGGGAGATCTTATAAAAGTTCCTGTCATTATGACTAACCCTAAGCGTGTCATTCTAAATTTATGGATCGGGCTGACATTTCCAATTTCTACAGAAGATGCAACACATCTTCAAGATCGCAAAAGGCATTTGTTTCGATCCAGATCGATTTATAGATCAAGAGTTTCTTCATTCTCCATCTACTCCTTGATCTTGTGAGTCAAAGTTTCTTAGAATAGATCTAGCCGAGGGTCTTCTTCTACAATTTATGATAAAGCCACAAAGTTCAATAAAGAAGACCTAGAGAGAGATTTTCAGATCTGAGAAGATTATAGTTTGTATTTTACAATTTCTTTTTAATCTTGTAGGAGATTATTCTCCGAGTGTAGGAGATTTGTTCTCCGAGTTGTAGGAAGTTTTCATCTTCCGAGTGTAGATCCATTTTTAGATCGAGATTGTAGGAACGTTGTTCCGAGTGGTAGGATCGTTTTGATCCAAGATTAGTTGAGTAGTTGAGTATAGTGCGTTGTTAGATCGATGAGTGGAAAGTGGACGTACCCAAAATTGGGGTACCACTATAATTCTTGGTCTCGTCTGTGAATGCTTGTTTCTTTCTTGTGCTTAGATCGCTAAAGTTTTTATTCAGAAAAAAGTAGCACAACTCACCTATTAATCCCCCTCTAGGTGATTTAGGTAGACAACTTAGACGTTTTTCAATTGATATCAGAGCCAGGTTGATTATTAAAAGATTAACACCTTGATCAGATCTGCCCCAAGTTGTCTTTGAGTTATTCAAGCATGGATAGAGTCAAGGATTTTGCCAAGCTTCCTTTGTGCACAAAGAACAATTTTGCTACGTGGAAAGAAAGGATATAGTTCTTTATGGAAGCTGTGGATCCAAGGATCTTCATGATTGTTGAAGAAGGTCCTTATGTTCCCATGACCGCCTCCACTGTAGATTCTACAAAGATAGTTCCAAAGAAGCTGATGGATCTCGACAAAGATGAGATTGCACTTGTCTCCTTAGACAAGAAAGCCAAAAATATTATAGCAAGTGCAGTCGATGATTCAATGCTGCAGAATTTGATTCACTGCCAATCTGCTAAAGAGATGTGGCAGTCTCTGATCATCTTGATGGAAGGTACTGAAGAAGTAAGGGATGACAGAAGATCCCTTCTGAATCAGAAGTATGAAGCCTTCCGGCAAGGACCCAAGGACACCATTGCTGACACTTTTGAGAACTTCTTCAAGATACTTAACGACCTAAGAGTATATGGTCGAGTCTTCATAAATGGAGAGCTGAATGACAAGTTTCTGAGGTCCCTAACCAAGTAGTGGGACAACAAAGTCTATGCTATTAGAGAATTTGGCAAGTTTGCTGAGACTGATCCTTTGAACCTCTTTGGAAAGCTGATGTCCTATGAACTTCAAATTAATTCTAGAAAAGCTGAAGAAGAAAAGAGTCGATTCTCTCCCAAGGAGAAGTCTGTCACTCTGAAGGAAGACAGCTCAAGGAAGGGCAAAGCTACTTCACCTGCCCCTGCTTAAGTAGAAAGTGAAGAAGAATCATCTAAGCCAAGCACTTCAGTCTCAGAGCTATCTGAATGAGAGTTCTCGCTGCTCTCAAGACATTTCAAGAAATTCTTGAACAAGAAAAAGCAATGGAGAGGCAAGGATGCCTCATATAGAAGATCACGACATGAAGGTGATAACTACAAGAAAGGCTCAAGTAGTTAGGACAGGTATAACTCTAAACCGAACAAACATATTTCTACTGACATAGTTTGTTACTATTGTAATAAGCCACGTCATGTAATTGTTGATTGCCCCCATAAGAAGAAGGATGGTTTCAAAAGAGAGGAGAATAAATCCTCTTAACACAAGAAGAGAACATAGATAAACCCGGTAGCCAAAAAGGGCAAGGCTCTCAGTGACACTGACTCATCTGAGTCAAGTGAAGAAGAGGAAACCTACTCTGGGTTAATGGCACATACTGACGAAGAAGAAGAGCCCCAGTTCACTGGGGAGGTAAAATCTAATACACCCCTCTTTGAATCTGATGTCTCTGATCATGATCATGAGGATAGCTCTTCTGACGATGAGTCTGAACTCATGGCCCAGTAAAAGAAGTTGATCAAGGCCTACGACAAATGTCAAAAGGTCGTGAAAACTCATGCTAAAGAGATTAAGTATCTAAAGGGTGTAGAGAGCTCTCTGAGAGAGGAAGTCGTTAAGATGGACTCACTCAGATAAGACATAGATACTGCAGTTGATGAGTACAATAAGGCTCTCAAGCACCTCGATCTGAAAGAAGAAATCACCATGGGATTGGAAGAGAAACTTGAAGCCGAAAAGAAACTTGTTGAAGGTTTATTTAAGACCAAGATAGTTCTTCCTCTTATTGCTGAGTTCTCTGCTCAGAATAAGGGTGCTGGCTTAGGCCATGTTGAGGCTCTTAGTAAATCCTCTAGGAGAAATAAAGCTCAGTGAAAGAATAAGGCGGACAAGAAGGCTTTGGCCAATGCAAAGGGGAAAGCTCAACAAGATCAGGCTACATTTAAGAAGGTTGTTTTTCCTACTAATAAGTTTGATCTTGACTCCTCCTACAGTCACTTCACTAAGCCTACTTATGTAGAGCCCAAGTCGAGGTACCAAGGATGGACTCACCCACAAAACTTTGGTGAAAGTGTCTTTAAGGCACCTTATGAAGAGATCACTCTTCAGAGCTATGAACCTTTTAATCATGGTCATAACATCAAGAAGGCTCCAAATGTAAAGCATATTGTTGAAAAGCCTAAGAAGAAGAAGAATCCATGTGATTGTCTTCACCATGAAGCTTCTACCTCTAAGAATGTTGCCCCTGCTAGACAAGACTCCCCAAAAGTCAAGCAGGAGGGAGTTAGGCAAAAGATTTAATAGGTTTGACTGTTAGTGGTGTGGTAGAGTTGGTCACTTTGCCATCGATTGCTGGTTTAATCCCAGAAATTATGTTACCCCTCAGATTAAACATGTAAGAAAGACCGCTCATATTGTTAATATAGGTAGGGGGAGCAAGCTAACTAGATACCAAGGACCCAAGCAAGTTTGGGTTCCTAAGGAAAACTGACTTGTGATTGCAGGTATGTCCAAAGGCCACTAGAAATCTCTTTTGGTATTTGTACAGTGGATGCTCTCGGCATATAACCGGGACTAGAAGCCTACTTAAGAATTACTCACCAGTCGTGACCGGACCAGAGATCATCTTTGGAGGTTTTGACCGAGGAATTACGAAAGGTTGTGGTATGATTACTAACGGTAGTGAATCTTTTTCGGATGTGGCTTATGTTGAAGGATTGGAACACAATCTCATAAGCATAAGCCAACTATGCGATAAAGGATATATAGTTGAATTTCATGCTGATAAGTGTTTGATAAAGTCTGTTGATAATTTGGAAAATATTTTATCAAGCACTCGTAGTAGGAATATATTTTGTTTAAATTTTATTTGCAAAGACTCTTCTACACCAGTGTGTCTTTTGGCAAAACATAGCGTGTCTCTTGGTGATCAATGGCACAAGAGATTAACACATACTAATTTCAAAACTATTAATAAATTATTTTTTTTGAATTTAGTACGTGATGCCCCGAATGTTAAGTGCGCTAAGGATAGACCTTGTCATGCATGTGTGAAAGGCAAGCAAATAAGGGCTACTTTTAAAAGCATTATAGGCAAAGATTTTAATAGGTGTCTATACCTACTATATATGGACTTGTTCGGTCCACTACAAGTTAGAAGTTTAGGAGCTAAGGATTATACGTTGGTTATTGTTGATGAATACTCGCGCTTTGCATGGGTGTTCTTTCTAAAACACAAGTCAGATACCTTCGATGTCTTTCAAATTTTGTTAGGCAGATCCAGAATGAATACAACTGTTCTGTAGTCAAAATCAGAAGTGACAATGGAACTGTATTCAAGTCTTGGGCAATGACAGAATTTTGTGAAAGCCTAGGTATCTTTAATGAGTTTTCCTCTCCTCTAACTCCTCAGCAAAGGAACAGAACACTCATAGAGGCCCACAAAACTATGTTGAGTGATGCCTCACTACCAGAGTACTTCTGGGCTGAAGCCATCAACACTGCATGCCACGTGCAAAATTGAGCACTCATAAACAAGAACCATAATAAGACACCTTACGATCTTCTAAAAGACAGGAAGCTGACCATTTCATATTTTTGAATCTTTGGTTGTAAATATTTTGTTCTTAAGAATGGTAAGTATCGTACTACTAAATTTTGTGAAAAGAGCTTTGAAGGTATTTTCATAGGATATAGTAGCCATAGTAAGGCATATATGGTATTTAATAAGAAACCCTAGTGGTTGAAGAATCCATACATGTTGTATTTGATGAGACGAGCTTGCTGCAAAGGAACTCTTCTAGTGTGTTCATTGAAGATGCAGGTTCAAAGCTGAAAGAACTTAACTCTGATGAGGCGACTGAAGAGAAAGATGAAAAGTTCATCAAGATCACCACTTCAACCCCGATTGGAGAGGTTGATGATCAAGATGAAGAAATCATTCAATTCAATGAAGTCACTCCTATGGTTGAAGAATCTCCAAATGTAAGGAACCTAGAGCTCAAGCATCTGAAGAATCACCCAATTGATCAAATCATCGGAGATCCCCGGTATGGTGTCAGAACTCGTAGAGGTACTACTAATGAGAATTGTATTTGAGTTTTCTCTCACATGTTGAACGAAAGAAGTTTGAGGAAGCAAACTCGGACGCATCATTGATTATGGCCATGGAAGAAGAGTTAAATCAGTTCAAGCACTATCAAGTCTGGAAACTTGTTCCAAGAACCAAAGGTAAGAACGTCATCGGAACCAAGTGGGTCTACAAGAACAAGATGGACGAGAATCGAACTATCATAAAGAACAAGGCCAGACTCGTCGCCAAGGGATATCGACAAGAAGAAGGAATTGACTTCGACTAGACGTATTCTCCAGTGGCAAGGATGGAAGCCATCAGGTTGTTCCTAGTGTATGCTGCACTTAAGGGCTTAACCATCTATCAGATGGACGTGAAGTCTACCTTCCTTAATTGTGATATAAAGGAAGAAGTGTATGTGGAACAACCCGCAGGTTTTGTTGATTCTAACTATCTTGATTATGTTTATCTTTTATCTAAAGCCTTATATGGTTTGAAACAAGCTCCTCGAGCTTGGTATGAGATGCTTTCTAGCTTTCTTCTTGAGAACAAGTTTACAAGGGGAAAGATAGATACAATATTATTTCTTAGGGAAATAAAAGGCAAGATTTTGCTAGTGCAAATCTATGTCGACGACATTATTTTTGGCTCTACCGACAATAACCTCTGCAGGAAGTTTTCTAAACTTATGAAAAGGAAGTTTGAAATCAGCAGTATGGGAGAGCTAAAGTATTTCTTAGGACTTTAGGTGAAACAATCTGAAGATGGAATTTTCATCTCGCAGACTAATTTCACCAAGGAGTTGATTAAGAAATTCAGAATGGAGAATGCAACCTCTATGAGGACTCCAATTGGTTTAGCTATGTCTCTGGATAAGGATGAGAAAGGGAAACCTTTTGATGAAACCAAGTACAGAAGCATAATAGGATCCTTGCTCTACCTTACTGCCAGTAGACCATACATAATGTTCTACACATGTGTCTGTGCTAGATTTCAAGTGAACTATAAGGAATCTCATTATGTAACGTCCCAATTCGCACTAGGCCCCTTGATTGCGTATTTGAGTCAAGGGGGCTGTGGTGAGCCCAATGGGGGTGTGGGTGAACATGTGCGAACGTACGGGAAATGAGGAAAACAAGGCAAAATGGTAATTTTGGCCTACAAGGGTATGGGCACGGCCGTGTCCATACCCGTGTGCCTCATGCCAAGATTAGGCTTATCAGTCAGAGAAGTACACAGGTGTTGAGACACGGCCGTGTCCCTACCCGTGGGCTGAGGACACGGGTCGAGACACGGCTGTGTCTCTACCCGTGTGCCGCAACCCCAACACGGCAGAAAAATATTCTGGGATGAACACGGCCCTAAACACGGCAGACGACACGGCCGTGTCACCTAAACACGGGTAGGAACACGGCCGTGTGCATACCCGTGTCTGCGGTGTATAAAAACGAAAAAGATGTGAAACCCTAGCATTTCATCCCCTTTCTTCTGCCCCGAAATTTCTGAGAGAGTTTTCTTGGCTGGAGGAGGAAGAGGCTTGCCGGAGCCATCCTTGGAAGAAGATTGCCGGGCCATCCTTGGCGGAAACGAAATGCCGCTACGAAGGAGTGCGAGGCTCATGGCCGGCCATGGTGGTACCGCTGGACTTGAGGTGAGCTTTCTCCCCTCTCCCTTGGTGCTAGATCTGTAGTTATTTTAGGAGAGACATCGACTCCATAGAGTCTTGATGGTGAGGAGGAGAGTTCTTAGGATAAGCCATGCCTAGGTTTTCTAGGCTTAGTCTCCCTCAACCTTCTCATCATTCAAGGTGGAGATGAGAGGGGTTTTCATTGAGGGTTTGGCTTTGAAAGGAGAAATAAGGTTGGGTGTGATTTCTGGAGAAGTTTATGCGAGGTCGTTGCAAGGAAGAAGATGAACGGATGCCGTTCATCTCGCCTTAAGATGCGTGCAGAAATCTTATTTCTGCACGCACCGACCTTCGTGGCCAATTTCAGAGGTTTTCTGGCAAGATCTGGGTGATCGACTCAACACGAAAGTCGTAGCCCTTGAAATTACCTTTCCAACGAGTGGTTGCACGTTTCCATGCGATACCTGTAGCCACAGAAAAGCTGGTTCGAGTCCGCTGCATTCGGGAAAATCCTGTACAGGAAACTGTTTCCTGTACGTATTCGAGTTGAATTTCTGGTATGTTGCGACCAGATATGGGAGATAAACTCAACACGAAAGTCGTAGCCCTCGCGAATACCTTTCCAACGAGGGGTTGAGCATTGTGATCGGATTCCTGTAGCTCCGGAAATCCCAGTTTTAGTATCGGGCTATCCTATGTTAATGCACTTGTTAATTTATAATGTTAGCACTCTTGCAATGGTTGTGATTTGCTCATTTGTTATCTTGCTCCCATATATTTATAATGTTGTAGTTACTGTAATTTAGCATGGTTACTCATTTGGTTGTGTAATAAGGAATAACCATGTATTGGTAGAGAAATGGATTGGATGAGAAGGCTAGAAATTAAGGGTTGAGATTGGTATAGAATATATTTATATAGTTTGGTGTTGAACATATCTATTACGCGAAGTGTTGAGGTGAATTCATTGAATAGATGGGCGTGAATATGATGAACACTATGTGAAGAGTATTTTGTAACCGTAATCCGAGCCCAAGGGGTTTATTAACAACCGATGCTTAGAGTTGTAGCCTCCCTACGGGTAGCATCGAGTGAGTTGTTTTGGGGCATGTGAGGTGCGACGATTCATCGTGTCGCGATATTGAGATAATGAATGTGGCAGGTCTACGGGTTCGCCAGTCATCACACCGATGGGAGCCAATGGGTAGACCTTGGGCGGTAGGGTTAGATACTTGGTGTCCATAACCCGAGATCTCCTCCGTGCCATGAGAATGGTTGGGCTTGCACCTCGTGCGTTTCCGAGGTTCCATCCGGTTCGAAATCAAAGGCCAGGTTGGGCTGTGTTCTTGGTGCACATCTACCCAAGACCCCTTCTGAGCCGTAGTACGCATGTGAGCTCCACTGTTGTGTTTTTAGCGTTGAGGCGTACGGGGGCCTAGGATAGGTAGTGTGATACCACCTAGTAGTGGAGACGCCCGCTCCACTGTCGCCGTCTGGCCACGACGGACGACGCCCGAGAGGTTAGCTACCTGCTCGAAAAGTGGGAACTTCAAGTCTGTGTCGACATAGCAACTTGCATGTGCGTGCGCATGATTCGGTCATAGCATAACATTCATATCATGTCATTCATTGCATACACAAGATCCTCATCGTATAAGTTTGTATGGGCACTCTTATACGATGAGTTACTTTACTGTTAAGCCGATCCTTAACTTATAAGTTTGTATGGGCACTCTTATAAGTTAAGTTACTATTCTGATTACTTATACCTGCTGACATATATTATAGATATTTGTAGAACAGCTAGTTGTGTAGCGTAGTTTATACTCCACCATATTTACAGTCACCTGTTTGTTTACTTGCTTATATATATATATATATATATTGTACCTTTGTTCCTTTCTCCGGCCGGTGCCGAGGAGTCGCCGGGGGAGCGGATGTGAAGCCACTTAGTCTTATGACTAACGGTTGCTACGTCTTCCTTTTTAGGAGGAAACCCCGCAGGTAGAGCAGCAACGGACTATGCAGCAGGACAGCCACGCCCGGACGATAGGACCTGAAGTGGTGGTGCCATCGGCACCGTCAGTGACAGTCGTGAGTGTTTTCATGTAGCCGTTTGGCAAAACATTTCTATACTCTTATTCTTTTGTACAAGCCTATTGTGTTTGTTATCTTCCGCTCTTTTGGACTTAAACTTAGTTGTGAATTGAACTGCTTTACTTTTCTGATATGGTTGGGTTGGCATGGTTTATGTGATATGGATTGTAGCCGGCGGAATAGGCGTCTTATGGTAAAGGCTAACCCGTGTGTTAGTGCTACCGCAAGGCGGCTATTTCGGGCATAAAACTCCCCTCGTGCCGTGTGTTGTGTTCTGGGAGGGGGGTCTTACAAATGGTATCAGACTTAGCCGATCTTCAACTAGAGAAGTCATGTAACAATAGGCCACTCCCGTTCGATTAGTCGGTTTGGGGACAACCCGACTTAGCGGAAGCAGTGGTGTGCCCATATGTAATTCACACTAAGTTGTCCAACTTTGACATTAGTTTTAGCCAACCTGACCCTAGTTTGTACCTTGCGTATAGGTCCTAGCGCAGGTGGAGCCGGTTGGGGGCACTCCTACCCCTTCCGTCCCTTCACAATTCCAGCAGTCGGAACTGGGACAAACGCTGTCAGCCATATTGGATGCATTTAAAGCCCAGCAAGCTCCGGTGCAACAACAAGCGCCAGGCTCCAACTGGTTGAGCACCTTCCGTGCCCTGTCCCCTCCTGCCTATCTTGGGACAGAATCGCCGGTGCGCACCGAGGAATGGCTTGATACCGTGCAGGAATTGATGGCTGGCATAAGATGTCCGAACAGCATGGCGGTGACATTGGTAGTGACGCTGCTAGAGCTGCACGCCAAAAGGTGATGGAAGTCCCTCATGGGCTCCACCTTCCAAGGGCGGTTGTACACGGACATCAGTTGGAACGAGTTCACCGAGGCTTTTCTGGATCACTTCATCCCTTCATCTGCTCGGGATGAACTTGAAGAAAGATTTCTGCAGCTGAAGCAGGGATCGAAATCGGTAACGGAGTACCAAAGGGAGTTCCAACACCTCGCTAGGTTTGCCGATTCCTATGATTTGGACGATAGAGGCTACGCGAAGCGCTTCTACAAAGGGTTAAGGGACCCCCTGAGGCAGGCCCTTTTGTTTATAGCCGATGCAAGCCTGGCAGAAATCATCGACATGGCAAAGAGACTGGAGGCGGACCACATGGGATGTGGCAAGAGACCTGCGGAAGGAGTAATTGAAGTCGGCCCTAGTAATAGAAGGCGGAATGATCATGGCAGAGGAAGGGGAAACCACAGAGGCGGTCGGTGGGTCAACCGGAACTATCGGGTGGAGTACCCCCATTCCGCAACCACCAGCTTTACCTCCACCACAGCAGCAGCAACATTATCAACAACCTGGGGGCCGACGTGAGGTGATATGTTTTGAGTGCAACCAACCGGGGCATGTCCGACGAGTTTGACCGCGACTGATCGGGGATGCTCCTATTGCTCTCCCTCCAGTAGCTCCACGGGGGCGAGGGCACATGCGTGGCCGAGGAAGAGGACCACCAGGGAGAAATCAAGGACATGCACGGGAGCATGTATTCGCATTGGATATGACTCAGGAGAGAAATCTGCAGGAAGTCATCACCGGTACGTGCAAAATTTATTAATAATATATGACTTGTTAGATTTACGATACAAATGATACGCGCAATTCTGGATAGTGATTACCCTTTTTGGAACCTAGGCACCGTCATGGTTAGCGGGAGCCCCGCCTATACGTTATTTGACACGGGTGCGTCTCACTCGTTCATTTCGGCGGACTTCGTGAAGGACTTGGAGGGAGTGCAACACTTCACGGGCACTACTCAAAGGGTGCGCCTTCCTGACGGCTCTGAGATGACGTCGTCAGCAAGTTCCGACTTCGACACCCTTATTGGAGGAAAGTCCTTTGAAACTCCGGCTACAGTGTTAAGAATTCCGGAGTTCGATCTCATCCTGGTCATGGAGTGGTTAAACTGGCACCACGCCAGGATCAATTGTGCGGAGAAGCAAGTTATGTTGAGGCATGGAGACTCGGAGGTCATCTTCCAAGGTATTAGATTTGCACCCCGTAAATTATTATCTTCAATTCAAGTTATGAAATCTCATATGGAAGGGGACGAGGTCTATGAAATTTGCTTCGAGTTGAAGAAATTGACATTAGAGGTCAAGGATGTGCGGGTGGTGCGAGAATTTCCCGAGGTATTCCCCGAGAAATTGTCGGGACTACCCCCGCATAGAGAGGTGGACTTCCAAATCAAGCTAATTCCGGGTGCCAAGCCCGTCTCGCGAGCTCCATACCGAATGGCTCCGAAGGAACTTGCAGAGTTTAGAGTCCAGCTTCAGGAGTTGGTGGAAGCAGGGTTCGTTCGCCCAAGCTCGTCGCCTTGGGGAGCGCCCGTTTTGTTCGTCAAAAAGAAGGATGGCACCCTGTGGTTATGCATTGATGATCGAGAGTTGAACCGGTTAACGGTGCAGAACACCTACCCCCTACCGCGCATTGATGAATTATTTTATCAATTGGTGGGATCGCATTGGTTCTCCAAGTTAGATCTGCGTTCGGGATATTATCAGCTGAGGATACAAGAAGATGACATTCAGAAGACGACGTTCAGTTCGAGATATGGTTTGTATGAATTCACCGTGATGCCGTTTGGGCTCACAAACGCCCCTTCCGCCTTTATGAGCTTGATGAACAAGGTGTTCAGCCCTTATTTGGACATCTTTGTCATCGTGTTCATCGATGATATCTTGGTCTACTCCAAGACTTAAGCAGAACACACCGAACATCTAACTTTAGTGCTGAGGAAGCTAAAGGAGCACACTTTGTTTGCCAAGTTCAGCAAATGCGAGTTTTGGCTTCAAGAGGTCGCATTCTTGGGCCATGTGATTAGTGGGGCGGGGCTAGCAGTAGATCCGGCCAAGGTGCGGGCCGTGAAGGAGTGGTCTCCATTGAAGTCAGCGGCCGACATACGGAGCTTTCTTGGACTTGCCGGGTACTATCGCAAGTTCGTGAAAGGCTTCTCGAAGATCGCCCTTCCCCTTACTACGCTGACCAAGAAGGGTGTGCCGTTTGAATGGACACCCCAGTGCGAAGCTGCATTCCAAGAGTTGAAGGACAGATTGACGACCGCACCCATCCTAGCTCTTCCCTCTGGGAAGGAGGGCTTTCAAGTTTACACGGATGCGTTGTATCAAGGGATGGGAGCCGTGTTGATGCAGAATGGGCATGTGATCGCTTATGCTTCAAGACAGTTGAAGAAGCATGAAGCCAGCTACCCGGTGCATGATCTAGAGTTGGGAGCGGTGGTATTCGCCTTGAAGATTTGGAGGCATTATTTATATGGCGTCCACTGCGAGATCTACTCGGATCACAAAAATCTGAAGTACGTTCACACCCAAAAGGAGTTAAACTTGAGACAGCGGCGGTGGTTGGAGTTCTTGTGCGACTACGAATTCACCTTGAACTACCACCCCGGGAAGGTTAATTCCGTAGCTGATGCCTTGAGCCGAAAAGCACCGGGAACGAGCACGGAATCCCGCTTGATGAGGATGGAGTTAATCTAGACACTGCAAGAGATGGAAGTCACTTTGGTCTTTAAGAATCAATCGGAAGAGTATACAGAATATTTGGCCGCGATGAGTATAGTTTGCAACATACGAGACCGGATCCAGACGGAACAAAAGAAGGATGCGGCTTTAACCCCGGCTTTCAAGTCAATGGAGGATGGGACTACGGAAGAATACTCCCTAAAAGACGGCCTCGTCCATTTTCGTGGCGGGCTTTACATCCCCGAAGGTGATAACATTCGGGAGGATATTCTAAAGGAGGCTCATGTCTCCAAGTACTCGGTACACCCGGGGATCGCAAAGATGTACACCGATTTGAGAAAGACAATGTGTTGGTTGGGCATGAAGAGGGATGTCAAGTACTTTGTTACTCATTGTGTGGCCTGCCAAATGGTGAAGGCGGAGTGCAGAAGCCCCGGTGGAATGCTACAGTCGTTGCCCATCCCCGTATGGAAATTTGAGGACATCTCCATGGACTTCGTCCACGGGTTACCTCGCTCGCGCTCGGAGAATGATTCTGTGTGGGTGATAGTTGACCGGTTGACCAAGGTAGCCCGATTTATCCCAATGAAGAAGGAGGCGCAGGAGGGCGTCTTAGTGCGTCTCTTTGTGGAGCAATTTGTGCGGTACCATGGTGTGCTGAAGACGATCGTCTCCGACCGGGATGGTCGGTTTACTTCAAGAGAATGGAGGGCTGTACATGCTTATTTGGGCTCGCGCCTCGCCTTTAGCACAACCTTTCACCCACAAATGGACGGGCAGTCTGAACGAACCATCCGAACATTGGAGGACCTTCTGAGGTTGTGTGTGCTAGATAAAGGAGAACCATGGGAGAGACTCTTACCTCTCGTGGAGTTCTCTTATAATAACAGTCATCAAGCCTGTATTGGAATGAGACCTCATGAAGCTTTGTATGGAAGGAGGTGTAGAACACCCTTGTCCTAGGTGCAAGACGAAGATCCGAAGACATTGGGAAATGAGTATATTGATGACACGGACGCGGTGGTTAGGTTGATCCGGGATCGAATGCTAGAGGCTCAAAGCCGACAGGCGAAATATTACAACGCAAGGCACCGTATGGTGGAATTTCAAGTGGGTGATAAGGTGTTCCTGAAGATTCGACCGATGCACGGAGTGACGCGGGTGCGTGGAGTCAAGAAGCTCAGCCCAAGGTATGTTGGGCCCTATGTCGTAGTGGAAAGGATTGGCCCTCTGGCCTATCGATTGGAGTTACCACCGGAGCTGGAGAACCTTCACGACGTGTTCCATGTATCGTCGCTTCGGAAGGCTTTGTTGCGGCCTGAATAGTATATCCCCACAACGGATGGTGCCGTGGCGTCTGATAGGTCTGTGCGACTGGAGCCGGTGCGGATCGTTGATAACGAGACAAGAACCTTGCGTCGCAAAAGTGTTCCCTTGGTGAAAGTGCTATGGTCTAATCATGGGAAGGAGGAGTTCACATGGGAGCCAAAGGATTTGATGCAAGGGCGCTACCCGGAATTATTTACCCCAGGTAAAAATTTTATTTGAAAGCATAGTTCCCTTTTTGTGTTTCACTCCCATAGCCTTACCCTGATTTCGGGGACGAAATCTTTTATTTTGTTTATAGGATTTGTAACGTCCCAATTCGCGCTAGGCCCCTTGATTGCGTATTTGAGTCAAGGGGGCTGTGGTGAGCCCAATGGGGGTGTGGGTGAACAGGTGCGAACGTACGGGAAATGAGGAAAACAAGGCAAAACGGTAATTTTGGCCTACACGGGTATGGACACGGCCGTGTCCATACCCGTGTGCCTCATGCCAAGATTAGGCTTATCAGTCAGAGAAGTACACGGGTGTTGAGACACGGCCGTGTCCCTACCCGTTTGCTGAGGACACGGTTCGAGACACGGCTGTGTCTCTACCCGTGTGCCGCAACCCCAACACGGCAGAAAAATATTCTGGGATGAACACGGCCCTAAACACGGCAGACGGCACGGCCGTGTCACCTGAACACGGGTAGGAACACGGCCGTGTGCATACCCGTGTCTACGGTGTATAAAAACGAAAAAGATGTGAAACCCTAGCACTTTATCCCCTTTCTTCTGCCCCGAAATTTCTGAGAGAGTTTTCTTGGCTGGAGGAGGAAGAGTCTTGCCGGAGCCATCCTTGGAAGAAGATTGCCGGGCCATCCTTGGCGGAAACGAAATGCAGCTACGAAGGAGTGCGAGGCTCATGGACGGCCATGGTGGTACCGCTGGACTTGAGGTGAGCTTTCTCCCCTCTCCCTTGGTGCTATATCTGTAGTTATTTTAGGAGAGACATCGACTCCATAGAGTCTTGATGGTGAGGAGGAGAGTTCTTAGGATAAGCCATGCCTAGGTTTTCTAGGCTTAGTCTCCCTCAATCTTCTCATCATTCAAGGTGGAGATGAGAGGGGTTTTCGTTGAGGGTTTGGCTTTGAAAGGAGAAATAAGGTTGGGTGTGATTTTTGGAGAAGTTTATGCGAGGTCGTTGCAAGGAAGAAGATGAACGGATGTCGTTCATCTCGCCTTAAGATGCGTGCAGAAATCTGATTTCTGCACGCGGCGACCTTTGTGGCCAATTTCAGAGGTTTTCTGGCCAGATCTGGGTGATCGACTCAACACGAAAGTCGTAGCCCTTGAAATTACCTTTCCAACGAGTGGTTGCACGTTTCCATGCAATACCTGTAGCCACGGGAAAGCTGGTTCGAGTCCGCTGCGTTCGGGAAAATCCTGTACAGGAAACTGTTTCCTGTACGTATTCGAGTTGAATTTCTGGTATGTTGCGACCAGATCTGGGCGATCGACTCAACACGAAAGTCGTAGCCCTCGCGAATACCTTTCCGACGAGGGGTTGAGCATTGTGATCGGATTCCTGTAGCTCCGGGAATCCCAGTTTTAGTATCGGGCTATCCTATGTTAATGCACTTGTTAATTTATAATGTTAGCACTCTTGCAATGGTTGTGATTTGCTCATTTGTTATCTTGCTCCCATATATTTATAATGCTGTAGTTACTGTAATTTAGCATGGTTACTCATTTGGTTGTGTAATAAGGAATAACCATGTATTGGTAGAGAAATGGATTGGATGAGAAGGCTAGAAATTAAGGGTTGAGATTGGTATAGAATATATTTATATAGTTTGGTGTTGAACATATCTATTACGCGAAGTGTTGAGGTGAATTCATTGAATAGATGGGCGTGAATATGATGAACACTATGTGAAGAGTATTTTGTAACCGTAATCCGAGCCCAAGGGGTTTATTAACAACCGATGCTTAGAGTTGTAGCCTCCCTACGGGTAGCATCGAGTGAGTTGTTTTAGGGCATGTGAGGTACGACGATTCATCGTGTCGCGATATTGAGATAATGAATGTGCCAGGTCTACGGGTTCGCCAGTCGTCACACCGATGGGAGCCAATGGGTAGACCTTGGGTGGTAGGGTTAGATACTTGGTGTCCATAACCCGAGATCTCCTCCGCGCCATGAGAACGGTTGGGCTTGCACCTCGTGCATTTCCGAGGTTCCATCCGGTTCGAAATCAAAGGCCAAGTTGGGCTGTGTTCATGGTGCACATCTACCCAAGACACCTTCTGAGCCGTAGTACGCATGTGAGCTCCGCTGTTGTGTTCTTAGAGTTGAGGCGTACGGGGGCCTAGGATAGGTAGTGTGATACCACCTAGTAGTGGAGATGCCCGCTCCACTGTCGCCGTCTGGCCACGACGGACGACGCCCGAGAGGTTAGCTACCTGCTCGAATAGTGGGAACTTCAAGTCTGTGTCGACATAGCAACTTGCATGTGCGTGCGCATGATTCGGTCATAGCATAACATTCATATCATGTCATTCATTGCATACACAAGATCCTCATCGTATAAGTTTGTATGGGCACTCTTATACGATGAGTTACTTTACTGTTAAGCCGATCCTAAACTTATAAGTTTGTATGGGCACTCTTATAAGTTAAGTTACTATTCTGATTACTTATACCTGCTGACATATATTATAGATATTTGTAGAACAGCTAGTTGTGTAGCGTAGTTTATACTCCACCATATTTACAGTCACCTGTTTGTTTACTTGCTTATATATATATATTGTACCTTTGTTCCTTTCTCCACCCGGTGCCGAGGAGTCGCCGGGGGAGCGGATGTGAAGCTACTTAGTCTTATGACTAACGGTTGCTACGTCTTCCTTTTTAGGAGGAAACCCCGCAGGTAGAGCAACAACGGACTATGCAGCAGGACAGCCAGGCCCGGACGATAGGACCTGAAGTGGTGGTGCCATCGGCACCGTCAGTGACAGTCGTGAGTGTTTTCATGTAACCGTTTGGCAAAACATTTCTAGACTCTTATTCTTTTGTACAAGCCTGTTGTGCTTGTTATCTTCCGCTCTTTTGGACTTAAACTTAGTTGTGAATTGAACTGCTTTACTTTTCTGATATGGTTGGGTTGGCATGGTTTATGTGATATGGATTGTAGCCGGCGGAATAGGCGTCTTATGGTAAAGGCTAACCCGTGTGTTAGTGCTACCGCAAGGCAGCTATTTCGGGCATAAGACTCCCCTCGTGCCGTGTGTTGTATTCCGGGAGGGGGGTCTTACACATTATGCTGCTGCAAAGCGGATTTTGAGATACTTTAAAGGTACACCGAATCTTGGCTTATGGTATGCAAGAAGTAATGATAGCGAACTAGTTGGTTTTTCAGATGTAGATTTTGCAGGTAGCAAAAATGACAGGAAGAGAACTTACGAGACTTGCCAATTCCTTGGAAGGAGACTCATTTCATGGAGCAGCAAAAAGCAAAATTATTTCGCAATCTCAACGGCCGAGTCAGAATACATTTCTGCTGGTAGTTGTTGTGCACAATTTCTTTGGCCAAAGAACCAGCTGGAAGACTAAAATATGCAAGTCAAAGACATCCCTCTATTTTGCGACTCCTCCAGTGTAATAACAATAGCCAATAACCCAGTCTCTCACAGCCGTACAAAGTACATAGAGCTGAGATACAATTTCATCCGGGAGCATGTGAGCATGGGGACATAGATCTGCAGTATGTTCCAACTGATAGGCAAATTGCAGACATTTTCACGAAGCCGCTGGACGAGACCAAGTTCTGTTTCTTCAAAACTGAACTGGGTATGCTCAACAAAGAGGAATAGACAAGGTGGAGTTTTCAAAGCTCAGAATTCAAGGACAAGTCAAAAGGTTAGAATTTCTCTATGTGGACTTCATTTCTCGAGAAGAAGGAATGACTACTCGAGAACTCGAATATGACTACTCGAGTACTTCTCTGAATTCTCGAGATTTAAGTAAGTCACTTGAGTGCTATAACTCAAGTACTAAACTTCTTCTCGAGAAGTAGAATTATACCACTCGAGCATTGTCATACCGCCACTCGAGTACTATTATTCCATCACCCGAGTACTGAAGTTCCACTCGAGAAATGACCCGTCAGTTTCTAGAATTCTTTCAAATTTTCATATACGCAACCCGAGACCTTTTCGACGCTATCTAAGGTATGTTTAAGCTTTATTAGACTCCTAATCATCATTACTAGGGTTATATAAATATAAAATATTAGATTTCAAGAGTCTACTCAAATTCAAATCCTCTATCTCTCGAAATACTCTTCTTTTTCCGTCGTTCCAATAGTGCACGCCGCCATCGCCGTCATCTTCCAATCCATCACCCGCAGTTCACTAAAGAACAAGGCGCCTCCGTCGAAGATTGGAGTTGGCAGTGAGTTGGTTATCGCTGGCATCACAGAGATTTCTGATGATTTCAGGAACTTGTTGATTCATCTCGACACAGCAGGTCTGACATTTGTTCTTCAACAGCCGTGCAAAATACTCTTTCCAGAGGTTGAAGAATTTTTCAAGAACTTAAAAGTCAAGGGGAATGGAAAAGTGTTGAAGAACAAGGTCAAGGGCATCAAGGTTAAACTTACGAAAACTTCTGTTTCACAACTTCTTAAGATGCCTGTAGTAGATGAAGAAAATGACAAAACTGATGAAGATAATGATAGAACCTGTAATTTCTGTGGTATTTCAACTGAAGTTACATCAATCAAAAGGCCAGACCTCAATCCAGAGAGAAAGTTGCTAGTGGATATAATTGGAAAAATACTCTTGTGCAGGACTATCTCCATCAGTTTCATAACTAATGATCTTTTTGACATCATGACAGCCATTATCTGCAGGAAAATATTTCAGTTTGGTTTTCTTATTCTAGACAAGATAAGGGAGAGCATTAAGGCTCCAGCCTATGCAAGGATTATCTCTTTAATGTTGCATGATATTAATCCTATGGTATTTGATTTCTCCAAAGGCACAACCATCCATCACATGAAGAAAGTTTCTTTTTCCTCCATTTAGAGATGGGAGTTAAAATTGCAAAACCCAGCACAGGCTACTAAAGCACATGAGCAACCTGCTACAGAGGAAAGGACCCCATCTCCCTCTCTCCATAATGTTGCTGGTACATCTGGTGCAGCATCTGAGGGGGAGCCTGTCTCCTCTATACAGCAAGTTAGGGTGCCCTCTCCTCCTGCTTCTTCTAGTCAGCAAGTCAGAATACCTTCTCCACCTACAGATACCTCTATCCCTCCATCTACTCCAACAGACATTCTATCAGATTCCCAAGTGCAAGAAACTATCCTCTCCACTACTGATGATATAAACAAGATGATTGAAGAACTTAGCTCAGATGAGCCTCTGCCTCCCATCCATAAAGAGAATGCTGAAGAGCCATCCAAGGAACCCACTCCTGCACCATCTCCATCTCCATCTTATGCACCATCTCCAAAGTCACATATTGATCACTCCCCAACTGTAGAGAAAGAACAAGAGACAATTCTGCTTACAAATGAGAATGAATAGATACCAGAACTAGTTGAAGCACCCCTGAGGAGATTGGATTTCTCTCTTACCACCTTCACTGGTGAGGAAGGAGATGTACTGATTCATACTTCAAGAGCTCAGAGCTCTGTGATAGTTGAAGAAATTCCTCCCTGGACTGCCCCTCCTCCTCCAGCTTTTATTACTCCTCCTGTTACTACTACACCAGTTACATCTGATATTCTTGGTAAGATTGAATAGATGATGCTAGAACAAAGAAAGTATTTTGATGATTCTCTGAAAGCTGTTCAAGATAAAGTTTCTGATCTAGAAAAAGAAATTAGCCGAGGATTTGCTAAAATTCAACATAATACAGATCAGCTGAAGCATCTCTTCAAGATAGGTGGACAAGCATTGGATCACACTATTACTAGTGTTGGACATACCATGGACCAAAGAGTTACTCTAGCAAATAATAAAATTCAATTAGAAAAGAAGGCCCAAGAGCACCTCATGAAGGTCTGTGAAGAGGTGGGTACCTTCAAAGATGATGCTATAAAGAATCTATGTGTAGAAATCAGAAAGGAGGAGGGAATAGTGAAAGAATAAGTTGAAAAGTACGATACTAATATCAAGACCCTCTGGACTGAGAAAATTACTTAAATTAATAAAGATGTGATAGCCCAGATTTAGTCGGTGAAGTTTTATACTTATGATACTATAGTGTGGATGCATTATCAGATATTCCCTGAATTCAAAGCTGATCCAAACATTATTCCTCATCATTTGAACCCTCTTAATGAAGGTTAGCCTGCTCAGATGCCTACCTTCTCTCCTATGCCTCAAGGGGAAGGTCAACCTCCAGAATCTTACTCTCAGGTATAAGAATCTGATATTCCTCAAGATCTACCAGAAATTAAGATTCCTAAAAGAAGGAAGTATGGATATGGAGCTTCTGCCAGTAGATCTTTTCCAAACCCAGAGGCAGAGAAAAGGAAAGATCAGGAGTTTGCTGAAATCTGGATTCCAACTTCCAAATCCTTGTTTCTAGATACACTGAAGCTTATTATGGATTTTAATGAAAGCAGGAATCTTCATTACAGCTCTTCTGAATGGGAATTATATGAAAAGTCTATGACTAAGAGAAGGATCTATGACCGAGAATATGGGAGGAACAATCCAAATGCACCACCAAGACCTTCCAAGTACTATTTTAAGCCCTTCAGTTATCAAAGGAGATAACATGAAAAGCAAGACAGGCAGCATCAGCGATAATAGCAGCAACATCAAAGCTAGGAATGGTTATATGTTATGAGATTGAGGACTAAATCTTTGTAGAGATGAAATCTTGAAACATTTCTAATTATATAATTCTTAGTTTTGATGATTATCCTCTTATTTCTAAATTTCATGCATTTTGTTCCATGCTTAATTTTCAAATATCTAGTTCTTTTTATTTTGGTATAATTCACCTTAGTGTAGAGGGTTCTAACTTCTATAAATAGGGGGAGATTGTTGGGTATTGTATCAAAAATAACCTAGATTTGTATGAAGTCACCCTTGAACTAAGATGAATTAGGTTGTATTTGATTTCTTGTTCTAGTTATGTGTTTGCAAGATTTATTGCCAAGTGTAGACCAATGTCAGTCTACAGTGGGTCATCAAACACTAGACCATACAATGTATTTCCTCATTGTGTGATCCATGGTGTTGACTCATGTGTAGCCTCTCTATTGGGATACACTTCATTTTCAAGCACTTGGAATTATGAAGGAAGACTTGATGCTATTTTGAATGAAGAACTGAAGTTTCATAAAACTGAGAAATATTCTAAATATTTTACTCGAGTGGATTCATTATACTCGAGTAGAAACCTTAGAAGCTCTCGAGTAGGTCATGTCTGAAACATGAGTATCGGAAGTGGTTTTTGAGTAGCCTTAATCTAGCTCTCGAGTAGCAAAGTCTAGTACTCGAGTAGACCTCTAATTCTCGAGTGTTCAGTTTTTAGTCAAAAAAAGTTTCTAAGTTAAATACTCGAGTAGCCAAGTCTTGTACTCGAGTAGTTTAGTTCGAGTGACAGAGTATAGTTCTCGAGAAAATTCTAAGACCACTCGAGTGGCACATCCTTATACTCGAGTAGTTCATTTAGTACTCGAGTAGTCAAATTTCAGTACTCGAGTGATCGAATTTTTTATCCAGAATTTTCTCCAAGTCCAAGCTCTCGAGAAGTTTAAGTCTACCTCTTGAGAAGTATATCTAACACTCGAGTGATCTCTTAACCACTCGAGTGATGTCTTTCTCTATACAGAATTTCCAGAAAAACCTCATCTCGAGTAGTCAGAGCCATCCACTTGAGAGATAGTTAATTCACTCGAGTAGTATACTTCTTACTCGAGAAATGCTGAACTGTTTTTCAGAAAATTCATTAAGTCCCTGACAGATCTCATTTTTGAATTCCGTGATTTGACTGGTCCTCGTGGCAATCATTAATGACGATTATTACCGTTAGGGAGATCTTATAAAAGTTCCTGTCATTATAACTAACCCTAAGCATGTCATTCTATTTTTCAGGATTGGGCCGACATTTCCAATTTCTATAGAAGCTGCAACACGTCTTCAAGATCGCAAAAAGGCATTTCTTTTGATCCAGATCGATTTACAGGTCAAGAGTTTCATCATTCTCCATCTACTCCTTGATCGTGTGAGTTAAAGTTTCTCAGAATAGATCTAGCCGAGCATCTTCTTCTATAATTTCTGATAAAGCTGTAAAGTTTAAGAAAGAAGACCTAGGGAGAGATTTTCAGATCTGAGAAGATTATTGTTTGTATTCTACAATTTATTTTTAATCTTGTAGGAGATTATTCTCTGAGTGTAGGAGATTTGTTCTCCGAGTTGTAGGAAGTTTTCATCTTCCAAGTATAGATCCCTTTTTGGATCGAGATTGTAGGAACGTTGTTCTGAGTGGTAGGATAGTTTTTATCCAAGATTAGTGGAGTAGCCGAGTCTAATGCATTGCCAGATCGGTGAGTGGAAAGTGGACGTACCCAAGATTGGGGAACCACTATAATTCTTGGTGTCGTCTGTGAATGCTTTTTAATTTCTTGTACTTAGATCGCTAATGTTTTTATTCCGCAAAAAGTAGCACAACTCACATATTCACCCCCCTCTAAGTGATTTAGGTAGACAACTTAGACGTTTTTCAATATCTACATCTGGATTGCTGCCTTCGAAACACTTCTATTCCTCCAGATCTAAACTTTAGAAGACGCAAGTTTTAAGATCTCCGGAAGATATCAGATTTCCCCTTGTTCTCTAAGTGAAATCAATATCATCCTTTTTAGATTAACGGAGGACTGAAGTTTCAGATCTTCCAAAGGATTAATTGTAATAATTGTTGTAACTTTTATTAACTCTTGTAGGAGAAGTTTCTCCGAGTATGTAAATCCGCTTGTGGATCGAATGTGTAAATCCGTTTGTGGATCGAGTAGTAGATCAATTTGTGGTTCGAGTTTGTAGATTCGATTGTGGATCGAGTAGTAGGAGCGTGGTATCCGAGTTGTAGAAGTTGCGGCTCTAAGGTGTAAGATTGTTGATAATCTGAGAAAGGTGAAGTAGCTGAATCTAGCCCTTCATGGTAGATAGGCGAGGCGGGAAAGTGGACGTACCCAACTCCGGGAACCACTAATAAAATCTATTTGTTTGTGTGCTTGTTTTTAAGTGATTTTTAATTCCGTGAAAAGACACAAACATCACCTATTCACCCCCTCTAGGGTATTTAGGTAGACGCTAGATACTTTTAATTGTTATTAGAGGGAGGTTTTGTTCGGTAAGGCTAACACCTTGAACAAGATCCCTTATCTAGCGTTTAGAGATTCCACATATTCAGCATGGACAGAAGCAAGGACTTGTCATCCATGAAGCTGCCTGTATGTACTAAATAAAATTTTTCCATGTGGAAAGAAAGAGTCAGGTTCTTAATGGAATCCGCTGATCAAAGAATTTTTCAGATAGTGGAAGAAGGCCACATATTCCTACTCAAGCTCCATCTCTTAATTCAGTAATTATGATCCCTAAGAAAATAATGTATTTAACAAAGGATGAGATTGCTTTGGTGATGCAGGTTCACTCGTTGATACCGTAAAATCAACGGACTAAACACATTTGCCTCTCTACGATCAAATTCTACACTCGCACAAATTTTTAACGCAGCGCACACGCTATGCAATTATATCAATTAGATGCTAACGTACGGGTAGCCAAACCAATTAGGATCGAATAAAGACTATAGGCCAATATTCTTTCCGGCAAAAAGGACCCACCCGGTGTAACGCCCCCGATTTTTTTTGCGATTATTTAAATTCTCGTTTGGCATTACGTCGACACATTTTATTGGCTTGCACCATCTGTGGAGTGTGGTCTTTACTCCTTATAACTGGGTGCCCTATTTTGTAGCCTGTTGGCAAGATCTCCCTAGCAAGCCGAGTCGTTTTGGGTTACCTGGTGTGGCCTCTCGGGGATGCTTGTGTTTTGGCTTCAAGAGGGTATAACTCGAGTTCTGTTCTTCGAAAGTTAGTTTCGACTTCTCCGTTGTGTTCGTAGTATGGATATTTAGCTACAGTGCGAATTTCGTCGAATTCCGAGATAATTTGGTTTTCGCGTCGCTTTTGGTGTGCCATTAGTAAAGACTAGAAGAATTTTTTTATTATTATTTATTTAAGGAGCAGGCGGTTGGGTTCGGTTTTGCTGAACCGATGCTTTAAAGCTTGTATAAAAGCATTATTAAGAAGTGGCGGGCCCACTTCTCCTCTCTTCTTATCCCCAAGACCGAAACCGCTGCTCCTGTTCGCGGAAAATAGAGGAAACTACCGGACCTACTTCTCCTTCGGACGACGATTCTGGGAGTGTTCGTGGATGAATTTTTATTCCGAAAGCGGCGTTGTCTTGCTCTCGCTCAGATCTTCGTTTCGACGATAAGAGGTTTGTTTTTTGTGGAGTTTTAGGAGACTTGGATTTTCGGTTTCTTGTGGTTTTCGCCATTAAAGTGCGGATTTGCTTGTTAGGTGCTGCTCCTTCTAGTGCAGAGTGAAGGGGAGGGAAAGCCGACCAAGCTTCGCCGGAAATCGAGGAAAGTGGTATTCTTGCCCTTGCCATTATTGTTCTTTTGAATTTTGAAATGTTTCTCGGTTAGCCCTAGGGTAGAAACCAAGAATATTCTCTTTTATCTTGCTAAATTTTAGGGCTTAGATTCTCCTATGAGCCCCCTCCTTGTGCTGTTTGCTCAACCTGCTAGTTGTGTTCACCATTTAGACTCCAAATTTGTAGTTATAGTTAGGTGCTTTTGTGGGTGGGGCCGAGAGAGAGAGAGTGAGGGAGGAAGTTGTGGTAGGACTCTGGTTAGCACCAGTCTTGGTAGACTCTCGGGTTTTGGTGTTGAGTGTGGGGCACACACTCAAAGCCAAAAGCCACCCGGACTTGGCGTTGAGTGTGGTGGACGCACTCAAAGCCATAGTTTGGTTTGTTCCTTGCGGCTGAAGTGGTGGGTGATTGAGTGAGAATTTTCGTCTAAGTCAAAATCGACGGGAATCACCAAGTGATTCCCGCCGATTTCGACGTGTAACGTCAGCGATTCCCACCGATCGGCGAGAATCATCCTTGATTCCCGCCGATTCGGAGAGAATCATCCTTGATTCCCGCCGATTCGGCGAAAATCATTCTGGATTCCCGCCGATTGGCGAGAATCATCCTGGATTCTCGCCGATTCGGCGAGAATCATCCCGCATTCCCGCTGATTCGGCGAGAATCAGTCGGCATTCCCTCCGACCTCCTCTTGTTGGCGATGGTTTAGGATTTTACTGCGGGAATGAACTTTGGCGTAGAGTGAGTTTACCTCACTCAACGCCAAAGCTGCTTTGGCGTTGAGGGAGGTGGACTCACACAACGCCACTGTTGGGTTTTATGGTTTTGCTAAAAGGCGTTGAGGGAGTGGACCTCACTCAAAGCCATAGCTGTTTTGGCATTGAGTGAGGTTAGCTCACTAAACGCCACTGTCTCCTTTACTGTAGGCATTGAGGTAGTGGACCTCACTCAACGCCATGTCTGTTTTGGCGTTGAGTTAGGATAGCTCACTCAATGCCAGAGTTGTTCTTGCTGGAGGCGTTGAGTGGGTGAACTTCACTCAACGCCATGCTTGTTCTGGCGCTGAGAGAGGCTAGCTCACTAAACGCCAAGGTCTAGGTAGGCGTTGGGTGGGTATCACTCAACGCCAAGCCATGCTGAGTCATTTCAACACTTTTCCTCTACCTCAATTTTCGTTCCCGAGTGAATTCCTTATTTTGTTTGAGTTTCCTTGTCGGCCATGCTTTTCTTTCCTAATGGCCGAATCGTGGGTCGTGGTTAGTAGTGGTGGTTTGAAGCTCTTCATGGGGGAGGTGTTGTGTAATTTAGCCAAGGCCACCCTTATTCTTCTATCTTGCTCCAGGTACGGGCTGGGCAAGGGGGTGGAAGGTCCCTTGTGCTTTCACATGTAGACCCTTGAGCTTGTTGGCTTGGAAATGGTGGTTAGGGGACTGAGTTTGGATCCAACCCTGATCTATGTTGTTTGTTTTTGCTACTACCATATCCCACAGCTTAGGGTGTTAGAAGTTTCTCCCTTGGTAGATTGCAGCACTTTGGGCTCTTAGTAGCCTAGTAGACCCTGCAAGATATAGTTTCTGGGAAGGGTTGGTGCTGATTCCTCGCACGTAGTGCATTCCTTGTTGTCTTTCCTTGGGCAGTTGTGACTTTTTCTTCTGTGTGTTTTCCTATTTATTCCCTGGTTGACACTTCCAAGCAGTTTTTCCTTGTTTTGCCTGCTTAGGTATTCTTTCTTCTTTTGAATGCCTCAGGTTCTGAGCAGTAGCCAGTTTGGTGGCTAGGTTGCGCTGGTATTGCTGGTGGTCTCTTCGACTTTTGAGATCCTGTTGCTTTGTTAGTGAGGTAGTTTTTTCTGTACTTTTCTTATAGACATACGTATTTGCCTGTGGGTTCGTGTCAGTTTGTTGGCGCCCACTGGTAGTTTTAACCTTTGTACTACAAATATTACTTTTGCTGCTACCATTTTCTGGAGATAGTCTACTTGCTCTGGGTATGATTTATGCTAGGTTGCTAGTTATTTTAAAACTACAATTATTATTATTATAAGATTATTGCATGATCAGCATGTTTTTTAAAGGTAAATCACTATTTTCCAAACAACGTATAAAGATCGTTTCCTTATATATAATATAAATTAAATGTAGAGTCTTGCATGACATAAGTGGTCCTCTTAGGGCTCCTATGCACTTCTTAGGATTTCAAACCTGAATAAAATATTTTTCCGCAGCGCTTAAGTATAGCTTTTAAATGTGGACTAGGTGATCCGCCGAGCCGAGGGATACGGCCTCTAAAGTGTAACTGATTTTCTAATCATTAAACTCATAAATTTCTTTCATAAAGTGTAGTAGATGGTTTTGCCTGAGCGTCAACAGTTATCCCCTGCTTGACGTGGCATCATGACGTGCGTTTTCTCATACTCTAATAATACTTTTATTCGGAGAAAATGCGGGTTGTGACACCCGACCCGATCGAGCGATGGTTGTACCAAAAGAGATCTACCAAAATTAACGATTCAGAAATGGTAGACCTCTCCTAACAAAATGAAAACGAAGGTTCGCCAAACCTTTTGAACTTAAATAAAAATAAGGATGAACAACAAAATCAATCGAAGAAACTAAGATAAATTCAGCGTTTCAAAGATCACGCCAAAGTATCAACCACAATAAAAATCAAGAGGGAAAAACACCACAAGTAGAAAGGTTTCGTTAGCAAATTGGAATGGATGATTCTGATTCACTATTTACTGGATTGTCCTTCAACGGTTCCGCCGGAGTCACACCGGATGGAGAGAAAACTCGTCCGCCTTCGTCGCCTCACACCGGAGTTGGAATCCATAAGGGGGATCTTTTCCTTGGCCGAATTTAACCCAAATGCAAAGTGGTTGGTCGATTTTGGTGGGGAATGAGGGTGGTCTGATTTTGTAGGGTTGAAGATGGTCGGGTTTTGGTGTTGAAGGTGGTGGTCAGTTTGTAAAGAAGGAGGGCTGCTTGTATTTTTTTGGGAGTAATAAGGGTGGCCGGCTTTTGATGGTGGTGAGGGAGGAAGGTGGCCGGGTGGAGCAAGGGAGAGCAGAAAAGAGCTTGTGGCAAAGGAGGTGGCTAAAAGCGGCTGGCGAAATACAAGAGAGGGAGGAGGAGTGGAGTCCGGAATGCCAAAGGAGGAGGGAGAGAGGGGCCGGTCGGCCAAGAGGGAGAAGGGAGGATAGGAGCCGAATTTCTTGAAGAGGGGAGAGAGAGCAAAGTGGGGGAAACTCAAATAGGGTTTTCAAATTATTTCATTCATCATTTAATCAAAATGAACTACATTATGGCCTTTTATAGGCTTACATCAAACTTTTGTTACATGCAACCCAAAATAAAGAAATAACACACACAAATGTTTTGAACATTACATGATAATAAACATTGCACAAAAAGAACAAAATGATTCAAATAAAATAATATTGGCCATCTCCATTCATTGGCCATCTTGCGCCGCAAATCGTTGGTTAGAGACAGAGAAGGATATTTCGCGAGCATGTCGTCATCGTCTTCAACATATTGTGGGCCATCGTCTCCATCAATCCTCCCCCGCTCAAAATTACTCATCACCGATGAGTTGGTCTGAAAGTGCCGACATAAGAGAGCATCATCCAAAAGAGCCACCTCCGATTCAAGAAGCCAAGAGCCATCGGAGGCCGGACGATCATGACATCGAATCAAGTAGCGGCAAACATCACCACTTGTAGAGGAGATCACTGCATCTTGGAGTATCCTGTAATTCAAATAGGTGTTTCTGGGGAACCTTGGAAAAACATTAGGCAATAAAGGAGAAAAATTTTCTTCATCGACAATCAACATACCTCCATTGGAGACCGATGGAGAGAGCAATCTAGAAACAAGCTCACTCACCAACCCTTAGAAATTGCAGTAAAACTAAACGGACAGGTAGATGATTCAAGTAGTGGAGAAACATATGGCGTTAAATCAGAAACATTAAAAAAGGGGAAATACCCCAATCAGTGGGTAACTTCAAAAGATATGCGTTTTCTCCTAATTTCTTTAATATCCGAAAAGGTCCAGCTCGCCGATTCGCAAACTTTTCTATATTGCACGGAGGCATCTGTTCAGGGACGAGACACACCAAAACTAAATCGCCAACCTTAAAGTGAGATGCTCTTTAATGTAAGTTAGCATAAAATTGATAAGATGTATATTGTGTGGTTAGCGCTTCACTAATGTTCTTATATAAATTATGAGCATGAGAGGCAAAATCTTGTGCGAATTGACTGACCTATAATATGGCGGTAACAAAATCAAGTCAAATGGAACTGGTGCTTTATATCCGTGCACGATCTCATTCGTTGATAAACTAACATGTAAGTAATAAGATGCAACTTGATTGAGTAATTTTTTAAAAGTGCGCCTAAGTATCTTACTACCGTGAGGAGTGAAACCATGTGCTACATGACTTAACCCAAATACGGAGGATAAGGGGGTTAAGTTTAGTGGCACAGGAGCCTTATAATCAAAGATGATTTTAATGGTCTCCAAACTCACAGTTTTAATAATATATGTAATATTTTCACGCTTGGCATGAGAATATGCTAGGGAGAACCGCTCATCATAAATAATGGAGTTGGACGCTCCTGGATATGAAAGGATGTGTGAGCGATACAACTCAAGGGGATTTTCTATAGGCACTAACGTGGGGAAATGAGGGTCATCAAAATGCGGTGGGTAAATGCGTGCGACCGGGTGTGGTATGTAAGTATTTCTATGGGGCACCACATCCATTGGCATAATAGCCAAAGGTTAAGAAACAGTCAAGGATAGAAATATAGACGAACACGCAGAAAATTGAACTGTCAAAGGTGACACGTAGTCAGATCTACGACGTGCGGTGAAAAGACCAAATACTAATGCTCTCAACCTAGTAATATCTATACGCTGAGACAATGCCAATGTAGGAATTAATATAGTGGGCATCACACAAAAACTCAAACTCGGACTATAGGTTCCACGCCCTCAAAAGTCAACTAATGTGGGCAAATAATCAAAAGGAAGGGGCGGCAAAATCAAACCCGTGATAAAATCCAAATTAGTATAAATTTCATCCAATGGCGACAAAATCATGGAACTCTCATCCGGGTCTATATCAATAACGTCATCCAAAAGTACAACTTCATCACTAGATAATTGTTTCACACTAGATATATCATCCAAATCAGAATCAGTAAAGGTCTTAGAAATAGGCAAAATTGAACTCGACAAAATTTCTAATCCATAAGTAGCTTTAGGCAATGGTGATAACATAAAAAAGATATCCTTCGGGTACTCAGCACTAAAATAATCCAAAACTAACCCTCCCGCATAAGGTAAATCATCCATAATAACACTAGGGACATCCTCACTCTCAGGCTCCTCAGATAACTCAGATACAATCTCAGTGGGTGCGATCATAGACTCTAACATGTTGGGGATCGTAGCCTGTAGAGGGATGGTGTCTGCTAATCGTGAAGAGAATAAAAACCGAACTAGCAATCCAATTAGGCAAGTATAACTATCGAACTGTAGCTAGGGGACATATGTGTTGTATTGAAATTCGGGAACCGTTGAGTAAACTTACTCACCCGAATATTATTATTTTATCGACTGAAATCTTTAGGGTTGAAGAGAAATCTAAATGCATTAAAGAAAGGAAATATTGCATAAAAAGAGAACTAATTGCAGCTAAATAGAAAGCTTAAAAGAAGCGATTACGATAAAGGGTTGGAACAATGAGATGGAAAGCACACGATCAAGAATCACCTCGCCAAGAGTCGATTAAAAACACAATAAATAACCTAACCTTCATAGGGTGAAGGTCCTTGACCGTGGAGGTTCCTAAAGCTTGAACACGCTTCTCTCGAAGTCATGCCCAACTGAGTTTAGGAAGGTCCTACCAACTCTCATCTAAATCGGAGGCCTAAAGCTCTCTTTATGCGGTGAACCCCACTATTGGATTTTACTCCAATCTGGGAGATTTGGACGTCTGCCTCTCTCGAGGGGTGCGTACAACTCTCTTTACTCTTGAGTGTTCACTTCAAACTACGAGCCTCTCGGCTAGCTAAGAGTGAAAACAAAATTGGAAATTATATATCGATAATATATTTCCAAACGAGAAAAATCAAGAATATTTCGAAGGCTTGAACCCTAAAAAAAATGTAAATTCAAAGCATAATAACTTAATCACTCGGACCTCGGATTATCAAGATCGAGTACAAGGAGGATTAGTTAATCATAGATAATTGGAGGGGGAGGGATGAGTAGTAAAGCATTAAGAACACAAAGAAAACAAAGGGCACTTTTATATTAATATTAAGATAAAGTTACAACTTGAAATGAAAATTACTATTGCAATGAAAATTGAAGTCCTATTCTAGACCTAAAATTAGCAACTAGAGCAAGTGCAAAAATTACACAAAAAACTAATACAAAGCAAGCACAAAGCTAGGGTTAAGGAAAAACACAAAATGAGAAAGAGAGAGGGAGGGAAGAACACTAAAAAAGACAAGAAACAAAGGGGCAGCACCTCCCCCTCTCAGCCCAAACTTTTTTTGAAATGGAAGGGGTGGCATTGAATTTATTGGAAAAAATCTAGGGTTGGTCACGCCCTATAACACGCCCAGGGAGGGCGTGTCAGGGGGCGTGATAAGTATGGGGTTGACCTCGGGCTCTAGATTCTGGCGAGAAGGATAATTTCTTCTATACGATGGTGGACACACCCTAGGTCACACCCGTGTAGGGGGGCGTGACACGTACATCATGTCAAAATCATTGGTTGGAAATCCGTCAGTTTTGGAAAAAGTGGTGAACACGCCCTGGGTCACGCCCTTGTAGGGGGCGTGAAAATACAATTGGCGTGCTGAGGCAAAAAACATTTAATGCGGCAGCTGGCTTCGGTCAAAGGACGATACGCCCCAAATCATGCCCTGGGAAATGCCCAAGGAGGGTGTGTGATGAGTCCTCTTTATATACCTATTTTCGGACTCATCTAGGCTTATTTTCTTGTCTTTGCACACCGTTTAGCGCCATTAGCACTTCTTTTGGTTCGCTACAGTTTTCCACGTTTCGTGCACCTTTTTAGCCTATTTCTGTGCGTGTGTGTATTTTCCCTTTTTGCTTGCATTTTATTAATGTCTGTGACTGCCATGTTCGACATCACGTCCAGTTTTCCTGCAGGTTCTGGGATCGTGTGGGCGTCCGGGGTAGGACTTTCACCATTTTTGGCAAAGGAGTCAGTGGTCGTGCGTTTTTACCCACGCACGACCATCGACCTCTTTGGCACACGATCATCGGTCGTGCGCAGTCATGACCTCTCTTGTGAAAGTTCTGTCCCGGCATATCGCACGATCACCAGCCATACCTCGCACGATCACTGCTCGTGCGCTGCCGGTCGTGCGCAGTCATTACATCTTCTTCCACTTTTCTGCCTCCATATCGCACGATCACTGACCATATCGCGCACGACCACTGGTCGTGCGCCAGTGATCGTGCGCGCTGTTTAAATTCTGTTTTCTATAAATAGCGCAGGTTTCGCCCTATTCCAGAGATCGATCCAGATCCGCGATTTTCCGCCGTTCTTCGTCTCGGACGAGGGTTTCCTCTGTCCCCCTTCATCCTCCACCTTAGGGAGGGTCTCCGGGCAAGCTTTCAACGCCAAATCAACGCCGGAGCATCCTCTCGGCCTCCTCCTTCATCCTAGAGCTTCAAGCGGAGTTTTGACCTAGCTTTCTCCATCAAGTTAGGAGGAGCTGGAGCCGCAATCTACGGGTCATTTCAACGAAGAAGACGGGTCCATTGGGAGTGAGTGACAGCCTCCTCTACCCCGGACGCAGTTGAGGACCGAGCTTGGACTCGGATTGACAACCCGGGATTCCAACCGTGAACCCTCAATAAGGCTTTGGATTCGGTCGATTCGCACACCTCTTCCTCTTGTATTTGATAGCTTAGTTTAACTCTTTGTATTGATGAAGTACACTTTATTGTAGTTAATGATCTTGCACTTTTTCATGTCTATGTGATTTGTGTGATTTCATTATTATTGCTTGAGGTGCGCCTTATTATTCCATCCATCCATCCACCCTTGCCACACTAGCAATTGCTAGTGGCGTGCGTTGCGAAGAGGTGCTCACGACCCTCATTCCGCCATTCTCACCACCTCATCCGCTAGCCTACTCTTCCATCCGCCAAGCGATTCGGTGCATAGCGGCCCATGTAGTTTCCATCCCGCCTGGCGAAGCAGTGCATAGCGGCCTGCATAGTAGGATTTCCGCCGTTCTCTCCACCTCATACGCTTGCCTACTCGCCCATCCGCCTAGCGATTTGGTGCATTGCGGCCTGACTAGTCTTCCATCCCGCCTGGCGAAGCATCGCATAGCGGCGTTGCATAGGAGTAGTTGTTAGATTTTTACTTTATTTTCCATAACCATCAAAACCCCCATCGTTATCTTCGCCCCGAGGACTTCAATCTCAAGTCCTCCTCGACATTAACTCATCCCTTACTGTGTTCCTCAAGAGACCGACACTCGGGGATTTATTCCCAAACTTTATTACTTGTGCGACCGGTGCGCTTGCCGTAATTCCACGCATCAAGTTTTTGGCGCCGTTGCCGGGGAACACAGTCGTTTGAGTTTTTGAAGAGGTAGATGCGAGATAGTCGCCCTTGTCCATTTGTTCATACCCTGTTTTGTCTTTATTTTAGTTTTTGAAATTGTTTACTTTATTTTTCTTGTCCCTTCCTTGTTTTCTTTTTTTTAATATTGCAGTTCCGAGTTATTTTATTCTTGTGTGTAGTAATTTCCGGTAAATATTTTTGTTCGCGATGGATTCTGCTGCTGAGTGCCGTATTATTGACGCTTTACGGAGATGCATCGATGTCATAGCTGTTTCTAATGCCGAGCACGGTTTTCGGTGTATTCTATGTCAGGGTGTGGGTCATATGTTGAAGGATTGCCCTCGCTTGTGCAAGCCTTCTACCTCTGTGGACGCATCCGTAGCAGTCCCCTATTCGCGGGAGACTACTATGGATAGGCCTACTAGGGTGTTGCCTGGCCCATACACTGACATGGCGCACCTTGCTCGATCTTTGCCCGTTGAGATTACGGAAGAATCTCTCGCCGCATATAGTTCCTTCATGGGTTCCTCAACCCCTTTTTACGAGCTTCCTCTGAGTGATCATTCTCACTCGGATGTTAGCCTGCAAGGAGTGGATCAGGAACTCATGGACGATCCTGTATGGGACGATGAGAGTGTTCCGGTCGTCGACGGGGTGGCATCTGCGGATGATGTTGTGAAGGGGCCTGCGCATTCTATGCCTGATTTTGTGAGCAGCTTTGCCCCTACGCAGTATTTGCCGGAGTTTTCTACTCCTTTTTCTCGTGAGTCGGCTGATGATGCCGTATTTGTGGATGATTCGGTGCCCGAGGTTGCGCCGAAGTGGGATGAGGATTCTACTATCTCCGACGGAGAATGTGGATCTTCGGAACACTTCTACGCACCCCGGTGGGACGAGGAATATCCTCTTTCCGATGCGGAGGTTTGCACCTCTTTGTTGGACGAGGTCGTTCTTCTTACCACCGTGGACCTCGAGTTGTCGGATTCCCCCCGATACGACTCGTATGATACCGACGATGATCTTTGTTTGGATCCTGCTGAGAGTGAAGCCGGAGTCACTCTCCCATTTTCTGATTATTTTAGTTCTTCATCTTTTTTATTCCTTGATCCCCCTTCCATATCTGAGCCTGTGCGGGTTGATTCTCCGCTGGTGTGCTGGGATGACGATGAGCCTTGTGCTCAAGCCGTTGACTCCTACGCACCTGTGTGGGATGACCCCTTGCTAGGCAAGGATTTGTTTTGTGGTGAGATGAGTGAGGACCAGTGCTCCTCCTCATCTTACTTCCTATTTCCTCTGCCTGCGGGGAGCAGGTATGATTATTTTGGCAGAGGAGTAACTGTTTTATCTCCGTATCGGTACCCGCTACCGCAACGGATAATGGAACAGTTACCTGAGCATTTTCTATTTCATAGGCCCATTAGCTAGAACTGTTTAGAATTTAATAAGTCGTGCTGGGATGACAGTAACCCCAGTAGTTATCTTTCATTTTCTGCATTTTTTTTTTATGTCTAGCTTAGTTTAGTATTTCTTTTTGTATATTTTTCTTTTGTTTTTGCGGAGCTCACCCCTGCAAGTATTCATGGAAACTACGCATTGGCGGGGTTGTGATTCTTCGTATGGCGGGCCTGCTTCTAGTTTTCACGCGTCTTCTGGTATGCTCACTAGCTGAGCATTGGGTAACCTCTTCACTTAGCTCATTCTGATTTTAATTTCTATATCATTTGCTGTGTAGTTTAGTTTAAGTCTGGGGGAGAGTCAGTTTACCTTTTGCACGTGCACATTTCTTTTGCATACTAGAAGCTTTTTGTATTTTATTTTGTTTATGTTCATTGCATCGCACACCACTGCACCCACATGAGCGCGAGCTTAGCGGTTTGCGTGTCATGAGTTGAACCTGTATCTTTGTTAGATTTGGAAAATTTATGTGCTAGTTTAGGATTGTGTGACGGAGTAAAATGTTGGCCTTGCTGTGTTTCTAGTCAACTGCTCTCGTTTTGTATAGAAATTTGAGTAGATTTAATTTTTCTGTATGCT
Source organism: Platanthera zijinensis (assembly GCA_039513925.1). Classification (NCBI taxonomy): domain Eukaryota; kingdom Viridiplantae; phylum Streptophyta; class Magnoliopsida; order Asparagales; family Orchidaceae; genus Platanthera; species Platanthera zijinensis. The sequence continues at coordinate 101,712,670 of CM077083.1, forward strand.
TATAGTTTTATATTCTTCTATCTGCGTAAATTCTTTTTATTCTACTCAAAAGTTAGTGAATCCGATGTGAATCAAACGGTAGCGTAGGAATGTGTGTAGCCGCCACTAGACTCGTATTGCTTGAGTCGGGAGGAAGTATTATCTTTCTCGGTTGCTAAGAACTTGCCCCAAGCTATTCTTGAAGCATTGGTACACGGTTAGTCTAGCGTGAGAGTGATGTAGGCCACCTTTTGGCCCGGTTGAGCTTTGTACCCATTCCTAACATCGCCCTTGCTTGCCCCTTTGTGCCTACCCTTCCTTTTGATTCAGCTCCACTATATTCGCCAAAGCCTCATAGCCGATCCTAATCGCACACCCAATTCGAGCTTTAGTAGTTTACATTTTATGTTGGGTTGTGATGTGGTGATTTGTATTTGTGATATGTGGTTGTGCCCAAAAGAAAAATGTGCTGATTTTGTAAAAAGAAAAAGAAAATATTTAAAAGAGAAAAAGAGAAAAGAAAAAAGAAAAAATAAAGAAAAAGTTTGATTGAAAATATTTATTTGAGAAGATTTGGATTTGGAGTAGGCGGTGCACACACCCATGTTGTACAAATCAAGTCTGGGGGTGTGGTGCACCTGGTTATATTGTGGTTTGTCGAGGGATTCTTTTAGGCTAGCTCATTTGGGTTAGGTGCATAAGCCTTTCTTTTTATCATTGTTTATCTCACCGTAACCCAAGCCCCATTATTACCCGAAGTCCTACGGACTTGCGCTTGAGTTGACTAGTGCCGTGGAGAGAGTGCGAACGGGCAAGCTTATGGTTTCCGACACTGGTGGATTCCTTTGGGGGTAATCTTGAGCCCCGGTCTTCGGCAATGCTCACCTTAGTGGCTTGTCTACTTTCTTCCTGCGTAGGACCGGATGATTCACCGTGATTCCACTTTTGAGTAATAATAAATTTTTGCTACGCATTGTGGAAAATATAAAATATTTTGTATACTTAAAAATTTCCTCTACTTTATTTTTATGCACGCGAGCATGCGACTTCGCATGGTACTCCGTTTTGCAATTTCTTTGTTAGCTAGTTCATTTTCCCCGTCTGCTTAGGTTTTGTTTGCTCGGGACGCGCAAACGGTTAAGTCTGGGGGTGTGATGAGTCCTCTTTATATACCTATTTTCGGACTCATCTAGGCTTATTTTCTTGTCTTTGCACACCGTTTAGCGCCATTAGCACTTCTTTTGGTTCGCTACAGTTTTCCACGTTTTGTGCACCTTTTTAGCCTATTTCTGTGCGTGTGTGTATTTTCCCTTTTTGCTTGCATTTTATTAATGTCTGTGACTGCCATGTTCGACATCACGTCCAGTTTTCCTGCATGTTCTGGGATCGTGTGGGCGTCCGGGGTATGACTTTCACCATTTTTGGCAAAGGAGTCAGTGGTCGTGCGTTTTTACCCATGCACGACCATCGACCTCTTTGGCGCACGATCATCGGTCGTGCGCAGTCATGACCTCTCCTGTGAAAGTTCTATCCCGGCATATCGCACGATCACCAGCCATACCTCGCACGATCACTGCTCGTGCGCTGCCGGTCGTGCGCAGTCATTACATCTTCTTCCACTTTTCTGCCTCCATATCGCACGATCACTGACCATATCGCGCACGACCACTGGTCGTGCGCCAGTGATCGTGCGCGTTGTTTAAATTCTGTTTTCTATAAATAGCGCAGGTTTCGCCCTATTCCAGAGATCGATCCAGATCTGCGATTTTCCGCAGTTCTTCGTCTCGGACGAGGGTTTCCTCTGTCCCCCTTCATCCTCCACCTTAGGGAGGGTCTCCGGGCAAGCTTTCAATGCCAAATCAACGCCGGAGCATCCTCTCGGCCTCCTCCTTCATCCTAGAGCTTCAAGCGGAGTTTTGACCTAGCTTTCTCCATCAAGTTAGGAGGAGCTGGAGCCGCAATCTACGGGTCATTTCAACGAAGAAGATGGGTCCATTGGGAGTGAGTGACAGCCTCCTCTACCCCGGACGCAGTTGAGGACCGAGCTTGGACTCGGATTGACAACCCGGGATTCCAACCGTGAACCCTCAATAAGGCTTCGGATTCGGTCGATTCGCACACCTCTTCCTCTTGTATTTGATAGCTTAGTTTAACTCTTTGTATTGATGAAGTACACTTTATTGTAGTTAATGATCTTGCACTTTTTCATGTCTATGTGATTTGTGTGATTTCATTATTATTGCTTGAGGTGCGCCTTATTATTCCATCCATCCATCCACCCTTGCCGCACTAGCAATTGCTAGTGGCGTGCGTTGTGAAGAGGTGCTCACGACCCTCATTCCGCCATTCTCACCACCTCATCCGCTAGCCTACTCTTCCATCCGCCAAGCGATTCGGTGCATAGCGGCCCGTGTAGTTTCCATCCCGCCTGGCGAAGCAGTGCATAGCGGCCTGCATAGTAGGATTTCCGCCGTTCTCTCCACCTCATACGCTTGCCTACTCGCCCATCCGCCTAGCGATTCGGTGCATTGCGGCCCGACTAGTCTTCCATCCCGCCTGGCGAAGCATCGCATAGCGGCGTTGCATAGGAGTAGTTGTTAGATTTTTACTTTATTTTCCATAACCATCAAAACCCCCATCGTTATCTTCGCCCCGAGGACTTCAATCTCAAGTCCTCCTCGACATTAACTCATCCCTTACTGTGTTCCTCAAGAGACCGACACTCGGGGATTTATTCCCAAACTTTATTACTTGTGCGACCGGTGCGCTTGCCGTAATTCCACGCATCAGTGTGTCAGGGGGGCGTGACAACCATTTTTCCTGTTATTTGGTCTCCGTTAGCAAGCTTTCTCGGGATCGGGTGACACGCCCTATGACACGCCTAGGGAGGGCGTGACAGGGGGGCGTGTCAGGTTATTTTTGGCCAAAATTCTGGAAACATGCAAATAAACAAGAAAATGTTAGTGGCAATAATATTTACATGAGAAAGATAAAAATAAGCTAATAAGAAATAATTAGCGCCTTCAAAACTAGAAAATACCCTAATAGTTTAAACTACAAAACGTACTATAAAATTCCCATAAGCTTAAGCTTTGCTTGTCCCCAAGCAAAAATATAAAAACTAGATAACCATAAAATAGGATTAATCAAAAATTTCTAATTATGCCTACACAAGTACTATATGAAATTCTAAGTAGGGAGAAGGTGAAACGTAAATCTAAAAAGATTATTTAGGTATGGTTTAACTTTAATTAACTTTACTTAACGAAAGTAAATCATCCAAGATTTTAACAATTTTCTTTAAATAGATTTAAGCAAAGCAACGAAAATTAAGAACGCATTGAGTTGTTATTAGATCCAAGCAACGCATTATAATTATATCAATTAAATAACAAAAATCTAAGTTTAAACCCAAAACTAATACTGATTTACTTTTCTTCTTTTCGTGGTTATTAAATAAAATTCAAAAGCATGAATAAAAAGGACTTAATAGGACTGAAACGTTTGGTTTAGGATTATGATTAGGAGTGGAATTCAAAGATAAAAAGGGTGGCATAAAAATCACACTAAACCCAAAACAAAGAGTTTAAAAAATTAAATTATAAACAAAATATTTTTCTTTTTTTTTCATTTCCATTTTTTTCTTTTTCAAAACAAAGGCCATAAATATTTTTATTTTCATTTTGAATTGGCCAAACAAAAGCAAACATTTCTTTTACGCATTCTTTTTTTAAAAACTTTTCTCAAAAATATCACAAAATACCCTATCATAATCATGGAATTTTTTTTTTGAAACTCAAAAAGGCTAGTGTGATTATATGTTGGAAATTTTGGCTTTGGTGAAAATGATATGAAAAGAGGAGTTATCAAATGAAATTTGAAAAAATGCTCAAAAGCGGCTAACTAATGGTGAAAGTTTTTAGATTGGTTGGAAAGCTCAAACGAAATAAAAAATGGCCTAAATCAATTTCATGCATTTAAATTTATTTAAAACATAGATTTGAAGAATTTCAAAAAGCAAGTCCTAGATAATAAAAGAAGATTGATGAAATTATCTTGAATATAAAAATAATAGGTGACTTGGATCCCTCGCATCTACTACGCTATTCAAAAGTTGACCTTACAACATTTATCCAAAAATGAAACAGAAAATACTAGATGATGAATTTTTGAGAAAGTAAAGAAAATAAAGAACGAAAACTAAAATGGAAATGCACGTTTTAGAAAAAACGTTTTACGTTAACATGCTACCCCGAATTAGAAACACAACATGGCCAACATTTTACTTGTGAAACATAATTAAAAAGGGCGATTAGAAGTATTGTAATTAATTAAGTTATTTATATGAGATTTTGAGAAAAACAAAACAAAAATAAGGTGTACTATTGAAATACCAAAATGTCTAAATTATTAAAGTAAAAAAACATTGTAAATAAATATATACACAATTTTTTTTATATTTTGAAATATTCTCATTTTTTGGATTTTGGAAATATTTTCTTTTTTTGGATTTTTGAAATATATTTCTTTTGGATTTTTGAAAAATATTAACAAAATAAAGAGAAGAGAAGGAGGAAATCCTCCCCAAAGCTTAAAATAAACATTGTCCTCAATAGAGAAGGGAGGTTAGAGAAGGAGAGAAAGTAAAATTACAGAATTGAAAAACAGGTAATTCCCCGAATTTATTTGCTGTGAAAGCTGAGTGATGCCGCTCCCCTGTGCTTGTGGTTAGGATCTTCATGAAATGTCTTCTTTGGACTTCGTGATGGATTCAACAACGTTGGAGCAGGCGATCGCTGAAGCTTCAGCTTGTCGGAGCTGTCCGGGTAAAAAATTGTAAAATAAAGAATACAGAAAAAGATAAATTGGGTTGCCTCCCAAGAGCGCCCTTTGTTTAAAGCGTCATTTGAGCTCGACGCAAAATAAATAATAATATTGTCCAAAATATTTGGTCTAAAATAATAATTAAAGTTTTTAAGAAAAAATAAAAGTTCGAAGTTAGTTAAAGTTCGTGTAGAAGAAACTTCACAATGTTTGGACTTACATCATCATCACCAGAAAAATAAAGTTTAAGACGCTCACCATTCACTTTGAAATTACCCTTATCAGGGTGCGAAATTAAAACATCATCATAAGGAAAAACTTCTAAAATAGAAAACATCCCGGACCATCGCGATTTTAGTTTCCCTAGAAATAAACGTAATCGAGAATTATAAAGAATAACTTGGTTGCCCTACTTAAAGTTTTTTTGGTGCCTTAAGTGTTTATTGTGAAAATGTTTTGTCCGCTCTTTATAAAATTTATTGTTTTCGTATGAATAAGAGCGCCACTTGTCGAGCTCATTATGCTGAAATTTTCTAAGGTCTCCGACAGTGTGTGGATCGAAATTTAAAAACCATAGGGCCCAAAAAGCACAGTGTTCTATTTCTACGGGTAAATGACACGATTTTCCATAAACCAACCGGTACGACGTACATCCGAGGGCGGTTTTGTACGCTATTCGGTAGGCCCATAGAGCGTCATCTAATTTGGCTGACCAGTCTTTTCTTGATGTTGAAACAGTCTTTTCTAAAGTTCTCTTTATCTCTCTGTTCACTACTTCGACTTGTCCATTAGTTTGGGGGTGGTAGGCATTTGAAAGCTTATGCGTAACGCCGTATTTAGTAAGGATTTTAGAAAACTATGTGTTACAGAAATGGAAACCCCTATCATTAACGACGGCTCGCGGCGTACCAAACGAGAAAATAATATTTTTAAAAAATATAACTACAACTTTGGGGTCATTCGTAGGAAGAGCTTGGGCCTTTGCCCATCGAGAAACATAATTGACATCGACTAAAATATACTTATTCCTGTAGCTAGAAGGAAGAGGGCCAACAAAATCAATTCCCCAGAGGTCGAAAACTTCACACTCGAGGAAATAATTTTGTGGCATTTCATTTTTATTTGAAATATTCCCCGATCGTTGGCAACTATCACACTTACTCACAAAGGCTTGCGTATCTTTAAACAGGCTAGGCCAGTAAAAATCCGCGCTTAGCACTTTGTGAGTGGTGCGAGTAGCTTAATAGTGCCCACCTGTCGGTCCTTCATGCAAATACTTTAAAATATCTGATCCTTCTTCAAATGAGACACATCTCCTTATCACTTGGTCCACACAGACTCGAAAAAGATGCGTGTCCTCCCAAAAGTAGTTCTTCAACTCAGAAAAGAATTTCTTTTTTTTGTTGAGAGGAGAACTCTTTTGGGAGCACACGAGCCACTAAATAGTTGGTGATGTGTGCGAACCAAGGAGAAGTAGATGTGTTAATTGAAAGCAGCTTCTCATCGGGAAAATAATCGTTAAAAGATTTTTCATCTAATTTTTCTACAAAGGGATTGTCTAATTAGGAGAGATGGTCAACGGCCAAGTTCTCGACTCCTCGCTTATCACAGATCTCTAAGTCAAACTACTGGAGGAGTAAGACACAACAAATCAAGCATAGCTTTACATCCGATTAAGAAAGAAGATATTTGAGGGCTGAGTGGTCCATAAAAACAATAATTTTTGAATGCGTAATATAAGGGTGAAATTTATCAAAAGCGAATACTACAGCTAGGAGCTCCTTCTCAATTGTGGTGTAATTTTCCTGTGCAGATTTAAGCGTTTTACTTACAAAATAGATGTGTTGGAAGTTTTTAGATATGCATTGACCTAATACGGCTCCCACCACGAAACTACTCGCATCGCACATAATTTAAAAGGGAAGGTCCCACACCGGAGCTATCATAATTGGGGCATTAATTAATTTTTATTTTATTAAATTAAAAGCAGCTAGACAAAGGTCATCAAAAATAAATGGGGCATCTTTTTATAAGATATGGGTAAGGGGCTTGGTGATCTTGGAGAAGTCCTTTATGAAGCGTCGGTAGAAACCAACATGACCTAGGAAACTTCTTATAGCTTTTATGTTCGTAGGCGGCGGTAGCTTCTCGATAACTTCTATCTTGGCTATATCTACTTCAATTCCTCTCGCAGAAATCTTATGACCAAAAACTAACCCTTCCCTTACCATAAAATGGAATTTTTCCCAATTCAGGGCAAGGTTAGTCTCTTCGCACTGTTCTAAGACTTTTTCTAAATTTTCCAAACAACTATTGAAAGCATCGCCGAACACGGAGAGATAATCCATAAATACCTCCATAATTCTTTCTACGTACTTGTCAAAGATAGCGAGCATACATCGTTGGAATATAGCTGGCGCATTACACAATCCAAACGACATTCTTCGGTAAGAGAAGGTGCCGAAGGGACAAGTAAACGTAGTTTTCTCCTAGTCCTCGGGGGAGATGGTGATTTGAAAGTACCCTGAGAGGCCATCGAGAAAATAATGAAAGCTACGACCGGATAATCGCTCTAAAATTTGATCGATGAATGGCAAGGGAAAGTGATCCTTGCGGGTGACATCATTTAACTTACGATGATCTATACACATTCGACACCCGGTCACCGTCCGTGTCGGGATTAAATCATTATTTTCATTTATAATCAAAGTTATCCCTCCCTTCTTTGGCACTACCTGGACATGACTAACCCACTTACTATCAGATATAGGATAGATAATTCCTGCGTCTAAGAGTTTCATAACCTCTCCCTTTATGACTTCTTTCATGTTCGGGCTTATACGATACTGAGGTTGTATGGAGTTACGCGAATTATCTTCCATTAAGATTTTGTGAGTGCAGAAAGATGGGCTTATGACCTTAATATCAGATATTTGCCAGGCAATAGCTCAGCGATATTTACGTAAAACTAAAAGAAGTTTATCATTTTGTGCATTCGTGAGGTAGGCCGAAACTATTACTGGTAACTTGGAATCTTTTTCTAAGAAGGCATACCTAAGATGTTCGGGTAGTTCCTTCTATTCTAGGGTAGGGGGGTCTTCATACGAGGTTTTAGAAAATTCTTTTTCAAAAACTATGTCCTCATAGACTTTTTTAAACGAAAAATTAAAAGAGGTGGGGCTAGAGTCCATGGCTACTTCTTGCAACGATTCAGTTGAAAGAGCAGAGGAGGAACAAAAATCAGAAATTTATTTTTCAAATTCAGAGAGGCGATAGGTGGATTCTTAACTTAGGTGCATCAATTCAGTTGGAAGAGTAGAGGAGGAACAAAAATTAGAAAATTCTTTTTTCAAATTTAGAGAGGCAATAGGAGGATTCTTCACTTAAGGCATCTACGAAAAAAATAGGAGTCGTCATTTGCTAGGGTGTTCTTCATCGAGGGGGTGATAAAGAAAGTCATTTCATCGTCGCCTACTCGAAGGAAGAGCTTACCATTGCTTACGTCAATGATGGCTCGGGAAGTGGCAAGGAAGGGTTGGCCAAGGATCAAGGGAACCTCGACGTCTTCTTTGATGTCCAATATGATGAAATCCACCGAGAAGATGAATTTGTCGAAATTAACTAAGACGTCCTCCACGATTCCTAATGGGTATTTTACTGATTTGTCGCCAAGCTGGATACTCATGCATGCGGGGTTGAGGCTACCAATTCCTAACTTCTTAAACAACGAGAGGGACATAAGGTTGATACTCGCACCTAAATCAGCTAATGCGTGCTTCACAAAAAGATCACAAAAGACACACGGAAAAGAAAAACTACTCGGGTCACTGATTTTCTTTGGTAAACTGTTTGTCAAGACCGCAGAGCACTCGGCGTTTAGTATGACGTGCGACAAGTTCTATAACTTCTTTTTGTTAGTAGGGAGGTCCTTAAGGTACTTAGTGTACTTAGGCATCTGAGAAATCGCTTCATGGAAGGGCAGATTTATGTGGATTTGCTTAAATATTTCTAGGAAGCGAGAGTATTGATCATCCTGATATTGTTTGTTTAGTTTGGAAGGGTATGGTAGGGTTGGATTATTTTTAAAGATGGGTGGTGTTGTGAGGTCTTTTTCTAAAACGGGGGTCATAACTTCTTTAGTAGAGGGTGGAATTTTTAAAACGGGGGCGGAGCTTGCCTCGGGCTATTCACTAACCCTACCGGAAACTTGCTTCCCACTCCGAAGAGTTATAGCTTTCGCTTACTCTCTCGGGTTGGGCTCAGTATTGGAAGGAAGAGACCCGGCGGGTCGCTCAGAAATAATTTTTGCGAGTTGTCCTACTTAATTTTCAAGACTTTTAACGCTTTCGGTTAAGGTTCTCATAGTAGCGTCATTTGTGGTTATATATTTAGAAAGTAACTCCTCTAAGCTTGGAGGTTTTGTATAGTTTTGAAGAGCTGGTAGTGGTTTTGTGGTGGCGGGCGCATTGCGTTCAATGGATTACTCCACAAAAAATTTGGTTGATTCCTTAAAGCAGGATTATAACTATTCGGAAAAGTAAAACCAGGAGCATGAAAATTCGCAGTAGAAAAATTATTGAAAGCTTTTCTAGGCATATTATTAACATCATCTTATTGGTCGGGAGCAGGAGTTGCAGATTCCCATACCTGAGGGGCGGAGGCAGCAGTCATCTCCGTAATTTTTTTGCTTAATATTTCTACTTGCAGAGCTAGCTGGGAGACATTCTCCACTTCAATGATACCTGCAGGTTTGTTCAGGCGTGTCCTAGGCACATTACATTGATAGGTTTTCATGGCCATGTCCTCGAAAAGATCAAGAGCTGCTTCCAGGGTCTTTTGGTTTAAAGTACCGCAAGAAGCTGCGTATATCATTTGCTTTGTGTTTTGATTTAGCCCGTTATAAAATGTCTGCACTTGTAACCATAAAGGCAGCGCATGATGTGGGCATCGTCTTAATAATTCTTTAAATTTTTGCCAGGTTTCATGTAAGGTTTCAGAATCTATTTGTCCAAGCGGAAATATCGTTCTTAAGTTTTGAAGTTTTAGCTGGCGGAAAATATTTCGCTAAAAATTTTTCAGTTAATTGATCCCAGGTTGTGATGCTGTTTTTAGGTAGAGTGTTCATCCACTGCTTAGCCTTAGTTCTAAGAGAAAAAAGGAAGAGTCTTAGCCTAATAGCATCATTCGTAACACCATTCATTTTAAATATATCACAAATCTCAAGAAAGCTTGTTATATGTGCGTTCGGATCTTAATCTTTTAGTCCGTCATATTGCACATACAGCTGCACCATTTTAATTATGCTAGGCTTCAGTTCAAAGTTATTATTAGCTATAGTAGGGTGCACTATACTAGATTCTGTACCCTCTAGATTCGGTCGTGCATAATAGGACATATGCCTATGCATGACTTCCTCCACGTGGGGTCCTTCCATTCATAAAGTAGAGAATGACTCGGAGTCCTCAACCGGTACTTGGAGAGTAGGGCCTTGAAATCGTGATCTTCTCCGAAGAGTACGCTATAATTCGTGGTCCAAGTCCAAAATAACTGACGGACTCATGTGGGTCATGCACAAAAAGAAGAGGAGGAGAAGAAAGAGAAATAAATAAACTAGAAAAAGCAAAGAGAAACAACATTTTATTTTTGAAATAGATTTTTTTATGTTTTAACTCCCGAACTTCCCAAGGGCTACCCAATGAAGGGTTCGCAAGGTACTATACAAGATAGTGGCATTTAAAGCCACATTGCCCTTTTCGAGAGAGTTAGGTGGTGTAGAAAAATAGTGAAGTGGTTTTTTATTAAGTGCGTTAGTAATTTTTTTGATTTTAAATTTTTTAGAAGGAGGATGAGAAAGAGAAATGATAAAAGTAATAGGTTCGTGTTTTCGATATATCAAAAAAAGTTGCTCCCCGACAACAGCGCAAAAAACTTGGTGCTTGCTTTCTGCTTAAGAAAAGAGAGCCGAAATAGCAATCTAATTTGGCAAGTATACCTATCGAACTGTAGCTAGGGGACACAAGTGTTGTATTGAAATCCGGGAACCGTTGAGTATACTTACTCACACGAAGACTATTATTTTATCGACAGAAATCTTTAGGGTTGAAGAGAAATCTAAACGCACTAAAGAAATGAAATATTTCATAAAAAGAGAACTAATTACAGCTAAATAGAAAGAATAAAAGAAGCGATTACGATAAAGGGTTAGAACAATGAGATGGAAAGCACTCGATCAAGAATCACCTCAGCAAGTGTGGATTAAAAACACGATAAATAACCTAAACTTAATAGGGTGAAGGTCCTTGAACGTGGAGGTTCCTAAAGCTTGAACACACTTCTCTCGAAGTCGTGCCCAACTGAGTTTAGGAAGGTCCGACCGACTTTCATCTAAATCGAAGGCCTAAAGCTCGCTTTATGCGGTGAACCCCATTATTGGATTTTACTCCAATCAGGGAGATTTGGACGTCTGCCTCTCTCGAGGGGTGCGTAACTCTCTTTACTCTTGAGTGTTCACTTCAAACTACGAGCCTCTCAGCTAGCTAAGAGTGAAAATAGAATTGGAAATTATATATCGATAATATATTTCCAAACGAGAAAAATCAAGAGTAATTCGAAGGCCTGAACCCTAAAAAGAAAAAGGTAAATTCAAAGCATCATAACTTAATCACTCGAACCTCAGAGCATCAAGATCGAGTACAAGGAGGATTATTTAATCATAGTGAAGTGGAGGGGGAGGGATGAGTAGTAAAGCATTAAGAACACAAAGTAAACAAAGGGAACTTTTATATTAATATTAAGAGAAAGTTACAACTTGAAATGTAAATTACAATCACAATGAAAAGTGAAATCCTATTCTAGCCCTACAATTAGCAACTAGAGCAAGTGCAAAAATTACACAAAAAACGAATACAAAGAAAGCACTAAGCTAGGGTTAAGGAAAAATACAAAATGAGAAAGAGAGAGAGAGAGAAGAACTCTGAAAAAGACAAGAAATAAAGGGGCAGCACCTCCCCCTCTCATCCTAAACTTTTTCTGAAATGGAAGGGGTGGCCTTGAATTTATCGGAAAAATTTTACGGTTGGTCACGCCCTGTGACACGCCCAGGGAGGGCGTGCTAGGGGGCGTGACAAGTACGAGGTTGACCTCGGGCTCTAGATTCTAGCGGGAAGGATGATTGCTTCTGTACGATGGTGGACACGCCCTAGGTCATGCCCGTGCCGGGGGGGGCGTGACACGTACGTAGTTTAAAAATCAGTGGTCGGAAATCCGTCAGTCTTGGAAAAGGTGGCGAACACGCCCTGGGTCATGCCTGTGTAGGGGGGGGGGTGTGACATTACAATTGGCATGCTAAGGAGAAAAAGCATTTAATGCGGCTACAGGCTTCAGGAAGAGGGCGATACACCCCGTGTCACGCCCTGGGACACAGCCAAGGAGGGCGTGTCAGGGGGGCGTGACAACTATTTTTCCTGTTATTTGCTCTCCGTCAGCAAGCTTCCTCGGGATCGGGTGACACACCCTGTGACATGCCCAGGGAGGGCGTGACAGGGGACGTGTCAGGTCATTTTTTGCCAAAATTTTGGAAACCTGCAAAAAAGATAAGAAAATGTTAGTTGCAATAATATTAACATAAGAGAGATAAAAAATAAGCTAATAAGACATGATTAGCGCCTTCAAAACTAGAAAATACCCTAATAGATTAAACTACAAAACATACTATCAAGGGCACTCATTACTAGGGTGATCAGACACAATGCTAGCAGGGTATGTAATAGGTAACAAAATACTCTCACATATCGGGAAGTAATCATCCCATACATCGTCTTCTAAATCACTAGAAATTCCCTCACTGTCAGAATCATCAGACTCGTTGTGTACTATCATACGTGAAGGAATACTCTCACCTAGTTAGTTATCCTCAGGATCAAGAGATACTATATCCACATCAGAATCCTCAGAGGAATAAGTTATTATCTCAAGGGGCTTAGACGTCGAGGCTAAAGGAGACAAAGCTCTAGTAGTAACATCTTTTGAGTCCAAGACATATGATCTATTAGGAATGATTTCCTTAAAGGTGGGAGTATGCACACTAAGGGTAGGCCAACCTTTTGGGGGAACTAATCTAGTGTTATGTTTATAATCATTCCTATAGGCAGGTATGGGACTAGCGCCATAACAATACTCACTCACAAGCTTGGTGTTAGTAGTGAGGAGATAGGCAAGATAAAATTGATCCGAGAGTAGGCTATGCATTTCCCGCCAAGTATGTTATAAATACGAACACGACGCTCTTCGTTTAACCAAAATACCTGGGCTTGACCTATTAACTGCTCTCGGGCGATGTTAACCTTTTGGTGGTCGTCCCATTCATTACAATTAAAATTATGTTCTACCCACTTAAGCCAGTCCCTAAAATTTTTAGAATTCCCATAACCATCAAACGTGGGTATCTCACTCTTAGTACGAGGAATAGTGTGGGGACGGTTGGAATTCCTAGGGTATGTAGGCACAGCTGGGGTGTGATTAGCCACAACTTTTGCAAACAAATAGACATAACCATCATAAGTGGGTGCATGTCTTCTAACATACACGTCATAGGCCATTTTCTAGTGGTGATGAGACAGAAAATTCTACTCGAATCTAGTGCACATGCAATGAAATAATGACTCTGATCCTATAAAATTATAATGGATGGAATTGTTCCCTCTTAATATTTAAGGCAATAAATTAATTTTCTGTATTTTCTTGGTGAAAATAAATAATAGATTATTAAATATTTTTTTTTGAATTTTTTTTTGTAAAAAATAAAAATTTAGGCCGCTATTGGCAGACTAGAAAAATAAATTTTGTAATTTTTTTGACAAATAATCGTGCTAGACAAGTGCGAGTCGGCGTACTAATAAAGGGGGGAGGGTGCTAATTAGGAAAATTATGTGAACCTCCCTCTGATACCAAATTGATGAAGGCTTACACGTTGACACCATAAAATCAACTGACTAAACACGTTTGCCTCTCAACGATCAAATTTTACACTCGCACAAATTTTCAACGCAGCGCACACACTATGCAATTATATAAATTAGATGCTAAAGTATGGGTTGAAAGCGTCTAGTGTCGACTAAATCCACCTATGGGGGGAATAGTTGTCGTGAATTCTTTTGCGGAATTAAATTTACCTGCACAAATTAACAAACAGAGCACAGAAAACACACAAAGAATTATAGTGGTTCCCCGATTTGGGTACGTCCACTTTCCCCCTTCGACCTATCTCCCACCAAGGGACGACTCGGTCACTTCTCCAAACGGATTGAAATCCAATCCTCACACTATGGAAGGAACCCTTCCAACAAAGGAGTCACAACTCCACCACCACGGGTTGCACCCAACCCTTACAACTAGGAATTAAAATCCCTTTACAACGAATCAAAATTGAATGTAAAAGAAAATACAAACAAAGCTTTTGGAGATTTCGATGTCCTTCTTCGTTCGTTGAAGCTTTATTAAAAGTTATGAAGTGTCCACAACCGGATTTCTCTCTTGGAGAGGATCTTGTCAAGATCGGCGGCGTCAAGTGATTGCAGTGGCGATACTTTGTAGATCCAAACTTCTTGACAAAGCAAGCAAGGTCTACCATCGATCTCAGTCGGATCAATCGTCTCAACCGATTCGAAATGAACAACAAGTCTCGTTCTACGAATCGAGAGACAAGAGATCTCGAGAGAGATACGTGAGACGCTCTGCTTGCCTCGGTACTATCGTCGGAAGATGAGAGAAGCACTGAGATCAATGACGTCGATGAACTTGTGAGCGGCTACAGGCGATCGACGGTTTTCGCGATCGGCTAGGGCACGGCGTCGGCTGCTTTTGATTTCCGAGAATGTCTGTCTATGTAAGAGTTCAAAATATGCGAGTATAAATACTAGAGGCCAGCCCTAAAGACCGTTGTGGGGCCCACGAGAAGAAACCCTAGCCCCGACCTAAACAGCGCATGGCGAGATGGTTTGGTCCAGCGAACGGAGGAAAATGTCCTAAGGCAAAATCAGTGGGAATCATTGGTGATTCCCGTCGAAGTCGGCGGGAATCACTCACGATTCCCATCGATTCTGCCTTGGAAGAATTCCAGTTGGAAAACTGTCAGCCGGAAGAAGTCGGCGGGAATCACTAACGATTCTCGTCGAAATCGGCGAGAATCACAAGTGACTCCCGTCAAAATCGGCGAGAATCACAAGTGACTCCCGTCGAAGTCGGCGGGAATAACTTAGTGATTCCCGTCGATTTTTACTTAGAATAATTTTCTATTCCTTCGTTTGATGACTTGGTCTTTGACCCATCTTGTCTCCTTCTGCTCTTGATCTACCTAGACCCTGTACTTGAAAATAAGTACACTCCAATAGAAAGAGCACACATGAGTCAACACACTGATCTACTCAACGAGGGATTACGTTGCGCAGACCCGTGTATATTGACCCACTGCACCCTGACATTGGTGTGTACTTAGCATGGAATAGCTACAAGCACAACTTGATAGAAGATCGTCAAATACATTATCAATTCAACGTAGCGTGTTCAGGGGATTCTTCAAATTAGGTACATTTGGGATACAATACCAAATAATCTCCCCCTATTTGAAGAATCCTAAACCCTACAAGCTAAGGTGAATAGAACCAATGGGAATGAAAATCATAAAATGAAAATTCAGTTGAGAGTGAAATTCATTACCATTTTCCTGAGAGCATACTTAACATTGGCAGCCACCTTAGCCTTAGCCAAGAGGGTAATCTCCCCCTTTTCGGCTTCTGTAAATCTGGGACTTTACTTTGAGCATAATACTCCCCCTCAGTTCTTGCATCCGTGCCCGATCTTGAGTTCCTCGCTGATACTCCCCATTGATCCAAGAGCCTTGAGCCCTTCAGTCTTCAATCTTTATAGTTCAGAATGCCGAGTTCAGTTTTAAAGAGACTGAACTTGGCCTCGTATAGGGGCTTTGTGAAGATATCTGTAATCTGCTTATCCGTGGGGACATAGTAGAGAGATATATCTTTGTTTTCCAAATGCTCCCGAATGAAGTGGTAGCGCACTTCAATATGCTTTGTTATGCTGTGCGACACTGGATTGTTCGCAATTGCTATTGCGCTCGAGGAGTCACAATACATAGGAACTTCTCTGAACTGTAAGTCATAATCTTCGAGTTGATTTCTGATCCATAGAAGTTGTGCGCAACAGCTGCCTACTGAGATGTAATCAGATTCAGCCATAGAGGTTGCGACACAGTTCTGCTTTTTACTGTTCCACGAAATAAGCCTTCTTCCGAGAAATTGACACGTCTCGGAAGTGCTTTTCCTATCATCCCTGCTTTAAGTAGGACACTGTAGTTAGCATTATCTCTTTTCCCATAATCTTGTTCCATAGCAAGCCTGGAACATCTCTTGTCTAGGTCCCATAATGTTCATGGGTACCTAGACTATCCTGCAAAAAAAGAATTACCTTACCTTAGGAACCCAATAGGTATTGGGTCCTAGGTTCTTGTCAGCATAAAATACAGCATGCCTTCGTACAGGATTTCTATCAGGAAGGCTGTCTCTTGCCAAAGGATGTGGACATACCCTTGCCCTTAGCATAGAAGGATTGTGCCAACAATCTATGGCAAAGTTACCCACTCTGCCACAACACCAACATTCATGAATATTGTACCTCCTTATCTGACCAAATATATTAACGGAGTTGGTCATGACCCTAGGTCTGAAGGAGGCAACGCTGGATCTGTTCTCAGATTTACCCTTTCCACCGAGACACAAGGGGGGGGGGGTCTGATGGTGAACATGTGGTGAGTGTCATGAGGCCTGTGTGGTGGTGCTTTCTTTTCAGCCAGCACCCATCCAGGGGCCCCTGTGATGCTTGCCACATGTTTGCCAACTCCCTTTTCCTTTGTCTTAGGGTGGGAAGATGTTCTGTGAGAGCTGGTTCCTGCAATGTAAGGAGGTGTGGGAGCTGAGGCCGTAAATACAAACGGTTCATGATAAGCCGTGTGTATTTTCTCATGGGTAGCCATAACAGCACTTGCACTATGGGTGTTTCCACATGAGGGCCGATCATTCTTGTAGTGACCATAGTTGTTCTTATGGTCATACCTGGAGGAATGATGTGTGCCCTTCCTACTCGGTGTGGGGGGTCTGTAAACAGTTTCCCCATATCTCCATGATTTTATAATTCGCGAGATCCACCCGTTTTATCCCTTTCTCTTAATAGCATCTACCTTGGAAAAATTAGATACTATCCTCTTCTCGGTCTCGGGATGAAACTCTAGATTCGAGATCTTTGAGTCCTTCACCTTGATGGATTCAATTGGAGGTCCATCATGGTCCTCATTTGAGCAATTTCCTTAGCATGTAGTTCAACAAGCAAGTTGCTCTCCTGAAGGTCTCTACGAAGGGAATCAAGAGTTTCAATCTGTTTATTGAAGCTATCAATATCCCTTGCATCAACTGATGGACAATCCTCCAAACTTCTCCTGTCTTAAGGAGATACATGGGGGAAAGAGCATATAACAGTCCAGGCCCGCCAACCCTGCGGGACCCACCTGGCACCGCCGGCCTACCAGAAGTCTAGACCGGGCCCACTACTGGTAGTCAGCCTATCACATCAAGCCTGTAGGCCATGCACCCCAACCCCTCTCCGTGCCTGTTTTTCAGCAGCGGTGGGTTGTTTCCACTGGGGTCGAACCCAGGACCTTGATAAGATACTCTTTACCACAGCTCTCATCACCAACTGAGCAGCTCAGTTGGTGATGAGAGTTGTGGTAAAGAGTATCTTATCAAGGTCCTGGGTTCGATCCCTAGTGGCAACAACCCACTGCTGCTGAAAAACAGGCACGGAGAGGGTTTGGGGTGCATGTCCTGCAGGCTTGATGTGATAGGCTGACTACTAGTAGTGGGCCTGGGTCTGGACTTCTGGTAGGCCGGCGGTGCCAGGTGGGTCCCGCGGGGTTGGCGGGTCTGGAGCGTTATAAAAAGTGCACTTTTTGTAACGGCCTCCCCAGCACTATGCTCGTAAGGACGGCCGCCGGCACCCCCAGCACCACGCTTGAAAGGGTTCAGCCTAACCCAAGTCTGCAGACCATGCACCCCAACCCCTCTCCGCGCTTGTTTTGCAGCAGCGGTAGGTTGTTGCCACTTGGGATCGAACCCAGGACCTTGATAAGAGACTCTTTACCACAGCTCTCATCACCAATTGAGCTGCAGCTCAGTTGGTGATGAGAGCTGTGGTAAAGAGTCTCTTATCAAGGTCCTGGGTTCGATCCCCAGTGGCAACAACCTACCGCTGCTGAAAAACAGGCGCGGAGAGGGTTGGGGTGCATGGTCTACAGACTTGGTTAGGCTGAACCCTTTCGAGCGTGGTGCTGGGGGTGCCGGCGGCCATCCTTGCAAGCATAGTGCTGGGTAGGCCGTTACAGAGCAAGAGGAGGAAGATACCTGATCCTGATTTGGCTGATCAGGGTTAGAGTTATGGTCTGCAGAAACTGATGTTTCAGCTTCATCACAACTGCACTCCTCAATCTCTTCTTCAGTCTCTGATAGAGAAACGGGATCCCTGATATATACAGGATGTTCTTGACTTTAATCTTCAGAGATGAGGACCCCCACATATGCTTCATCTTCTTGCTGGCATTCATTCCAGGCAGTCTTCTTTCCCTCCATGAGGTCAGAGATTATTTCCCACAAGGACTTTGCAGTCTTACACTTATCCAATCTTATAAGAGAAGAACCTGACCAAATATAAGAGATGATCTGTCGTACTAGCTTGTCCAAGTTGAATAGTGAGAGCTCATTTTCAAACATCTCTGCGGGACTCTTAGGGATTTTGAGATCTTCTCCAGAGTCAGAAGCCTTCATAGGAATGAAGGGACCCTCTTCCACAATGAATAAAGCACGGGGGTCAATGGCTTCCAGATGAAACTGAACTCTCATTTTCCAGACGGGAAAATATTCTTTTTTGCATACAGGCAGTCTCAGGGGAGAGACATCTTGGTATAGCTCCATGCTTGAATCTTGTTTTCTCCTCGACACTAGACATAGGATCTTACTCAAGGTGTTAACCTTATTGATGAGTAACCTCCCTCTGATACCACTTGAAAGTGTCTAGTGTCGACTAAATCCACCTATGGGGGGGGGGGGAATAGGTGTCGTGCAGTCTTTTGTGGAATTAAATTTACCTGCACAAATTAACAAACACAGCACAAGAAACACACAAAGAATTATAGTGGTTCACCGAATTGGGTACGTCCACTTTCCCCCTTCGACATATCTCCCACCAAGGGTCGACTCGGCCACTTCTCCAAACAGATTGAAATCAAATCCTCACACTACATGAGGAACCCTTCCAACAAAGGAGTCACAACACCACCACGGGTTGCACCCAACCCTTAAAACTAGGAACTAAAATTCCTTTATAACGAATCAAAATTGAATGTAAAAGAAAATACAAACAAAGCTTTTGGAGATTCCGATGTCCTTCTTCGTTCGTTGAAACTTTCTTGAAAGTTACGAAGAGTCCACAATCGGATTTCTCTCTTAGAGAGGATCTTGTCAAGATCAGTGGAGGCAAGTGATTGCGGAGGCGATACTTTGTAGATCCAAACTTCTTGACAAAGCAAGCAAGGTCTACCAACGATCTCAGTCGGATCAATCGTCTCAACCGATTCGGAATGAAGAACAAGTATCGTTCTACGAATCGAGAGACAAGAGATCTCAAGAGAGATATGTGAGACGCTCTGCTTGCCTCGGTACTATCGTCGGAAGATCAGAGAAGCACTAAGATCAACGGTGGCGACGAACTTGCGAGCGGCTATAGGCGATCGACGGTTTTCGCGATCGGGTAGGGCACGGCGTCGGCTGCTTTCGATTTCCGAGAATGTCTGTCTGTGTAGAAGTTCAAAATATGCGAGTATAAATACTAGAGGCCAGCCCTAAAGACTGTTGTGGGGCCCACGAGAAGAAACCCTAGCCCCGGCCTAAACAGCGCATGGCGAGATGTTCGGTCCAGCGAACGGAGGAAAATTTCCTAAGGCAAAATCGGCGGGAATTGTGTGTGATTCCCGTCGAAGTCGGCGGGAATCACTCACGATTCCGGTCGATTCTGCCTTCGCAGAATTCTTGTTGGAAAACTGTCAGCCGGAAGAAGTCGGCGGGAATCACTATCGATTCTCGTCGAAATCGGCGAGAATCAAAAGTGACTCCCGTCGAAGTCGGCGGGAATAACTTAGTGATTCCCGTCGATTTTGACTTAGAATAATTTTCTCTTCCTTCCTTTGATGACTTTGTCTTTGACCCATCTTTGCTCCTTCTTCTGCTCTTGATCTACCTAGACCCTGTACTTGAAAATAAGTACACTCCAATGGAGAGAGCACACGTGAGTCAACACACTGATCTACTCAACGAGGGATTACGTTGCGCAGACCCGTGTATATTGACCCACTGTACCCTGACATTGGTGTGTACTTAGCATGGAATAGCTGCAAGCACAACTTGATAGAAGATCGTCAAATACATTGTCAATTAAACTTAGCTTGTTCAGGGGCTTCTTCAAATCAGGTACATTGGGGATACAATACCCAACACGGGTAGCCAACCCGATTAGGATCGAATAAAGACTATAGGCCAATAGAGATCCACCAAAAGGACCCACCCGGTCATATCGAGCGATGGTTGTACGAAAAGAGATCTAGCAAAATTAACGATTCAAAAATGGTAGATCTCTTCCAATAAAAAGAAAACGAAGGTTCGCCAAACCTTTCGAACTTAAATAAAATAAGAATGAACAACAAAATCAATCGAAGAAACCATGATAAATTCAACGTTTCAAATATCACGCCAAAGTATCCACCAGAATGAAAATCAAGAGGGAAAAACACCACAAGTAGAAAGGTTTTGTTACCAAATCGGAATGGATGATTCTGATTCACTATTTTCTGGATCGTCCTTCAACAGCTCCGCCAGAGTCACACCGGATGAAGAGAAAACTCATCCGCCTTCGCCATCTCACATAGGAGTTGGAATCCATAAGGGGGATCTTTACCTTAGCCGAATTTTACCCAAATGGAAAGAGGTTGGTTGGTTTTGGTAGGGAATGAGGGTGGTCGGATTTTGTAGAGTTGAAGATGGTCGGGTTTTGGTGTTGAAGGTGGTGGTTGGTTTGTAGAGAAGGAGGTATTCTTTTATTTTTTTGGGGAGTAATGAGGGTGGTCGGCTTTTGATGGTGGCGAGGGAGGAAGGTGGCCGGGTGTAGAAAGGGAGAGGAGAAAAGAGCCGGCGGCAAAGGAGGTGGCTAAAAGGGGCTGGCCGAATAGAAGAGAGGGTGGAGGAGAGGAGGCTGGAATGCCAAGGGAGGAGGGAGAGATGGGTCGGCCGGCCAAGAGGGAGAAGGGAGGATAGCCTAAGTGGTTAAGACAGGTAAGTTCTTACCTAAGTGGTAGAAAGATAGATAACTGTCTAAGTCCACATGCATTGAGTGAAGATCAGTCACTTAACGACAGATGACTTATAGCACTGAGTGAAGCCTATACAATCAAAGCAAAGGCAGTAGCAAGTTGAGAAAATGGCTAAGTCCATATGCGTTGACTGAAGTAAACTCACTCAACGCCATACAGCAAAAAGTTGTGAGTTAGGTTTAAGCAGTAAAAGCCTAAAGTTGGAATGAGTTGAAATGTGGCTAAGTGATGTAGGCAACGGTGTTTGACACTATAACGACAAAGGGAATAACATGTACGCCTCTCTATTTCCACTATTACGCTCACACAATAATTAAATGCAGCACACTCACGAACAACGTTATCAACTATTACTAATGTATGGTAGCCACGCCGTTTTAAGATCGAACAAACGACTATAGGTCGTCATTCTCTCAAACTAAAAGGACCCACCCGGTCCGAACGAGCGATGGTTGTACCAAAAGAGATCTACCGAAAAAGTTTGGTTTGTAAATGGTAGATCTCTCCCAACAAAATGAAAAGCGAGGCTTGCCAAACCTCTCAGAAAATTAAACAACTAGAAAGAACAACACATGCCATTGGAAAGATAAAACCACAAACGAAAAACGATTCCAAAGTAACACAAAGGTATTCCACCAAATGAAAATCTAAAAAAATAAGAATCACACAAGAGGTAGAAGATCTCGTTACCCAACCGGAATAGATGATTCTAGTTCACTTTCAAGGACCGTTCTTCCACGACTCGGTCGGAGTTTCACCAACCGGAGAGAAAACTTGTCCGCTTCTTTTGCTTCACATCGGAGAGGGATTCCCCAAGACTAGATCTTGCCTTGGCTGATTTTATCTTCAAAAGATTGAGGGTGTTTGGAGTTCTTGAAGGTGAACGGGTAGGGTAGAAGATAAAAGTGGAGGTCGGTTTGGAGGAGGTGGTGTTCGGATTTGTGAAGGAGGAAAGGAAAGGGAGGAGGGAAGAAAAGGGAGGCTGAGTAAGAGGTGGGGAGAGGAAGGATGGCTGGTGGCCAAGGAGAGGGAGGAGGGAGGGAGCCGAACTCCAAAGAGGGAGGAGAGGTAGGGGGGCGGCCAAGAAGGAGGAAGAGAGATAAATCTAAAAAGAAGATTTGGGTTTCTAAATTTTTCATTCACTTTTTCTAAGGAAAATAATAGAGTCCATGCCTATATATAGGCTTACAACAAGACTTGGCTATTTGCAGCCCAAATAATAAACATTACAAAAATTTAAAAATAACATGATGAAATGAAACAAGTTAGAGAACTAAATAAAATTAATTAGTCTTCAACATGTAGGTGAACGCCATCGCCGTCGCCGTCAACATCTTATAATTAATTAATTAGTCTTCATCATGTAGGTGAACGCCATCGCCGTCGCCGTCAACATCTTTAACATGTAGGAAGTTGTCGTCTTCATCAATCCTCCCCCACTCAAAATAACTCATCACCGATGAGTTCGCATGGAGGTGCTGGAGCCGAAGAACATCATCCAAAAGAACCATCGCTGAGTCCGGAATCCAAGGGTCACCAGAGACCGGGCGACCACACCATCACATCACATAACGCTGAATACCACCGCTTAGAGAGGAGATCAAAACACCAAATATGAACCTGTCTAGCCAAAATTTTGTCCTGCAGAACTTGGGAAATGCATTAGGAAAATAAAGAGGAAAAATTTCTGCATCAACAATCAACGTACCTCCGTTGGAGACCAATGGAGAGAACGATCCAAGAATAAGCTCACCCCCCAACCCAAATGAAAACATAGTGGCACCAAACGTAGAGTTAGATATTTCAAAAGGTGGAAAAACACAATGCGTGAAATTGGAAACATTTAAACTAGGGGAATTACCCCATTCAGTGGTTAACTTCAACAGATATGTTATTTCTCCTAATTGATTAAATATCCGAAAAGTTCTAACTCGCCGAATCGCCAACGTTTCAATAGTGCGCGAAGGCATCCGTTCAGGGACGAGACGCACCAAGAGTAAACCGAAAACCTTATAGGGAGACACCCTCTTATGTAAGTTAGCGATATATTTATAAGAAGACATGTGTGTGAGTAGCGCTTCCTTACTGTGCTTATGTAAAATGAAAGCACGAGTGGCAAATAATATTGCAGGCATACTTGACATGTAAAATAGCTGTAATGGAACTACATGAGATGGAGCCAAGGGAACTAAATATTTTGGCGCCAACGGAAAGTAATAGGGTGGAACTAGCGGAACTAGATCAGGAGGCACCAACCCAACGAGATCTGGTGGTTCCAACAGAATGCGAATAGGTGTCACAAACAGGGCTACATCTGGGGGTACTAGTAGAATGAAATCAGGTGGTACTAACTGAATGCAATCCGGTGGCACAAAAGATGGCCACATCATTAACGTACTCTCAAAGATTTGGTTAGTTTTAGAAAGTCGAGTGGACACCAAATTAATGAGACTTTCATCATGACCAAACACGAAATCTATTATCATACTATGAGGCATGTCCCAAGGAGGGTCCAGCATGGATGGTAAAATAGCATGACTCAAATCATGAAAAATAAATTCATGTCCGAAAAGATCCGCTGGTCGGGTCAACATATCAAGAGGGAGAGTCGGTAATACTAAAACTGGGAGAGAGTTAAGATCGCATTTCAAATTCACGCAACGGAGTTAGCATCAGGGAACGCTCATCCGGGTCTACTTCTATATCGTATTCCAAAAAGATAACTCTCTCGATAGGACATCCTTCCAACTAATAAGTTACGACATCAATAACAGTACAAATCTCACGAATGGGCGCATCGATAGATTCCGGAGGAGGGGCTAAGTCATACCCAATGTCAAAATACAGATTTATCGTTCAAGTAAAATTCTCCGGGTGCAAGCAATCAAAATCAACCAAAAAATCAAACAGAAGATTTTCCCTCACAGAAAACTCAACTGGCTCGTCATCACCTAACTCGCTATCAGAGAAACATTCGCCCCAAGGTGACTCTATTAACTCAGGAATGGTTTCAGAAAAATCGACGAGCGGAAATGGAGATGATTCCTCAGATGTGAGCACTACAATATGTTTCGGACTAAAAATAACCCGCTCGACTCCTAACATATCATCGCCTACATCACGAATGGGTAAGCTCTCAGCATAAGGTAATTCTTCCGACTCAACCAGAATATCAATTGACTTAGACTCATCAAAAGACTCCACAACGGTCAAGGTGGATGGCCCCGAAATGTCATCGAAGGGGAGTGGAGATGATTTATCAAAGGAGAAATCCTCATCCAGGTCACTTGGGTAACCAATCCCTCAACGTTGCTACAATCGTCAGTGATAATAGTCTCGTCCTCGGTGACGGGCACATTCCTAATCACAGTCTCAGGCTCAAGCATGCTGAGAGGAACACTCTCACCCCGCAAGCTCATGGCATTCCTAGCAATCACGTCTATCTAACAAGGGACAAGGATCCTAAGCTTCTCTTTTCCTTCATCGGTAGGTGCACATGTGTTCGAAATAGTCAGATCTTGGCGGAGCAAGGATCTAACGTGAGACTTATAATCGCTCCTATAATCAGAAAACTAGGAACAGCAGTAGGGCGGATAATACTCTTCCGTTAAAATATTCTTCATAATTTGTCAATCGACAAGTGAGTCGACGGAGGGCATCCCCAAACGTCTCTCCTCATTGAGCCAGAAGGTATAGGCTCGACCAAATAGTTGAAGTCTCGCAACGGGAATCCTGTGGGGATCCATAATGTGATATTGCTAAACAAACGCTCCATATCTTTCACCCAACATAGAAACACTCGCGGTCCACCTAGCCCATCATATGTCGGAGTAGGAATCCTAACACGCCTAGAGGTGCACGATGGCGGTGCTACTTGACAAGCCTTTAGTTGAGCAACTAAAGCAGTAATTTCATCCATTATTGGGGAATGGATAGATTTCCCTACGTTCCTATTGGAACCTATAGTTTTTCCTCGGGAGACGTTGACGTTATGGGCCATTTTAGAGGGAATCGGAGAGAACACTCAACTGGAACCGGTGCATACGCAAAGTAGAAAATAGCTTGTTCCTATTTATTTTCAAAGATAGATTTGTTCCCGCTAATATTTCAAAATAATATATAATTGTTTTTTGATATTCTTGCTGGCAAAAAGTGGAGATTATTAATTAATTTTTTTATGATTTTTTTATTGCTGAAAATAAAATTTAGCCAGTTATTGGCAGACCACAAATTTTTTTTTTGTAATTTTTGACTCTGAGGCGTGCTTACGAAGTGCGTGACAATGTCCTAAAAATTGGGGGAGGGGTGTCAATTGGAAAATTTATATGAACCTCCCTCTGATACCAAATTGATGTAGGCAACGGTGTTTGACACTATAACGTCAAAGGGAATAACACGTATGCCTCTCTATTTCCACTATTACGCTCACACAATAATTAAACGCATCACACCCACGAACAACGTTATCAACTATTACTAACGTACGGTAGCCACGCCGTTTTAAGATCGAACAAATTACTATAGGTCGTCGTTCTCTCAAGCTAAAAGGACCCACCCGGTCCGAATGAGCGATGGTTGTACCAAAAGAGATCTACCGAAAAAGTTCGTTTCGGAAATGGTAGATCTCTCCCAACAAAATGAAAAGCGAGGCTCGCCAAACCTCTCATAAAATTAAACAACTAGAAAGAACAACACATGCCATCGAAAAGATAAAACCACGAACGAAAAACGATTCCAAAGTAACACAAAGGTATTCCACCAAATGAAAATCTAAAAAAATAAGAATCACACAAGAGGTAGAAGATCTCGTTACCCAACCAGAATAGATGATTCCGGTTCACTTTCAAGGACCGATCTTCCACGATTCCGCCGGAGTTTCACCGACCGGAGAGAAAACTTGCCTGCTTCTTTTGCTTCACGCCGGAGAGGGATTCCACAAGACTAGATCTTGCCTTGGCTGATTTTATCGTCAAAAGATTGAGGGTGTTTGGAGTTCTTGAAGGTTAACGGGTAGGGTAGAAGAAGAAAGTGGAGGTTGGTTTGGAGGAGGTGGTGTTCGGATTTGTGAAGGAGGAAAGGAAAGGGAGGAGGGAAGAAAAGGGAGGCCGAGTAAGAGGAGGGGAGAGGAAGGATGGCCGGCGGCCAAGGAGAGGGTGGAGGGAGGGAGCCGAACTCCAAAGAGGGAGGAGAGGTAGGGGGCGGCCAAGAAGGAGGAAGAGAGAGAAATCTCAAAAGAGGATTAGGGTTTCATAATTTTTCATTCACTTTTTCTAATTAAAATAATAGAGTCCATTCCTATATATAGGCTTACAACAAGACTTGGCTATTTGCAACCCAAATAATAAACATTACCAAAATTTAAAAATAACATGTTGAAATGAAACAAGTTAGAGAACTAAATATAATTAATTAGTCTTCAACATGTAGGTGAGCGCCATCGCCGTCGCCGTCGCCGTCAACATCTTATAATTAATTAATTAGTCTTCATCATGTAGGTGAACGCCATCGCCGTCGCCGTTGCTGTCAACATCTTTAACATGTAGGATGTTGTCGTCTTCATCACTAAGTCCACATGCGGTTAGTGAAGTCAACTCACTCAACTCCATGCTACTAAAGAGAAAGTTGGCTAGGTTTTTTGACATTTAGTGATGAAGACACACTCAACGCCATTTAGCAAAAAGGATGTAAGTTGAACTATGTTAATAATTCGTCAAACTGAGTTCAGAGTTCGTCGAGCTCAGCTAACCTTTCATCGAGCTAAGTTCTTAGCTTGAGTTCTGAGTTCTTTAAGCTCAGTTGAGATTTCGTCGAACTGAGTTCAGAGTTCGTCGAGCTCAGCTCACCTTTCGTCGATCTAAGTTCTGAGCTTTAGTTCAGAGTTCGTCGAGCTCAGGTTAGATTTCGTCGAACTGATTTCAAAGTTTGTCGAGCTCAGTTCACCATTCGTCGAACTCTGTTTAAAGAAAGTCAATCCAAGCCTAGTGGTTTTAAACACAGAAAATTGGCTAAGGCAAAAAGCAATGTGTAAGGCGTGCTCACTTAACGCTCTCAACGCCTTTATGCAGAAATGAGTTAAAAGCAAATAGCGTTGAGTGAGGCATGCTCACTCAACGCTCTAAACGCTTAAGTTGTTGAAGAAGCAGATATATGGCTAAGGTAGATGGCGTTGAGTGAGGGTTGTTCACTCAATGCTCTCAATGCCTAGAAACAAATTTATATTCTAAGTAGTTTGACGTTGAGTGAAGGTTACACACTCAACGCCAAGAGTTAGTAAATCTGTCCAAATGTTTCAGCATTGAGTGATGCTTACTCACTCAACGCCTATGTTAATGTTGCTTGATTTTTGGCTAAGTCCACAGCTGTCTACATCAGAAAGTCCAAAAGTCTACATATTTCAAATAAGTGGTGGGATGGTTACAGTATGCGACAAAGGTTGTCGTAGACCTACTATACGATAGTTGGCGTTAAAGAAAAATTGCAGCCGGCATTAAAAGTGTGGGACCCATAGCTACAAGGGCCATTGGGTCTCAATAAATAAAAGAAAGTGCTCTTTATATAAAAAGAGTTAGTGACAGTTGTTCTTCTTCTCCGACATTGTTGTGGAGAAAAAGAACAGGAAGCTTAAGCAAGAAAGACAAAGTGCAAGTTAGTTGTTGAGATCAACAAATTCAACGGCAAGTTTGTTGGTGCCATCTTCATCTGCACCAGCAAGGAAGCTCGGGGTGATTTTCTGAGAAAGAGATAACAGCAAGAGCCAACCATTGCTGCAGGACCTTCACAGATCCAGCCAATACTTTCTAAGAGAACATACACTTAAGGAGCTGTGAAGGAAAAGTGGGAGCCGATCAGTTAGCTCAGTTTAGAAAGGAGCAGAGAAACAGATTTGCTAGTTGCTTCCAGTATAAACCAAAGCTTCTACAACAATGTTGTAATGAAGAAGAGAGAGCTAATTTTTTTGTTCAGTTCAGAAAGAGGTAGAATAGTATTCTACTAGTTTCCTCCAGCTTAAGTGCATAAACTTATTGGTGTGAAGTAGTTGGGACTGAGGTGCACTCAGTCCAGTATAGTTGACATAGAAAAACTCTCCTGGTGTCATAGTGGGGGCTGAGTCTAACTCACCCAAGGCTGATTGTCATAGCGGAATTCCTCTTGCGATCAATCAAGAACCACATTATCCAATTTCCATCATGTAGGATCCTTCTGGATCTGAGCTGTAGGAGTGCTCCAGCACTCTGAGAGTAGGGCCTAGTGCCTAAAATTGCAGGGTTGTAAAGTCTGAGTTATAGGCCTTAGAGATAAGGTTGAGGTAGGTGGTTTGAGGACTACTGAGATGTAGGAGCACTGCAGGGCTCCGAGGTAGGAACTTTTATGGTTCTGAGGTAGGGTTTTGAAGAGAACCTGAGTGTAAGGCTAAGGGCCTGAGGTGTAAGCTCTTTGGAGCATTTTGGAGAAGTGCCTAGTCCAATAAGACAGTTGGATAGGTGGGAGGGAAAGTGGATGTACCCAGTTGGGGAACCACTATAAATATCTGTGTGCTTTGCTGTGGTGTTTTCTTTGTGCAGGGTAAATCATATTGAAAGTAAAAATTAAACAACCACTCAAGCAGCAAACAAAAGAAAAGAAAAGAACTAATAAAGAGACAAATAATCTATTCACCCCCCAGGTGATTTAGCTATCCTTGAAATTAAAGACTTTCAAGTGGTATCAGAGGGAGGTTACTCAAAAAAGACTTAACAGTCTGAGTTGACCTCCAAGGATAGCTATAAGGTTAAACTTATGTGTTCAATGATGAACCATAAGATGTGGAACTCTATGGAGCAGCAAATCTACAGAGAGTAAAAGATCAATATTGGGCTATTGGCTGCTCTTATTGATGACAAATTCCTTCCAGATGCAAGAGTATGAATCAGGGCCCCTCTATCACATTCACAGAGTGACACAGAGGTGGATTAAGCTAAAGAAGGGTAATGCAAATGCCATGGACAAATAGCTACCTAAGAAGTAGAATCTTGCCTGGATAAGCCTGGTCAAAATAAGGTACATTCTCTATCTAGGTCATCCTCAGAGTCTGGATATGAATCCTATACAGACTCTAACGTCTCCTCATCTAGTGATGATGAGGGTCCTTTGACAGATGATGATATCAATCAATTGATTTACAATCATAATGCCCTTATGAAAGCTTTCAAGGAAAGAAAACAGCTTGTTAAGAAACATGTAGAGGAAATAGCCTCCCTACAGAAGACTGCTTCCCAACTGGATGAAGCTTCATCCTTCCTATGTGTAAAAGAGAGTGAATTAGCTCTTCTGAAATCATGGTAGATATCCATGTTGAGTCCTTAAAATACAAGGACTCTAAGATGGATTCTATCAAGAGAAGATCTGAATATTAGTGGATTTCTATAGTAATCCAATCTCAGAAAAGAGGCCAAGTTCCTTTCAGGCCTCAGTCTACCTTTCTCGAGGTAATTCTCCCTTGGACAAGACCTCAGGGATGGTCACTGGAGGAATGAGAATCTTTATTGTAAGACTACAAATGTTTCTTACAAAGGAAGAAGAAAGGACATGGGTCTGAGTACTTAGAAGTCTCCCCATGAAGAAGTGCAAAAGGCCCATCCCGGACCTTTGGTATTTAAGCACCAGATCCATCTCTCTTGAGCAAGGCAGTGGCCTTTTCTCAAAATCTCCCTGCTCACACTCTGACCAAGGGTAAATCTGTCAGGATGCAAGACTTGGAATCTTCCAAGGACACCAACAACAAGTCCTCTGCAAGGAGAACTGCAGCTGATATACCTTGTGAAAAACCAAGCTCTTATCATGTCAGACCCACTCTCAGTAAAACTATAACTAAGAGAATTTGGAACAAGGAAGCTGCTCTTCCTTCTATTTAGTCTGTAGTCAACCATGCTGCCAAACCTGCTCAAAAAAAAGATACAATATTCATGAGTGTTGGTGCTGTGGCAAAGTGGGACACTTTGCCATAGATTGTTGGCACAACCCTAGTGTGCCAAGGGCAAGAGAAAGTATTCCTGACAGGGCTCCTGTAGGTAGACATTTGCTTTTTCAAGCTAACAAGAACCTAGGACCTAAGTCAGCTTGGGTTCCTAAGGGAAGGTAATTCTGTCTTACAGGATAGTCCAAGTGTCCATAACCATTTATGGTTCTTGGACAGTGTTGTACTATACCCAAATCTGGATACAATAAATGATTCAACTTATCATCATACTCTAAATGTCAATGGAAAGTGCAATTATTAATGGGGAGCTTACAAAGGAAAGCCAGATGAACATCAAAGGCTAAATCTCAGAAGCAAGGTTGCTGGTATGCTCAGAAACTATGAATCCAGCATGGACTTCAAGTCTACAGAGTAGAGATAAGTAGAATTCACCGTTCTTTAATTCTACTACTTAATTTCAAAATATATTGCTCATGTATGAGAAGGGTAATTGAAATAAATGACTAAGAATATGTAAAACAACAACTCTTCTTAATACATGTGTTAGTGCCTTACATATTCACCATGCCACAAAATGTTACTTGTCTCAACATACCCAAAGACATATTGCATATGGAATACTAAGCTAGATTAGTATCAAAATTTTGTTGAGCCAATTGAGGTTGGGGGGCTAATACACTCTCAATTGAAATTAATGTAAGGTTATTGAAATTATGTCTAATTGCACCCCAGTATAACACATTTTAGAATGTGTACTGCTGCTCTATATTACCCCAGCAAGTTAGGACAACACAGTTAGGGGTTAATTGAAAATTTAATCACTAAAGAAAACTGATTTTAAGATTAATAAGCTCACTTAACAAATACTGGAGAAAAGACGGACTGTGGATATGTGTTGGGATTCAATCCTGGACATTGATCAAGATTAAATAACTAATATGGATTAGTGACTTTCCGCCTTCCTTTTAGCAATACCTATAAATAGAAGGGCTTGTGCAATTAGCCAAGTCACTATTCCTTACCCTCTCCCGCCCGCATTCGCTAAATCGACGGGAAGCCGCTTTCGCTAGCATTCTCAATTTATCCAGAGAAATGGCACCCAAGGGACTGGATTTCCTCTTCGAATGAGTAGAGGTGGTTCGAAATGGATTCATTTATGCTCCGGAAGAAGTTCAGCAGGTTCATTGATCCCAATGTTGGGTCCATTGAAATGGTTCGAAATGTATTAATTGCCTTAGGTTTTGACTTCTTCAAATAGGGGGAGATTGTTGGGTCCATTGATCCCTATGTCCTGAATTTAAAGAAGGACTAGCAAAACAATGTATACACATGTTGTTATCTAACTTGTGTTCAAGGTGAATGATTGTAGTTTGTCCTGATAAGATATGATGGGACAGGTTGCCTAAGTGGTTAAGATAGGGAAATTCTTACTTATGTGGTGGAAAGACAGATAACTGTCTAAGTCCACAGGCATTGAGTGAAGATCAGTCACTCAATGCAAGATGACTTACAGCACTGAGTGAAGCCTATACAGTCAAAGCCAAGGCAGTGCCTAGCTGAGAAAATGTATAAGTCCACATGCATTGAGTGAAGTAACCTCACTCAACGCCATACTGCAAAAAAGCCGTGAGTTAAGCTA
Organism: Platanthera zijinensis; assembly: GCA_039513925.1. Taxonomy (NCBI): domain Eukaryota; kingdom Viridiplantae; phylum Streptophyta; class Magnoliopsida; order Asparagales; family Orchidaceae; genus Platanthera; species Platanthera zijinensis. Next base: position 101,744,545 of record CM077083.1, read on the forward strand.
AAACAGTAAAAGCCTAAATTTGGAATGAGCTGAAATGTGGCTAAGTCCACAGGCATTGAGTGAAGTAAACTCACTCAACGCCATGCTACTAAAGAGAATGTTGGCTAAGTGTTTTGGCATTGAGTGATGAAGACACACTCAACGCCATTCAATAAAAAGGCTGTAAGTTGAACTATGTTCAGAATTCTTCAAACTGAATTCAGAGTTCATCGAGCTCAGCTCATCTTTCGTCGAGCTAAGATCAGAGCTTGAGTTCTGATTTCATCGAGCTTAGTTGAGATTTCATCAAATTGAGTTAAGAGTTCGTCGAGCTCAGCTCACCTTTTATCGAGCTAAGTTCAGAGCTTGAGTTCTGAGTTAGTCGAGCTTAGTTGAGATTTTGTCGAACTGAGTTCAAAGTTCGTCGAGCTCAGTTCACCATTCGTCGAACTCAATTCAAAAAAAGACAGTCCAAGCCCATTGGTTTTAAACACATTAAATTGGCTAAGGCAAAAAGTATTGAGTAAGACGTGCTCACTCAACGCACTTAACGCCATTATGCAGAAATGAGTTAAAAGCAAATAGCGTTGAGTGAGGCATGCTCACTCAACGTGTAATGCCCCAATCCGTCGTATGGTATAAAATAGAAGGTCCGGCTGGAACCCGATGCCATATACCACAGACAGTCGGAGGGGTTACAGAATAATACCAAATACTCAACTATTCATCCTATCACAGAATATTCTAGTGGAAGCTTTTAAACGGTTAATAGAACCCAAAATTTGCACAAGCATGGCATGAATGTCCACTAACCAAAATAGGAATGAAATAAAACGAATACACAAAAGGGTACATGGCCTTATGGCCTTACAAAGTTTCTCTTAACAAGGTAATGTCTTACAAACATCGGCTCGCAGGCCGGCCATACATGACAGAAATTAAAAATAGCAGTTCACTTCGGCCTTCGAGGGCCTGCAGAGCAGCTTAGGCTTCAACCCGCTACTTGGCGCTTGGTTCCACAGCACCTGCAAGCAATCATTCCACCGCATGGTGGCAAACAAAGAAACAGTCAGCTAAAGCTGACCAAAATATAACGATCCCGCCCCCTTATTTGGGTGGCGGTGCTCCTTCCCTGCATAACGTTAGCCAAGCTAAATAATAAAGTGCATATAAATACTTTCGCCACAGGTGTAGGCTCACTCGGCCAAACACCCCGTGCACTCAGGGCATATTAACGGTGAATCCGGTCAATTCCGTGGCTTCACCACCATCCTTAGGATGGCAAGCTATTTGAGCATTTTTGAGTCCTTCCGACCGTAGTCCAAGACTCCCGACTATGCCAACGGCCAGTTCAACTTTAGGGCCTCTACAACCGAACCACATAGCCTAGGTCTGTATCCACCCGCCCGTTGCTCACGCCGCCTAGTCACTTTAAGACGTACGCGCGGGCCAAGCTTCACCCGGATCCTAAGTCATTACCAAACAACACATAACCCAGTTATGTTCAAGGCTGACTCCCCGACCACCAAGTTAGCAGAATTACGTTTCCGCCCAGTTTTCCGGGTGCGCCTTGGAGTTAATCTCCAAGGATCCCTGCCGCAATCTACTGCGTAGAAACCCGAAAACAATGCATGGAGTCTTCTCCGGCTATTCATGCAATGCAACATCACCGATCAAGATAAACACGTCTCGGTAGGCTTCACACACAATGCCTATGCCCGTACTTCGATTCCAGACTCTAATAAGGGGGACTTCACATATCTACCCCAAGGAACACCGCGCACTAACCACACACTTGCGAGAGCGGGTTTTCCCATGCAAAGGAAGAAAAGCTTCAAGTGCTCAAGTTGAAAATCGTTACCCTTAAAGTCCGCTTCAGCGCCATGAAAAAGTAGTCGGATAGAAAGCTTCGCAAAGGAATTCAATCCACGGATACGGTCTCGGTTCTCAGATTGGTGCTCCGATGCTCTGCCGGCGGCCGGATTCCTCCCCTCCTTCTTCCTTGATCTCTTCTCTCTCTAACTTCTTAGAAAGAGGGAGTTAAGGATGGAATGAGGAATAAAACCACTAATCCCGGACTAAACACAAGCAGGAACTCATCTGGGCAATTGGATCTTATTTAGAGAAAACGAACGGCTTAGATTAGCCTGAAATCTTTAATCCTGGGCCAAACACGGCTTTGCACACGGCCGTGTTCTAGGCCGTGTGCCTCGATCCAGCCACTCAAATCGAGCACAGAAAAGGACACAAGTTGGGACACACCCATGTCCCAGCCTGACACGCTCGTGTCGAGTCCTCGACACGCCCGTGAATGGGGGCCGTGTCATGAATAACCGCCACGCTAGCCATCACGTCGCTTGGTGGACACGGCTGATGACACGCCCGTGTTGAATTTGACACACCCATGTCAACCAGTACACGGCCGTGTTCAACAATCGACACAAAAACCCAAAATATTCCACAGAAGTACACGTCCATGTGACACGCCCGTGTCCCATGCCGTGTGCACTGACACACCCTAGGACACGCCTGTGTCCCAGGCCGTGTCCTTCTCTGAATGACCTGAGCATGACACGGCCGTGTGACACGCCCGTGTCACAGGCCGTGTTCACCCTTCCAAGATCAAAACTTGGTACAAATACCGCCCGTTTCATCTCTAAATTTCGGGGTGTTACAAATCTCCTCCCCTTAATGAATTTCATCTACAAAATTAAGAAAAAGGGTACAAAAAACAATTTATATATTACCTACATTGAATCATTCGGGGTATTCCTCCAACATAGCCTGCTCTCGCTCCCAAGAAATCTCCTCACGTCCGCAGTTATCCCAATGGACCTTAACCATTCAAATTTCCTTGTTGCGGAGCCGTTTGACTTCAAAGTCTTCAATACAAACTGGCTTGAACTTCGTCGTCAACCCACTATCAATCGGCACTTGATCGACAACAATGACTTGTGAAGGCTCTTGAACCACCTTCCGCAACACCGATACGTGGAATAAATCGTGTAGTCCACTCAGCTCCACCGACAACTTCAATTGATACGCTGCTTCGCCAACACGCTTAAGGATCTCAAACGGTCCAAGGTATCTCGGACTCAGCTTCTTCAAGCGTCGAATCCGCGAGACACCCTTGAATGGCTTGATTTCAGATACACCCAATCGCCAACTCTGAACTCCACATTCCTATGCTTGGCATTATAGTATTTTGCCTGCTTGTCCTGAGCGATCCTTAACCGTTCCTTAATCATACGTACCATTGAAGTGGCTTCTTCCACCGACTGACGTTTGAATAACTTTGACTCGCCTGCTTCCAACCAAGACAACGGTGTGCAGCACCTGCTCCCATATAAGGCCTCGAAAGGCGCCATTCCAATACTTGCTTGAAAACTGTTATTATATGCAAACTCTACCATATAAAGGTTATCCTCCCAGTGTTTTTTGGAATCTAGGACGCACATTCGGAGCATGTCCTCCATCGTCTTGTTGACTCTCTCAGTATGACCATCCGTTTGCGGATGGAAGGCTGTGCTGAAACTCAGCTTAGTTCCCAAAAACTTATGCACTAGCCTCCAGTCATTGGACGTGAAGAGCCCATCTCGGTCACTAACAATACTGCGGGGCACACCATTTAACCGTACAATATTATCCATATAGAGCTTGGCTAACTTTTCCACTGGATCTTCCTTTTTATTCGGAATGAAATGCGACACTTTTTTAAATCTATCTACGACCACCCAAATGGCATCATTTCCCTTTTGTGATTTTGGCAAACCGTGCACAAAATCCATGGATATGTCATCGAACTTCCATTCCGGGATATGCAAGGACATTAAGAAACCTCCGGGCTTCTAGCACTCCGCCTTTACTAAGGCACATGTTTGGCACTTTGCCACATACAATACTACATCCTTCTCCATCCCTGGCCACCATAACAACTTCTTCATGTCCCTATATATCTTCGTGCTCTCCGGGTGGATTGAGTACTTGGTATGAGGAGCCTCGTACATCAACTCCTCCCGAAGACTATCCGCACTAGGAATGCATAGGCGACCGTCCTTCCTTAGCAATCCATCCACAACTGCAAACTGGGAATTTTGACCCATCCAACGATACATCGAATGCCTGCTTCATACTGCTATCCTTAACCAAAGTCCGCCGAATCCTATCAGCTTGGTCGTACTGCACCTATGTCCAACACAATATTGCTTCAACACTAGCCTGCTTGTCGATGCAAGAGATCTCCAATGCCTCACAATCACAGATTAATCTCTCATCATGCACTGCAAACCAGTTGGCATGCGCCGGAGCCCTACGACTCAAAGCATCCGCCACTACATTTCCTTTCCCAGGCACATAATGTATCTTGAAAGTGTAGTCCCCCAAGAACTCCATCCACCTTCGCTGCCTCATGTTCAGGTCCTTCTGATCTAGTAAGTACTTCAAGCTCTTATGATCCGTGTAAATGTCAACCTTTACACCGTGCAGATAGTGCCTCCACAGCTTTAGAGCAAATATCACTGCCGCTAATTCCAAATCATGGACCGGATAATTTCTCTCATGGACCTTTAACTATCGTGATCCGTATACTATTACTCTCCCCTGCTGTAGCAGAACACAGCCCAAACCACTGCCCGAAGCATGACTATAAATTTCAAATCCTTTGGACCCACTCGGCGAACACAAGATAGGTGCCGAGATCAACCGCCTCTTCAACTCTTCAAAAGCCTGCGCACACTCCAGCGTCCACACAAACTTTTGGTCCTTCCTTGTCAATGTCGTGAGTGGTAGCGCAATCCGTGAGAAATTCTCCACGAAGCGCCTGTAGTAGCCGGCAAGCCCCAGAAAGCTCCGGATTTCCGCCACCGTAGTCAACACTGGCCACTCCTGAATCGCCGCTATATTTGCCGGATCCACCGTTATGCCTTCACCACTAACAATATGACCAAGGAACGCTATTGAGGACAACCAAAACTCAAACTTGGAGAACTTAGAATACAACTGATTCTTCCTCAACATCTCCAACACCATATGCAGATGCTTGTAGTGATCATCCTCACACAGCGAGTACACAAAGATTCGTTGATAAACACCATCACGAATTGGTCCAGGTACTCTCTGAATGTCCTGTTCATTAGATCCATAAACATGGATGGTGCATTGGTCAGCCAAAACGGCATGACCGTAAACTCGTAATGCTCAAACTACGTGCTGAACGTTGTCTTTGGGATGTCACTTTCTCTTATCCTTAGTTGGTAGTATCCGGATTTCAGATCTAGATTCGAATATACTATTGACCCAACTAACTGATCAAATAGATCGTAAATCCTTGGGATCGGATACTTATTCTTTACCGTAAGTTTGTTCAACTCCCGATAATCAATACAAAGTCGCAAACTCCCATATTTCTTCTTAATGAAAAGGACCGGTGCGCTCCAAGACGACGAACTTGGACGCACATACCCTTGCTCTAATAATTCTTGTAGTTGTACCTTCAACTCCGCCATCTCCTTAGGCGCTATCCGATACAGAGAGCGTGACACCGGTTTGGCACTCGACACCAGCTCAATTGTAAAATCAATCTCCCGTTGAGGAGGGGCTCTCGGTAGATCGTCTGGAAATACATCAGGATACTCGGACACCATTACAATACTGTCTAGACTAGGATTAGGCGTTTAAGTCTATAACGAAATGACAAACAGCTCAGGCCCAGACCGAACTGCCTTAATCACCTGAAGAGCCGACATCATAATCTTGTTCGACCCTTTCAAGCCCGAAAACCTAGTCTCTCGCTCAGTATTCAGTCCCAACTTAACCTCTTTTCGGTTACAATCAATGTAGGCTCGCTGCTCCGAAAGCCAATCCATTCCAAATATTACATCAAACTCCACTAACGGCAGCACCGACGCTTGCAAATCGAACTCCTAATCCCCAATCCGCAACTTTACCACGCAGATTCTATCCGTGCGCATTGAGCACCAATTGGGCAACAACACAACCAGCTTGTCCTATTCCATCGAAGAAGGGACTCTGATGAGCGATATGAATCTTTCGGACAAGAAGGAATGCGATGCTCCCGAATCAAATAGGGCTCTCGTTGGACGATCGAAAATCAATACAAAGCCTAGCACCAACACAAATAAGCTAACACATACAAAGGTGACAATTACAACAAAAAACTAAACTGTAATAAATTTAACTCATACCTGTCACCACGTCAGCTTGTTTGATGGCCTCTTGCAGGCCAAGGTTATAAACTCTAGGCTGGGCCGGAGCATGGTGGGATGCGGTCAACTCCGCCGCCTTCCCTTTTTCCTCATAAGTTGCTCCTTGCCTCCTCTCGTACTTTGCACGTCCGCTCCAACATTCTCTTGCAAAATGTCCCACCTTTCCACAGTTGCAACAGGATCCTGGGGCTTTACTAGGGTTTTCCCACGTCGTACCAGGCGAAGGGGCTGAGCTCGAAGTCTTCTGCTTCTTGTTCCATCTGCGGAAACCTGACTTTGTATTTGGCACTTTAAACTCTAACTTCTTCTCCACTGGGTCCTTCTTCTCTTGCACTTTCCTTGCAACCCTTTCCAAAGTCTGAGCCGCATTTATAAAGGCTAGGAAGCCCTGCGCCTTAGGCCCATCAAGGAGTAGTTGTAGGTCGCTCCGTAGACCCTCATAAAATCGGTCTGTCTTCCTCTCTTCTTCAGTAAACATAACACCGGCATAACGATCTAACCGAGTAAATTCGTGGAGATACTCATCCACGCTACTCGCTCCCTGAGTCAATCTAAGGTACTTATTCTCAATCTCAAGCTTCTGGGAAGAAGGTAGGTATCTGGACAAGAATAACCTTGAGAATTCCTCCAACAGTACTTTGGCAAGTTGCCTTCCCACTAAGAGATGAACCTCTAACTCGTCCCACATCATCCTTGCCTCACCGGCCAATAGGAAGGTCGCTATTGTGGTCTTCTGCCACTCTGTAGTTTCTGTGGCGGTCATGACCCTCTTAATCGTAGAGAGCCAATCCTAAGCTTGAGTTTGCGTTCCCAACCCATCGAATACCGGAGGATTAAATCTCATCACATGCTTGAGTTGTTTGTCCGTGGCTCTTCTTGGTGCTACCGGATCAACTGCCCCACGCTCTACTACTCCAGACACTTCCACTCTAATCGGTTCTTGCTACTAAACAGGTGGTGCGTGCTGCACTTGCTGGGCATTTATCATGGCAAAAACTTCTTCAGCCACCAATCTGATGGTTTCTGCTGAAAGAGGTGTTGATGGAACGTCTCTTGGTGCACTACTTTCCACTGATTGTGGATGCTCCGATTGCCCCGCACCGCTTCTAGACACCTATAATAGCATAAACCCTTGATTAGGCGACACACAAATTGCTAAAAGCAATCATTGGAACACTCAGGTTCCTCAAAACATGTGTATTTTTTCATTCCTAAGTGGACATTCATGGGTTCTTTTTTGTTATAACGATGACGCACATAGATGTGCTCACCACCCCTTAAAAGAATTCGCCCATGAATTCGATTACAGACAACCGGCACCCTAGTCTGATACCAAATTGTAACGCCCCAATCCGTTGTATGGTATATACCAGAAGGTCCAGCTGGAACCCGACGCCATATACCACAGACAGTCGGAGGGGTTACAGAATAATACCAAATACTAAATTATTTGTCCTATCACAGAGCATTCTAGCGGAAGCTTTTAAACGGTTAATAGAACCCAAAATTTACACAAGCATGACATGAATGTACACTAACCATAATAGGAATGAAATAAAACGAATACACAAAAGAGCACATGGCCTTATGGCATTACAAAGTTTCTCTTAACAAGGTAATGTCTTACAAACATCGGCTCGCAGGCCGGCCATACATGACAAAAAATAAAAATAGCAGTTCACTTCGGCCTTCGAGGGCCTGCACAGCAGCTTAGGCTTCAACCCTCTACTTGGCGCTTGGTTCCACAGCACCTACAAGCAATCATTCCACTGCATAGTAGCAAACAGAGAACCGGTTAGCTAAAGTTGACAAAAATATAACGACCCTGCCCCCTTATTTGGGTGGCGGTGCTCCTTCCCTGCATAACGTTAGCCCAGCTAAATAATAAAGTGCGTATAAATACTTTCGCCACAGGTATAGGCTCGCTCGGCCAAACACCCCGTGCACTCAGGGCACATTCACGGTGAATCCGGTCATTTCCGTGGCTTCACCACCATCCTTAGGATGGCAAGCTATGTGAGCATTTTTGAGTCCTTCCGACCGTAGTACAAGACTCCCGACTATGCCAACGGCCCGTTCCACTTTAGGGCCTCTAGCACCAAACCGCATAGCCCAGGTCCGTATCCACCCACACATTTCTCACGCCGCCTAGTCAATTTAAGACGTACGCGTGGGCAAAGCTTCACCCGGATCCTAAGTCATTAAAAAACAACACATAACCTAGTTATGTTCAAGGCTGATTCCCTGACCGCCAAGTTAGCAGAATTACGTTTCCACCCAGTTTTCCGTATGCGGCTTGGAGTTAATCTCCAAGGATCCCTACCGCAATCTACCGCATAGAAACCCGAAAACAACACACGGAGTCTTCTCCGGCTATTCATGCAAAGCAACATCACCAATCAAGACAAACACGTCTGGGTAGGCTTCACATACAATGCCTATGCCCGTACTTCGATTCCAGACTCTAACAAGGGGGAATTCACATATCTAACCCAAGGAACACCGCACACTCACCGCACACTCACGGGAGCGGGTTTTCCTATTCAAAGGAAGAAAAGCTTCAAGTGCTCAAGTTGAAAATCATTACCCTTGAAGTCCGCTTCTGCGCCATGAAAAACTAGTCGGATAGAAAGCTTTGCAAAGGAATTCTCTCCACGGATCCGGTATCAGTTCTCAGATTGGTGCTCCGATGCTACGCCGGTGGCCGGATTCCTCCCTTTCTTATTCCTTGATCTCTTCTCTCTAACTTCTTAGAAAGAGGGAGATAAGGATGGAATGAGGAATAAAACCTCTAATCCCGGACTAAACACAAGCAGGAACTCATCGGGGCTGTTGGATCTTATTTAGAGAAAACGAACAGCTCAGATTAGCTTGAAATCTTTAATCCTGGGCCAAACACGGCTTTTCACACGGCCGTATTCCAGGCCGTGTGCCTCGATCCAGCCACACAAATCAAGCACAGAAAAGGACACGGGTTGGGACACACCTGTGTCCCAACCTGACATGCCCGTGTTGGGTCCTTGACACGCCCGTGACCAGGGGCCGTGTTACGAATAACCGCCACGCCAACCGTCACGTCGCTTGGTGGACACGGGTGACGACACACCCGTGTTAGATTTGACACGCCTGTTTCAACAAGTATACGACCGTGTTCAACAGTCAACACAAAAACCCAAAATATTCCAGAGAAGTGCACGGCCATGTGACACGCCCGTGTCCCATGCTGTGTGCACTGGAACAGGCTGGGACATGCCCGTGTCCCAGGCCGTGTCCTTCTCTGGATGACCAAATCATGACACGACCGTGTGACACGCTCGTGTCACAGGCCGTGTTCACCCTACAAAGATCCAATCTTGGTACAAACACTGCTCGTTTCATCTCTAAATTTCGGGGTGTTACACAACGCTCTCAATGCTTCAGTTGCAGAAGAAGTAGATATATGGCTAAGGTAGATGGCATTGAGTATGGGTTGTTCACTCAACGCTCTGAATACCTAAAAACAGATTTATATTCTATGTAGTTTGGCGTTGAGTGAAGGCTACTCACTGTATGCCAAGAGACAATAAATCTGTCCAAGTGTTTTGGCATTGAGTGATGCTTACTCACTCAACTCCTATTCTAATGTTTCTTGATTTTTGGCTAAGTCCACAGCTTGTGACATCAGCAAGTCAACAAGTTAACATATTTCAAATAAGTGGTGGGATGGCTACAGTACACGACAAAGGTTGTCGCATACCTACTGTACGACAGTTGGCGTTAAAGCAAAATTGCAGGCAGCATTAAAAGTGTGGAACCCACTGCTAAAAGAGCCATTGAGTCTCAATAAATAAAAGGAAGTGCTTTTTACATAAAAAGAGTTAGTGACAGTTGTTCTTCTTTTCCGGCAATGTTGTGGAGCAGAAGAATAGGAAGCTAAAGTCAGAAAGACAAAGAGCAAGTTAGCTGTTTAGATCAACATCTTCAACAGCAGGTTTGTTGGTGCCATCTTCATCTACACCAGCAAGGAAGCTCATGGTGTTTTTCTTAGAAAGAGATAACAATAAGAGCCAACCCTTGCTGCAAGAGCTTCACAGATCAAACCAATACTTTCTAAAATAACATACACTTGAGGAGTTGTGAAGAAGAAGTTGGAGCCGAGCAGTTAGCTCAGTTCAGAAAGGAGCAGAGAAATAGATCTGCTAGTTGCTTCCAGTATAAGCCAAAGCTTCTACATCATTGTTACTGTGAAAAAGAGAGAGCAAGGGAAGGATGCTGCTCTGGCCCTTGTGATTAAAGCTATAGAGGATGGATCTACTGAAGAGTATACTCTAAAGGACAACCTCATTCATTTCCGTGGCAGGCTCTACATTCCCAAGGGCGGTGAAATATGGGAAGACATCTTGAGAGAGGCACACTATTCCAAGTATTCGCTGTATCCCGAGATTTCCAAGATGTATAGTGACTTACAAAAGACAATGTTCAGGCCAGGAATGAAGAGTGTTGTTCAGTACTATGTTATACACTGTGAGGCTTGCAAGATGGTGAAGGTGGAGTGCAAGAGCCCTAGAGGATTGTTACAATCGTTACCTATTCCAGAGTGGAAGTTTGAAGATATCTCCATGGAATTTATTCACGGTCTTCCCCGATCACGATCAGGGTATGACTCAGTTTGGGTGATTGTGGATCGCTTGACTAAGGTCGCCCGATTTATCCTAATGAAGAAAGAGATGCATGTGGATGTATTGGTTCATCTCTTTATGGAACAGTTTGTACGATGCCATGGAGTGCCTAAGACGATAGTCTCAGACCGTGATTGTCTCTTTACCTCCAAGGAGTGGAAGACGGCTCAAAGGTATTTAGGCTCTCGCCTTACCTTTAGCACGACCTTTCATCCTCAGACGGACGGTTAGCCCGAGACGACCATCAGAACAATAATGCTAAGATTGTGTGTATTGGATAGAGGGGAGTCGTGGGAAAGGCTCTTATAGCTGGTGGAATTCTCGTACAATAATAATCATCAAGCTAGCATCGGGATGGCACCCCACAAAGTGCTTAATGGAAGAAGGTGTAGAACACCTTTATCATGGGTGCAGGATGAAGACCTGAAGAATTTCTTAATGGAGTATATTGATGATACCGATGCAGTTGTTAGATTGATACGGGATCATATGCTTGAGGCTCAGAGTCGACAGACAAAGTACTATAATGCGAAACACAGGATGGTGGAGTTTCAAGTGGGTCACAAAGTGTTCTTAAAGAATAGGCCGATGCATGGAGTGTCACGAGTGCATGGTAGAAAGAATCTCAGCCCGAGATATGTGGGGCCTTATGTTTTTTGTAAATAATTGGCCGTTTGCCCTATCAGCTTGATCTACCACCAGAACTGGAAAATTTGCACGACGTCTTTGATGTGTCGTTGCTTTGGAAAGCCCTTCTACGGCCTGATCAGCATGTCCCCACCATAAATGGAACAGCGACAACCGATAGGTCTGTTCGATTAGAGCCGATGCGGATAATGGACACTGAGATAAGGAACTTACGTCAGAAGAGTGTTCCTTTGGTGAAGGTCTTGTGGTCTAATCATAGGAAAGAGGAATATACTTGGGAGCCGGTGGACTTGATGTAGAAGCACTACCTGGAGCTATTTTCCTAAGGTAACTTAAATGCACATTTTGTATTCTGCATACATTAGTTTCCCCATAGCCTTAGCCTGATTTCAGGGACGAAATATTTAATATTGTTTATAGGATTTGTAACGTACTGATTCGTGCCAGACCTGTTGGGTACATTGCCCATAATGCCCTAGATTTGAGGAAGTCAATCTTGTCAATGATATACATATAGTTGTAGTTGACAGTGATGGAACAGGTATCCTAAGTGGCTAAGTCAGGTAAACACTTACCTAAGATGTGAGTTGACAGAAATCTATCTAAGTCCACAGACGTTGAGTGAAGTCAACTCACTAAACGCCATAGAGCAAAAAGCTATGAGACCAGCTAAAACAGTAAAAGATTAAGTAGAAATGAGTAGAAAAGTGACTAAGTCCACATGCGTTGAGTGTAGCTCACTCACTCAATGCCATAGCCTATTAATCGTTGAGTATAGCTTAGTTAGTAAATGCCACAGGAAAACTGTGACTATTTATTAAGTCCATAGGAATTTAGTGAGGCAAGCTCACTCAACTCCATGTGATATTGCGTTGACTAATTCTCAAATGAAGTGTTCTTCTTGACACCGAAATTTGGCTAAGTCCAAATGCGTTGATTGCTTTTACTTTCGTCGAGTTGAGCTGTAACACCCCTATCCGTCACATAACATATAACAGTAGGTCCGGCCGGGGCCCGACGCCATATACCACAGACAGACCGATGAGTTACTAAATGAAACCATTCTTCCAATCACGCGTCCAACACAGAGTACATTCTAGCAAAAGCAATTTAAAAGGTTGCAAAGAAATAACACAGCCAAAAGCATGAATGTCCGTTAATAAACCCAAATAGGAATGAATGCACAAATACACCAACTACTGGGCCTTATGGCCTTACAAAAGTTCACTTAAATAAAATGTGTTTTCCATACAACGCCACAAAGGCCGATCACACATGAGAATAAAGTAAACAATACACTTAGGCCTTCGAGGGCCAGAACTGCAACAAGGGCTTTAGCCCACTATTTCCCACTCGGCTCCGCAGCACCATAAAGCAGCATTCCACTGTACGGTTGCAAACAAAAGCAACGGTCAGCTAAAGCTGACAAAATTATAATGACCCCACCCCTTTACTTGGGGTGGCGATGCTCCTTCCCTGCAATGCATTAGTATAAACAACGGGATAGCGAAAGTACAGTTTAAGCACACTTCACAACAGACGTAGGCATACACGGCCGCACGCCCTGTGCTCTCAGGGCACTTACACGGTGAACTAGGTCCACCACCACCTCTAGGATGGAAAATCTCGTGAGCATTTCGGTCCTTCCGGCCTAAGCCTAAGACCCTCAATCTGTGCCAACAGTAAGTGCCACGTACATTAGGTCTCTTTAACCAAATGACACAGAGCTGGTACGGTTTCGCCCTACCCGTTGCTCACCCCACAACGTCAATTTAAGCCATATGTGCGGGTCAAGCTTCCCCGAGTCCCAAAGCGATTACACAAATCTAACATAACCCAGTTATGTACAAGTTGGCTCCCAGGCCACCAAGTTGGCAGAATCACGCTTCTGCCAAGTTTTCCAGGTGCACCTTGGAGTTAATCCCCAAGATTCCCTGATACAATCTACCGCGTAGAAAACCCGAAAACAACTATCGGTATGAAGTCTTCTCCGACCATTCATGCCTAATGAAACATCACCGATCCAAACCAACTTGTCCAGGTAGGCTTCACACACCATGCCTATGTCCGTGTAGCACCCCAAAAATCTCAAAAAATGGATTTGAAGTACAGGTTGTTTTACACGGCCTAGGACACGGGCATGTCCCAGGGCGTGTCGGGGGTACACGGCCTGGGACACGGGAGTGTCCCAGGGCGTGTCACTCAAGAAAATGCCGGATTGAGTCAGAAGATTACACGGCCCGGAACCAAGCCTTGAACACGGCCGTGTCAGATTGGACACGGGCGTGTCCGATGCCGTGTGCCTACCCGTGTACTGCTGGTTGAGTTTGGAGCTCGATGAGGCAGGGGTGACACGGGCGTGTCTCATGACTGACACGGGCGTGTCAGGTTCAACACGGGCGTGTCGATGCCCGTGTTCTGGTAAATATCAGTCGGTACGAATACTGCGTGTGCCGCTTAAGGGTACACGGCCTGTGACACGGGCGTGTCACAGGCCGTGTCAGCCAAAAAAGTGTGATTTTGGGAAAATCGTGGCAGTTCATTTTCTCTCTTTGGATCCAAAGGCTTAGATGATTCCTGGCTGGTTTAAGTCAGCAGAGGCTTGAGTCATTCTTCACTTAGCTAAGGAAGAGAGAAAGAGAGAGGAGGAAGAAGAAGGAGGAGGAGATCAAGCCACCGGTGGAGCTCCCGTGGTCCGATTCGTGATCCAAGGCCAGCGTTGTGAAGGCAAAGCTGCTGCGGTGCTTTCTCACTGGCTAGATTTCGATGGCTCCCAAGAGATCGACAAGGGTAACGATCTCCCTTCTTGGACATATGAAGTCCTTCTTTTCTGCATAGCATAGGGAAAACCCTTCCCGCGAGTGTGCGGTGGGTTGTGGTGTCCCTTGGGGTAGATATGAGAAGTCCCCCTTGTTAGAGTCCGGAATTGGAGTACGGATCTAGACATGCTGTGTGAAGCCCATCTGGACATGTTGGTCTGGATTGGTGATGCTTGTTTGCATATCGGAGAAGACTCCGTGATTATGGCTTGTGTTGCCTTGTGCCTACCTGTTGCTTGGTGCAGCAGGAAGTACTGGATGAAGTCCAGGAAATGAAGAGGGTTGGATGCAACTCTTGTGGCTGTGCATTGCCACTTTGTGTGCGGTTGAGCCGTTGGGCTGCAACTCGATGAAAAGGCAGATTGCCGAACAGGAAAGGTAAAACCGACCCGCGCCTATAAATTGCCATGGATACTTCCGTATTCGAGGTGGCATGACGACTTGAGCAATGTGGGGTGGCTGATCCGTACCTGCGTTAGGTCCGTCCGACTTGGAAGCCTGGTTATGGGTTTTGTTGGAGCGCCTAATGAGAGTCTTAGGCCCGCGCGCCAAAAAGACTAGAATGCTCAATACCGTGTAAACGGTGGTGTTGACCCTGGTTTTCCGGTGCACCAAGAATGTGCCCTGAGTGCACGGACTGTCGGGCCGTGTGGCCGACGGTTGTGATGGCTTGAATGTGCCTGCGCGCACATAGTTGCTATTATTGATACCATGCTGTGCAGGGAAAGAATGCTACTGCCCCGAGAAAGGGGTAGGATTGTTATAATTGGGTCAGCTGAATGCTGACCGTTGCCATGTTTGCCACCGTTTGGGTGGATTGTCCCTATACAGGTGCTGGAGAGCCAATTGGTAAATGAAGGGCTGGAGCCCTACTGCTGTTGTTGCTACTGCTGTAGCTAGCCCTTGAAGGCTACGAAAAGGGTTTTGTTTTTTTTGCTTTTCCTCATGTATGGTCGGCCTGCGCGCCGATGTTTGTAATCCATGTTGTATGGAAAGAGGAACTGTAAGGCCTTAAGGCCAAACCTTCACCTTTGTTATACATTCTGTGGCTGTATATATAGCTGTGGTTTATATATTGGACATTCCTGGTTAGAGTTCAAATTTATAACTTAAAGCTTCCGCTAGCATGCTCTGAGTTAGGATGCGTGTATGGTTTGGTATTATCCTGTGACCTCACCGTCTGTTTGTGGCATATAGTGTGGGGCCCCGGTCGGACCTTCTACTATACGTCATGTAACGGATGGGGTCGTTACATTTTGGTATCAGCTTTGTTCGGTCTTCCTCTTTCGAATTCGTGGTCGAATTCTTTTATGGGGTGGCGAGCGCGTGTTTATGTGCCCTGCTGTAACGCTAATGAACTCTGTAATGTCGACTAAGGAATGTACATAATCTTGTTTGAGGAATTTGCGCATTCCTTTTCTGTTGTTTTGCTTGCATACGATCGCTAATGTGTGTCTTGTCCACCTATAGGTGACGCGTAGTGGTGCTGGGTAGTCTGAGCCCCAGCGCTCTGATGAGAGTGCGGCACCAGCTGAGGTGCCAACACCTCCTCCATCTGCGGAAACTGTTCGTTTAGTTGCTGAGGCTCTCTTTGCCATGATTCAGCCGACCGGGCAAGCGCAGCCGGCAGAAGTGCCAGTTCGTGTTGATGTAAGACCCGAGCTGGTTGAGGCAGTCGGTCCACGAGCAGCTGACCGACAGTTGAAGCAATTCATGAGCTTCAGTCCGCCTACGTTTACGGGACTGGGATCCCCAACGCAGGCAGAGGATTGGTTATCGCGTGTCAAGCGGATAATGACAGCGATTAGGGCGGAGGAAACTCTAAAGGTCACCTTGGCCACCTTCATGCTTGAAGGAGAGGCGCGGTTGTGGTGGGACGAGGTTGAGGTACACCATTTGGCGGGCAGGCTATTAACGCAAATATCGATTGAGGAGTTCTCTCGAATCTTTCTGGCGAAGCATGTCCCAGCGGCGCAACGCATTGCCATGGAAAATGAGTTCCAACGGTTAAAGCAAGGAGAAGATAGCGTGGATACCTACTTGCATGAGTTTACCAGATTGGGGCGGTATGCGGAAACAAACTTCGCGGATGACCAAAGGAAAACGAATAGGTTCTATGAAGGATTGCGGGATGAGTTGAGGTTCCTGCTTTCTAGTTCAGTGAACCAAGGGTTTCGGGCGTTGGTTGATACTGCGTGTGCGTTGGAGAAGGACATGCGGCGGGTGCAAGGGAACAAGGGCTTGGTTGTGTCAAAGCCAGAGGTTCAAGCACCTCGCCCTAGCAAATCGTTCTACCAGAAGAAGGGGGCAAGAGGTCCAAGCCGTCTGGGCAAGTGACTATGACCGTTGTGTCGGGGGCGACATCAAGGCCGGAGTCGCGTACATGCTATAACTGTGGCCGGGTGGGGCGTATAGCCCGTGACTGTAGGGTTGTTCAGCCCAAAGGGGAAATGAAGATGGGTGCGTCTTATGCTGAGAAGGGCAAAGCGGTGGTTGATTCCTCTGCGTCCCAGGCACATCCCCGAATCTATCATCTTGGCCAGCAGGAGGCGATTATGCAAAGTGACGTCGTCACAGGTACGAGTGAATATAGATTATTTGCTTACATGCTATTGCTTTTGGTTATGTCTAGCTTGTGCATGATGTGTGTGCTGCAGGCTTTGTCCTGATTCGGAATAATCTGGCGAGAGCCCTATTTGATACGGGTGCTTCGCATTCTTTTCTGTCTGAGGATTTCGTATCTCGAACTGGGGTGCCGAGTCATATGACGGTTGATAGTACAAGGGTGCTATTGCCGAATGGCTGTATGATGCTTGCGGTTAGGGCTTGCGATGTGGATGTTCAAATAGGAAGTCGGGATTTCGGTTTGAGTGTAGCTGTGCTACCGTTATCGGCGTTTGATGTGATCTTTGGCATGGACTGGCTCTCGGAGCAGCGTGCCTTTATTGATTGCAACTCCAAGGAGATTACACTGGGCCAGAATACCGGACTTGTGACGACGTTCGCTGGTATGCGAGGAGTTGGCGGGACTTTGTTGTCTGCGCTCCAAGTCGTCAATGCTGTTCGGAAGGGCGCGGAGTTATTCTTCACGCTAATTCAGGCTGTTGAGCCAAAGGCCAGTGTCGGTGAAGTTCTGGTTGTGTCAGAGTTTACCGATGTGTTTCCTAAAGATCTTCCTGGGTTACCACCCCAGCGGGAGATTGACTTCTCTATTGAGTTGGTGTAGGTGCGAAACCTGTGGCCCGCTCACCATATCGCGTCGTGCCAAAAGAGATTGCTGAGTTGAAAGTCCAATTGCAAGAGTTGTTGGAGCAGGGATACATACGCCCAAGTATGTCACCTTGGAGCACGCATGTTCTCTTTGTGAAAAAGAAAGACGGTAGTTTGCAGTTATGTATTGACTACCGCGAATTGAATAAGCTGACGGAGAAAAACAAATATCCGATCCCACGGATTGATGACCTATTTGATCAATTGGCAGGATCAACGGTCTATTCCAAGTTGGATTTAAAATCGGGATATTATCAGTTGAGGATTCGGGAAGGTGACATTCCCAAGACGGCGTTTGGAACACGCTACGGTCATTATGAGTTCACGGTAATGCCGTTTGGCCTATGTAATGCGCCTTCGGTATTTATGGATCTAATGCATCGAACATTCCGAGAGTACTTGGATTTGTTCGTGATTGTGTTTATCGATGATATCTTAGTATAATCTCAGTCGTAAGAGGATCATGCAAACCATTTGCGGTTGGTCTTGCATACCCTGCGGAGGAATATGCTTTATGCCAAGTTCTCAAAGTGTGAGTTCTGGCTCTCTTCAGTAGCCTTTTTAGGCCATGTGGTAAGTGGAGAAGGTATTGCGGTGGATCCGTTGAAGATAAGTGCCATTCGAGATTGGCCAGTGATGTCTTTAGTGGTCGAGGTCAGGAGCTTCCTTGGGCTTGCGGGCTACTATAGACGGTTTGTGGAAAACTTCTCACGGATTGCTTTACCTCTGACCACGCTGACGAGAAAAGATCAAAAGTTCATTTGGACGCCGGAGTGCGCGCGAGCTTTTGAAGACTTGAAGAGTCGTTTGACCACGGCGCCTGTGTTGACATCGCAATGTGGTACAGATGGCTATGAGATCTATAGTGATGCTTCCGGGAGCGGCTTAGGCTGCGTTCTTCTACAGTTTGGTAAAGTGATTGCTTATGGCTCGCGCCAGTTGAAAGTGCATGAGGGGAATTACCCCGTCCATGATTAGGAGTTGGCGGCGGTAATCTTTGCGCTCAAGTTGTGGCGGCACTATCTTTATGGCGTTAAAGTGGACATCTATACAAATCACAAAAGCCTAAAGTACTTGTTGGATCAGAAGGATCTGAATATGCGACAATGAAGATGGATGGAGTTCCTTGGGGACTACACCTTCGAGATTCACTATACGCCCGGGAAGGGAAATGTGGTCGCTGATGCGTTGAGTCGGAAGACTCCGGTACGGGCAAGCTGGTTGCAGAGGCATGATCAGCGTTTAATCCAGGAATTGGAAGCGTTGGAGATATCTTGTGTTGACAAGGGTTCTTCGACCGATGCATGCTTGAACTGGACGGAGGTGCAATATGACCTTACGGACAGAGTTCAGCGAGCAACGGAGCTTGA
This sequence comes from Platanthera zijinensis, assembly GCA_039513925.1. NCBI lineage: Eukaryota > Viridiplantae > Streptophyta > Magnoliopsida > Asparagales > Orchidaceae > Platanthera > Platanthera zijinensis. The sequence continues at coordinate 101,763,513 of CM077083.1, forward strand.
TGAAGGTCTCCAGCGCTATGTTAAAGATGGGCCGGATGACCAATTCTCTTGGGATAACGGTTTGTTACGAAGAAATGGTCGAGTGTGCGTCCCGAGTGTGGGTAAATTGAGGGAAGAGTTGATGTACGAAGCACACTTTGCAAAGTACTCAGTTCACCCAGGGAGCACAAAGATGTACAAAGACATGAAAAAGCTATTCTGGTGGCCCGGACTAAAGAAAGATGTCGCACGTTATGTGGCGGAATGCAATACCTGTGCGTTGGTGAAAGCAGAATGCCAGAAGCCTGGCGGGTTCCTGAAGTCGTTACCCATTCCGGAGTGGAAGTTCGAGGACATTTCGATCGATTTCGTGCACGGGTTGCCGAGATCTCAACGCGGTCTTGATTCAATCTGGGTGATTGTGCACCGGTTGACAAAAGTGGCACACTTCCTTCCAAACAGAAGAGACGATTCAGTGGAAATCTTGGCCAAGCTTTATGTGGAGCAGATTGTTCGACTGCACGGTGTTCCTCGGAGCATCGTTAGTGACCGCGATGGGCGAATCACATCGAATGATTGGCGGCTAGTTCATCAAATGTTGGGTACAAAATTAGCGTTTAGTACGGCCTTTCATCCCCAAACGGATGGCCAGACTGAACGAACCAACAGGACGATGGAGGACATGCTCCGCATGTGCGCCCTAGACTTTGGTAAGAGATGGGAAGATTATATATTTCTAGTGGAATTTTCCTATAATAATAGCTACCAAGCGAGCATCGGTATGGCACCATTTAAGGCTTTGTATGGTCGTAAATGCCGTACACCGTTAGCTTGGGCAGAAGCAGGCGAATCTAAGCTGAGTGGGAAAAAGGAAGTCGAAGAAGCTACCTTGCTCATACGCTCTATTCGGGAGAGGCTATTGATAGCCCAAGATCGTCAAGCAAAGTACTACAATGCCAAACATCAGAACGTGGAGTTTGCGGTGGGTGATTGGGTATATTTGAAGATCAAACCCTTCAAAGGCGTGTCCAGGATTCGGCGTTTGAAAAAGCTAAGTCCGAGGTATCTTGGTACATTTGAGGTGGTGGAGCGAGTTGGGGAAGCTGCTTATCGACTAGCACTTTCAGCAGACTTGGGTGGATTACATGATGTATTTCACATCTCAGTACTTCGTAAGGCTGTCAAGGATCCAGCTCAAGTAGTGGAGAATGATCGGGTACCGGTCGTGTATGGGCTAACGACGAGGGTTCGACCCATTCAGATCGAGGATCGAGCCGAGAAACAGTTGCGGAACAAAGTGATCAGGATGGTCAAAGTCTGATGGGACAATTGTGGCCGTGAAGAGCTAACATGGGAGCGAGAGCAGACCATGCGAGCTGAATTTCTCGAGCTGTTTGTATAAACTGTAGACCGTGTACCTTGTGTTATAACAGAGTTATCAAGTTATAGCATTGTTTTTCCTTGTTTCCTTACCGTGCAAATTTCGGGACGAAATTTTATTAAGGAGGGGAGGATTGCAACACCCCAAAATCTCAAAAAATGGATTTGAAGTGCAGGTTGTTTTACACGGCCTGGGACACAGGCGTGTCCCAGGGCGTGTCGGGGGTACACGGCCTGGGACACGGGCGTGTCCCAGGGCGTGTCACTCAAGAAAATGCCGGATTGAGTCAGAAGATTACACGGCCCGGAACCAAGCCTTGAACACGGCCGTGTCAGATTGGACACGGGCGTGTCCGATGCCGTGTGCCTACCCGTGTACTGCTGGTTGAGTTTGGAGCTCAATGAGGCAGGGGTGACACGGGCGTGTCTCATGACTGACACGGGCGTGTCAGGTTCGACACGGGCGTGTCGATGCCCGTGTTCTAGTAAATATCAGTCGGTACGAATACCGCGTGTGCCGCTTAAGGGTACACGGCCTGTGACACGGGCGTGTCACAGGCCGTGTCAGCCAAAAAAGTGTGATTTTGGGAAAATCGTGGCCGTTCATTTTCTCTCTTTGGATCCAAAGGCTCAGATGATTCCTGGCTGGTTTAAGTCAGTAGAGGCTTGAGTCATTCTTCACTTAGCTAAGGAAGAGAGAAAGAGAGAGGAGGAAGAAGAAGGAGGAGGAGATCAAGCCACCGGCAGAGCTCCCGTGGTCCGATTCATGATCCGAGGCCAGCATTATGAAGGCAAAGCTGCTGCGGTGCTTTCTCACCGGCTAGATTTCAATGGCTCCCAAGAGATCGACAAGGGTAATGATCTCCCTTCTTGGATATGTGAAGTCCTTCTTTTCTGCATTGCATAGGAAAAACCATTCCCCACGAGTGTGCGGTGGGTTATGGTGTCCCTTGGGGTTGATATGTGAAGTCCCCCTTGTTAGAGTCCGGAATTGGAGTACGGATCTAGGCATGCTGTGTGAAGCCCATCTGGACATGTTGGTCTGGATTGGTGATGCTTGTTTGCATATCGGAGAAGACTCCGTGATTATGGCTTGTGTTGCCTTGTGCCTACCTGTTGCTTGGTGCAGCAGGAAGTACTGGATGAAGTCCAGGAAATGAAGAGGGTTGGATGCAACTCTTGTGTCTGTGCGTTGCCACTTTGTGTGCGGTTGAGCCGTTGGGCTGCAACTCGATGAAAAGGTAGATTGCCGAACAGGAAAGGTGAAACCGACCCGCGCCTATAAATTGCCATGGATACTTCCGTATTCGAGGTGGCACGACGACTTGAGCAACGGGGGGTGGCTGATCCGTACCTGCGTTAGGTCCGTCTGACTTGGAAGCCTGGTTATGGGTTTTGTTGGAGCGCCTAATGAGAGTCTTAGGCCCGCGCGCCAAAAAGACTAGAATGCTCAATACCGTGTAAACGGTGGTGTTGACCCTGGTTTTCCGGTGCACCAAGAATGTGCCCTGAGTGCACGGACTGTCGGGCCGTGTGGCCGACGGTTTTGATGGCTTGAATGTGCCTGCGCGCACATAGTTGCTATTGTTGATACCATGTTGTGCAGGGAAAGAATGCTACTGCCCCGAGAAAGGGGTAGGATTGTTATAATTGGGTCAGCTGAATGCTGACCGTTGCCATGTTTGCAACCATTTGGGTGGATTGTCCCTATGCAGGTGCTGGAGAGCCAAGTGGTAAATGACGGGCTGGAGCCCTACTGCTGTTGTTGCTGCTGCTGCGGCTAGCCCTTGAAGGCTGCGAAAAGGGTTTTGTTTGTTTTGCTTTTCCTCATGTATGGCCGGCCTGCGTGCCGATGTTTGTAATCCATGTTGTATGGAAAGAGGAACTGTAAGGCCTTAAGGCCAAACCTTCACCTTTGTTGTACATTCCGTGGCTGTATATATAACTATGGTTTATATATTGGACATTCCTGGTTAGAGTTCAAATTTATAACTTGAAGCTTCCGCTAGCATGCTCTGAGTTAGGATGCGTGTATGGTTTGGTATTATCCTATGACCTCACCGTCTGTTTGTGGCATATAGTGTGGGGCCCCGGCCGGACCTTCTACTATACGTCATGTAACGGATGGGGTCGTTACAGTCCGTACTTCGATTCCAGACTCTATATGCAAAACAACGAGGACTATTCATGTCTACCCAAAGGAATGCCTCAAACTCACCGCATACTTGCGAGAGCGGGCTTCCTATGCAAAAAGGAAAGGGGACTTCACATGTACAAGAAGAGAATCATTACCCTAGTATTTCCCGTCTGCGCCATGAAGATCTAGTTGGATGGAAAGCACCGTATCGGCCGCGCCTTTGCAGATCTGGACTCGGATCGAGAATCGGGGCTCCGAAGCTTCTCTGGCGACCGGATTTCCTCTTCCTCTTCCTCCTTGCTCTCCCCTCTCTTTAAAGACTTAAAAAGTGAATGCACTCTTGAAATGAGGGTTTAGAAACCATATTCCCAGCCTAAATCCCAACATAGACCAACCTGAGCCCTTGGATCACAAAACATGGAAACGAACGGCCACAATTCGCACTTAAAGTCAAATTACTGGGCCTAACACGGCTTGCGGCACGGCCGTGTCCATGGTCGTGTTCCACACTCGCCGTAAACCAGGAAATCCAAAACAGGACACGGCCTGTGACACGGCTTGTAACACACCTGTGTCACCTACGGACACGCCCGTGTCATGGGCCGTGTGCCTCAATCGACGCTGAAACCGTCACATCCCGAACAAGATACGGGATTAGACATGCTCATGTCAACTTCGATATGCCCGTGCTAATCACTACACACCCATGTTCCGGGTCATGTCCCTCATTCAACACAGGACCAAAACATCTAGAAGAGGACACGGCCATGTGACACGCCCGTGTCACTGACCATATGCTTGACATGCCCGTGTCCCAGGCCGTGTTCCAAGCACTCAATGCTCTTCGACCTCGCTTCGACGACCTGAGAACGACATGACCATGTGACACGCCGGTATCATAGGCCATGTTCACCTTGCCAAGACCCAAACTTGGCTCAAACTCCGCCCATTCCTCTATTGAGTTTTGGGGCATTACATGAGCTCTGAGTTCGTCGAACTGAGCTCTGAGTTCGTCGATCTCAGCTTTCACTTTTTGTCGAGATGATCTATGAGTTTGTCGAATTGAGTTCTGAGTTCGTCGAGCTGAGGAAAGCTCACACAACCCTCTCAATGCTTAAGATGATGTAGACGCAGAAAATTGGCTAAGGAAAAAAGCGTTGAGTGAGGTATGCTCACTCAACGTTCTTAATGCCTAATTTATAGAATGCATAGGCTAAGGCAGAAGGCATTGAGTGAGGTGTGCTCACTCAACGCCTGACACAAAGAAAAGGATGCATAATTGGTTAAGGCAAAAAGCGTTGAGTGGATCTTGCTCACTCAACGCTGTCAATGCCTAGATAGATTGAATTCTTTCTAAGTGATTTTGCATTGAGTGAAGCTCATTCACTCAATGCCTATTCTACTGATGCTCTTTTTTGGCTAATTCCATAGGTGCTGAAGTCAGCAAAATAAAAAAAGTCAACTAAGTTCAAAACAAGTATGGAGAAGCTACAGAACACGACAAACTCTTCTAAGAAGCTTCTGTATGTCTTCTTCCATTAAAGCAAGGCACAGTTGAAAGCTGCAGGTGCGGCCCATTTATCTCTAAGAGTCATTCATCGACAAACTACAAAAGGAAGAGATGGGCCAAGACACAAGATAACTTTTAGGGCATTATCAATTTAAAAATTTAGCAGCCGATTTCATCTTTCTCGCCATTACTGCATGTAAGAGCTCGAAGTATCCCTGCAAAAAGTTTAGTTAACTGTTTGTCTTCTTCATCGACACCAACAAGATCAGAAGGCTTTCCTTTTGAGGGAGAAGCAGAAACAAGGAAGAAGTCTTTGCAGATCAAGTTGCTTCTCAGCTAAACAAGCCCAAACCTGAAGAACTACTTCTGAAGCTAAGAAGATGGAAGAATTAAGTAGCTGACTCTGTCCTAAGAAGGAAGAGAAATCAAAGCAGTTTACTGCTAGTTACTTCCAACTCAAGATCCTTGTAGCTGTGAAGAAAGTTTGAGCTGAGATAACTCAACTCAAGGTGGTGTCATAGAGAAATTTCTCTGTCATAGATATAAATCTATTTCACTCCAGTATGATCCATCTAGATCTGAGTTGTTGGGCCTCTGGCCTGAGGTTGTGAAATATTGCTTGATTAGTAGGAAAGTAAAGCTCTCTGAGTGCAGGATCCCTTGTGGATCTGAGGTAGGACTGTTCTCCCAGCCTGAGTGTAGGGCTTAACAACCTGAGGTAGGTGATCAGCTGATCACTGAGTTGTAGGCCCTTGTGGCTGAGCTTTAGGTCTTGGAGAATACTGAGAGATCCTAAGGGATCTGAGGTGTAAGCTCTGTGGAGCATTGTTTTTGAGAAGTGTTGTGACTAATAGGAAGTTAGCAAGGTGGGAGGAGAGTGGATGTACCCAAAAGTTGGTGAACCACTATAAATCATTGTGTGCTTTCTATGGTATTCTTTTTGTGCAGGTTATTGAAAGCAAATTACTATCAACTCAATAAGTATTAAAGGAAGAAACTAAAAGATATCAAAAGAGAATGAAAACCTATTCACCCCCCCCCTCTAGGTTGCAAGCTACTTTAAACTTAAGAACTTGCAAGACCCCTCACACGTGTTTTGAGTTAGGAAGCGGACTTAGGCTCTGGGTACACTGGTAATAGGAGTTGCGTGATACTCGACTAATAGGGTAAATTTCACTTAAGAATAATCTTAGTTACAGTAAGCGTCGAGTTCATTGAGTGGTCTCAATGTCATTCAATGAGGCGTTAAGTGATACTCAACACACAATGAGAAATGGACTTAGAATATGTCTACATTCTGGAAGCATTAAGTGCGTTGAGTGGTCTCAACTCCATTCGATGAGGTGTTGAGTGATACTCACTGCACAAGGAGAAATGGACTAGGAATATTTCTTCATTTTGGAAGCATCGAGTGCATTGAGTGGTCTCAATGCCATTCGTCGAGGGGTTGAGTGTGAATGTCTTTAATTCCAAGATAGATAAACACCTAGAGGGGGTTAATAGGTTTTTTAGTCTTTTAAGATTTTCCCTCCACTTAGTGTGTTGTTATTTAGTTTCTTTTGCTTTCAAGATAAACACACAGATGACACAGTAGATTTATAGTAGTTCCCCAGATTATATGTACGTCCACTACCCCTCACCTTTCTAACAGCTTGTTGAATAAGGTCCTTCTACAAAACTCGGCTCCTAAGAGCTTACAACCCAGATCTCACTAGATCTCTCAGTGTCCTCTTAGACCTACAACTCAGGCACAAGTCCATACCTCAGAGAAAGCTTGCTCCTACAACTAGGTGGTCAAAAGACCACCTACCTCAAACTTGAACACAAGTCCTACAACTCAGGATACGGAGGTTAGCCTTACAACTAAGATCCAAAAGGATCCTACATCAGCCTTTATAAATCAGGCCTACAACTCAGATTCAAAAGGATCCTACAGCAAGAATATGGTTTGTTGTTGTTGATTAGACACAAGAGATAATTTCTCTGTGCCTGCCTTCCTGGACTGAGTTAACATCCCAAACTTTCTTCATAGCAACAGAAATAATATCTCTAGCAAGTAGCTGCCGGTGCTAAAGAAATTTAAAAACCAAGTTCCTGAACTTGCTGAAGAAGACTCTTCAATCAGCTAACCTGGAATGCAGAAACCAGATGGCTATGCTCCTTCTTCCTTATCAGAACCTATTCTGAACTTATTGTAGCAGAAAAAATTAGCTACAGCTAACTTGATGGAACTTTTGGAACAGCTGGCTGAGCTTTTTAGTTTCAAGCTCGACAAAAATGGCGATGAAGATGAAGTTCAGCCGCAACTTCTTGAGATGAATAAAATCCTAAAAGTTAGTTCCATCACCTGATCGTGTTCCTTTTATCTTCTGCCGATTAAATGCTATTTTACCAGTGGGTGCCACCTATAGTTATTGGCTACAGCTTGCTTTGACATAAGTAGATATACAATAGGCTTCAGACTCCATTTGTCGTGTTCTGTAGCTTTCCCGCAATGAATTTGAACTTTGTTGACTTTTGTTGACTTTTGCTGACGTCAGCATCTGTGGACTTAACCAAATTCTTAGATTCAATCCATGCGTAGAGTGCGTTGAGTGAATTTACTTCACTTAATGAATTTGGACTTAACCAAATTCTCTGTCTTTCTTAGGCGTTGAGTGCGTTGAGTGAATCTTCATCACTCAACGCCTCTGGACTTTGCCAAATTCTTTGCACTGCCAGGCATTGAGTGCATTGAGTGAATCTTCATCACTCAACGCCCCTAGACTTTGCTGCAATTTTCTTTATCTGCTAGGCATTGAGAGCATTGAGTGAGCCTTCATCACTCAATGCATTATTCCTTAGCCGCTTCTCTGAAGTCTTCCAGCTTGCTGTATCATTGAGTGCATTGAGTGAGTTGACCCCACTCAACACTTCTGGACTTAGATAGATTTTTCTATCTATCTCCTTTTTTAGGCTTTGACTGATTGTTCCTCTAACGACACCTCTACTTTGGCGTTGAGTGAGTTGTCCTCACTCAACGATTCAGGACTTAGCCAGATTTATTGACAGAATCTTCAACTGTTTGAGCTTGTCTCAATGTTGTTTGGTATATGGAGTTGAGTGAACTTACTTCACTCAACACCTATGGACTTAGTCAATTTTTCAACTTGCCAATACCGAGGCTTTGACAGACTCAGCTTTACTCGATGCTTCTTGTTATGTGGCGTTGAGTGAACTGCCTTCACTCAATGCCCATGGACTTAGTCGATTTTTCAGCTTGTCAATACTGAGGCTTTGATAGACTCTGCTTTACTCGACGCTTCTTGTTATATGTCATTGAGTGAACTTCTTTCACTCAATGTGTAATGCCCCAAAACCCAAATACGTATTGGTCACTATGATTAGAATACCCTTCGCTAAGCCTTATGAAAATAGGGGATTCATTGGTAGTGTTTTGAATGACTTTTGGATCCCTTACAGTTTCACATGGCCTGTGAAACGGGCGTGTTCAAAGCCGTGTCGGGAACAAGGCCTTGTACACGGGTGTGTCTAGGGTCGTGTCCTTCTCAGTGTTTGGCCGTATTTTTATAAGAAAGGCACACGGCCTGTGATACGGGCGTGTCCAAAGCCGTGTCGGGGACATGGTCTGTGATATAGGTTTGTCCCGAGCCATGTCCTGTTCTGTGTTTCACTGGGTTATGGCGAGTGCGGGACACGACCATGTCACAATCCGTGTACGGACCAAGGAAGTTCATTTTAAGAGTAAATCAAGGCCGTTCATTTTATATAAGAGGGATCCGACGGCACAGAATCCCTCCTATTGGTATAAGGCCGGTAAATGAGGGTTTAGGACTCATTTCATTTGGCCCAATATCATTCTAAGAGGTAGAGAGAGGGGAGAGAAAAGGGAGAAGAAGAAGGAATCCCGCCATTATTAGAGCTTTGGAGCTCTGAATCGCGAGCTGAGCCTAGATCCGTTGAGGCGAGTCCGTTGCGGTGGTTTTAATCCGACTTGTTTTCTATGGCGCCAAAGCGAACCTCTAGGGTAACGATTATCTACTTGGTCATGCGAAGTCCTCTTCCTTTTGCATAGGAAACCCATTCCCGTGAGTGTGCGGTGAGCGTGTGGTATTCCTTCGGGTAGATAAGGATTATCCCCGTAGTTTTGCATATAGAGTTCAAAATCGAAGTACGGACATAGGCATAGTGTATCGAGCCTACCTAGACAGGTTGGTCTGGATTGATGATGTTTTCATTATGCATGTATTGCCGGAGAAGACTCCATGCCGTTTGTTTTTCGGGATGCTATGTGGTAGATTGTAGTAGGGAGCCTTGGGATCTAACTCCACGGTGCACCTAGAAAACTGGGCAGAAGCGAATTTCTGCCATCTTGGTGGCCTGGGAGCCAACCTTGTACATAATTAGGTTATGAAATATTGTGTGATCGATTCTTCGGGAATCAGGTAGGCTGGCCCACACCAATGACTTAAACTGACATGGTGATGTGAGCAGCGGGTTGAGCTGAACCGTACCCGCTCTATATGGTTCGGTTAAAGAGACCTAAAGTACGTAGCAATTACCTGGGGCATAGGGGGCGAGTCTTAGGCTTTTGCCGAAAGGACTGAAAATCTCAAGATGTTTTCCGTCTGGGGGGCGGTGGTGAAGCCTCAGAATGAACCATATTCACCGAGAATGTGCCTTGAGAGAATGGGGTGTGTGGCCGTGCATGCCTGCGCCTATGGCGAAGTGTGCTTACCTTGTACTTTCACTATCATGTTTGGTTATACTAATGAAATGCAGGGAAGGAGCACCGCCGCCCCGATTAAAGGGTGGGGTCATTATAATTTGGTTAGCTTTAGCTGACCGTTGCCTTGTTTTACCACTATTCTGTGGATTGTTCGTATGCAGGAACAGGTGAGCCAAGTGGCAAGTAGCGGGCTGAAGCCCTTGATGCTGTGCTAGCCCTTGAAGGCCAAAGCGAAAAATTTACTTTTTATGCACATGTGTGTCCGGCCTGCGTGCCGAAGTATGGAAAACATGTATTGTATAAGTAAACACTTGTATGGCCCTAAGGCAGACACTTTTGTGTATGTTCTTTCATTCCTATTGTGGCTGTAGTGGACATTCATGTGTTTTTTATGTGTTTGTATAACTGTTTTAAAAGCTTCCGCTAGAATGCTCTGAGTTAGGATTCGAATTCCTATGGTGGTAATTTGGTATTAATTAGTAACTCCACCAACTATCTATGGTATATGACGCGGGGCCTCGGCCGAACCTTTTGTTATATTCCATATGACGGAACGGGTGTTACACAACGCCTGTGGACTTAGCCGCATTTCTGTCTTCCAAACTGTTGGGCTTTGACATTCCACCCCTTACTCAGTGCTTTTTGGCATCTGGCATTGAGTGAACTTCCTTCACTTAATGCATGTGGACTTAGGCGATTTTTAGCCTTTTCAGCATCCATCCATGGCATCTGGCATTGAGTGAACTGCCTTCACTCAATGCCTATGGAGTTAGATAGATTTTTGTCTCTCCACTTCTCTACCTTGTGATAACCTATCACAACCATTTTGAATACTTGTCCAATCAATGTGACAAGGACCAATCTGCATGCATGAACTTGAACATACATCAAATATAACTATGTGCATATCATTGACTTGTTTGACTTCTATAAATCTGGGACATTATGGGAATGGACCCAATAATATCCCCCTATTTAAAGAAGTCAAAACCCTCAAACAAAATTCTAAGTCAATGATATACACTAACATATGCAACAATAACACATTAAATGGGAAAACTTATAACAAGTATCAAGTTATAGGTTACCACACTTTCCTTGCCTGCAGGGTAAACATCATCACTTCCTTTAGGGTGAACCTCACTTCCTGCTCTGCCTATTTTGATTCTTCCTGGCCTTGATAATTTCTTTCTCCTCACTTTTTTGACTTCTGTAAATAGTCAGGGAGGTGCAGGCCTTTGATTATCTTCTCCCCCTTTTTGAGAACAGATAATCAAATATTGCAGCAGCTTGCTCCTTCTCTACATGAGGCTGAATCTATCACTGTAAGTGCTAGACTTGCTCCCCCTTAATTGAAGCATCTTCTATCATCCTTCTTGGTAGACACTTTAGTCTATTCCAGTATGGATAACACTTGAACTAGTTGAAAAACTTTATACCAATAAAGGTATATCACTTGAAAAATCTTCATACCACTGAAGGTCTTTTCCACCTATAAGAAGTAGTACAACCTGTAACAATAACAACACAAAGAGAAACTAAATCTATACTAAGTTCAACATACCCAACTCAAATTTGAAGGTGTTGAACTTTGCATCATCCAGTGGCTTAGTGAAGATGTCAACCACTTGCTTGTTTGTAGGGACAAACTCAAGACTGATGTTTTCACATTCCACATGCTCCCTAATGAAATGATACCTAATATCAATGTGCTTAGTCCTGCTATTAGAGACAGGATTCCTATCAATTGATATTACACTAGTAGAATCATAGTACAAATTAGTTCTACGTATCTGGAGATTATAGTCCTAGAGCTGATGGTGGATCCACAGTAACTGTACACAGCAGCTACCTGCTGAGATGTATTCCTACTCAGCTGTTGAGATTATATTATTGGTCTGCTTCTTGCTGCCCCAATACACTAGTATTCCTCCCAAGAACTAACAGGTGCTTGAAGTGCTCTTCTTGTATTCTTTGTAGCCTTCAAAATCTACATCTGAATAGCCTATTAGTTCAAAATCCCTATTTTTAGGGTACCATAGGCTAATATCTACTGTGCCCTTATGATACCTCAAAATCCTCTTAGCAGTAGAGTAGGGAGATTCTATAGGGCTAGCCTAATACCTAGCACAAACACATATAGCATACATGATGTCTGGCCTACTTGCTGTAAGATATAAGAGTGATCCAATTATCCTTCTATAAAAAGTTTCATCAATAGGTTTCTCTGCCTCATCTTTTCTTATAGGCATACTTGATCCCATGGGATTTTTCATGATGGAGGCATTCTCCATACCAAACTTTTTGATCAACTCCCTGGTAAACTTGGATTGGGATATGGATAATCCATATTCAGTCTGTCTTACTTGGAGGCCTAAGAAGAACTTAAGTTCACCTATATTGCTCATCTCAAACTCCCTTGCATAAGTTTGGCAAACTTCCTACAAAGGTTATCATCAGTAGATCCAAAGATTATGTCATCTACATAAATCTGGACTAGGATAATCTTGCCCTTAGATTCCCTTAGTAATATGGTCTTATCTATCTTCCCCCTTCAGAATTTTTTCTCAATGAGGAAGCTATACAATGTCGCATACCATGCTCTAGGGGCTTGCTTTAACCCATATAGAGCTTTCTTAAGTCTATCAACAAAATTAAGTAAGTTAGAATCAACAAAACCTGGAGGCTATTCATCACAGACTTCTTTATTTAAGTCATAATTCAAGAAGGCTGGCTTCACATCAATCTGGTAGAATTTAAATCCTTTGAATGCAGCATATGCACGGAAGAGTCTGATGGCTTCCAATCTTGCTACAGGGGAAAAGGTTTGATTAAAGTCAATATCTTCTTCTTATCTGTACCCCTTAGCTACTAGCCTAGCCTTGTTCTTGATTATAATGTCATTTTCATCAAGTTTATTCTTATAAATCCACTTTACTCTAATGACATTATGTCCTTGTGGTCTGGTAACAAGCTTCCAGGCCTTACACTTCTAAAACTGGTTCAATTCCTCTTGCATTTCTTCAATCAAGAAATGATCTATGTTGGCCTCTTCAAATATCTTGGGCTCAGCCGGTGACAGGAAACCAGAGTACAAAGCTGTATTAAGGCTCTTGCTTTTTATCACCACTCCTTAGTATGCATCACCAATATCTGGTGTCTTAGATGATCTCTTAGATGCCTGACAGCTGGAGGAAGTCTTCTTTTAGCATCAGCTTTAGTAACGGCTTCTTGTTGATCTTCATCCACTTCAAGTGTGCCTTACACTCCTTCTGGAATATCCACTCCATCTTGTATTACCTGAGCAGCTTCCTTGATGGTTAGCTTGTCCAACTTCAGCTCTGTACCTATAGTATTAGAAGAGGAGCTTGGGAGCTCACTATTAATCATGGTAGACTCATCAGAGACTACATGTACAGAATCTTCTATAACCTGGCTTTTCAAGTTATAGATCCTATAGGCTTTACTATGATTGTTGTACCCAATAAAAATCCCATCAAAGGACTTGGTAGCAAACTAAGTCTTATATGACTTCCCATTATGAAGCACATAGCTTTTGCTACAAAAGATCCTGAGATAGCCCAGGTTTAGTTTTCTTCCCTTCAAGATCTCATAGGGAGTTTTCTTGTGGCTCTTGGTGATAGAGGCTCTGTTAAGGGCATGATATGCAGTATTCATTGTCTCATCCCAGAAATATTCTAGGAGAGATGTGTCACTCAACAAAGTCCTTCCAACCTCTATGAGAGTTCTATTTTTCCTCTCAACAATCAAATTTTTTGGGGCATTCTTAGAGAAGAAAATTCTTGATGAATCCATTGCTCTTCATAGAACTTTGTAATGCTATCAGACTGGAATTCAGTCCCATGGTCACTTCTGATTTTGACAACAGTATTATGAAACTTATTCTAAATTTGCTTTGCAAACTTCATGAAGATATCAAGGGTTTCATTCTTTTTCTTAAGAAAGAACACCAAAGTAAACCTAGAATAGTCATCAAACACAACAAGGGTGTAGACTTTCCTACCTAGACTATGAACTGGCATTGGACCAAACAAGTCCATATGCAAGAGGTCTAAACACCTCATAGAGTCATTGGTCCCAATGCACTTGAAGGAAGCCTTGGTCTGCTTTCCATTTTGTCATGCTGAGCAAATGACTTCCTTGGTGCATTTCATCCTGGGACCATTCCTGACTAGCTATTCACTAAATAGCTTGCCTATATTCTTATAATTTAAATGAGCTAGTCTATTGTTCCCTTCTACACAATATGAGACTTTCTCATTTGCAACTAGACCAAATAAGAGAGTCTTTATTAAGACAAAGGAAATTTAAACAATAAATATTTTCACTCCTAGTGCCTGTCAAGATGACCTCTTGGTCACTTGACCTCTTAATCTGACACTCATCCTTATGAAAGGAAATGACATAGCCAAGATCACATAGTTGACTTGTGATTATGAAGTTGTGTTACAACCCCTCAACATAAGCCACTTTTGAGATTGTGACTATGGCATTGGTAATCTTACTATAACCTCTTATCACTCCTCTATCTGAACCACCAAATATTACTTTGGGTCCATCCTTCACTAGAGTGTACTCCTTTAAATTGATCCTTGTTCCAGTCATGTGCCTGGAACAACCAATATCCAAGTACTATATAGGGGTATGGGCATTTAAACTAACCTGCAACACATGGTTTACCTTACCTTAGGACCCCAATAATTATTGAGTCCTAGGTTCTGATTAGCCTGAAAAGGGAACTGTATTCCTATAGATTTTCTGACAGGAGGACTAACATTCGCTCTGGGCACAGTAGGATTGTGCCAGCAATCTAATGCAAAATGCCTCACTTTCCCACAGCACCAAAACTCATGGATATTATATCTTCTTTTTTGTGCAGGTCATGTAGTTTGGTTAACTGCTGACTAAATAGAAGGAAGAGGTGCAACAACCTTCTTCAAGTTCCTTTTAGCAAGGGTATGACTGAAGGTAAGTCTTCCAATAGGCTTTCTTGGTTGGCTTTGACTGCCATTTGCAGCAGTCTTCTTTGTAGATGGCATGCTATTTATAACATCAAAGATAGCTAGATTTACCATGCTAACAGACTTACCCTTGGTCTGAACCTTTACTGGATGGGCTTGAGTGAAGGAAACTATCTTGTTCTTGAGAGTGGGGGCTGAGGTACCTAAAACAAATGGTCAAGGATGGGCCATTTGAATTTATTCATGGGGAGCCTTAAAGGCACTCATTTCCCTACTATACCTCCCACCATAGCTGTGAAAATCTTTGTTCACATTAGTGGATCTACCATTCATCCAGTGACCATAGATGCTTTCTTGGTCATACTTGTTTGAAGGCAACATCACCTTCTTAAAAGGGATGGGGTGCTTATAAGCTAGAGGATTGATTGGAGCTTTCCCTTTCCCTTTGGAAGGGGCAACTCAAGTGTTTCCCTTAAACTCCAACCCCTTCTTACCCTTATGAGAGGAGAATGAGTCTATCAACGGCAACACTGTATTGGCCTTAGAATAACTAGCCACAATTCTATTCTCCCTCTAGAGCTTCTCATCAAGATCTCTAATGAGACTATCCTTGTACTTGATAGTGCCAATCTGGATGAGAGTAATGTTCCTAAGTTGGCTGACTTCCCTAGCCTTCTGATCCAGCAAGGATCCTGTCTCAGCCTGCTGGGAAACAGCTAGCTGAAGAGAGGCAATCTCCATATCTTGCTTTTTGGCCAACTTCCTGCTCCTCTTGAAAGTATCCAGAAGTTATCCATACTTCTAAATCTGTTTATTGACATCTTCCTCAGACCTGACATATCATCACCACAGATTATGATGCCTCAGAATTTTGATTATTTTCATAATCTAATTCAAGAGATAAGTTAGATAGAGAGTGTACCTTTGCTGGACCAGGCTAATCCTGGCTGGATTCTTCATCAAACATTGTCATCAGCCCATAGCAGTTGTAGGCATCTTCATCCTCACCATCCTGCTATGAGTCACTGTCTGAATGTGACAGATGGGCCCTATTACCTGTCCAGGCATTAGGACAGTCTTCAACATCATCTGCAATTACAGCTAGCAGCCCAATGAGGACTTCTTCTTCTTCAGACTTAGATGAAGATGAGTCTGTCCACCTCTTCTCCTTCTTTATAATGAAGGAATTTCCTTCTTTCCCTTGTGCTGGTGTTATTTATTCTCACCATCCTCCTTTCTCTTGACTGGGCAGTCAGCTATTACATGCCCATGTTTGTTTCAACAATAGCAAATAACTTTATAGGTTATATGTTTACAAGGCTTAGAGTCATACCTGCCTCCCTTGGAGTGCTTCTTCTTTGCCTTGTAGTAGTCCTCCTTGTGATGAGAGGAGGAGGAAGGTCTGATCCTCCACTTCTTCCTCCTCATTAATTTATAAAGCTACCTGGAGAAGGCAGCAAAGTCTTCATCTGACAAGCTGCTGTCAGATGAGTTTGGCCCTATGTTTTCTGAATCAGCATGCCTCCTTGGAGGAGAGGGAATCCTCTCCTTGCTCCTCATGGGGCAGTCTGCTCTGAAGGCCAAAGACCTTTCTTTGGCATGGGATTTGTTGACGGTATACTCCTCTTTCCTGGCAGCTAGCTGCATCTCATAAGAAAGAAGCTTTCCAAATAGAGTATGGGTAGGAGTATCAGCTAGCTTGGCTACCTCTCCGATAAAACAAATATTTGTGTCCCAGTCTCTTATTAGATACCTGATAAACATGTCATTCAACTCATAATGGATGAAGATCCTCCCATAGGTCTTTATCTCATTCACTATCATGAAAAACCTTTCATTGCATATAGCTATGCTCTCTCCCTTGGACTGCCTGAAAGCCTCATTGTAACACCCCTATCTGTCACATAGTATATAACAGTAGGTCCGGCCGGGGCCCGACGCAATATACTACGGACAGACCGGTTGGTTACGCATTGAAACCATTCAACAAATCATAACGTCCTACACAACACCTAGCGGAAGCAATTTATTAAGTTGCAAAAGAAGTAAGAACCCAGACACAGAGCATGAATGTCCACTACAAACCCAGGAATGTAAACATACACAAAAGATAAATGGCCTTAAGGCCTTACACTGTTCTCTTAACAAAAAGTAGTGTTTTCCAAACTTCGGCACGCAGGCCGGCCATACATGATAAATGGGAAAGCATAAACAATTAGGCCTTCAAGGGCCGGCGCAGCAACATGGGCTTTAGCCCGCTATTTTCCGCTCGGCTCCGCAACACCTGCAAGCAACAAACTACCGCCCGGTGGCAAACAATAGCAACGGTCAGCAATGCTGACCAAATTTTAACGATCCCGCCCCCAATAATCAGGGCGGCGATGCTCTTTCCCTGCACTTTATTAGTATAGGCAAATTATTAGTGTGAACACACATCATCACAGGCGTAGGCTCGCACGGCCACACACCTCGTGCACACAGGGCACATTCACGGTGAACCGGCCAACGTCACGTCAATTCAAGCCATAGACGTTCCCGTTCCACCACCGCCTCTTGGACGGCCAACCATATGAGCATTTTGCCTTCCTGGCCTTGGTCACGGTAATTTAAGCCATAGACTGCCGAAGACCCTCATCCATTCCAACGGTCCGACCGAACGACAAAGACCGGGTACGGTTCCGCCTGACCCGTGCTCATATCGCAACGGCAATTTATGCCATATGCGCAGGTCAAGACTCACCGAGTCCTGTTTCCGCCACAAAAATCACATAACCCGGTTATGTTCACGTTGGCTCCCCGGCCATCGTGTTGGCAAAACTCGCTTTTGCCCAGTTTTCCGGGTGCACCTTGGAGTTAATCTCCAAGGCTCCCTGTTGCAATCTACCACGTAGAAAACCCGAAAAATGCCCAAACACCCGGAGTCTTCCCCGGTTCAAATGCAATGCAACATCACCGATCCGGCTCTACTTGTCCGGATAGGCTTCACACACAATGCTTATGTCCGTTTTCGCATACGAACTCTACACAAGGGGGACTTTACATATCTACCCCAAGGAATGCTCCAACTCTTCGCTCACTCGCGAGAGAGGGCTTCCTATGCAAAGGGAAAAAGGGCTTCACATGCACAAGGATGAGAAATCGTTACCCTTGCGTTCTTCCGCGGCGCCATCGAAAACTATGCAGTTGGAAAGCACCGCAACGGCGTCACCTCCGCAGATCTGGACTCTGATCGCGATTCGGAGCTCCGAAGCTCCTCCGGCGGCCGGATCTTGGACTCCTCCTTCCTCCTTGCTCTCCCTTCTCTCTAAACTTTTAGAGAGAGAATGGCTAAAGGAAATGAGGGTTCCCAACCCTAAATCCCGGCTAAAACCACCCAGGAGCAGCCCCCCACCGTCGGATCCAAAGTCAAGGAAACGAACGGCCAAGATTAGATCTGAAATCATAAAATCTGGGCCGAACACGGGTTGCAACACGGCCGTGTGCCTGGCCGTGTCACCCATTCGCCGTCTCGATCGATACGAAAAACCAGCACACGGCCTTTGACACGGCCTCCGACACGCCCGTGTCACCTGCGACACGCACGTGTCGGGACTCGTGTCACGCCCCCCGTATGCAATCGACCAACACTTCGCAGTAAGAGAGGTACACGGCCTTGTGACACGGCATCAGACACGCCCGTGTCAAATTTTACACGCCCGTGTTTGTGCCCGTGTCATGGCCCGTGTACCACACTTGCAGATTCCCTGGAGTGACACGGCCTGGGACACGCCCGTGTTCTATGCCGTGTTCTGCAACTAGACGATCGTCGACCGCCAAAGCGTCGACCGCACGACCCGTGGCCGAACACCGGTGTGTCACGCCCGTGACACGCCCGTGTCACGCCCGTGTCACGCCCGTGATACGCCCGTG
Organism: Platanthera zijinensis; assembly: GCA_039513925.1. NCBI lineage: Eukaryota > Viridiplantae > Streptophyta > Magnoliopsida > Asparagales > Orchidaceae > Platanthera > Platanthera zijinensis. The sequence goes on from CM077083.1 coordinate 101,782,139, forward strand.
ACACCTGCTCCCAAATTCAGACTAGGCTTAAAACATCACCCGTCCCTCTTTTGAGTTTCGGGGTGTTACAACTCTCCCCCCTTAAAAGAATTTCGCCCACGAAATTTACTAAAGGAAAACCATAGGAACTTAAAACTTTTAACGGTACCTGAGCGGAAAAACTCCGGGTACTCCTCCTGCATGGTTTGCTCCCTTTCCCAAGAGAGCTCCTCCCGACCGCAATTATCCCACCGGACTTTAACCATCCGGATCTCCTTGTTACGGACCCTCTTGACCTCTGCATCTTCAATACAAACGGGCTTGACCTTAGTCATCAACCCTTCGTCCACCGGCACTTGATCAACTGCGATCACCTGCGAAGGATCCTGCACCGCCTTTCGCAACACCGAAATGTGGAACACATCGTGTAACCCACTCAACTCCACCGATAGCTTCAAACGGTACGCAGCTTCGCTGACTTGCTCCAGAACCTCAAAATGTCCAAGGTACCTTGGGCTCAGCTTCTTCAAGCGTCTCACCCGCGAAACCCCCTTGAACGGCCTTACTTTCAAGTATACCCAATCGCCTACCGCGAACTCCACGTTCCGGTGCTTGGCATTGTAATACTTCGCCTGCCTGTCCTGAGCGATCAACAAGCGCTCCCGAATGATCCGCACCAACGAGGTAGCACTCTCCACCTCCTGCTTATTGTACAACCTTGCCTCACCCGTTTCTAACCAAGACAACGGCGTGCGACACTTCCTACCATATAGGGACTCAAAGGGCGCCATCTGGATACTCGCCTGGTAGCTGTTGTTGACTCCACCAAATACAAGTGGTCCTCCCAATGCTTACCGAAGTCCAGAACACACATGCGTAGCATGTCCTCCATCGTTCTATTGACTCTCTCGGTCTGCCCATCCGTCTGCGGATGGAAGGCTGTGCTGAACTTTAACTTTGTTCCCAGCATTTGCTGCACCAATCTCCAATCATTTGATGTGAACCGCCCATCGCGATCACTCACAATGCTACGGGGCACGTCATGCAGCCTAACAATGTTGTCAACATACAACTTCGCCAATTTCTCCACTGGATCGTTCTTCCTATGCGGAATGAAGTGCGACACCTTTGTTAACCGATCTACGATCACCCAGATGGCGTCGTTCCCCTTCTGCGACCTCGGCAACCCATGCACAAAGTCCATAGATATGTCGTCGAATTTCCACTCCGGTATAGACAAGGACTTCAGAAATCCTCCCGGCTTTTGGCACTCCGCCATCACCAAGGCGCACATTTGGCATTTAGCCACGTACAACGCCACGTCTTTCTTGAGCCCCGGCCACCAAACCAACTTTTTGAGATCACGATACATCTTCGTGCTCCCTGGGTGGATTGAGTACTTGGTATGATGAGGCTCGTACATCAACTCCACCCAGAGGTTACCCCCACTTGGGACGCACAACCGATGATCCTTCCTTAACAAACCATCTACTACCGAGAACTCGGAATTTGACCCATCCAACGCTGTCTGCATAAGCTCCTTCATGGAGTCATCTAACTCCAATGCCTGCCGAACTCGGTCAGCCAGGTCATACTGAACTTCTGTCCAGTTCAACATTGCTTTGGCGCTCGTCTGCTTGTCAACGCAACAGATCTAAGGCTCCCCCAACTCCCGTATCAGCCGCTCATCATGCACCGATAACCAGTTGGCTTGGGCGGGAGCCCTGCGACTCAGCGCATCCGCAACTGCGTTGCCCTTCCCGGGTACATAATGTATTTTGAAGGTGTAGTCCCCCAGGAACTCCATCTACCTCCTCTGCCTCATATTAAGGTCCTTTTGATCCAATAAGTACTTTAGGCTCTTGTGATCGGTGTATATATCGACTCTTACGCCGTATAGGTAGTGCCTCCACAACTTGAGTGCAAATATCATGGCCGCCAACTCCAAGTCGTGCACCGGATAATTTCTTTCATGCACCTTCAGCTGACGCGATCCATACGCAATCACACTTCCATGCTGCAACAGCACGCAACCCAAACCACTACCTGAAGCGTTGCTATACACCTCAAAGCCCTCGGTCCCACTCGGCGAACTAAGCACTGGCGTCGTGGTCAACCGTCTCTTCAGCTCCTCAAACGCTTACACGCACTCCTGCGTCCACAAGAATTTCTGATCTTTCCTTGTCAACTTCGTGAGAGGTAGCGCTATCCGCGAGAAGTTCTCTATGAAGCGCCTGTAATATCCGGCAAGCCCGAGAAAACTACGGACTTCCGCGACAAAAGACAACGCAGGCCACTCCCGTATCGCAACGATCTTCGCCGGATCCACCGCTATACATTCCCCACTAACAATGTGACCAAGGAACGCTACTGAGGGTAGCCAGAACTCGCACTTGGAGAATTTCGCATAAAGCTCATTCCTCCTCAAAGTCTCCAACACTAGATGCAAGTGCTTGAAGTGATCTTCGCAATGCAAGTACACCAATATATCGTCAATAAAGACGATCACAAAGCGATCCAGGAAATCTCGGAACGTCCTGTTCATCAAGTCCATAAACACTGATGGCGCATTCGTCAGTCCAAACGGCATGACCGTGAACTCGAAATGCCCTTACCTTGTGCTGAACGCCATCTTCGGGATATCATATTCCCTTATCCTCAACTGATAGTACCCCGACTTCAAGTCCAACTTAGAATATACCGACGATCCGACTAACTGATCAAAGAGATCATCAATCCTCGGGATCGGGTAATTGTTCTTTTCCGTCAGCTTGTTCAACTCTCTGTAGTCGATACACAACCGCATACTACCATCCTTCTTCTTAACGAAGAGGACCGGTGCGCTCCAAGGCGACGAGCTTGGACGCACATAACCTTGTTCCATCAGCTCCTCTAGCTGAACTTTCAACTCTGCCATCTCCTTAGGCGCCAACCTATACGGAGCACGTGACACCGGTTTGGCCCCCGAGACGAGCTCGATGGTGAAATCAATTTCTCGCCGTGGTGGGGCCCCGGGGAGACTATCCGGGAACACATCGGGGTATTCACAAACCACGGGGATGCTATCCAATGTGGACTTTGGCTCCACATCCCCCACAATTGCGAAGAACAGCTCTGCACCAGCACGAACTGCCTTTACCACCTGAAGAGCAGACATCAGCGTCTTGCTCGACCCCTTGAGTCCCTCGAATGTTGTCCCCAGCCCAACACCCAGCTTGACCTCCTTCTGGTCACAGTCAATCCAAGCCTTCTGCTCCGAAAGCCAATCCATCCCAAAGATAACGTCAAACTCTACTAGCGGCAGCAATGACGCTAGCATGTCGAACTCTTGGCTCCCTATGTGAACCTTTACGGCGCACACTCTGTCCGCGCGCATCGAGCACCCATTCGGTAGCAGCACATCCAACTTGTCCTTCACCATCGAAGAAGGGACTCCGATGCGCGATATAAAATTTTCGGACAAGAAGGAGTGTGACGCTCCCGTATCGAACAGTGCCCGTGCCGGACTATCGCTAATCACCACAAAGCCTAAGCAAAAGACTTTAGCCTAACAAGCAATAGGTAATGGTATTTTAAAGTCAACTTGCTATAAATTAACTCATACCTGTCACCACATCTGCTTGCTTGATGGCCTCCTGCTGGCCCAAGTTATAGACTCTAGGCTGAGTCGGAGCATAATGGGATGCGGTCGACTCCACCGCTTTGCCCTTCTCTTCATAAGTAGCTCCTTGCTTTCTCTCGGACTTTGGGCGTCCGCTCCAGCAATCACGGGCAAAGTGCCCCGTCTTTCCACACGTGAAACAAGCGCCCGGGGTTCGATTAGTAGTTGCCCCCGAGGCACCTGTAGAAGAAGCTGGACCTGACGTCCTAGTCTTCTTGAAGAATTTTTAATAGCCCGACTTCGACGTAGTCGGCGCTTTGAACTCCGATTTCTTCCCTCCAGATTCCTTCTTAGCTTGTACATTTCTCATGTCCTTCTCCAAGGACCGGGCCGAGTTGACCAAGGTTAGGAAACCCTGCGTCATGGGCCCTGACAGTAGCAACCTCAGCTCATCTCTTAACCCTTCGTAAAAGCGGTTAGTCTTTCGCTCCTCGTCGGCAAAAGTAGCGCTAGCATATCTCCCCAACCGAGTAAACTCGTGGAGGTACTCGTCTACAGTGCTATCTCCTTGCACCAACTTTTGGAACTCGTTCTCCAATACGATACTCTGCGCTGAGGGGAGGTATCGAGCCATGAACAATCTTGCAAACTCCGCCATAGGAACTTCGGCCAACGGCCTTGCCCTCAACTGGTGTAGCTCTAGGCATTCCCACCATAACCTTGCGTCCCCATCCAAAAGGAACGTCGCTATCGTGGTCTTCTGCCACTCTTCCATTTCAGTAGCTGTCATCACCCTATTGACTCTTGCGAGCCAATCTTCAGCCTGGGTCGGGGTTCCCGTTCCCGAGAACACCGGTGGGTGGAAGCCCATCACATGCTTCAACTGTCTTTCAGTTGCTCTCCGAGGCAACTCCGGCTCCACCGCCACCTGCTCAACCCTTATAGGCTCCGCCGCTTGGAGCGGCACTTGCTCCCCCGCAGGAGCAGGCTGCTGCACCTGTCTTGCAGGTTGCGCATTAATCATAGCAAAGACAGCTTCTACCACTAATCTAATGGTCTCGGCAGACGGAGGTGTTGCAAGCGCCTCACTAGGCGCACTACTTTCCTCAGAACCTGGCCATTCTGACGGCCCAGCACCACTCCTGGTCACCTATAATCGTGCAAAACACCGATAAGCGACCAAAAATTACTGCAAACAACAATTATAGGAACACACAGGTTCCTCACACATGTGTATTTTCATTCCTAAGTGGACATTCATGGGTTCTTTTCATGTTATAACGATGACGCACACATGTGCTCACCACCCCTTAAAGTGAATTCGTCCACGAATTCATTTAAGTTTGACCGAAACCAGTAGTCTGATACCAATTTGTAACACCCCTATCCGTCACATAGTATAAAACAGTAGGTCAGGGCGGGGCCCGATGCCATATACTACGGACAGACCGGTTGGTTACGCGTTGAAACCATTCAACCAATCATAACATCCTACACAACACCTAGCGGAAGCAATTTATTAAGTTGCAAAAGAAGTAAGAACCCAGACAAAGAGCATGAATGTCCACTACAAACCCAGGAATGTAAACATACACAAAAGATAAATGGCCTTAAGGCCTTACACTGTTCTCTTAACAAAAAGTAGTGTTTTCCAAACTTTGGCACGTAGGCCGGCCATACATGATAAATGGGAAAGCATAAACAATTAGGCCTTCAAGGGCCGGCGCAGCAACATGGGCTTTAGCCCACTATTTTCCGCTCGGCTCCGCAGCACCTGCAAGCAACAAACCACCGCCCGGTGGCAAACAATAGCAACGGTCAGCAATGCTGACCAAATTATAACGATCCTGCCCCCAATAATCGGGGCGGCGATACTCTTTCCCTGCACTTTATTAGTATAGGCAAATTATTAGTGTGAACACACATCATCACAGGCGTAGGCTCGCACGACAACACACCTCGTGCACACAAGGCACATTCACGGTGAACCGGCCAACGTCGCGTCAATTCAAGCCATAGACGTTCCCGTTCCACCACCGCCTCTTGGACGGCCAACCATATGAGCATTTTGCCTTCCTGGCCTTGGACACGGCAATTTATGCCATAGACCGTCGAAGACCCTCATCCATGCCAACGGTCCGACCGAACGACATAGACCGGGTACGGTTCCGCCTGACCCGTGCTCATATCGCAACGGCAATTTAAGCCATATGCGCAGGTCAAGACTCACCGAGTCCCGTTTCCGCCACAACAATCACATAACCCGGTTATGTTCACATTGGCTCCCCGGCCATCGTGTTGGCAAAACTCGCTTTTGCCCAGTTTTCCGGGTGCACGTTGGAGTTAATCTCTAAGGCTCCCTGTTGCAATCTACCACGTAGAAAACCCGAAAAACGCCCAAACACCCGGAGTCTTCCCCGGTTCAAATGCAATGCAACATCACTGATCCATCTCTACTTGTCCGGATAGGCTTCACACACAATGCTTATGTCTGTTTTTGCATACGAACTCTACACAAGGGGGACTTTACATATCTACCCAAAGGAACGCTCCAACTCTTCGCTCACTCGCGAGAGAGGGCTTCCTATGCAAAGGGAAAAAGGGCTTCACATGCCCAAGGATGAGAAATCGTTACCCTTGCGTTCTTCCGCGGCGCCATCGAAAACTATGTGGATGGAAAGCACCGCAACGGCGTCACCTCCGCGGATCTGGAATCGGATCGTGATTCGGAGCTCCGAAGCTCCTCCGGTGACCGGATCTTGGACTCCTCCTTCCTCCTTGCTCTCCCTTCTCTCTAAACTCTTAGAGAGAGAATGGCTAAAGGAAATGAGGGTTCCCAACCCTAAATCCCGGCTAAAACCACCCAGGAGCAGCCCCCCACCGTAGGATCCAAAGTCAAGGAAACGAACGGCCAAGATTAGATCTGAAATCATAAAATCTGGGCCGAACACGGGTTGCAACACGGCCGTGTGCCTGGCTGTGTCACCCATTCGCCGTCTCGATTGATACGAAAACCAGCACACGGCCTTTGACACGGCCTCCGACATGCTCGTGTCACCTGCGACACGCCCGTGTCGGGACCCGTATCACGCCCCCGTGTGCAATCGACCAACACTTCGCAGTCATAGAGGTACACGGCCTTGTGATACGGCATTAGACACGCCCGTGTCAAATTTGACACGCCCGTGTTTGTGCCCGTGTGACGGCCTGTGTACCACACTTGCAGATTCCCTGGAGTGACACGGCCTGGGACACGCTCGTGTCCTAGGCCGTGTTCTACAACTAGACGATCGTCGACCGCCAAAGCGTCGACCGCACGACCCGTGGCCGAACACGCATGTGTCACGCCCGTGACACGCCCGTGTCACGCCCGTGTCACGCCCGTGACACGCCCGTGACACCTGATCCAAAATTCAGACTGTGCTTAAAACATCACCCGTCCCTCTTTTGAGTTCCGGGGTGTTACACTCATACTCCTAGTTTAGCATGGACTTCCTATCATCTCTAACCTCTTTAGTTCCCTCCATATAGATCACTAGAGTGTCCCACATCTCCTTGGAGGTTTGGAAGTGAACCGGATTTTTAAAGGTAGAATCATCTATGGAACTAATAATTATGTTTTGTGCCATCTTGTCCAGGGCACCCAATATGACCTAATCCTTGGTCATTTCATAATATGTCTTTGGTTTCTGGACTGTTGCATCAAGAACTAAGACCTTCATGGGGATGAAAGGTCCCTCTTTGACTATTACAAAGATCCTTGAGTTAGAGGCTTCCATAAACAGCCTGACCCTCTCGTTCCAGATTCCAAAACTCTCCTTCCTACAGATGGGGAGTTTCATAAAACCTAGCTCCTTATGGTTCTCTCCTGGGCCCATAAGTATACTTGTTTCAGCTACCCTTTGTGATCTTCTCTGACTATTAGGTCCTTCTTTGAGCAAACTCCCTTTGATATAACTTGAAAGTATTTAATTCCAAGGTAGCTAAACACCTAGAGGGGGGGGGGGAATAGGTTTTTAGTCTTTTAATATTTTCCCTCCACTTAGTGTGTTGTGATTTAGTTTCTTTTGCTTTCAAGATAAAAACACAAATGACATAGTAGATTTATAGTTATTCCCTAGATTATGGGTACATCCACTATCCCTCACCTTTCTAACAGCTTGTTCGACAAGGTCCTTCTCAAAAAATCGGCTCCTAAGAACTTACAACCTAGATCCCACAGAATCTCTCAGTCTACTCCAAGACCTACAACTCAGGAACAAGGCCCTACCTCAGAGTATGCTTGCTCCTATAACTCAGTGGTCAAAAGACCACCTACCTCCGACTTAAACACAAGTCCTATAGCTCAGGCTATGGAGGTTATCCTTACAACTCAAATCCAAAAGTATCCTACCTCAGCCTTTATAAATCAGGCCTACAACTCAGATCCAAAAGGATCCTACAGCAAGAAAAGGGTTTGTTGTTGTTGATTAGACACTAGAGATAATTTCTCTGTACCTACTTTCTTCACAGCCCTAACTTTCTTCACAGCAACAAAAATAATATCTTCAGGAAGTAGCTGCCTGTGCTGAAGAAACTCAAAAACCAAGTTCTTGAACTTATTGAAGAAGACTCTTCAATGAGCTAACATATAATGCAAAAACCAGATGTCTCTGCTCCGTCTTCTTTATCAGAACCTTATCTGAACTTATTATAGCAAAAAAAATTAGCTATATCTAACTTGCTGGAACTTTTGGAACTGCTGGCTGAGCTTTTTGGTTTCAAGCTCCGCAACAATGGCGATGAAGATGAAGTTCAGCCACAACTTCTTGACATGAATAAAATCCTAAGAGTTATGTTCCGTCTCTCAATCGTGTTACTTTAATCTTCTATCGATTAATGGCTATTTGACCAGTAGGGACCACCTGTAGTTGTTGGCTATAGCTTGCTTTGACAGAAGTAGACATATAATAGGCTTTCGGCGCCATTTGTCGTGTTTTGTAGCTTTCCGGAAAAGAATTTGAACTCTGTTGACTTTTGTTGAATTTTGCTAACGTCAGCATCTGTAGACTTAGCCAAATTCTTAGATTCAATACATGCGTTGAGTGCGTTGAGTGAATGGCCTTCACTCAACAAATCTAGACTTAGCCAAATTCTCTGCCTTGCTTAGCCGTTGAGTGCGTTGAGTGGATCTTCATCACTCAACGCCTTTGTACTTGGAAAAATTCTTCTACACTGCCAGGCATTGAGTGCGATGAGTGAATCTTCATCACTCAACACCCCTGGACTTAACTGCAAATTTTTTATCTACTAGGCATTGAGAACGTTGAGTGAGCCTTAATCACTCAATGCATTTGTCCTTAGCCGCTTCTCTTAATTCTGCTTGCTTGCTGAGACGTTGAGTGTGTTGAGTGAGCTGTTCTCACGCAATGCTTTTGTACTTTGACAGATTTTTCTGTCTATCTCCTATTTTTAGGTTTTGACTGATTGTTCCTTTATTGGCACCTTCTACTTTGGCGTTGAGTGAGCTGTCCTCACTCAACGATTCTGGATTTTTCCAAATTTCTTGACAGAATATTCAACTGCTAGAGCTTGTCTCAATGCTACTTGGTATATGGCGTTGTGTGAACTTGCTTTACGCAACGCCTGTGGACTTAGTCAATTTTTCAGTTTGCCAATACCGAGGCTTTGACAGACTCAGCTTTACTCGACGCTTCTTGTTATATGGCGTTGAGTGAACTGCCGTCACTCAATGCCTGGGGACTTAGTGGATTTTTCAGTTGGCCAATACTGAGGCTTTGACTAACTCAGCTTTTCTCGACGCTTCTTGTTATATGGCATTGAGTGAGTTGCCTTCACTCAATGCTTGTGGACTTAGCCGTATTTCTGTTTTCCAAGCTGCTGGGCTTTGATAGTCCACCACTTACTCTGTGCTTTTTGGCATCTAGCGTTGAGTGAGATGCCTTCACTCAATGCCTGTGAACATAGGTGATTTTCAACCTTTCCGGCATCCTTCCATGGCATCTTGCATTGAGTGAGCTTCCTTCACAAAACTGTTGTGGACTAAGATAGATTTCTATCTCTCCACTTCTCTACCTTGTGACCACCTGTCATAACCACTTGGAATACTTTTCCAATCAATATTATAAGGACCAATCTGCATGCATGAACTGAAACATACATCAAATATAACTATGTGTATATCATTGACTTATTTGACTTCTACAAATCTGGGACATTGTGGGCAATGGACCCAACAGAGTGATAGTCAACGCACAAGGAGAAAATGGACTTAGAATAATTCTAGATTCTGAAAGCGTCGAGTGCGTTGAGTGGTCTCCACACCATTCAGCGATTTGTTGAGTGTGTATATGTGTACTCAACGATTTTAACTTGAAATTATTCTTGACTTTGCAAGAGTTGAGTGGTCTCGACGCAACTCGACGAAGCGTCGAGTGCATTGAGTAAACTCGATATCATTCGACGAATTGTCAAGTAATACTCGACGAATTATAAATTGACATAGAAAACTGTGTTGCACTTTATAGGCGTTGAGTGGTCACAACAAATCTCGACAATTCGTCGAGTGAGTGTATGTATACTCGACGATTTTGACTTAGTGTATTTTTCAGCCCTGACTGTGTTCTGATTCCTATACACGGGCTGAACTGGGTTTTCGGGAAATGCGCCATATGAATTTTTTGGATCTAGTCTTTTCGACAAGACTTAATTTAAATAACAATGGGAAGCCCAATACTAGGGTAACACGTGGAAGATGGTCTAACCCAAATTACTCTTATAAAAGGAGATTTATGGGAAAATTCTAGCCGTCACTTCAACCTCTTTCTGAGCCGTTACCTGTGCCGAAACTATTAGAAGTGAAGAAGTTGTTGGAGTCAATTTTCTAGAAGAAGAGTCGATCTACCTTCTGAGTAGAACAATACCAACGAGGGGGAAGATGCCGGGAAGGATAATGAGATCTATGGCCAGAAATGAGGTGAGCTTTCTACCCTCTCCCTTGGGGTTTTGGATCCTCTAGAGTTAAAGAGGAACTCCACAGATCCAGCGCGCGAGATCTCCCAAACTCCACAAATCCTATGGCTAAAAAAATTTAGCCACTAAAAGGCAAAAAAATATAAAGTAAAAATAAACTTAAATCTAAAAAATACTAATGTTTTTGTGGGTTGAATTGAAATCCAACGCGCGAGAACCCCAAACTCCACCCTAGATTTGACCTACAAACTCCTGGGGATCTAAATTACTCCCTTGGTGCTAGATATTTAGTTATAATCAACGAGAGATGTTGACTCGATAGAGTAGGACTTACGCGAGATGAAGATCTCCTAGGAAGAGACCATGCTAGGGCATTATCCTAGAGATTTGATGTCTTCAACCTCTCCTCTCTTAGTGTGAAGATGACGGACTTGGTTTTGTGAAGAGAAATGGTCTATTGAGGGTGAATAAGGGAGGAGGAAGTGTTGTATGTGGTTTTGAATAAATAGCTAGGGGAAGAAGATGAATCGATGTCGTTCATTTTGCTTTAAGATGCGTGCAGAAATCTGTTTTCAGCATGCAATAGTCTTCGAGGCCGATTTCGAGTATGTTACAGCCAAATCTAGGTTTTTGACTAAACACGAAAGTCGTAGTCCTTGGGAAGACCTTTCCAATGGATGGTTACACATTTTCATACAAGTCGTGTAGGCTCGGGAAAGTCCAGTCATAGTCGTTGCACAATATCACTTAAGTGCATATTGTTTTTAGGTTAGTGTATAATCATATCTGGACTCGGTAGAGGGTTGTAACAGGAAGGTGTTTAGATTTGGTGAACTTATTTTATTTGTGATCATGATAAACAAGTGGTTCATAGGATTCATTTGTTAGATCCTTAAGTAAACAATTGGTACGGTGAAACATGTTTGTACAAATGGTTTGAAGGAGTTTAATAAACAAATGGTTTGTGAAAATTTGGTGAACAAATGATTTGATACGATTCGGTTGTACAAGTGATATTCTTGTGAAATCTTGTAAGGATGTGCATGATTATAATCAGGAGAATGAAAAAGGTTTTGGAAGTGGGTGTGACGCCCGATAATTACAGATGTAACCCATAGCTATGTTATCATGTTTGATGGATATGTGAAGTATCGTTATATTATTGTGGTTATCATATGGAGTTATACTTGTTATGAATGCTTGATCATGTGGAAAGGAATTGGATGAGGTTACTGCATGACCATGTGATATGATGATTAATGGAATGTATATAGTAGCTTGGAGTTGTGTCTCCCTATAGGTAGCCGTGTGGGATTTGTATGCTATATAAGGTGAATTGCCACATGTGTAAATGATGAACCCTTATGTGGTATGGAAATGTGGAAGGGTTTGAGGTGCGTGTGTGTTTGTTGCACTATAATGATGTGGTGATAAGGGACTCGGTTTGGAGCCCTTACGTGCTAATGAGCACGAGATGTGAATAATAAAAAGGGGCTCAGTGTGGAGCCATTAAATGTGAAATTGCATACGGCTTAAGTTGACATGCGGTGTCATAATCCTGGGTTAAGGATAGTGTGGCAGTTCTATGGTCTCTCCAATCATCACACCGACGGGATTTGACAGATAGACTTGGATGGTTAGGCCTTGGTCCTCAGTGCTTACTTCCCGAGGCACCCTCCATACCAGTGGATGGTTGGCCTTGGTCCTTTGGTGATACATTCCCAGAGGCACCTTCTGTGCTACGATGATAGGCCAACATAGGGATATGTTGTTGTGAACATCTCCCTGAGACCCCTCTTAGCTGTAGTACGCATGTGAGCTCTACTATGGTGTTCTTAGCGTTGAGGCATACAGAGGCCTAGGTTTGGTAGTGTGGATTCCTACCTAGTAGTGGAAAGCCCATTTCACTATCACCGTCTGTCCACGATGGATGGTGCCTGAGAGGTTATCTATCTGCTCGAAAAGTTGGAACTACATGTCTGTGTCGACATAGTAGTGTGCGTGTGTGTGAGCATGGGTGAGTCATCATAATGCATTCATAACATTACATTACATCGCATAAGATCCTTATCATATAAGTTTGTATGTGCACTCTTATATGATGAGTTACTTTACTGTTAAGCCGATCCTTAACTTATATGTCTGTATGAGAATTCGTATATGTTGAGTTACTTTCCTATTGAAGAATCATACTTGTATACTATTTTTGATAGTATAACTACTAGTATAGATTGATTTAGTTACATGTTGTACACTGTTGATTACTCTGATACTCTTTAGCATTATACCACCTGTTCGTACTACATCTTATAATTATATTGTACCATCATCTTTCTCCCGCTCGGTGCCTAAAAGTCGGTGGGGGAGGGGATATGATAGCCACTTAGTCTTTATGACTAACGGTTGATACGTCTTCCTTTCTAAGAGGAAACCCCGCAGATGGAGAAATAACAAGTTGTGTAGGAGGGCAGCCAGGCCAGGGTGACAGGGCTTGATGTGATGTTACCATCGCTGCCATCTGTTACGGATCTGAGTTTTTGAGAGACTCTTTTATTGTAGCCCTCTGGGAAATTTTGTACTCCAATATTATAGAAGCCTTGTTGTCGCATCTTTTTATTGATATACTAGTTGAACATATATGTTTGTGTGGATTTTGACTTCTGTTTATAATCTTTATGTTGGGTTGGTATTGATAATATTGGTTTAAGCCGACAGGATAGGCATCTTGTGGTACAGGTCAACCTGTGTGTCGTTGCTACCATAAGGCAGCTATTCTGGGCATAAGACTCCCCTCAGTCGTGTCTTGTGTTTCGAGAGGGGGTATCTTACACCACATAGGGGTATGGGCACTTGTACTATCCTGTAAAACATAGTTTAATTTACCTTAGGACCCAATTTTATTGGGTCCTTGGTTCTGGTTAGCCTGAAAAAGTAATTATCTTCCAGCAAACTTTCTGACAGGAAGACTAGCACTAGCTCTGGGCACAGTTTGATTGTGAAAGCAATCTAAGGAAAAATGACCACTTTGCCGCAACACCAACACTCATGTATATTATATCTTCTTTTCTTTATAGGTTTGTCAGATTGGTTAGTTGCTGACAGTACAGGAGGAAGAGTAGCTTCCTTGATTTGTTTCTTCCAGCCACCATCTGACTGAAGGTGAGTTTGTTAGTAGAAGAGCTTGGTTTATCTTGAGTTCTACCAACAGTGGTATTCTTTGTAGAAGACACACTATTGATGGCCTCAGGAATACCCAATTCAGGCTTGCTGACAAAATTTCCCTTGGTCTGAGTGTGTGCTGAGAGATCCATAGAAAAGGCAACTGCCTTATTCTTGAGAGTGGGAGCTGGTGCACCAAATACAAATGTTCCATAATGTGCCATTTGAATTTTCTCATGTGGGACCTTGAAGGCACTCATTCCCTTGTTATATCTCCTACCAAAGCTGAGAACATTTTTGTTAACACTTGTTTATCTTCCATTCAACCAGTGACCATAGATACTCTCTTGGTCATACCTTTTTTATGGTAACATCACCTTCTTAAAAGGGATGGGAGGCTTTGTTGCTAGGGGCTGAATTAGAATTTTGTCTTTCCCTTTGGGATGGGAAACTCTAGTGTTCCCTTTGAATCACAAACCCCTCTTATCCTTTTGAGAGGTGAAGGAATCTATCAAGGGTAACACTGACATTGTCTTAGAGAAACTAGCTACAATTCTTTTCTCCCTCTGGAGTTTCTCTTTAAGATCCATAACTATCCTATTATTATAGCTGATTGTACCAATCTGGATGATTATAATGTTCTTTAGTTTGATTACTTACCTCATTTTTTGATACAATAAAGATGCTGACTCAGACTGTAGAGAAGCAGCTAGCTGAAGGGAGGCTATCTCCTCAGCTTGCTTCTTGCCCAACTTCTTGCTTCTTTTCAAAGCATCCAGAAGGACACCATACTTGTCAATCAACTGATTGACAACTTATACATATTCAGATTTATCTTCATCATAGGATGAAGATGCTTCAGAATTGGGACTAGTCCCATAGTCAGTCTAAGAAGAAGAACTAGATAGAGAAAGTACCTTGTTTAAACCAGGCTGATCCTGGCAGGATTGTTCATCTGACATGGCCATTAGCCTATAACATATGTTGGCATTTTCATTAGTGTCATAGTCTAAATGTGACATAGGGGCCCTGATACCTATCCTAGTAGCAGGATAGTTTTCACCTTAATTTGCAACAGCAGCAAACAACCCAATATATGTCTCTTCTTCTTTAGACTCAGAAGATGATGAGTCGGACTGACTCCAGCTCTTCTCATTATTTTCAATGAAGATCTTTTCCTTCTTGCCCTTGTGATGGCGTAGCTTCTTCTTACCAGACTCTTTTCTCAAGATTGGGCAATCGATAATTACATGCCCAGGTTGCTGTAGTAATAACAAACAATTTTAGAAGAATCTTGTTTACTAGGTTTAAATTCATACCTATCTCCCTTGGAGTGTTTCTTCTCAGTCTTGTAGTGGTCCTTCTTAAGATGAGAGGAGGAGGAAGGTCTGCTCCCCCACTTCTTCCTCTTCATCATCTTCTGAAACTTCCTAGAGAAGGCAACAAACTCTCCATCAAACATGTTGTTGTCTAATGAGCTTGTCTCTGAGCTGACTGATTCAGTAGGCCTCTTTGGGGGAAAGGCTATCCACTCCTTGCTCTTCTTAGAGCACTCTGCTTTGAAGGCCACAAACTTTTCCTTGTCCTGGGATCTGCCGATAGTCTCTTCCTCCTTCCTGGTAGAGAGCTGCATCTCATAGGAGAGCAGCTTCCCCAACAATGTGTGAAGGGAAGTATCAGCAAGCTTTGACACCTCTCTGATGGCACAGATCTTTTTGCCTTACTCTCTTGTTAAAGATCTAAGGAACTTGTCATTGAGCTCATAATGGATGAAGTTCTCCCATAGTTACTCAGCTCATTCATAATCCAAAAGAATTTCTCATAGTTATCTGTTATGTTATCCTTCTTATTCTGTCTGAAGGCTTCATACTCTTGGTTAAGAAGGGTTTTCCTGTCATCTCTGACTTCCTCAGTGCCTTCCAAGTAGACAACCATGGTATCCCACATCTCCTTTGATGTCTTGTAATGGACTAGATTCTGGAATATAGAATCATCTATGGAACTCACTATTATGTTTTGTGCCCTCTTGTCCATTGTAGCTAGAATGACCTCATCCTTGGTCATTTCAGAATACTTTTTAGGTGTCTGGACTGTTGCATCTAAAGCTGAGATCTTCATTGGGATGAAGGGTCCCTCTTAAATAGTTATAATGATTCTTGGGTCAGATACTTCCATAAACAACCTGACCCTCTCCTTCCAGATCCTAAAGCTTTATTTTTTGTAGATTGGAAGATTCATGGAACCCATTTCCTTATGGTTGTCTCTTGAACCCATAAGGATATACTGGTGCTACTCTTGGAGATCAACTCAGACTATTAAGTCCTTTTTGGGCAACCTCCCTTTGATACCACTTGAAAATCTTTAGTTTCAAGAGTAGTTAACACCTAGAGGGGGGGGGGGGTGAATAGGTTTTAGGTATTTTTAAAGTTTCTCTCTACTTTGGTGTTTTGTGAGTTAAATTAAGTTAGCTTTCAAGATCACACAATAAGCACACATAAAATATATAGTGGTTTCCAAGATTATGGGTACATTCACTGTCCCTCACACCTTTCTAACAACTTGTTAGAGAAGAACACTTCTCCAAACTCGTCTCCAAAGAGCTTAC
This sequence comes from Platanthera zijinensis, assembly GCA_039513925.1. NCBI lineage: Eukaryota > Viridiplantae > Streptophyta > Magnoliopsida > Asparagales > Orchidaceae > Platanthera > Platanthera zijinensis. The sequence continues at coordinate 101,798,455 of CM077083.1, forward strand.
AACACAGAACCCTCTGGATCTCTCAGTCTCCTCCAAGCCTCACCTCAGGAACAAAGCCCTAACACTCAGAGCTAGTAGAGCTCCTATAACTCAGTGATCCATAGACCACCTACCTCAGACTTATCTCTAAGTCCTACAACTCAGGCTAGGAGGATATCCCTACCACTCAGAGAGAATCACTCTCCTACCTCAGGACAACAACCATACCACTCAGATCCAAACCTGGATCCTTCCTCAGATTCACCACTTGAATCCTACCTCAGATCTACAGAAGATCCTACACTCAGCCTTTATATATTAAGCTTACACTTATATCAAATGATCCTATAGAGAGAGTAATGGTTTGTTGATGATGTTTAGACACCATAGAAATATTCTCTATGTCTTTCTCCTTCTATGCTGAGATAACTCATTCCAGTCTTCTTCACAGATCCAGAAAGTGTTCTTCAGGAATGTTCAACTTGATCTTGTGAAGTAGCTGCAGTTATGTCTTGCCTTTGCTACTACTTCTTTCTCAAAGTTGTCTCTATATACTTTCTATTGAGGATGAGAATGACAAAATCTATTTTACTAGAACTTTCAGATCAGTAGTTTAAACACCTTCTGTTGGCTCTACAATAATGTCGAGAGGAAGAAGATGAGGTTCAACACTTTCCAAAAATTAATTTTTCTCAGTGATCTGATCCCTTTTCTATCCCATCGTCCAACGGCTCTTTAAGACTTGGGCCCACTTGGATTTAGTAGTTGCAATCTTGCTTTTGAATTAATTGCATTACTAAAGGCATGCAACACTGTTTTTTGTGTACTTTAGATTTCCCGCTATATTTTGAATTTTTGTTGACGTAAGCACTTGTAGACTTAGTCGATTTTAGACAATTCATCATAAGCGTTGAGTGAACAACCTTCACTTAGCGCCAAAACAATTATCCAATTATCCTGCAGCACAAGACATTGAATGATCAGCCATTATTCGACAAATATATATTAGCTATCTTAACTGATTAGGCGTTGAGTGAATATTCATCACTCAATGCATTTGGACTTAGCCGCTTTTCTTCTGCATGGAGGCGTTGAGTAAAGCTTATGCACTCAATGCTTTCTACCTTTGCTCGCCATATTGATGAGGCATTGAGTGAACACCTTTCACTAAATGATTCTAGACTTGGTAGAATTTCTTGTCGAGATGGCGTTAAGTGAACAGACTTTACTCAATGCATCTGGACTTAAACAGTATTTTTGTCTTCAACTTCAGTGACTTTGAATGAACTTATTCTGTTGGCGCTTTCTTCTCAGAGTGTTGAGTGAACTGCCTTCACTCAATGCTTCTTGACTTAGGCAGAATACTTGATAGATTCTCTATGGCTTTTGCAACATGAGCTTGACTCAATGCTTCTGGATTTGGGGGTATAGTGAACTGCCTTCACTCAACGCTTTTGGACTTAACCAAAATTTTGCCTTGCCAATAGTTAGGCTTTGACTGCCCATGCTTTACTCAACATTTCTTGTTATCTGGCATTGAGTGTGTTGAAGCCAAACTTTGACCTCAACGAAAGTTCAAAATCAGGGGTGAAGAAAACACTTACTTCTCCCAAGCTCTGACCTCTGACTGGCAGTAAAGGACCAGAAACCGACCTAAAGCCTCAGCTGGGAGGTCCCACCTCTTACTCGGAAGATCTTTGAGCACTTCCCCTCCAAAGCCAAATGCTGAGCGAGGAGCTCCTCATAAAGCACTAGAAGATCTTAGGAAAATATAAAAGCTTGCTTTTTGAGGAGATCCTGTGGGTCTATTTATAGCCTTTGCTGACCTAAACTTACTAAAAAACCCCTGGCTAGTTTGCCAACTGCCAAACTCTGCTTTTCTGAGGAGCTAAATGCAGACCCTGGGGGTATACCGATAATTTTACTTGAGGGCATCCAGGTAATTTCACCATGGGCCCTACCCGGAGGGAGCCTTCCTGCCGAGAACTGAAGGCTCTTACGCTTACGCCTTGCCGAGAGCCCTCCCGCCCACACAAAGCGGGAAATAAAAGGAAATTGAAGAATGCTATAAGCTATTTCTGCTCCCGCCCTCACAAGGCACGAGCCTTCTTGCCCGCCCCTGGAGGGAGTATTTCTCGACCGAAACCCGTCCCGCCTTGGCGAGCAACGAGCTCTGCTCGACGAACTGTTTACCTAAGCGCGAGTGTTCTCGCCTGCTCTATGCGAGAGCTCTTATGTTCTGAACCTGCTTAACCAATGTCGAGCCCAGCTCGACGAGATCTGAGCTGAGCTCGATGAAAGTCGAGCTCGACATAAGTCGAGCTCGAAAAAAGTCGAGCTCAGCCCTGATGGGGGAGAGCGGTTTTCTTCACCTGGGGCTAGCCCAAGTCTGGCCTTTTGTATCTTTGGGTCCCACTCAGCGAATATGGGGTTGTACACAATCCCTGCTCTTTTCGAGCTAGCCCTGCAATTGAAAAGTCACGTCCAACCCTTTATATTCGTTGAGCACGTGCTGTCCTGAAAAGGAATCTTTTGGTGGGCCACCACACAACTATATATATATATAAATCTGCTGATAGTCAAAATTTCATCTCTGCCACTGCACCCCCCTGTTGAGTTCTCATGCGATCTCGCAATGCATCCCGAACATACCGAAAAGCTTCTCTCGCAAGGCCTACAAGACCGTATCGACGCGGTACAGGCGTGATCCCATGCTAACAACTCCCTGGTGGCCCCTTGTCATGCGAGAAAGGAGCCGGCCATTGAGCCCCCCCCAGATTAAGAAAAGGAAGAAGAAGAAGAAGAAGGCGAAGTCGGTCAAGCTAGATCTTTTGAGCGAGAACAGGGGCTTGCCTACCCCGACTCCAAGCTGTACGGATAATCCTTCTCCTTTGCAGAAGGTATGTCACCCCGATTCACTGGCAATCGAGAACTGTGAACTGTTGTAGAAAAAGAAAGATCGATGATTTATATGTCGTACTTCTCACAGGAGGAGATTCAAGATGCCGGCACCGGGTCCCTACCAGTGCCCCAAAATTTGTACCTCTCCTCCCTAGGGATCCACCACGGGTCTAAGGGCCACTCCCCTGGCTGACCCTTCGAGAACCCCAAGTGACCCTTTACCCCTATTTTGTCCAACTTTTAATTCCAATCGATTTGTTCACTGCTGCTAAATTGACTTCCCGCAGCGCCAGCTCCTGTAAGACTAGGTCTCGCCACCCTGGGAATCGAAATTGTGCTCATCAACCCTGACAGCCTATCTCGCCATCCCAGCGGGAGGAGTGGCCAACGAACCGTCTGCGCCTTCACAGGGGCCTCGCCCTCCCGCGAGGGAGAACGTCTCCCCCCCTCCTCCTGGCATGGCTGAGACTGTCACACGTAAGACATTCCTCCAGGGGCGAGGCAAGCCTCTCCACCTCCTCTTTGGGAAGTAAACCAGGGGGATCCTGGACCCTCTCACCCGTCATCGGTTGATGGTTCTCGCCATGATGCAGGTATGCGAGAATTCACCACTTCTTCTACTTCCTCCCTTACAATGACTGGAATGATCTTTCTTTTACTAGGGGCTACGGAGCCCCGAGAGGGAGCCGAAGAGGAGGAATATGAAGACAAAGACGAAGATGAAGAGGAAAGGGAAGATGTCGAGAGCTCCCCCTTCCCTTCTTTTGATGAGATGGAAGAGTTTCTGGATGCTGCCGAGAACGGTAGGAAACGACGAAAGAGGGTTGTGGCGCCTTTATCGAAGCTCGCGCGTCGGGAGCGGGCCAACTCCTCTGCAGTGAAGAACCTCCACAGGATGGTGGATCGGCGAATGGCGGTCATCGAGCGGACTACAACCACCTCCTTGGAGAGACAGAGCGGCAGGATACACTTACCGCCGAGACATCCCCAGGGCGGTATGTTTCGTGGATTCATGACCAAGCACGCCTGATTAACCTCGGGTGCACCTCCCTAACGTCTTATTTCAACCCGCGGGTTCCTCCAAGCACGGGAAGGCGGGACCAGGGACGATTGCGCTGGGAGCAATACTAAATAATGATGTCTTGCCTCCCCCATTCCCCACCTCTCAGACTACCCTTCTCACTATGTACCCCTTCTTAAATTGCTTTTTTGGACAATAGCTAATGCTGGACAGTTTATTATTATTATTATTTTTATTATATAGCTCTCGGCCGGCGAGACCCCCATTTTTCACTTCTGCTTTGTTTCCTATTTTTTGTTTCATGCTTAATTTTTGTTGTGCTTGCGCGGAAACTAGCTTCCTATTTGTTAATCACCATCCTATCTGTTGGGTACATTAGAAAATGTGTACCTGATTTAGAGAAGCCACACTTGGCTCAATGATATACTTCAAGGTGTATTTGATGTTATTTTGAGTTTATATGTGCAGGTTAAGTATTGGCTAAAATGCAGAAAAAGTTTCTAAGTCCATGTGTCGACACTTAATGAAGTCTGTGTCGACACATGGAAAAGCTGTGTCGACACCTGAAGCAACTGTGTCAACACACAAGAATTGTTAGTCGACATCAACTGTGTTGACACTGGGAGGCAGTGTTGACACACAGAATATGTTAGTCGACATCAACTGTGTCGACACCGGGAGGCAGTGTCGACACATAGAAGCAGAGTCGACATCAACTGTGTCGACACCTGGAGGCAGTGTCGACACACAAATTCTGAGACTATATCAACTGTGTCAAAACACAGGACTTGTGTCGACACACAGTAGAAGTTTAACATAGTTGATTGCTGTGGAGTGAAGAATTGATTGTGTCGACACAAATAATCAGTGTCGACACATTCTCAAGATGTAGTGTCAAGAAGCTTTGTCGACATCAAGGCAGCTATGTCGACATCACCAAAGTCTGTGTCGACACTTAAGTCACTTGTGTCGACATATATTGACAGATTGTCTCGACACTTTATGACAGTCAGTCTAGACGCTTTGCTGACAAAGACAAAGGCTCAAGAACTGTTTGAAGACTTGACAACTGTGAGTTACAACAAGTTTACTGAAGCTGTCAGACTTGTCAAGAGGTTCGTTAGAAACTGGATCAGCCGGTTACCATGGGTGAAGCCTATATATAGACGGACTGTGTCAGATCAAAGCATGATTATGATCATGACAATATATATATAACTACCACAACTATTTTGAGATTAATCTCTGATCAAGAAAGTGCAAGTCACAGAAGAAGATCTTCGTGAGAAGATCTAAGAAGACATTCGTAAGTGATCATCCACTCAGATTTTGTCTAAGGAGAATTCATTCAGAATTTAGAAGTAACTTCAGAAGGTGTGGGGAGAGAGAGCTCCAGCTGTTTTGAGGTCAAGAAGGAGACAATCACAAGTCTATTAAGAAGTAGATCCTAAACTAATCTACTAAGTAGATCTAGATCCATATCTAGAATCCAAGAAGGAAGCTGCTAGTCAATCAACTTCAAGGGAGATCAACCCTACTAAGTTCAGATTCAAGAAGCTTTGAAGAAAGCTAAGAATAGGTTGATTTCTGTCATCAGGTTCATCAAGAAGCTGATCAAGAATTCTCTTATCCTTTCTCTCTCAACAAGGGTAAGAGTCCATCAAATTACTTATCAATTTCTGTAGGATCTTTTCAAAGATCTGAGTTATAAGCCTATATTATAAAGGCTGAGTGTAGGAGATTCAGATCTCTGAGTTGTAAGCCTGTGTTATAAAGGCTGAGTGTAGGAGATTCAAATCTCTGAGTTGTAAGCCTGTGTTATAAAGGCTGAGTGTAGGAGATTCAAATCTCTGAGTGGTAAGGCTGTTTGAGCCTGAGTGTAGGAGAATCAGTTCTCTGAGTTATAGGCCTTGTGGCAAGGCTGAGGTAGGGCTGTTAGCCTGAGTTGTAGAAACCTTATAGGGTTCTGAGTTGTAGGAACCTTTTAGGGTTCTGAGCTGTAAGATCTGTGGATCTGAGAAGAAGGAAGAAGTTAGGCCGAATCTAGCACACTGCTAGATAGGTGAAGGGGGAAAGTGGATGTACCCAGACCTTGGGGAACCACTATAAACCTATGTGGAATTTGTGATGCTTGTGTTATTTTAGATTCTGTGATTGTATATGCTATGTTAGCTGTAGAGATTTGAGACTTATATCAAAGAACTGAAGCTATATTCTGCCTTTGCTTAAAACAAGGAAAAGAACCTATTAACCCCCCCCCCCTCTCTAGGTGTTTAGGTTATCTTGAAGTTATAACTATCAAGTGGTATTAGAGGGAGGTTACTCAAAGAAGGACTTAACAGTCTGAGTTAGATCCTAAAGGCAGAATCAAGAATCAAGAAAATGGGTTCTGGAGAAAATCACAAGGAACTAGGTTCTATGAAATTATCCATCTACAGGAAGGAGATATTTGGAATATGGAAAGAAAGGGTAAGGTTATTTATGGAGGCTTCTGATCAAAAGATCTATATTATAGTAAAAGAAGGTCCTTATATTCCAATGAAGGTGTCTGTTTTAGATGCAAACCAAAGAACTCCTAAAGATTTTTCTTAAATGACTAAGGATGAGATTATACTGGCAACTATGGATAAAAGAGCTCAGAATATCCTAGTAAGTGCCATAGATGATTCAACCTTTCAGAATTTAATTCACTACAAGAACTCCAAGGAAATGTGGGACACTTTGATAGTCTACATGGAGGGTTCTGAAGAAGTTAGACAAAATAGAAAGTCTATGCTAAATCAGGAATATGAAAGCTTCAGACAAGGGAAGTTAGATAGCATATCTGAGTGCTATAAGAAGTTCTATAGAATAGTTAATGAGCTGATGTCTTATGGAAGGGTCTTCAGTACATATGAACTGAATGACAAATTCCTGAGATCCTTGACAAAGGATTGGGATACCAAGATTTGTGCCATTAGGGAAGTGGCCGATCTTGCAGATATTTCTCCTCCAACTTTATTTGGAAAGTTGCTGTCTTATGAAATGCAACTAATGACTAGAAAAGAGGAAGAAAGAAATACAAAAGGAGAGCATAGAGAAAAGTCTGTGGCCTTCAAGGTTGAAGCCACTAGAAAGAGCAGGAGGATGTCTCCATCACCTCCTAGGGAAGTTGCTGAAAATGCTTCAGATAATTCAGACAACCAAAGTTCAGATAGCAGTGATTCAGATATAGATTTTGCTGCCTTTACAAGACAATTTCAGAGATTCTTGAAGAAGAAGAAGTGGAAATCTAGGCCCTCCACATCTCCGCCAGTTGATGATTATTATCAAAAGAGAAAGTCATCTAGGAAGGAAAGGAGCAGGTCAAAGCCTAGTAAATCTACAACATCTAAGATAGTTTGCTATTGCTGTAATAAGCCTGGACATGTTGTGGCTGAGTGTCCTGACAAAAGAAAGGAGTCTAGTGATAAAAGAAAGAATCAATAAAAGAGCAAGAAGGAGAAATCCTTTGTTGCTAAGAAGGAGAAAAGCATGAAAGACCAATCAACTTTAGAGTCTGAATCTGAAGCTGAGGCATACATTGGTCTTTATGCAGCTGATGAAGAAGAAGAGTTTATGCAATTGCTGGACTCTATCTATGCACAGGAAGACCATCAGTGTATTGGACTGATGGCTGTATTAGAAGAAGACAAATGCAAGGATCAGCCTGGTCCTAACAAGGTACAATGTTTGTCTTGTAATTTAGTTTGTAGTACTGGCACAGAGTCAGCTACATCTGCATCAAGTGATGTGGATGGATCTTAGTCTTAAGGTGATATTCATCAGCTGATAGATGAATATGGGGACTTGTTGCAGGCACTAAAGAAAAGCAAGAACCTGGCCATAACTCAGGCTAAGGATATTGCAGATTTTAAGATGGCTGCATCTGACTTAGAGAAAGAGTTAGATCAAAAATTGAATGAGATTGCCAAACTGAAAACTATAACTGTTATTCAAATGGGCACAATCACATACAAAAATGATCTAATTAAAAGTTTGGAAGTCAAACTTCAAAAGGAGAAAGATTTGGTGGCTAGTTATTCCAAGCCAAAATCAGTTTTACCTTTAATAGATGAGTTTGTGGCTCAAAAGGGTAAGGCTGGAATAGGCTTTAAGGGTAACACCAGGGCTATCCAATTCAAGAAAAAAGGCAAAGCCTCAGTCCAGCCACTGAATTTTAAAGTCCCTGTAGTTTTTAGAAAAGTGCATGAGCCTTCTAATAAGTTAGAATTTGAGAATACTCAAGGTCATTGTAAGACTAAAGTTCTGAATTACAAGGGTGCTTATATCAATAAGACAGCCCATGTTCATAAGCCCCATGGATATAAGAAAATAGTGGGGGTAGCTGCAGCAGTACCAGAATAATACAAAAGAGTTTATGTATCTAAAAATAGATATAATAAGTATGAATGTTGGTGCTGTGGCAAGACAGGTCATTATGCCATTGATTGCTAGCACAACACTAGTGTCAGGAAGAACAACAGTCTGCCTGTTAGAAGAGCAGCAGGTAGAGTTAGAAAGTATGAAGCTAACTTGAACCAAGGACCCAAGACTTACTTGGGTTCTAAAGGAAAGTAATTCTTTATTGCATGTGAGTCCAAGTCACCATACCCCTATATTTTACTTGGACAGTGGATTTTCCAGGCACATGACTGGAACAAAGGGATTGCTGAAGGAGTATTTACCTATCTCAAATGGGCCTAAAGTAATCTTTGATGGCTCTGAAAGAGGCATCATCAAAGGATTTGGTAACATTTCTAGTAATCAGATTACTATCACTTAAGTGGCCTATATGAAGGGTTTGAAACACAACCTTATAAGCATAAGTCAGCTGAGTGATTTAGGATATGACATTTCATTTGTTAAGAATGGATGTCATATCAAAAGGTCAAGTGATCAAAAGATCATTTTGACAGGATATAGAAAGAGGAATGTGTACTGTCTTAATTTTTAGTGTGAGAACAAAGGTTCTCCTATTTGTCTTGTATCTGATGAGAATGCCTCTCATTGTGTCAAATGGCACAAGAGGCTGGCCCATCTTAACTACAAAATAATTGGCCAGCTCTTTAGCAAAGAGTTAGTGAGGAATGGTCCTCAAGTTAAGTGTATAAAGGAAGGGATATGTTCAGCTTGTCAAAAGGGCAAGAAGACAAAATCCTCCTTTCATAGCCTTGGAAACAAGGATTCAGTGAGGTGTCTATACCTCTTACATATGGATCTTTTTGGTCCTATGTAAGTTCATAGTCTAGGTAGGAAGGTCTACACTTTTATGGTGGTAGATGACTATTCTAGATATTCCTGGGTGTCTTTCAGAGACAAAAATCAGAAACCCCAAGTGTTTTACATAGTTTTGTAAGACAAATTAAGAATGAACTGGACAGTACAATGGTCAAAATCAGAACTGACCATGGCACTGAATTTTAATCTAAAAGTATGACAAGATTGTGTGAAGAGTTTGGGATTTTTCAAGAATTATCCTCACCTAGAACACCACAGCAAAATGGTATTGCTGAGAGGAAGAATAGAACATTGATTGAGGCTGGTAAAACTCTATTGAGTGATACTTCTCTCCCAGAATATTTCTGGGCTGAGGTAGTTAACATTGCATGTCATGTGCTCAACAGGGCTTCTATCACCAAGTACCACAAAAAGACTCCCTATGAGATCATGAAAGGTAGAAAACCAAATCTATCCTATTTTAGGATCTTTGGTTGCAAGTGTTATATCCTTAACAATGACAAGTCTTATCTAACTAAGTTTGCTGCCAAATCCCAAGATGGAAAATTTGTTGGGTACAACAACAATAGTAAGGCTTATAGGGTCTACAACTTGATTACACAGGTTGTAGAAGAATCTGTACATGTTGTATTTGATGAAACTAGATTGATCAACAGTGAGTTGCCTTGTAGTTCAGCAGTCCAATAGGTATAAATGAGAGATTGAACAAGCTTTCCATTGCAGAAGATTCAACTACAGATCAAGAAATAGAAAATGGTGGCAACTGTCCAGGGGGAGTACAGGACTCTCTAGAAGCTGAAGAAAACCAAGAGGTGCAACACATTGAAGAAACTTGAGGTATTAAGCCCAAAGAAAGACTACCTCCAGTTGTTAGACACTTAATGTAACATCCCATTTCCGGCTAGACCCCTAGGAGTCGGTCTGTCGTGATAGAACCCAAGGGAGCCCAAAAATTGAGGTCCATCGACCTAAACTTGGAGTCACGGGTTGGTCACGCCCGTGACCGACCCGTTACGCCTGTGACTAGGGCGTGACCCATTCAGCGATCGTCGATCTCAGGAAGACGATCGTCGAGCAAAGATTTTTGCAACCTGGGCCTGTCACGCCCGTGACCAACGTGTCAAGCCCGTGACCTAGGGCGTGACCCCCCCCCCTTCGATGATCGTCGATCTTAGTAAGACGACGTCGCACGCAAAATTTGTATCATGGCCCCGTCACGCTCGTGACCCACGTTTCACGCCCGTGACTTTGGGTGTGACCCATCTTCGATAATCGTCGATCTCAGGAAGACGATCGGCGAGCGTAGAGTTTGCATCATGGGCTATCACGCCCGTGACCTAGTGCGTGACCCCTTCGACGATCGTCGATCTCAGGAAGATGATCGTCGAACTCTAAATTTGCAACACACCTGTCACGCCCGTGACCTATGTGTCACGCCCGTGACCAAGGCCGAAACGTCAGCTAGGCTGGAAATTCTGTAACCGAAGTCATAATCAATTCTGATTATGGGAATTTACAACAGGATTATTTACGAGCCGTTTCTTTCTCTAAATACTTAATAAAATGAGGAAGAGTTGACCCAATAGGAAATCGCCACCTGAATCAGTCTTCTCATCTTCCACCATTTCCTTCCCTGCACCATAACCGAAATAATATTAAGAGAGAGAGAGAGGGCATTCATGGCCATGAATGTTTCATCCTGTAATGCCCCTGATTTTTTCGATGATTTTGTTTGGTTTTGGTATCGTCATATTTATGACGTCATGGCGTTACTTTTAACGTCGGGTTGACGGCGCATCGCCGATAAGGCATTTTCGCGTCCGTTCGGTCGAGTCGGCCAATTTCTTGGATTTTTGTCGAAATCAGAAAATATTTCTATGAGGTTTAAGTTGAGTAATTTTAAACTTGCTCGTCAAGTTTCGTCGCAATCCGAGCATTTTTGGAGTCTCGGCGCGCGATTGAAGTTTTGAGTATTTATGTCATTGTATTTGGAAATTTTTATCTCAGGAATGGCTCGTCGGATTTAGGTTTCGAATTCGTTGTTGGGTTCATCCCATCAATTTTCTCCTCGAGCGTTCTCCCTTTGACTCTAATCGATCCTAATTGTTTTCTTGAGTCCTATACGTATTTTGGCAAGTTTCTATGTAAATCTCGAGAGTTCAAGCCTTTATCTCGACCGTTTTTATTATTATTATTTTTGTGTCGGTGTTCAGGCGCTATTTAGAGGGTCAAATAGGAGTGGTATGGAAAAATGGTCAACATAAAATTTGTTCAACTCGACGTGATCTACAACTTTCATGTTGACCACCTTTAGATTTGAGGTCATCTTGAACCCTTATTCTCGTTTATTCTGCAGGAACTCGTGTATGGTTCTCCTACTCGAGTATATAGACTTCTACTCGAGTATATTGAACTCCTACTCGAGTATATGGACTCCTACTCGAGTATATGGACTCCTACTCGAGTATATTTGAACTCCTACTCGAGTATGTATGATTCTACTCGAGTATGTATGCTTCTACTCGAGTATGTATGCTTCTACTCGAGTATGTATACTGCCAATCGAGTAGTCCTTTCCTGTCAGCGTTAGAGCTCCGTTTTGATAGTCAAAACGGCATCGTATCAAAAAATGGTCAACATAAATTTTGTTTGTCTCGACAAGATCTACAACTTTTATGTTGTGCCCTTTTCGATTTGAAGCCATCTTAGATGCCTATTTTTGATATTTCCGAGGCTGTCCCTTTTAAGTTGAAATTTTTATAAAAGAAAAAAAAACTATATATATACCTTTCTCTTAGGTTATTAGGATATAACTTCATCTTCTCCGATACTTCTATTCCGAGCCAGACCAGCGGCGAGAGATAAGTTTCTCCATTTCGTGAATCTTCCGGTGGCCGCCGACGGAGCTCCGGTGCTCGGAATCTTCAACCGATCGTAGATCCGGAAAGCTCTCACCGAGAGCTACGCTATCGTGGTAATTTCTTCCTCTTTCCATGAGTTTTCTTGTTAGGGTTTTTCGGCCCTAACCCCTTTTCCGCCATTGTTGTTTAGATTTCTACTTCTCCTGAGTTCTTTTGCCCCGATCTACGGCGTGGAACGATTCAGAGAACGTTTTCGGTGCAACCAAGGCAAGTAGTGGTTTTCCCTCCTTCCCTCGTCCGATTTCGATGGTAACGGTTAAACTTTAGTTCTCAATCCTTGTGCACTTTTGATATTCGGTTTAGTATGCTTGTTGAGTCTTCCTTATGAGTTTTCTTGGTTTTTATTTAGTTTTTGGCATGAAAAATCTCGTCTTGTGGAGTTGTAGAAATGCGATGTAGGGTTTTATTGTGGGCTTTTATTGCCCTATTTATCGCGTTAGAAATTACCTAGGGTCGTAAATCGTTTTTAGAGGTTGATCAACCGTGTTTTTAACCTAGAATATATCGAGTAGAATCCGATGTGCCAAATCTTGTGATTTATTTCCCAGTGACTCGTTCTGCGGGTGTTTGTGGGCAAATCCACCGACCGCAAGGTTTGTTTTCCTTTATTAGTGGTCGTGCAACTCTATTGGTGGTTGGGCATCCTGCGGCGACTAGTGGAGTGTATAAGTCTCCCCCGCAATTTGACGGATTTTAACATCTGTGAGGGGTGTGTCCTTATTAGTGAGCACCTTGCCTGTTTAGATAGAGTTGACCACACGCGGCTAATAAAGTTGTTTTTTTTTTGAGTTTCTTTCTTATGATTTACTCATGCCTTTGTTTTCCCCCTGCCTTGGGTATCTGGCATGATTGGTTGTACGTGACGATTCACGTAAGTTCTATTTCTCTAAATTTGTTTTGTACCTTATTTCAGTACTTTGGGTCCTGGGTTGGTACCCCTTTCGACCTTGTTCTTTTGTTTACTGTATTTATTTTCTTGCCACTACTTGTACCTTCTTGCTGAGGCGTTCTGTTTTTTTGGAATGCCTCAGGTTCAGAGCAGTAGCAGATAGTGGAGTTAGTTTTGGTTTTCTGAGCAGTAGTGTTGGCTGTGGTTTTGCACCTCGCCATAGCGAGGTAGTTTGTCTTTTTAGTTGTTTTCCTTAGTTCAGACATACCTAATACTGTGGGTTCGTGTCAGGTTATTGACGCCCACAGGATTGTTGATTTTTGACACTTGCTGGCTGTAGTAGTTTCTTATGTTTTGATTTAGATAACTTGCTCTCTGGGATGATTCCTTGCTAGGACTGCATGTTAGGTATTTTGACTTATAAAAAAAAACCTATTAATAGTAAAGCATCCATGCAATTTCTTTCAAAACTAAGTCACTACTTTCTAGTTAGCGTAAAGACTTTTCATATACTTATTATAAATCTAGAGTCTACACAGCATGAGTTATTCTTCGGGGACATTGATACTCATGTAGGATGTTAGAGTCAATATAATCAAATATCTTCCGCAAGCGTATAATTATATTGTAGACCGTGGACTAGATGATCCACTATGCCGAGGGATACGGCTATCTTCTCAACTTAAACGGGATTTTGTTAATGATAACATATGTTTTCTTTTAAAACCGTAGAGTTTGGAGCCCTGCCTGAGCGTCTGCAGTTATCCCCTGCACGACGTGGCATCACGGCGCGTATTTTCCCTTACTCTGATTTAATTTAATTGTTGGAAAAATGCGGGTTGTGACATATCCTTTCCCCTCCCCACTTGGAGATATATAAAAGCACCCTTAGAACAAGAGGAGAAGGTTACACTCTAGACCAAATGAATTAAGATTTCTGCTCTTGCTGTAGGAGAAGTTCGGGAACGCTACCACCGCGCCATGACAATCCGATGTTCATCTCGTCTTCAAACCGCGAACAAGGTCCTCCTCTACTTCTTCTCATATGGGTAGATCTTAGGATCTTAGAAATGAAGATCGTGCTCAATGGAGCCGAACCTATCTCGAGTTTTCTTGGAAAACCATGAAAAATATATTTTTCGGGTACGCCGGAAACCGCCACCTCCGGCGGCCAAACAATTGCCGACCGATAGCCATCGCCTCGACGGAGGTGGTGGTGGTGGTGGCTGGCCAGGGAAGTGACCGGACGGCCGGCAATGGATCGCGGAAGAGCTACAGGAAATATGAGTTTTCTGTGTTCTGTCTTCGGGTTCTGTAGAAGATGAACAGTTAAATCACTTTATAATATATAAATTATGTATATAATACATAATGAAAAGATACATTAATTGAGTATATTTTGAGGCTGCAAAACGAGGCACTATTAGGCCGATTTAGGAAAAATTGTCAGACACGAAAGTTGTAGCCCTTCGAGTCTAGATTAATTTAAAATTGATTTCAACTCGTTTCGGTAAGCGGTTCAACCGCAGAACCTGTTTTAATGGGGGCTGTACCTAGAGTTGGGCAGAAACTAAAATGGATGCCCACTATTATTCCTTTGTCCAAATTACTTGAAATTTAGGCAGGGGGTTACCATTAGCCATATCTAGGGGTTCTCCAAAAATGGGAATTTTTGGAGATACTTTGCCTAAAGTTTTTGTTTTAATTTAATAAATTTAGAGGAATTTATTTATGTGGTCAAATGACCTCCAAACCCTCCCAAATTTTTGTGTGTGGTCTCTGGATATAAAACTTAGCTCTATACAAATTTTCAACTCACTTGGATAAAGTCACCTATTCTTAACAAGGCAATAGTGAGGCATTTTTGAGTAAACAGTGCACTAGAGGTTAGAATGGTCATATCACCTCAACAGAGACTGATATCTTGACCACTGACTTGGAAGGGTTATTATAACCCACTTGGAGAAAATGGTGTTAATAGAGGTTGGTTTACACTAGGATCCAAGCTCAAACCCTAAATGGAGGGTTTTGAGGGTTGTGAAGGACATGGGGGAAATTGCTCTCAAATTACTTTGAAACTCTGTAGAGTTGACATTAGCATGATAAGAATTATCTGGATGGAATCTTGGAGGATTTGGAGACAAGTAGTTACCATAAAACCCTAATCTTAGCTTTAAAGTAAAATACTAATTAAGCACAATCCATATCTAAATATTATCTAAAGGCTGTGAAACTCGGGTAGAGTGAGTTTTGGAGTGGGTAGAATCTATAGAAATTTTACTAGAATTTTATGATGTTTATTTCCAGCACTTCATTTGTAAAGTTGATTATAGCCCTAATTGATGTTATAATTATTTGTATCTTTCTGATCATTGAAATCTCATGAAATCTTGGAATTGAAGGTTTTAGGTCAGAATGATTGCTCCTGAATTTTTGTACAATTTTTAGTTGAGTAAATCTTGTACTTCATTCACGAATGTTAAAAAGGGCTTTTATTGTTTAAAAATTAATTATGGATGATATTTCTGTTACAAAAATATGATGCTTAGGAATTAAGACTTTCAAGCTTAAATATACTTGTAGACATTTATTCATGATTTTTAGAATTGTAATTACGGTACTTTCTTTACAAGTCCACCTTAAGGAGATATTTGATAAATAATTTATTCAGAGATTAATACTTGCTGAAAAATTATGAAATTGGGCCAATGCTATTTTTAAGGCTTTACCTGCATAGTATAATTAATTTATAATTTTTGGATGAATATTCTCTGTACTTGATTCACAAATAACAAAATATAGAAGCTATGACTACAATAGTTTTAGTGCCCTTTTGATGATAGAAAAAATATGATACTTTGGATTTACCATATTGAGATAACATACTATTTATTATGATTTTGTTGGACATCTTGCATGAGAACTTAGGGAAGTTCATGTTCAAACCGGTAGCCCTTGGAATTTTTTAGGAAATTAATTAAATGCCAGATAAATTAGGAAAATTACCACATTCTGGATTTAGGCTAATTATATCATGATAAGTCTCTAGTAAATAATTTAGGGCATTTGGATGAGTATTGGATCAGTGCCTAACCGGTTCGACATATAGTCTAGGTTGGTCTACATATAACATATTGTTAAATTACAATAGGACATGATCTGGGATAATGGTTGGAGTTAGTCATTTTGTCTGGGTGAATAGATGTGGATGATATCACAATAGAATGATATGAAGAGTAGTGGGAAGTGGTGTTAGCTAGGGTTAAGAGGTGCTCGGGTTCGACGAAAGATCGTCTTTCCCGAAGAGAGGAAGATTAAAAATCACACTAGGTTAGTCCATCTTAATATGAGAAGGGAATGGGTAAGGGAATTCTACCAATAGCAATAAGTGCCTTGTGAAAGGGAACGATTGGCTTTAGCTACCATCATAGTTCCTAGTGCCCTTTGAGAGCCCTTCACGGGGAATACCGGGGGCAGTCCTGGGTTAACGTAAACTGTAATAACAAACTGATAAGAGTAACTTAGTAATTAGGGTTGCACGTTTCACAAACACTGTTAGCACCGGAAGATAGTTGGGAGATTCGGTTCGGTTGGTTAAGAGACGGACGGAATGGTCCGGGGAGCTTCAGCTCGATTGGTTAAGAGACGGACGTTTTGGTCCGGGGAGCTTCGGCTCGGGTTTTGTATGATTACGATTAAATTTGCATGAGCATAAAAGGAATGAAAATTAAGGTGGTGGGTCGTCGGTATTAGAGGGTCGATGAACCGACGCCAATACGCTGACTCGGCAAGTGTGGTTTTTACACTTCGCCAAAGCTAAGTCCGGTGCGCCAGCCGGCAAGAGTACGCAGGCGTCCGCTTAGTGCACCATGCGTTGAGGCGTACAATAGGTCTGAATGGTAGTGCTTTCCTTGTTTAGAAGTGGGCGAGGCCCAACCCACCGCTTCCGTCTGCCACTACGGAGGTATCCTGGGAGGTAACGACTCCGAAAGGGGGAACAAAAGGTCTGTGTGCACAGAGTCAGGTGTGTGAGTTGCACTTGCTTGTTCCATCATACCCACTTACATGTCATTGCATAATCGATTCATTTAACCCCTGACACCTAAAGTATAAGTGGAATGGGACGCATATACATTAGGACAAGCAAAACGACCCCTTGACCTATAAGCTTGTGTGGGCAAGTTTATAAATTAAGGTTAAATTCAATATATATATGCTGCTGTTTGATAACCGACACCCCAACGTATAAGTGGTATGGGACACTTTATACGATGGGAGCCTTGCAGAAGATCCCTTGGCTTATGCACTTCTGCACATAAGTTAAGGTTACTTTACCTATTTTCTGTTTCTGTCATATTAATTATAGAATTTCTAGATTAGTTTCGCTGCCACCTGTTTGCTTTTGATTTAATCTTCAACTTCATGTCCCTCCCTTTCTTCCTCTCCGCTCGGTACCTAGGAGCCATAGGGGAAGGGGTAGGGGATGACATGGCTTAGTCTTTATGACAAACGGTTTTTGAACCGCATCATTTAGGGGATCGTGGAGCCCAGCATGGAGGAGCAGCCCTAGAGACTGATGTGCTTGGAGATAGGGCAGTCTAGCTCCGGAGTTCATACAGCCGGGACCGTGAGTCTCGACCTTGAGTAGTTTCTGTCTTTGCTTCCGCATGAGTGATTTGTAGTGAGTACATGATTGTACCGGGCTTAAGCCTGCATTTATAGTACTCTGATATACTATTCTGTGGACACTCCCTTCGTGGAGTTTTATTTCTATATATGTGATTTATCTAGTGGACTTGCTTTTACTTACTTCATTTTGTGCTACCTTTCTGTGATCGAATTGGCCGGCAGAATCGGTGCCTTGTGGTGATGAACCTTCAGGACGTGATGGTGTCACCGCAAAGCGGCGATTCTGGCCCTAAGACCCCGGTGGTTTAAAAAGAAAGAAAAGGGGGTCTTACACTTAAAAGATCATCCAGTAAATCAGATAATTTGTGATCCAAGACAAGGAGTGCAAACCAGAAGCAGGAATTTGAACACAGTCATGCACTCAAGCTTTCTATCTCAATTAGAGCCAAAGAAATTTGAAGAAGCTATCCTAGACCCACATTGGATTAATGCCATGCAAGAGGAGCTAAATCAGTTCAGAAGGTGCAAGAACTTTGAGTTAGTTCCTAAACCAAAAGACCACAATATCATTGGAACAAAGTGGATCTTTAGGGACAAATTGGATGAGAGTGGAATTATTGTGAAGAACAAAGCAAGACTTGTTGTAAAAGGGTACATGCAGGAATAAGGAATAGACTTTGATCAAACCTTTGCCCCAGTAGTAAGACTGGAGGCCATTAGAATGTTCCTTGCCTATGCAGCATATCAAGGATTCAAAGTATTCCAAATGGATGTAAAATCAGCATTCCTGAATGGAAATCTAAAAGAAGAAGTCTATGTAGAGCAGCCTTCAGGTTTTGTAGATTCACTCAAACTTCATTATGTTTATAAACTTAGGAAAGCTTTGTAAGGGTTAAAGCAAGCCCCAAGGGCTTGGTATGAAACCCTGTCTACTTTCCTTATTGAGAACAAATTCTCAAGAGGGAAAATAGACAAAACTCTTTTCCTAAGGGAGTCCAAAGGAAAGATAATCTTAGTTCAGATTTATGTAGATGACATAATTTTTGGATCTATTGAAAACAACCTTTGCAAGAAGTTTGCAAAACTTATGCAAGGGAAGTTTGAAATGAGCAGTATGGGGGAACGTAAGTTTTTCTTGGGACTCCAAGTAAGACAGACTGATGATGGCTTGTCCATATCCCAGTCTAAGTTTACCAAGGAGTTACTTAAAAAGTATGGTATGGAATTGTCCTCCACCATGAGAACTCCTATGGGAACAAGTATGCCTATATACAAAGATGATTCAGGTAAACCTGTAGATGAGTCTTTGTATAGAGGAATAATTGGCTCTCTTCTATATCTCACTGCTAGAAGACCAGACATTATGTATGCAATATGTGTCTGTGCTAGGTACAAATCATGTCCCAAAGAATCTCATTACACTGCAGTAAAAAGAATTTTGAGATATCTAAAGGGCACACCTAATCTAGGCCTTTGGTACCTTAGGAATGGAGATTTTCTACTAGCAGGCTATTCAGATGCAGACTTTGCAGGTTGCAAAGAAGATATAAAAAGTACTACAGGTACATGTCAATTTCTAGGAGGAAGATTGATATCTTGGAGCAGTAAGAAGCAGACTAGTGTGGCAATTTCTACAGCTGAGTCTGAATATGTGGCAGCAGGAAGTTGCTGTGCACACCTATTGTTAGAAGACTATGGTATTCAGGTAAGTAGAACACCATTGTTTTGTGATTCAACTAGTGCTATTTCTATTGCTAATAATCCTGTTTCACATAGTAGGACTAAGCATATAGAAATAAGGTACCATTTTCTTAGAGAACATATAGAGAAAGAGGATATTTCACTAGAATTTGTTAAGACAGATTATCAAATTGCAGATGTATTTACTAAGCCTTTAGATGAAACTAAATTCAATAGATTTAAAATTGAATTAGGTATGTTGACCATATGTTAGATTACCAAAAGTGGCTAAGTAAAATTGTGTCGACACATTGAGTGAAGTAGTGTCGACACAGAGGAGTTGTGTCGACAATTCAGGGAAATTGTGTCGACACAGAGTCGATTGTGTCGACACCTAAGGGACAAAGAGTCGACACATCCAGAAAATTAGTGTTGACACAACAAGAGTAATGGTGTTGACACTTACAGAAATTGTGTCGACACTTGTAATAATAGTCGAAATAGAATTTCTGTTACACTACTAAGTATGTCCAGTGTCGACATATCATCAATTGGTATCGACACATAGTAGTCAGTGCCGTGGTCGAGACAATAGAAGTTTGTGTCGACACTTTTCAACAGTGTCGACACTTTTATACAAAATTTGCCCGCCTTTTGACCTTCTGTGTTTAAAAAGGTATAAATAGGTCGAGAACATATTCTGTCGACACGCTCTCCAAATTTTCGATGCTAAACCCTTGTGTCGAGAAACCCTCTTCTCTCAATTCAAGATTTCTCTCCATTCCAATGGCGCCAAAGGTTGAAGACAACATCAACGAAGGCTACGAGCTAGTGCGTAATGCTTTTGATGATGCGGCGACAGAGATTCAAGGAGTCATTACCCTTATTAATGATAATGGATTATAG
The DNA here is from genome assembly GCA_039513925.1 of Platanthera zijinensis. Lineage (NCBI taxonomy): Eukaryota > Viridiplantae > Streptophyta > Magnoliopsida > Asparagales > Orchidaceae > Platanthera > Platanthera zijinensis. The sequence goes on from CM077083.1 coordinate 101,818,640, forward strand.
TTTCTTGTTTATAACCGACCAAGATTTGGAAGAAAGAAGTGTTTGAATTCTATGCTGCTGCAACAGTTGACTCCACTGGACTGAAGATGAAATCGACAATTCATGGTAATAGAGTGAAACTTACCCTGAAGAGTTTAAGAAAGATTCTTCACCTTCCAAGAATTCAGGATGAAGAAGAGGTCCCTGCCTCAAAGATAAGGGAGGATCTTCAGTGGTGTGGATTGGATCCAGCTATGAAGATTGGAGCAGCAATAAACAGAAAAGGTATGAATCAACAAGGCAAGTTTCTATCTGAAGTAGTAGGGAAGGTGATTTTATGTAAACCAGGAGGACATGATAGGCTATCTTCCTTTATGTTTAGTCTGATGACAAGGATAATCTATAAGATTAATACAGACTGGTCTGCAGTTTTGTTGGAGAAGATAAAAGAAGGTATCAAGAAGCCCAATTTGGCAATATTAATGAGTTTATACCTAGCTGGAGCAATTCCAGAGGTAATGCATCAGCTTCCAGGATCTAAAATAAATCATATGAGAAGGATGGACATCAGGATCATATCCAGATGGGATAGGGTTCTTTCCAAGGACATACCTGATTTGGATAACTAAGAGACTGCAGTACAATCACCAATACCTGACAATACTGATCATGACCAAGTGCAGAAAGACACAACTACTGCACAAGGAAAAGGGGAAGAAAGCATTCACTTTGCAAGTGAAATGAATCCACAATCTATTCTTGAAATACCTCATGTCAATAGTCAGACACTAGATGTGATCCTAGAGGATACATCTATGGTTGCTGATGCTCCAGAAAAAGCAGTTCACACTCAACAAAAGTTCACCCTGGAAGAATTATTTCCTGAAATAGAGGGAGCAGCAGTTGAGGGGGAGCAGGCAAATATTGAGGAAGTGCAGGATAGGACTGACAAGGAGCTGCCTCCTAGTCCTAAAGAAAGAGTTGATATTTCCAGTTCTTCTGATTCAGAGGATGAGGAGATAGCAAGTGTTAAGAAAAGAAACTAATGGTTTTTAAGAGGAGAAGCCAGACCTTTAAGATGGCTTTGCAAGCAACTACATCACAACCAGTCCCTGATATTGATTAAAGCAAATTGTTGGTTGATTTACAAGTGAAGTTTGATGAGCAGAGATTGGCTCTTGAAAAATATGTGGATGAAAGCCATAAGGCTCTTCAATTTGATCTAGCCCAAGATATAAAATCCATCAGATTTGAGTTCAATCAGAATAAGAAAGAGATGACAAATTGCTTCCACAAGGGAGGCAATGCTGTAGTCTTTCTAGCAAAGCAACAAGCAGAAATCAAGAAGCAAGTGGATGAACTTGCTGTTAAATAAGGATATGTCCTTGAAAATCAAATAAGAATGAATGACAATCTGACTGAATCTCACAATGAGATAGTCACTGAGGTAAAGAAAACAGTTATTGCAATGAATGAGGCCAGAAATAAGGAGAAAGAAGAATTTGATAAGAAGCTACAGGAAGCCTTGGATTCCTTTCAAACAGCTATTACAACTTCTCAGAAAACAATTTCTGATAAGCTTCAAATATTAAAGCCATTCTTTAAAGATGGAATCAATTACATGGATGGGAAAATCAGATTTCAAAAAGAGGAGTTAAGAGATCATGTGGCCAGAGAAGTCATAAAGGGGGAGAGGGTGGTAGTATATGCAGGCTCTGATCATGCCAAATGGGTAACCAACATCATTAGAGCCACTTTGGGATATCACCCCTTATGTGATGATGATAATGTGGTTGAGTCAGGGGTGCAACCAACTCTACTTAAAGGTGATCAACCTGAGGTTGCCCAAGTTATTTACCCTCCTACAAATCTTGAGATGATACATCAACAGGTTAAGTCTATGTACAGCCCTCCATAACCAGTTACAAATGTTATTATTGAAAAGGTAGATGTGCCAGAAGCTGGTCTGAAAGCTCAGCAAGATGCTCAATAATTAAAGAAAAGATTCAGAGAGCAGGCAGTGTTAAAACCTGATTTTGAGCAATGGAGACCCACTTCAAGAAACATCATATTAACTGCCTGGAAAGCGGTAAAAGACCAAGTTCATGAAAGAGGTAAATGGTATAATGAGCAGGAGTGGCTGAAGTATGAGGCAAGACAAGAAGCTATAGTTCAATTCAGAAGAAAGGCTAAGAGTGGGAAGCTACCTCCTGATACTCAGGAGCCTAGCAAGTATTTCCCTAAGCCTTTTCATTACTTTGAAAGACAAAGGATTAAGGCTGAAGTTCTAAAGAAGGCTAAGTTGAAAGGCAAGAAGCCCATTGAAGATACAGAACCTTCTATTCAGGCTCAGATTAAATCTTGAAAAGGAATAATCATCAAGGAGCCAGTCCAGCCTTAGTTTTGTTTTTACTATATTGTTTTAAGAACTATGTAATTCTTAGTTTTCAAAGAAGTCTATGTAATTTGTATTAAGAAACTTTTTGATATAATAAACAAAACCATGTTCCATGATCATTTGGTTTGCATCCTTATTCTGTGATGTGACTTTATTATTTATTTTGTTTATAATTTACCCTGTTAAATAATGCTTATACATCATCATGTTTATTTATCATAAGTGGCGTATATCATTGACAAAAGGGTTATGACTTCTCCAAATAGGGGGAGATTGTTGGGTACATTGGAAAATGTGTACCTGATTTGGAGAAGCCTCACTTAGCTCAATGATATACATCAAGGTGTATTTGATGTTATTTTGAGTTTATATGTGCAGGTTAAGTATTGGCTAAAATGCAGAAAAAGTTTCTAAGTCCATGTGTCGACACTTAAGGAAGTCTGTGTCGACACTTGGAAAAGCTGTGTCGACACCAGAAGCAACTTTGCCGACACACAAAAATTGTTAATCGACATCAATTGTGTTGACATCGGGAGGCAATGTCGATAAACAGAATATGTTAGTCGACATCAACTGTGTCGACATCGGGAGGCAGTGTCGACACACAGAAGCAGAGTCGACATCAACTGTGTCTACACCTGGAGGCAGTGTCGACACACAAATTATGAGACTATATCAACTGTGTCGACACACAGGACTTGTGTCGACACACAGCAGAAGTTCAACATAGTTGATTGCTGTGGAGTGAATAAGTGATTGTGTCGACACAAATAATTAGTGTCGACACATTCTCAAGATGAAGTGTCAAGAAGCTGTGTTGACATCAAGGCAGCTATGTCGACATCACCAAAGTCTGTGTCGACACTTAAGTCACTTGTGTCGACACATATTGACAGATTGTCTCGACACTTTATGACAGTCAGTCTCGACGCTTTGCTGATAAAGACAAAGGCTCAACAACTGTTTGAAGACTTGACAGCTGTGAGTTACAACAAGTTTACTGAAGCTGTCAAACCTGTCAAAAGTTCGTTAGAAACCGGATCAGCCGATTACCATGGGTGAAGCTTATATATAGACGGACTGTGTCAAATCAAAGCATGATTATGATCGTGACAATATATACAACTACCACAACTATTGTGAGATTAATCTCTGATCAAGAAAGTGCAAGTCACAGAAGAAGATCTTCATGAGAAGATCTAAGAAGACATTCTGAAGTGATCATCCACTCAGATTTTGTCTAAGGGGAATTCATTCAGAATTCAGAAGTAACTTCAAAAGGTGTGGGGAGAGAGAGCACCAGCTGTTTTGAGATCAAGAAGGAGACAATCACAAGTCTCTTAAGAAGTAGATCCTGAACTAATCTACTAAGTAGATCCAGATCCATATCTGAAATCCAAGAAGGAAGCTGCCAGTCAGTCAACTTCAAGGGAGAACAACCCTACTAAGTTCAGATTCAAGAAGCTTTGAAGAAAGCTAAGAACAGGTTGATTTCTGTCATCAGATTCATCAAGAAGCTGATCAAGTCTCTTATCTTTTCTCTCTCAACAAGGGTAAGAGTCCATCAAATTACTTATCAATTTCGGTAGGATCTTTTCAAAGATATTAGTTGTAAGCCTATGTTATAAAGGTTGAGTGTAGGAGATTTAGATCTCTGTGTTGTAAGCCTGTGTTATAAAGGCTGAGTGTAGGAGATTCAAATCTCTGAGTTGTAAGCCTGTGTTATAAAGGCTGAGTGTAGGAGATTCAGATCTCTGAGTGGTAAGGCTGTTTGAGCCTGAGTGTAGGAGAATCAGTTCTCTTAGTTGTAGGCCTTGTGGCAAGGCTGAGGTAGGGCTGTTAGCCTGAGTTGTAGGAACCTTATAGGGTTCTGAGTTGTAGGAACCTTTTAGGGTTCTGAGCTTTAAGATCTGTGGATCTGAGAAGAAGGAAGAAGTTAGGCCGAATCTAGCACACTACTTGATAGGTTAAGGGGGAAAGTGGATGTACCTAGACCTTGGGGAACCACTATAAACCTATGTGCAATCTGGGATGCTTGTGTTATTTTAGATTCTTTAATTGTATATGTTGTGTTAGCTGTAGAGATTTGAGACTTATATCAAAGAACTGAAGCTATATTCTGCCTTTGCTTAAAATAAGGAAAAGAACCTATTCACCCCCCCTCTAGGTGTTTAGGTTGTATTGAAGTTAAAACTATCACTATCTCTGGATCAGGGTCTCGCTAGGTGTCCCCCCCCCCCCACTGCTGGCTCAGGCAACCGAGGCATATCAGAGCGGAAAGTGAGGCGCCAACTCCTCGGGACTTGATGATCGTACCCCCGCTGTCTTTTTGGAAAAACATCATTACCATGATTTTCTATAAATAGGTTGATCAACCTACCACATTTATTTCTCTGATCCGAAACCCTTTCCTCCTTCCTTGCCGTTCTCGCGCCTTACTGCCACTTCACTTGCTTTCGCCACCTTCTCTTGTTCTCGCCCTCTTCCTAATAGTTCTCGCCTTGAACCCCTTAATCACGATGCCGGGCAAGAGTGAAGGCCATTCCAACTGCGCGCAAGCCTTCCTAAAGCACAAGTTTCCTCCCTGCCGTCTGACCCTAGACGAATACCAACTGATAACCACCAACTTCATCCCCGTCGGGTTTACTGCGAGAAACCCTGGCAACAATGACAGGGTAAATCTTGCGCGAGAGGGGGAGCTCGTCATCCCCCTCGAACATTTTGAGGTGGGCTTCCGCCTCCACCTCTGACCAGAGATGCGCCAAGCCCTCTGATACTACGGGGTGGTTCCCACACAACTAAACCCCAACTCGGTCTCCATCCTATTGGAGTTCATCTGCTACATGTGTTCCGAGAGGATAGATTTCAGCCTACCCATCTTCCGGAAGCTATTCATCTTCTGGGCCAAGAGTGGTGGGGTGTTCTTCTTCTCAGGGTAGCTGCTCAAGACCTACGGTCTCGCCAACAAGAACCATCATTAGAGTAAGAAGTTCGTCTACTTCTCAGGAGACTTTGGCAACGTTCCTCTCGCGCCCGTCCAATATGACGCCGCCGCCTAAAAGCCGCCCGATCTTGGGTCACGCGAGAGCGCTATTCTTGAGTTCTTTGGGACAATGGACTTCAACGTCCAGTTCCTTAGGCGGGACACGGAATCCCTTCAACTCGTACCTCCCGGAGAAGGTATGATCTTGCCTTTACCATGAGATTAATTGTTGTTGATCTCGTAGGTGAGCGAGAAATCCTTCTTATCAAGCCGTTCGACGTGACCAGGGCTGCGACCGACCCCTTAGCTCTCGCGAAATCCGCCGTTCTCGCCTTCCGAGATGAGCCGGCTCCTCCCTATAAGTCCGAGGACAGGAAGCAAAAGCCCAGCGCCTTCTCCTCCGCCCCTTTTAAAAGATCCAAGCCAACCGCTGTGGATAAGGCTAAGTCTTTGATGGCATCTCCCGCTCGAGCTGTTGCCGAGAGCCGGGCGACTACTACTGCTGTGACCTAGGGCATGACAGCCCTGTTTAATTCCTTTTATTTTTTGTTTTTGTTATTTAGGAAAATCGGGAAAGCTGATGGACACGTCCACGACACGCTCATGACCCAATGAGACACGCCCATGACAGATGTTTCCAGCAAGATGTCGCGCTGTCGCCATGCCCCGTGCCGCTAGATGAACTGACTACCAGACACTCCCGTAACCGAATCCGACACGCCTGTGCCCGCACCGATGTTATCCTATTTCCAACAAGATTTCGTGCTGTCGCCACGCCCCATGCCGCCTGATGACTTGACTGCCAGACACGCCCGTAATACAATTCGACATGCCTGTGACCTGATGAAATTCTATCCAGAGTTCAGCCCAGCTCGACACATGGCCAGACACGCTGCCCGACACGCCTGTGACCTTGTCACGCCTACCCGACACGCCTGTGTCCAAGGGTGTGTCGTTTCAAATTTTTTTTCTATAAATAGAGTTGAAGGGCTTTATAAAATTATTCAAACACAAGCAGCTTCCTTAAGAATTGTTAGGACTCCCCAGCTCTCTGAAAAAGGACTAGTAGTAGCTTTCAAGTATTCCATGTTCTCTAAGTTGTAATTTTTTTAGCTTTCTTTTCAGGTTTGAATAAAGTTGTAATTACTTTTTGAATTTATAAAATAGAATGTTTTATTTTATATTCTGAGTACTTCGAAATTTTATTTTTTGTTTTAGTTTACTTTATTATCTCATACTATCCCGAATGAAAGGCAAAGCTCTGCTTATGTCCTGGATTAAGATACCGTGAAACAGCTTTGAAAACTATTTTTCAAAACCTTATTATTTCATACTATCCCGAATGAAAGGCGCGGGGAAAGCCTATGTCCTGGATTAAGATAGTGTGAAAGCTTTTCAATAGTTTAGATTTTACAACTCTATCCCGAATGAAAGGCAAAGCGAAAGCTTAAGTCCTGAATTAAGATAGATAGGTAGATATTATTTTCTGCACTTTATACCGCACCCATCCTGATAAGAGGCTAAGAACCCTTAGCACTTGGTCAAGATGAGCTCTGGGCTGGATATTATTTTCAACTATTTCAACTCCACTTTATAGTTATTCTAACTAGGGTTTTTTGTTAATTGATCATATACCAGGTGAAGAGACACTACGTTTTACATTAACCAGTTTTAAACGCAAGACTCCCCGGTCGTACTTTCGAGTCAGTGATGCTACTAAAGGGACCTTCTCGTTAAGTTAGGTAATCAAGAAATAAAGTTGTTCTTTAATAGGTGAATTAATATTCTCTCAAAGTAAATATATTATCAAGGACTTCCTTCTGAGTCCTTATCTTAATAAAACCACGTATTTATTTTTTTCTGTCTTTTATTTTTAATATAAAATCCACTTCGTTCTTTCAATAAGATAATAGTCCGTTCTAAAAAGTAGAATAATTAACACCGATCCTAGGAAAAATACGACCTTGATATTTTCTACAAAATACTATACTCTTATGCGATAGGTACTCTTGCCTTAATCCACAGGATATAAGTAAGTAAAAAAGAGATAGACTTATATACGTAAAAGATTATATAACACCAAATCTATCCTCTTTAAATCAAAATTTACTTATCCAGCTTTTTGGCGCTGTTTCCGGGTATTCGTTTATATGTGTTAATATTTGAAAATAAAAGAATGTTATTAATTTTATCTTTTTTTCTTGTTATTTAAAAACCTTAGTTTTTATAAAAATAAAACAAACATAAAATTCACTGAATTTAAAACTTTGTTTTTATAAAACCTAACTTTTTATTAACAATTTTATTAACCACAAACGAATTATAACAAAAACCTAACTTACTATTTTAACGTATTTTATATAAAACTTTTCTTATTAAAAAACTAGTTTATAATAAAACTGCTTTTTATAAAACATGTTTTATATAAAACCTTATTTTTAGTTATTTTCCTATTTTAAGTCTTTTCGTGTGTTTGTATTTGTGTGTTTATTTGTTTTTAACTTAGTTTTTTTATATATAACTTATTTTTGTTTTACTTTGTTTTATTTTTTGTTTTTATAAAAAGTATTTTTAGTGTATGACCCACAGAACTCCATCTGATTTAAATCTTGAATTTGATCCTAAAATCGATCGCACCTTTCGCAGATGCCTCCGATCTTTGAATCAAGAGCTATAATTAAATCGGAAGAGTCCGTAGGCACCGCACACGTACAAGAAATGGCAGCAGAGCCACAACAAATGCCAGAGGTGGTCCCCCAAAGGACCATGTCTTATTATTCATGACCCAATTTAGATGACACCGGGTCTAGTATCATTCGTCAAACAATTACTAATAATAACTTCGAGATTAATTCGAGTATAATCCAATTGATTCAAAATTTCATTCAATTAGATGGATTGCCCGACGAAGATCCAAACACGCACTTGTCCCACTTTTTAGAAATATGCGACAGATTCAAGATAAATGGCGTCACTGATGATGCCATCCGTCTTCGCTTATTTCCTTTTTTACTATGAACGAAAGCCAAACAGTGGCTAGCTTCCCTCCCCAGAGGATGTTTCACCACTTGGGCTGACATGACTGAGAAATTTCTCACTAAGTACTTTCCACCTACAAAAACCACACGTCTGCGTGCGAATATTTCTTCCTTTGTGTAAGGCGAGTCTGAGTCTCTCTATGAGACTTGGGAACGTTTTAAGGAATACCTACGTCGGTGTCCACATCTTGCGCTGCCAGCTTGGCTCTAGGTACAAACATTCTATAACGATCTGAACACTCAGACCCGACAAGCCATTGATGTTGTCGCTGTGGGCACGCTCAATAACAAAACCCCTGAGGCCGCTCAAACCCTATTTGAGGAGATGGCCATGAATGCGTACCAGTGGAATGTGTCGAGGTCATGCCCTAAACAAGATGAGATCTATGAGCTCGACTCCTCTTCAAACTTAGCTCTCCAAGTTAAATATCTGACTAGGAAAGTAGCGGGGATGAGTGCTTCCTCTGCCTCTACATCTTGGAATCCGCCTAATTCAAGTAATAATAATAATGAAGAAGTCGACTATATGGGGAACTCATATAGACCTTCCTATAAACCGAATAATAATAATAATAATTCTTACAATCCAGGATATAGGAATCATCCTAATTTTTCGTGGAGCAACCCCAATAATGCTCAACGCCCTCCGATTGTAAATCCAATTGGATTTGAACTGCAACCCCCACAACCACATACGCACCACCACAACTGCACCAATTTAGGCCAACCCCGATAGATGACATATTCACGAAATAAATCAGTATAAATGAGTCCAATATCCGGAACCTGATCAGATCAATTAAAAACATAGAAACACAAATTGGACAACTATCAAAAATACTATCGAAACGCCAACCTGGTAATTCGCAAGGAAATACGGAACCAAATCCGCGGGAAACTGTCCATTCCAGTAATGCACCAAGTTGACTAGCCGTCAAACTTCGAAGTGGCATGGAGCTACCACTACCCGTTAGGGTAGAAAAAGAAACTACAGTTAGCCCTCCTACACCACCTCCTGTTACGTCTCTGCCTCCTAAACCCCCGCAAATTGTTCCACCTCATGTTGTTGTACCTTATCCTTCAAAATTAAAAGATGAGCGAGAAGATGAACAATGTAATTTTTTTTAAAAAATGCTAAAACAAATTCAAATTAATATACCTTTCTGCGAGGCAATTACACAGATGCCTAAGTAGGCAAAATATTTAAAAGAGTTACTTTCAAATAAAAAGAAACTCGAAGATATTTCAAGAGTTTTCCTTAACGCCGAATGTTCAGCCATTTTTTTACATAAATTACACCCAAAATTAAACGATCCGGGACGATTTTACATCCCATGTCTCTTCGGTAATCTATTAATAAAAGATGCCTTAGCAGACTTAGGTGCTAGTATAAATTTAATGCCCTACTCGCTTTTTCTGAAACAAGGATTAGGTAACCCCAGCCCAACTAAAATGAGCATCCAGTTAGCAGATCGTTCTATTAAATATCCAATAGGGATAGTAGAGGATGTTCTTGTCAAAATAAACGAGTTTATCTTTTCGGTTTACTTTGTTATACTTGACATAGAGGAAGACGCCGATGTTCCCAAAATTCTCGGTTGTCCTTTTCTCGCAACCTCTCGCGCGATAATAGACGTAAGTAACGGTAAACTTCTCTTACGAGTAGTAGATGATGAGGTTATTATCGATATAGATCTCTCTATGAAAAATTCTTTAATAAACGACGATTCCTGCTATCTTGCAGAAGCCACTTTTGAGGAACATGGTTTTCCCTATTCTGATTTACTTTCAATAACTGTAGAAGAATCGGACTTGGCAGACTTACCCCTTTCACAAGAAATGTCTACCGATGACCCTTTAGAACATTTTATATCCTTAACTTCTACAACTCTAAAAACCCCAACTTCGTATGAAAAAACACCAACCCTTGAGCTGAAAACACTTCCCACACATTCAAAATACGTTTTCCTTGAAGCCGAATCTAAACTCCCTATTATCATTTCTGCCGAATTAAATGATAATAAAACGTCTTAATTAATAGAAGCGTTAAAACAACATCGCCATGCATTAGCATAGCAAATTTCTGATATACAAGGACTCAACCCATCTTTTTGTACGCATAAAATATTTCTTGAAGATAACCCTCGTAAATCTATCCAGCCCCAATGACGTTTAAATCCTAATTTGATGTATGTCATAAAAGCTGAAGTAATGAAATTATAACACGTAGGAATTATCTATCCAATCTCAGATAGCACATGGGTTAGTCCCGTACAAGTCATCCCCAAGAAGGGCAGTATAATGGTAGTGCCAAACGCTAATAATGAACTAATTCCAACACGTACTGTTACGGGTTGGAGGTTGTGCATCGACTATCAAAAATTAAATGATGCCACCCATAAAAATCACTTTCCACTACCGTTTATAGATCAAATATTAGAGCGAATCTCAGGTCACTCATATTATTGTTTTCTCGATGGTTATTCAGGGTATTTACAAATCCCTATAGCCCCTGAAGACCAAGAGAAATCTACGTTCACTTTCCCCTTTGGTACTTTCGCCTATAGGCGAATGCCGTTTGGACTTTGTAATGTGCAAGCTACATTTCAAAGATGTATGCTAGCTATTTTCGGCAAGTTAGTAGAGGACGTTATGGAAGTGTTTATGGATGATTTGTCCATATTTGGAGACTCATTCCATACGTGTTGAGATAACCTCGCCCGTGTTCTTCAACGCTGTGAAGACACGAATTTAGTGTTGAACTGGGAGAAATGCCACTTTATGGTCCGCAAAGGTTTAGTTCTCGGTCATAAAATTTCTTCCCAAGGAATCGAGGTCGATTAGGCCAAAATATAAATAATTGAAAAACTTCCTCCTCCAACAAATGTAAAATCTATTCGAAGTTTCTTAGGCCATGCGGGTTTCTATAAGCGGTTCATTCAAAATTTCTCTAAAATAACAAAACCATTAACTCATTTATTAGAAAAAGAAGCCCAATTTATATTCGATAGCGAATGCTTTGTAGCATTCAACTTTATTAAGAACAGACTTATCAACTCTCCTATTTTAGTAGCCCTTGACTGGTCCTTTCCTTTTGAAATCATGTGTGACGCGAGTGATTATGCGGTAGGAGCTATCTTAGGACAGCGAGTAGACAAATATTTTCATCCTATCTATTATGCAAGTAAAACTCTCACATCCACACAAACTAATTACACGACCATGGAAAAGGAACTACTAGAGATTGTATTTGCATTTGATAAGTTTAGATCTTATATAACGCTATCGAAAGTTATAGTTTTTACGGATCATTCTGCTTTAAAATATTTACTAACTAAGGCAGATGCAAAACCCCGTTTATTACGTTGGATTCCCTTATTACAAGAATTTGATTTAGAGATTCGAGATAAGAAAGGCGCAGAGAATTTAGCAGCCGATCATCTTTATCGATTAGAGAATGCTGCAACAGATACACTCGTGGAAGCCGACATCGAAGATAAATTCCCTGAAGAAAGTCTCCTCGCCCTCGAAAAGGTAACAAACTCTTCTACTCCTTGGTTCGCAGACTTGGCAAACTATTTTGTAGCCCGAGTCCTTCCAAAAGCTTTTACAATTCAAGAAAAGAGAAAATTCTTTTCTGACTTGAAAACTACTTTTGGGAAGAACCGTATTTATTCCGAGTATGTGCCGACCAAGTAATTAGAAGATGTATTTCGAATGAGGAAGGACTAAAAGTACTACGACACTGCCACGAAGGACCAACCGGCGGACATTATCAAGCCAACCGGACTGCACGTAAAGCCCTTGAAGTAGGATTCTTTTGTCCTACTTTATTCAAGGACGCTCAACAATTGGTAAGCATTTGCAACCGCTGCAAACGGTCTGGTAACATTTCCCTTCGGGACGAAATGCCCGAAATTTTTACTTGGAATGTTAAATTTTTGATCTGTGGGGCATAGATTTTGTAGGAACTTTACCTCCTTTTTTTAAAAATCATTATATCTTAGTAGCGGTCGATTAAATTTCATGATGGGTTGAAGCGCAATCTTTTCCCACCGCTGACGCGAGAGTCATCGTTAAATTTCTGAAATCCTTATTTTCACGTTTTGGCACGCCTAGGCTTATAGTTAGCGATCGAGGTACTCATTTTTGTAACACCCAGATGGCTAAAGTGTTAGACAAATATGGAGTTACTCAAAAACTCGCTACTGCTTATCACCACCAAACAAGCGGCAAAGTGGAGGTAGTCAATAGAGAACTAAAGTGCATATTAGAAAAGACTGTAGATACCAATCGAAAAGATTGGTCCCTCAAGTTAGATGATGCACTTTGGGCCTACCGTACAACATTCAAAACTGTGATCGGTTGTACACCTTATCGTTTAGTATATGGAAAGGCATGTCACCTACCTATATAATTAGAACATCGCGCATACTGGGCGCTAAAATTTCTTAACTTAGATACAAACTTAGCCGCCGAACAACATAAATTTAAACTCAATGAACTTGAGGAATAGCGTGCAAATGCCTATGAAAATAATAAATTTTATAAAGAGCGATCTAAGTTTTATCATGATAGGAAAATTAAATTTCCAAAATCTTTTTCACCAGGTGATCTTGTCCTACTATATAACTCACGCCTTAAATTATTTCCTGGAAAATTAAAATCCTGCTGGACCGGACCCTTTACTGTTAAACAAATCTGGCTATATGGGACCGTTCTTATTTCTAACCCTGAACTAGGAACTTTCAAAGTAAACGGGCATCGTTTAAAACTATATTTTACTGGGGACCCTGAAAGTGAGGGTAAGATCTATCTCAACTCTAGAGGGGGGGGGGGGGTGAATAGAGTATTTTAAAATAATTTTTCACAGTTGAAATAAACAGCACATATAAAATTCAATTTATGATATAGTGTAGAGTGCTAGTAAGAGGTTAAAAACCAAGAAGTAAAAAGCACAGCACACAGCAGACAAATCACACAAACAAACCAGAAGACACAAGGAAATATAGTGGTTCCCCAAAAACCTGGGTACATCCACTCTTCTACCACCCTTGGTAGGAATCCACTCAGGATGAGTTGATCAGGTGTCCTGACACCAATGAGCTTTTGATAAGGTTCCCAAAAACCAAAACTGGATTTTTTGGTAAGGTGTCTTGCCACCAATGAGTTTTGACAAGGCTCTCAGAACCAGACAGAACTTTTGAAGGGAGTTCAAGAACCCTTTTACAGCAGGAAAAGAAAAATAAGAGTGAAGGGTGTCTTCTCTGTTCTCAATCAAATGAGAGAAGCACAAGTGGATTGATGATGTCAAAGCTCCCCCTGAGATGTAGAAAGGTTCAGGAAACGAAGCTTTGCTCTAGGGTGATAGGTCTTCAGAACTTTGATCTCCAGCAAAGGATGGTTTCAGCAAGAAGGCTGAAAAATGAGGTGTCTGGAGTTCTGAGATGAGATTGTGAACACTTTTCAGTCAGCAAGAAGATTTTTGAAGTCACAGTTCTTCTGTTGTTCTTCTGCTATCAGTATTCTCTATTCTGTGTGTTCACTTTCTTTCTTGTCAATCTGTGTATCCTTTTTTTTCTTGTGTATTCTGTATATCTTAAAAACACAAAAGAGAGGAATTGAAATTTTCTGAAGTTTCCTTGTCCAAGTTAGCCGTTGGGAGTCATAAATGTCTTCCAAAAAGAGTCTTGTCTTCTAGAGGAAAGTCCAACAAACATTCTCTGAATAATTCCTTGAAACTTGCTCCAGAATAAAGACAAACGGCTGGGAGATCTTCTGACATAAATGCTGATAATATTCAAAAACATTCCAAAGAACAGCAGCATTTGAATTCCTAAAAGCGTCGATCTCTCCAAAAAAAACGTCGATCTGAGCTCTACGATCGTCGAACTGAGCTCAGAGATGAAATGAGACAAGCAGACAGAAAACGTCGATCTGAGCTCGAAGATCGTCGAACCGAGCTCACCGACCTGAGAAATAACTTGAAGGAGGGATCGTCGAACTGAGCTAGAAGATAGTCGAGGAGAGTTCGACGACTAAGCAGAAGCTAGCCAAAAGTAGATAGTCGATCTGAGCTCGAAGATCGTCGACCGGAGTTCGACGATTTATTGAAGTTGAGCTCAGAGAGCGTCGAACGGAGTTCGACGATTCGTCGACCTGAGCTCGACGAAAATTGCCTTAGACTTAGCTCTTCAACCTTGATCTTGGAATGGTCCTGGGGGCAGCTCCAAACCTAAGTTCTAAGCCCTAGACTCATTCTAATGTTGACCTTCTCAACTATACAACTAGGTCAACTGGGATTCCTAAGACAAGCATAGTGTTCCTTACCAAAATTAGTAATAGGGTGTTCCAACAATCTCCCCCTATTTGGGTTAGGATTACTATTTACAGACAATCATATGGAATAAAAAGCATACAACAATACAGAAGCTAATACAAAATTGCAGAGAAGATATATAGCAGCAAAGCAGATCACAGATAAAGAGCAGTAGATATCCAAAGGTGGATGAAATGTTTAGCTTACACAGTTCACTTCCTTTCAGTTCCCTTTTTAAATAAAATTTCTCTATTAGGATTCTGACTTTCTTTCTTTGACCTTCTGTCATCCTCTGCACCTAGAGAAGTTTGAGATTTGGGCCTTGGAACAACAGCCTCAGGGTGCAGCTTCATATAGTCTTCTGGATTGAAGAATTTCCTTGATGCATATCTCTCTAGTTCTTTATTTCTCTGCTCTGATAAAGTAGTTATGTTTGAAGTATCCTTGCCTTGTTCTCTGGCCTTTTTTATTTGATCAAGGGCAGCCAATTCTTTCATTCTGGCTGTCCAGGACACAGGGTTATTCTCAGGATCTTCAAAAGGAATAGGAGGTTCATATCTGTTGATGATTTCAAAATCAGTAGAAGGAGTCCTGGAGACAATTGTGTCTTTCAGCTTGTAAGGGAAAGGACCTGAAGAAGGGTCAGAGAGACCTTGCCCTTCCCTTGGATGAAGTCTATGCCCTCTCTGGCTTCCTCTAAATTGATCTCTTCTGGATTGATATCCCCTTTGATGCTGTCCCCTTTGATAGGATCTTTGATAATACTGGGAAGAACTGTGTCTGGAAACTGGAGCTTGAGGGGCTGAGCCTGAGCCAGAATCTGGAGGAGGAGGAGGAGGCTGATATTGATAAGATCCTTTTTCATATTTGTCTAGCTTCCTCTTCTTCTTCATAGCTTTCTGTTGATTCTTGGAGTATTGCATCCATGGCTCAGAGATGGGGCAGTCATGCAGGATGTAGTATGGAATATCATTGGAGTCTTTGTCTTTGGCAGGAGGGACTGACATCATTGCTTTACTTCTAGCTTTTCTCTTCTTGGCAATAGTGCTAGCAGAATCATCAGAATCAGTCCTGTACTGATCACTCTCAGAACTTTGAGGTTGATCATACAGATCATCAATTCTTCTGATATTCTCTTCTTGAGCTTTAAGTTTTGCAGAAACAGCAGGAGCAGCAAGAGTGGGATCTACTAAGTATGAGGCAAGCTCTTCATCAGCAGTCTCAACAGCAATTTCATCAGCATCAGTTGCTGGAATCATCTCTATGTCAGCAGTAGCAGTAGCAGCAATTTCAACAGAAAGAGGCACAGTGGCCTTAGTAGCAGCATCAGAGATATCCACAGCCTTCCAGGACTTGATGTAGGAATCAATATGGCTGGGATCACAGATAGATACAGGCACAATGGCCTTAGACAAATCTTCAGCAGGAGTTGCAGGCAGACAGCTGAAATAGACTGTATCAAATATAGATAGCAGCCTCTGCAGATTCAGTGCAAAAGCACATCGAAGAGCTGGAGCTGGAGCAGACATATGATCAGCAGCTGGCACATCCACTTCTTCATAAGGCATCTCCCCCTGCCTTGGTTCAGAGAGAGGTGAATCAAGGCACCCAGAAGAAGGGATAGCATAGGAGGAGGAAAGGGAGACAAGCTTGGTAGACAGCTCCTGGACTTGCTTCAGGAGTGGAGCCAGGGAAGACTCCAGTAGAGATGCCAGCTTGGGAGCTAGCAACTCAAACAGCCTGTCTGCCAAACTAGGAAGATCCACATGCTCAAGTGGGGCTTGAGCAGAGGTAGGAGCAAAGGTGGATGGAGGGATGGTGGCTGAAACTGAAAATGTGGAGGAAGGTGGAGAGGGAATGGTTGGTTCAGAAGATGGAATTATGGAGATAGAGGAGGTTGAGGTGGAGATACGGGAAGTAAGAGAGGGTGTGAAGGAGGGTTGAGAGAGAATGTCATGGAGCATTTGTTGAAAGGAGGAAGTTGAGGGTGGCTCAGGAGGAGTAGAGGGTGAATCATCCATGAAGGAATCATCTATAAGTGAGAAGGATGGTAGGGTGAAGGTTGAATAGGATAAGAGAGGATGGAATTCCTCTGAGGTGGATAGTGGAGGGGATGACATAGGTGAGGAAATGGTAATTGGGGATGAGATGATTATGGTGGTGACTGGTGGTGAGGAGGTGACGGCTTGGGTGGATATGGCTGGAGGAGGGGAAGAAGCAGGCGGCTCTTCTGCTGGAGGAGTGACTGAAATAGTCCTTGTGCCTGAATGAAGTGGTGCAGCAGCCCTGGAGGGGTTTATGATCTGCCTGTCCCATTTACTAAAGAGGGCACAGGAAAGCCTCTTGGATGCATTGATGAACATGCCAGAGGAGGTTAAAAGGTCAGGGCACCTGTAGTGCAGATAGACCCCTAAGATTCTCCCACAACTAACTGCATTCTTATTGATCTTCTTCTTAATCAGAGTGAAGAAGATGGAACCCCAGTCAAGGTGTTTCTTATCTAATAAAGCTCCCATCAGGCAGAACTGATATCTGGATATGGTGTCATGAGCTGAGTGCTTGGCCAACAGCACCTTCCCAACTACATCAGCTAGGAATTGAAATTCTATAGCCAGATTTTTCTTCAATAGCTTATGAGGGTTGACTGCATTATGACCCATCCTATACAGCATGGAGTCATACTCCTCTCCAGACAGTTTAATGGAGTCTTCTCCAGTACTGAGTTGAAAAACTTCTGTTAAAAGAGCCGGGGATAGAAGTACCTGAGTCCCCTTAATGGTGCCGACAACAGAATTCTCAGTCTCGTCTGTTGCGGTATAACACCACTCTTTAATTTCTTCTGAGGCGATCTTCATCCTTGTAGTCATTATTGGAGTCAGCTGTTGTTCTCTGAATAAGTTTAGGATGTCCTTGAAGCGCTGGTCGCTTCCATCGAAGGAGTTTATGTCGATGTCAAAGCCTGTGTCGAACTTCATCTTAGCAATAGCAGCACTTGATTCAGCCATATTCACCTGCAACAGAAAACCAAAAACGACCAAGCTTAGAGAATTTGGAGGGAAAAGAAAGAAAGTTGCAGAGTATGAAAGCGCAAAAGGAGAACGACGGCTGAAAAAAATGATTTTATATTAGGGTTCGACGGCGAAAAGGAAGATCGTTGAGCTCAGCTCGACGAAACGTCGAGCTTAGCTCGACGATTTGGGCTACAGAGGGAATCTGAAGAGTCTTTAAAATCGACGATCTTCGTTCGACGATGTTGAAAAACGTCGAGCTCAGCTCGACGGCCTCTGATCAGAAAGAGAGAAAGCCTAGTTCTAGCGAGGGCTCTGAACTCAGATCGACGACTGCAAAAGCGTCGATCTCTGGTGGACGATTTTTGGAAAATCGTCGATCTCTGTTCGACGATTTTGGGGAAAACGTCGAGCGCAGTTCAGAGTCTAAACTCATTCTACAGACACAAAAAGAAGGATTTTTGGCCTAGTCTTGGTCTGTTTTAGCTTTTCAAAATCTTGTAATTTAATTAAGGCTTCCTCCATCTAACATGCCTAACTGATTTAGGAAGAAACTGTGTTTCTTTTCATCCAAAGGTTTGGTGAAAATATCTCCCCTTTGCAAATCAGTAGGAATATATTGAAGTTCAATTTTATTTTTCTCTACATTATCTCTTAGAAAATGATGCCTAATTTCTATGTGTTTTGTCCTACTATGGAGGACTGGATTTTGTGCTATAGAGATAGCACTAGTATTATCACAGAAAATTTTAGACTTCTCTAAGTTGTAGCCATAGTCTAAGAGCTGATTCTGTATCCACAATATTTGTGAACAGCAACTGCCTGCAGCCATATACTCAGCTTCAGCAGTTGAGGTTGATACAGATGTTTGCTTCTTACAAAACCAGGAGACAAGTCTGTCACCAAGGAACTGACATGTTCCACTGGTGCTTTTCCTGTCTATTCTGCATCCAGCATAATCAGCATCTGAAAATCCAGTTAAATCAAATGCTGACTCTTTTGGATACCAGAGACCTAGATTTGGACAACTTTTTACATACCTAAGAATTCTCTTAACTAAGATTAAATGTGACTCTCTAGGGCTAACTTGGAATCTAGCACAAATACATATAGCAAACATTATATCAGGCCTACTAGCTGTAAGGTACAATAAAGAGCCAATTATTGCTCTATATGTTGTCTGATCAACAGGTTTCCCATGTTCATCAGCATCTATTACAGCATTTGAGGGCATGGGTGTTTTCATACATGATGCATCAGACATACCAAATTTCTTAACCAATTCTTTTGCATACTTGGTTTGAGAAATAAATATGCCTTCAGCATGTTGCTTGACTTGCAGTCCTAAGAAGAAGGACAGCTCACCCATGCTACTCATTTCAAATTTAGAGTGCATAAGCTTGGAAAACTTTTTGCACAATTTTGAATCAGTAGAACCAAAAATAATGTCATCTACATAAATTTGCACTAGTAGGGTATGGGACTTATGGGTTCTAATAAAAAGAGTTTGGTCTACTCTCCCCCTAACAAAATCATTTTCCAGAAGAAAGCATGCTAGGGTCTCATACCATGCTCTAGGAGCTTGCTTGAGACCATATAATGCTTTATGCAATTTGTAAACATAATCAGGGTGAGTTAGAGAGATAAAACCTTGAGGTTGTCTAACATAGACTTCCTCTATGATGTCCCCATTGAGAAATGCACTCTTTACATCCATTTGATACACTTTGAAACCTTTGTGAGCAGCATAGGCTAGGAATATTCTGATGGCTTCCAACCTTGCAACTGGTGCAAATGTCTGATCATAGTCTATTCCTTCTTGTTGAGAGTACCCTTGAGCAACTAGCCTTGCCTTGTTTCTGACTATAACTCCTTGATCATCCAGCTTGTTCCTGAATACCCACTTTGTTCCAACAATGGGATGATCCTTTGGCTTAGGCACTAGTTCCCAAACCTTGTTCCTTTCAAATTGATGCAACTCCTCTTGCATTGCAATGATCCAGTGTGGATCTTGCTCTGCATCTTGTATGGATTGAGGCTCAATTTGAGATAGGAAGCAAGTGTGCATCAAGTTCTGCTTGACCTGATTTCTAGTTTGCACACCAGCTGAAATTTCTCCAATTACTTGGGTGATTGGATGATCTCTTGTTGTTACTAAGTCAACAGGGAGTGTTGATTGTTCACCAGCCTGTGTTGTTGTCTCCTCTAGTGGAGCAGCAACTGGCTCTTCAGGATGATTTTCTTCAAGATGTTGAACTTCTTCTTCATCATCACTGCTCTCATTCTTTTCAGCAACTTGCAATTTGTTCAAGTCTTCAGCTAGAGAATGTACCGGCAAAGGTTCTATGGTAGAAGCATTCTTCTCCTTGAAAGACATGTTAGCTTCATCAAAAATAATATGAACAGATTCTTCAATTTTACAGGAAGATTTATTATAAACCCTATAGGCCTTGCTGATCATGGAGTATCCCAGAAACACTCCTTCATCAGCTTTAGCTTGGAATTTTGCTAGATATTTCTTGTCATTATTATGAATAAAACAAGTGCAACCAAAAACATTAAAATAGCCTAATTTAGGTTTCTTCCCTTTGAGCAATTCATAGGGAGTCTTGCCCTTCAGCTTGTGTATTAGGCTTCTGTTCAACACATAGTTGGAGGTGTTCACTGCCTCAGCCCAAAAGGATAGAGGTAGGTGAGCATCTGCCAATAATATAGTTGCAGATTCAATGAGTGTTCTATTTTTCCTTTCAGCTACCCGATTTTGTTGAGGAGTTCTAGGAGCCGAGAAAGTGTGCCTGATCCCTTCACTTTGACAGAACTCTTGCATGAGAAGAGAATCAAACTTTGTCCCATGATCACTTCTGATCAGGGCAATGTGAGTGTTGAACTCAATCTGAATGCATTTGAGAAAATCTGTCAAACACTTGAAGTTATCAGACTTCTTCCTCAGAAAGAATACCCGAGTGAATCTTGAGAAGTCATCTACAACCACTAGAGTATAGGATTTCCCTCCTAGGCTTTGTACAGATATGGGTCCAAAAAGATCCATGTGCAATAGGTACAAGATCCTAGGTGAATCACTCTTATTAATTGATTTAAAACTACTTTTAGTTTGCTTGCCTAATTGACAGGCCTTGCAAGGTCCTTCCTTCTTGTAGGGACCAGAAGGTAGTCCTCTAACAAGGTTGTCTTTAGATAGCTTAGCAATGGTTCTAAGGTTAATATGCCCTAGTCTCTTATGCCATAAAATATTAGATTTTGAAATGGAATTGAACAGGCAAATATCTACTATAGGTGAATGAAAATCCACTAAGTAAATGTTACCTCTTCTGTTACCTGTCAACACAGTTGTGTTGTCCTCTGACTTGACCTTGCATATGGCTTTGTTGAATGTCACTTGATATCCTTCATCACACAGTTGACTGATACTTATCAAGTTGTGCTTGAGTCCTTCAACATATGCCACCTTCTTGAATGTGACTGAGCCAATTTGGACTGCACCATATCCTTTTGTAGTTCCAAAGCTTGAGTCTCCAAAAATTACTTTGGGTCCAAGCTTGGCTTTGAAGGCAGTGAAGTTGTCCTTGTCCCCTGTCATGTGCTTTGAGCACCCACTATCCAGATACCATTGATGGTTTGATGTTGGATAGGTCTTCACCTGCACAAAAACAGCTTATTTTTTTGACCCAGTTAACCTTGGGCCTAGGTTAATATCCCTTGAATTCTGAAATAAAGGACATCCCAGGTTGATCCTTATAACCTTCAGGATGGTATCTCCTAGGAGGTACTATCCATTCAGTATAGGGATTAAAGCCTTGGGATGTGGGACTTCTAGGATTGAATCTAGATGTGCCATTGAAGGAATGTTCACAGTCCTGATTTCTGTTCGACGATCGTCGAACTGAGGTCGACGATCTTGGGTCAGATCGTCGATCTCTGTTCGAAGATCGATTATGCTGAAGTTCAGAGTTTGGATATCGTCGAGCTGAGGTCGACGATCTGTAGTTAGATCGTCGAGCTCTGTTCGACGATCGTCGAGCTCTGCTCGACGCCATCTGTTGAACTGAATTTTTCTCTGACAGATTTGCATTCTTCCTGGGTACCTCTATTACTCCCTTTCCTTTGTCAGAGACAAACTTGATTGGAGTTGTCAAAATTATAGGTTGGCTGGATGAGGCACCCAAGCCCAGTGTGCTATTAAATCTAGAGTTCACTGTGCTTGTGATGTCCATCAGTCTGATACTTCTCCCATTTAGGGATTCTTCAAACTTTTTGGCCTTTGATAGTTCACTTTTCAGTGAGGCTATCTCCTCCCTACAGCATTCTAACTCCTCAGAGAGTTTGAGGATCTTTGAGTTTAGGACACTATGCTCAGATAATTGATTCCTGAGAGAGATTATCTCCTTCTCAGATTTTAATTGATCTAGACACAGTGTCTTAAATTCATCTTTGAAGTCCTCAGAATTAAAATCAAAAGAGTTGATTACCTGATCTTCATCTGGTTGAGTTTTTGAGTCTGATTCTGATTCTTCATCAGAGTTTTGCTGTGAGGCATTGACAGCCATCATGCAAAATTCTTTTTCATCTGCATCATCCTCATCATCACTGGAACTGGATGAGGCTTCAGATTCTTCTTCAGTCTCACTCCATGTCTCAGCAACAAAGCCCTTCCTTGTATGTTTGTTCTTGCTGGAGGAGGCTTTGTCTGAGCTATTCTTCTTGTAATCCTTTTCTTTTCTTCTTTCTCTTCTTTCCTTCTTGTCCTTATTCTTGTTTTCTGGACAGTCAGGCACAATGTGGCCTGGTTTCCTGCAACCAAAGCATATAATTTCTTTATTGTTGTTTGATTTATCATACCTTGGTTTATCATGACCCTTGTATGGTCTCTTTCTGAAGTCTTTTCTGGCCATCTTGTAGAATCTTTTGGCCAGTAGACTTATGAGCTCATCATTTCCTATAGCTTTATCTTCAGGCTCCTCTTCTACAGCTTTGAAGGCTATGGTCATTTCTTTCCTTGTGGCTGGAGAGGTAGCCTTTTGTTCTTCTTCTCTATTTTTAATGAGCAGCTCATAGGATTTGAGCTTGCCCAGGAGAGCTTCAGTAGTAATCTCATTTAAACTTCTGGCATCCTTGATTGGCCAGATTCTTGAATCCCAAGTGCTGGGGAAGCACATCAGGATTTTGTCATTCAGCTCAGTCAGTGAGATTTCTTTGTCTAGGGTTTTTAGCTCATTGACAATTAGACTTAGTCTATTGTACATGTCAGCCACTGATTCAGCTTCTCCCTTTTTGAAGTTCTCATATTGGCTTATCAGATGAGATCTTCTATCTTTCCTTTCATCAGCAGATCCTGAGACAATTTCAGAGAGTTTGTCCCAGATTTCTTTGGCTGAGTGGCATTCAGCTACCTTCTGAAAAATTTCATCAGACATTGTTTGGGCTAAGATGCTTATAGCCTTAGCATCTGCAGTCTTCCACTTCTTTATATCTGCATCTGTTCCAGAAGGAGGTGGAACAGCACTTGTACTTGAGCTTGCTGGTGGAGTTGGACAAACTGTCAAGACAGAATTGAAAATGTCTTCATCAATAGAATTCATGTATAATCTAATCCTTGCCTTCCAGAGTGCAAACTTAGAAAGATTGCACACTGGTGGTCTGGTGCTTGCATAATCTTTGTTCTGTGCCATGTGTTTAAATAAATAGGTAGATGTATAGAAAATAACCCTCTAAAGAGATTGATCTTATCAAGGATCTTTTGGTTCAGGTGTTAGCCTGTATGAGCAACCAACCTGCCTCTGATACCAATTGAAAGTGAGGGTAAGATCTATCTTAACTCTAGAGGGGGGGGGGGTGAATAGAGTATTTTAAAATAATTTTTCACAGTTGAAATAAACAGCACATATAAAATTCAATTTATGATATAGTGTAGAGTGCTAGTAAGAGGTTAAAAACCAAGAAGTAAAGAGCACAGCACACAGCAGACAAATCACACAAACAAACCAGAAGACACAAGGAAATATAGTGGTTCCCCAAAAACCTGGGTACATCCACTCTTCTACCACCCTTGGTAGGAATCCACTCAGGATGAGTTGATCAGGTGTCCTGACACCAATGAGCTTTTGATAAGGTGCCCAAAAACCAAAACTGGATTTTTTGGTAAGGTGTCTTGCCACCACTGAGTTTTGACAAGGCTCTCAGAACCAGACAGAACTTTTGAAGGGAGTTCAAGAACCCTTTTACAGCAGGAAAAGAAAAATAAGAGTGAAGGGTGTCTTCTCTGTTCTCAATCAAATGAGAGAAGCACAAGTGGATTGATGATGTCAATGCTCCCCCTGAGATGTAGAAAGGTTCAGGAAAAGAAGCTTTGCTCTAGGGTGATAGGTCTTTAGAACTTTGATCTCCAGCAAAGGATGGTTTCAGCAAGAAGGCTGAAAAATGAGGTGTCTGGAGTTCTGAGATGAGATTGTGAACACTTTTCAGTCAGCAAGAAAATTTTTGAAGTCACAGTTCTTCTGTTGTTCTTCTGCTATCAGTATTCTCTATTCTGTGTGTTCACTTTCTTTCTTGTCAATCTGTGTATCCTTTTTTTTTCTTGTGTATTCTGTATATCTTAAAAACACAGAAGAGAGGAATTGAAATTTTCTGAAGTTTCCTTGTCCAAGTTAGCCGTTGGGAGTCATAAATGTCTTCCAAAAAGAGTCTTGTCTTCTAGAGGAAAGTCCAGCAAACATTCTCTGAATAATTCCTTGAAACTTGCTCCAGAATAAAGACAAACAGCTGGGAGATCTTCTGACATAAATGCTGATAATATTCAAAAACATTCCAAAGAACAGCAGCATTTGAATTCCTGAAAGCGTCGATCTCTCCAAAAAAAACGTCGATTTGAGCTCTACGATCGTCAAACTGAGCTCAGAGATGAAATGAGACAAGTAGACAGAAAACGTCGATCTGAGCTCGAAGATCGTCGAACCGAGCTCACCGACCTGAGAAATAACTTGAAGGAGGGATCGTCGAACTGAGCTAGAAGATAGTCGAGGGGAGTTCGACGACTAAGCAGAAGCTAGCCAAAAGCAGATAGTCGATCTGAGCTCGAAGATCGTCGACCGGAGTTCGACGATTTATTGAAGTTGAGCTCAGAGAGCGTAGAACGGAGTTCGACGATTCATCGACCTGAGCTCGACGAAAATTACCTTAGACTTAGCTCTTCAACCTTGATCTTGGAATGGTCCTGGGGGTAGCTCCAAACCTAAGTTCTAAGCCCTAGACTCATTCTAATGTTGACCTTCTCAACTATACAACTAGGTCAACTGGGATTCCTAAGACAAGCATAGTGATCCTTACCCAAATTAGTAATAGGGTGTTCCAACAGACCCTTTTCAAAAAGAACCTGAAACCCTAACACTACTCCATAATCTCGAAATATAAATTCACTGGTATATTTTCATCTTTTATGTTTTTGTATATTCTGTACATATGTTTTTTTTTCTGTATTTATTTTGTCACTTCATACCTATGCCTAACATAAGTATGGGGGTGCTTTTAGCTGCAATTTTTGTAACTTTTATGTTATATTTTTCCTTTTAAATAAAAACATTGTTTATTTTATTACTCATCCAAAACAAGTCAAAATTTTAGAAACCGTACTATTTATTTATATTTCAAAAATCTTCGTTGATAAAAATGCAAATTATTCAATTTTCAAATTTATTACTCCTTCTCATAACAAGATAGATATAAATATCCGGAATAAACTTATAAACCCTACCTTGTAAATTTCATTACAATCGGAGTTATTATTTTAGCAAGCCTGCTTTAATATATCAAAAATACATATATATATATATATATATATATATATATATATAAAAATAGAAGCAAAACATATTATGTTCACCAAACAATTTTAGACTGTAATTATCCTTACTCCATTCTTAACGAAATATAAGAAATACAAAATATTATAGTTGCTCTCAAAATTTTTTATCCAACTCATGAATATTTATTTATTTCTACTTGACATGTTTTCTTACGCAAGCAAGTATCTAGGAGTATGTGCTCCTAGTAAAAGAAAAGATCTTATGTCAATGAGAATAAGATTTCATTCCGTACACATAGGCATCCAATAAATATGACAAGATTATATGAAAAGGAGTATGTGCTCCTCTAAATATACATTGGATTCAAATAAAAACTCAAGTATGCATTGTATTTTTTTGCCACTTTGGAATTACATTCCTTAGTAGTTATAACAACACATAACTTAGATAAAAAGATGATAGAATACAAAAATCTATCACTTCTACAAAATCCTATTGTATAGGTAAATTCTACCCTTCCAAAGATGATATTCTATTTTTGTTTTAAATTTTGAGAGAGCATAAATAATAGGTCGTATATTTTCCAATATATCTCATATAAGATATAGTAATCATAAAGCCAATCTATCCTTGTTATATCTGATTTTAATATGTGCATACTATTTGTTTTCAAAAACTTTTTATGGCTATAAATTCTAACTCTGGTATCAATGATATATATATACAATAGCATTTAACTCTCTATTCACCGGATTTTTATACTTGTTTTATCTTGAAGAATTAAATTGATAGTAATAGAAAATTTCATAACTTGTAAATATACTCAACTCTATATTTGCTCTAGAATAACACAATCTATGTATGGAGGTATTTGATGAGTATAAAAATATACAGTTTTATATAGTAATAATTTTGAATATTTATAAATAAAACCTTTGTTTTTATATATATAACTAATTATTTTTGTTATATTTTAGTTTTATGTTTTATATTTATTTTCTAAGTTTTTCTGAATTTTTTGTATTTTTACTTAGGTCCCGCCCCTAGGTCACGCCCGTGACCTAGGGCATGAAAGCCCTGTTTAATTCCTTTTATTTTCTGTTTTTGTTATTTAGGAAAATCGGGAAAACTGATGGACACGTCCACGATACGCCCGTTATCCAATGAGACACGCCCGTGACCGATGTTTCCAGTAAGATGCCACGCTGTCGTAGCGTCCCGTGCTGCCAGATGAACCGACTACTAGACACGCCCATGACCGAATCCGACACGCCTGTGACCGCACCGATGTTAGCATGTTTCTAGCAAGATGCCGCACTGTCTCCATGCCACGTGCCGCCAGATGACCCGACTACCAAACACGCCCGTGACATAATTCGACACGCCCGTAACCTGATGAAATTCTATCCAAAGTTCGCCCAGCTCGACACATGGACAGACACGCTGCCCGACACGCCCGTGACCTTGTCACACCCACCAGACACGCCCGTGTATAGGGGCGTGTCGTTTCAAATTTTTTTCTTTAAATAGAGGGGCAGGGCTTTGTAAAATTAGTCGAACACCAGCAGCTTCCTTTTGAACTGTTAGGACTCCACAGCTCTCTGATAAAGGACTGGTAGTAGCTTTCAAGTATTCCAAGTTTTGTAAGTTGTAATTTTTTCAGCTTTCTTTTCAGCATTAATTAGTAGAAAGTTGTAATAACATTTTGAATTTATAAAATAGAATGTTTTATTTTCTATTATGAGTACTTTAAAATTTTATTTTATGTTTTAATTTACTTTATTTTCTCATACTATCCCGAATGAAAGGAGAAGCTCTGCTTATGTCCTGGATTAAGATAGCATGAAACTGCTTTCCAAACTATTTTCCAAAACCTTATTATTTAATTCTATCCCGAATGAAAGGCGAGGTGAAAGCCTATGACCTTGATTAAGATAGTGTGAAAGCTTTTTAATAGTTTAGATTTTACAACCCTATCCCGAATGAAAGGCAAAGCGAAAGCTTATGTCCTAAATAAAGATAGATAGGTAGATATTATTTTCTGCACTTTATACCGCCCCCATCCTGATAAGAGGCTAAGACCCCTTAGCACTTGGTCAAGATGAGCTCTGGGTTGGAAATTATTTTCAACTATTTCAACTCTACTTTCTTGTTATTCTAACTAGGGTTTTCTATTAATTGATCACATACTAGGTGAAGAGACACTACGTTTTACGTTAACCCATTTTAAACGCAAGCCTCCCCGGTCGTACTTTCGAGTCAGTGATGCTACCAAATGGACCCTCTCGTTAAGTTAGGTAATCAAAAAATAAAGTTGTTATTTAATAGGTGAATTAATATTCTCTTATAGTAATTCTAAAATCAAGTACTACCTTCTGAGTCCTTATCTAAACAAAACCACGTATTTATTTTTTTGTCTTTTATTTTTAATATAAACTCCACTTCGTTCTTTCGATATGATAATAGTCCATTATAAAAAGTAGAATAATTAACAACAATCCTAGGAAAAATACGACCTTGGTATTTTCTACAAAATACTACTCCTATGCGACAGGTACTCGTTCCTTAATCCACAAGATATAAGTAAGTCAAAAAGAAATAGACTTATATACGTAAAAAATTATATAACACCAATTCAATCCTATTTAAATCAAAATTCACTTATCATATCGCCAGGTCTCCAACCGAGAACAAGTCTGCCGCAGGTGGAGCTGATGCCGAGAGGGCGGCCGCCGAGACTTCTGCCCAAGTCCCCCCCAAGCCGATTCCGAGAGGGCATCAAAACTTTGGCTACGGTGACAAGTTATTGGATGCGGAGAGGAAGCCCTTGATTCAGTGGGATCCCAAAGCCAACCAGGCCTCGAACTTCACCCATCATCCCAGCTAGACGGAGCAAGATGAAGTTACCGGTGATGCTTTCAATCTGGGCTATGGCCTTTATAGCTAAGAAGATGCTGAGGTGTTTGACCGGTCGCCCACCCGGCTCTTGGCTTTCGACTCCATCCGGGCCTTGATGCACGAGATAGAGCTCGCGCATATGAGTGCGCGCCGAAGCATCATCATAGACCGCAACTTGACTTATATGCATAAGACGAGAGATAAGGAGGAGGCCAACGCGGCCGCCCTTAAGGTCAAGATGGACAATGCACAGTGGTTTCTATCTCTACGCCCGACGGATGAGGTAAGCGAGATCCTCTAAGGCTTCTCACTCCCCCCTTATTTCATAATCTGCTTTCCCATTCCTTCTTTATGTGCTGACGAGCTTTCTTCTATGCACAGGACTCCGCCAAGAGCATGCTGCTTTGTGTAAAGCTGGCCAATCTGGAATACAAGAACGCCCTGCTGAAGGCCAAGCTCCATCGCGTGGAAGCAGCTGTGGCTGCGATCCCGCCTCCTCCCTCGCTGGACGAGTGGCTGAGGAGCCGCCACTATTCCGAGTATGACATCGACAAGCTGCTGCAGGTCAATGCCCAGGAAATGGCCAGGCTGACGATAGAGACATTGTGAGATGTGGGGTGTCTGAATGAGGGTGGCGAGACCATCGCTGCCTGCAGGCTTCTCCCATGGATTTTCGAGCCTGTCCTCAAGCCCCCAAGAGCACCCGACTCCCCGCCCTCAGATGTCTTGAAGCTTCCCATTGTAGCTGGCGAGACATCCGACAAGAGCTCTTGCAAGAGCTCGGGCAGGAGCTATGACGAGAGCTCGAGCGGGGAATCCAGCGAAACCCCAAGAAGATTTTCGCCGCCGCTCTCTTTTTTATTCTTTTTGAATGCGCGAGATGTTCTCACATGTAACCATTTTGTTTTTTGTAAACTTATTTGTATATATATAAATGATCTGTTTTCTACTTTCTTATCTTCTCATAAAAGCGAACTATGTTTTTCTGTCTAATGCTTCTCAAGTGCGTTCTCGCGGAGGCCCCCGACCTCCTTAGGAGAGTCTCACCCCTTAGTTATATACGAATAGATGGATCCCTGCCGAGAGCCAAGGGTCAAGCGTGTTTTAGCTGAGAGCCTTTTGTCGAAAGTGCTGACCATAGGTTTTTAAGAGATAGTCGCCGCCCCTTCACAGTGCGCGAACAAACGGAGTTTCACCGAGAACTTCCCGCCATCTGGCCAAGAGTTTTCCGCCAAAGGACCCTGTCGAGAACTCCTTTTGCCGAGAACCTCTTGTCAAGATCCACTTGCTAAAAAAGGTTCTCGAACTCTTTTCCTTGCCTCATAGGTGTGCCTCTTGCCCTGCTCGGTTGAACGAGAGCCCGGACAGTAAGTCTAATGGAAGTCGAGCCTCGCTCGGGGTGGCGCAAAAGTTTCCAAGCCGAAGTATCTCAAAGAACATATCCAAGACGAAGTCCTTTCCCCCCAGGTGTGCCTACCGCCCTACCCAGCAAACGAGAGCTTGAGCAGCGAGTCTACCCAGAGCCGAGCAGCACTCGGGGTCCCTTACCCCCACAGGCGAGCCTCCGGACCTGCCAGCTAGTGAGAGCCTGCACAGCAGGTCTACCGTGGTCTGAGGTAGGCTCAAGGTAGTGCAAAAGTTTCCATACTGAAGCATTTCCAATAAAATTTCCAAGAACAAGTCCTTTCCCCCCAAGTGTGCCTACTTCCCTTCCTAGCCAATGAGAGCCTGAGCAGCGAGTCTACCCGGGGCCGAGCAGCACTCGGGGTATCCTATACCCCTACAGGTGAGCCTTCGGACCTTCTAGCTAGTGAGAGCCTGCGCAGCGGGTTTACCTGGGGCCGAGCCAAGCTCAGGGTAGTGCAAAGTTTCCATACTGAAGCATTTCCAAGACGAAGTCCTTTCCCCCCAGGTGTGCCTACCGCCCTGCCCATCTAATGAGAGCCTGAGTGGCGAGCCTACCCCAGGCCGAGAATCACTCAGGGTATCCCTTACCCCCACAGGAGAGCCTTCGAACCTTCCAACTAGTGAGAGCCTGCGCAGCGGGTCTACCTGGGGCCGAGCCAGGCTCGGGGTAGTGCAAAATGTTCCATACTGAGGCATTTCCAAGAAAATTTCCAAGACCAAGTCCTTCCCCCAGGTGTTCCTACCGCCCTGCCTAACACATGAGAGCCTGATTAGCGAGTCTACCCGGGTCTGAGCAGAACTCGGGTTATCCCTTACCCCCACAGGAGAGCCTTCGGAACTGCCAGCTAGTGAGAGCCTGCGTAGCGGGTCTACTTGGGGTCGAGCCAGTCTTGGGGTAGTGAAAAATTTTCCATACTGAAGCATTTCCAATAACATTTCCAAGAACAAGTCATTTCCCCCCAGGTGTGCCTACTTCCCTGCCCAGCTAATGAAATCCTGAGCAGCGAGTCTACCCGAGGCCAAGCAGCACTCG
The DNA here is from genome assembly GCA_039513925.1 of Platanthera zijinensis. Taxonomy (NCBI): domain Eukaryota; kingdom Viridiplantae; phylum Streptophyta; class Magnoliopsida; order Asparagales; family Orchidaceae; genus Platanthera; species Platanthera zijinensis. The sequence goes on from CM077083.1 coordinate 101,849,520, forward strand.
GGGTATCCCATACCGCCACAGGCGAGCCTTCGGACCTGCCAGCTAGTGAGAGCCTGCGCAGCAGGTTTACCCGGGGCCGAGCCAGGCTCGGGGTAGTGCAAAAGTTTCCATACAGAAGCATTTCCAAGAACATTTCGAAGACCATGTGCTTTCCCCCTAGGTGTGCCTACAACCCTGCCCAGCTAATGAGAGCCTGAGCAGCGAGTCTACCCAGGGCCGAGCAGCACTGTGGGTATCCCTTACCCCCACAGGCGATCCTTCAGACCTTCCAACTAGTGAGAGCCTGCTCAGCGGTTCTACCTGGGGCCGAGCCAGGCTCAGGGTAGTGCAAAAGTTTCCATACTGAGGCATTTCCAAGAACATTTTCAAGACCAAGTCCTTCCCCCCAGGTGTGCCTACCGCCCTGACCAGCTAATGAGAGCTTGAGTAGCAAGTCTACCCGGGGCTGAGCAGCACTCAGGGTATCCCTTACCCCCATAGGCGAGCCTTCGGACCTGCTAGCTAGTGAGAGCCTGCGCAGTAGGTCTACTTGGAGCCGAACAGGGCTCAAGGTATTGCAAAAGTTTCCATACTGAAGCATTTCCAAGAACATTTCTAAGACCAATTCCTTTCCTCGTAGGTGTGCCTACTGCCCTGCCCAGCTAATAAGAGCCTGAGCAGCGAGTCTACCCAGGGCCGAGAAGCACTCGGGGTATCCCTTACCCCCATAGGAGAGCCTTCAGACCTGCTAGCTAGTGAGAGCATGCCCAGCGGGTCTACCTTGTGCCGAGCCAGGCTCGGGGTAGTGAAAAAGTTTCCATACTGAAGCATTTACAAGAACATTTCCAAGACAAAGTCCTTTCCCCCCAGGTGTGCCTACCGCCCTGCCCAGCTAATGAGAGCCTGATCAGCGAGTCTACCCGAGGCCAAGCAGCACTCGGGGTATCCCTTTACCCTACAGGCGAGCCTTCAGACCTGCCAGCTAGTGAGAACCTGTGCAACGGGTTTACCTGGGGCCGATCCAGGCTCGGGATAATGCAAAAGTCTAATCTCCTTACCATCAGAATTTAACAATAGGTAAAGACAAAGTAAAAAACAAGTTAGTGAATGTAGTATAATAATTTGACTTTGAATATACAATTTCACCTCCCCCCCCCTCATGGGTAGAAACGTTTTAAGTCATCACCGCTCAAGGTGTGGCTCATGGACCTCCCCTCCAAGTCCTGGAGGTGGTAACCTCCCATTCTCAGGACCCTTTCAACAATATAAGGCCCTTCTTAGTTCGAGTTGAGCTTACCCACGGGGGCTGATCTCCCCGCGACATCAACTTTGTTTAGCACCAGATCTCCTTCCGCAAATTGTTTAATTCTGATATGCTTGTCAAATTATTTTGCCATCCACCATTTGATCTCCTCGTACTGATAGCTGCGACACTATGCAATTCTTAAACCATGTCCAATGAGAGGCGCAACTCCCCTTCGTTCTCCAACCTCCAAACCTTATCTCTGTCACCCACGGTCGCAACCCGTGGGGATTGAACTTCAAACTCCAAGGGTAGAACCGTATCACACCCATGGGAAAGTTTGAAGGGGGTATCGCCGGTGGTCGTGTTCAGGGTTGTCCGCAAGGCCCACAATACTGAGGGGAGTTATTCAACCCAACTCCCCCTAAAATTCTCCACCTTCTTTTTGAGCAAGCTTACGATGATTTTGTTTGCCACCTCCACCTTGCCATTGCTTCTGGGGTGGTGGACGGAGGGAAACCTAAGGTCTATCCCTAGTTGGGTGCAGAAGCTGATGAACTCCTCAATAGCGAACTGGGGGCCATTGTCTGTCACTATCGTCTTGGGCAACCCATGCCTGCATATGATCTCTCCCCAAACAAAGTTCCTGATGAATTGGGAGGTGACCTTGGCCTATGCCTTGACCTCCAACCACTTTGATAAATAGTCAATCATGACTAGAAGAAACCTTCTCTGCCCACTAGCCAGAGGGAAAGGCCCAACTAGATCCATCCCCTAGATGGCGAAAGGCTAAGGCGCCGTGATGCTTCGGAGCCTTTGAGTGGGCAAGAGCTGGAGGGGGGCGTTCAGCTGACACTTTCGACATCTCCTCGCGAACTCGGCCGCATACTTCCTTAGGATCTGCTAGAAATACCCTTTCCTGACCACCCTTGCTTCCAACATCCTACCCCACGAATGACTACTGCATTCGCCTGAGGGTACTTCCTCCAGGATCCTTGGGATCTCTTCCTCCGTCACGCACTTTGCCAGGAGCCCTGACAAAATTTTCCGATATAACCCCCCTCAAGCATTAGGTAATGGGCCACTTTGTGCCTGAATCTCTTCGCATCCTTGGTCCCTTCCAGAAGCTCGCCAATGGTCAGAAAGGTCACGAATGGATCCACCCACGAGGGTCACCGATCCACTTCCATAAACTCTCCTTCTTCGATCGTCAGTCGAAATAGTTCGGTCTGGGTTCCTCCTCCCCGAGGTCCAAACTTAGCCAACCGATCGGCTGCTACACTCTCCTCCATGGGAACATATTGAATTAAGAACGTACGGAACCCTCCGATTATCACCTTTACTTTGGAAAAGTATTTCACGAGGGTGGGCTCCCGGGCTTCGAACTCTCCTCGGATCTGTGATGCCACCACCAACGAATCCATGAATACCTCCACATCATGGATATCAAGCTCCTTTTCCAAACAAAGGTCGGCGATCACGACCTCATACTCCGCTCGGTTATTAGTGACCGCAAAGTGTAAGGCCATAGCTTGTTCTATGGTGACCCCCCGAGGGCTTATCAACACTACTCCACCCCCAAGGGAATGTTTCCCTGAAGCCCCGTCAACCATAATCATCCAGGCCCCCTATGGCCGCGGCTCCTCGGCCCCAACCTCAACAACGTAGTCAGCTAAGAAGTCAGCCACTACTTGTGCCTGGATGGAGAGCCTTGGCACAAACGAGATATCAAACTTACTCAACTCAATAGACCACTAGTCCAACCATCCCGACTATTCCACTCCTTCAAAAATATTGCGAAGGGGATGGTCCGTCACCACCTTGATCGAATGGGCTTGGAAGTATGGTTGGAGCTTCCTGACCGAAAAGATTAAAGCATACGCCAGCTTTTCTAAAATGCGGTATCGGAGCTCCGCCTTATTCAGGATCTTACTAACATAGTAGATAGGTAATTGATTCTTCCCCTCTTCCCTAACCAGAATGGAGCTTACAGCCTCTGCTCCTACCCCCAGATACAAGGCTAGATCCTCCCCCTCCTTTTGGCTTTGAAGTAGCGGTGCCTAGGAGAGTTGGTTCTTCAGCCTTTGGAAAGCCTCTTCATACTCGGTGGTCCATTCAAATTTTTGATTACCCCGCAGCACCTTGAAGAATTATGAGCATTTCTCTCTCGACCTTGAGAGGAACCTTCTTAGCCCGGTCAGTTTGCCTGTCAAGCATTGGGCCTCTTTAGTGTTGCGTGGCGACTCTAGCTATAGGATGGCCTTCACCTTGTCTGGGTCAGGCTCTACCCCTGCCGGGGTAAGAAGATGTCCATGGAACTTTCTTCGACTTGCCCCAAAGACACACTTTAGGGGGTTTAGCCTCATCTTGAACTTCTGCAGGATAGCAAATGTCTCGTCTAGATCACGTAGGTGCGAGTCTACAACCTTGCTCTTAATTATGAGATCATCAACATAGACCTCAAGGTTCCTCCCCCTTTGGCCCTGGAAGACTCGATCCATCATATGCTGGTAGGTTGCTCCTGCGTTCTTCAGCCCAAAGGGCATCATATTATAGCTGAAGCATCCCTCCCTCGTGATAAAGGAGACATCCTTGACATCAGAAGGATGCATTCAGATCTGCTAGTAACCAGAAAAAGCATCTAAAAAACTCATAATAGAAAAACCAACGGCTGAATCAACCAGTGCGTCGATCTGAGGCAAGGGGTATCAATCCTTGGGGCATGATTTATTTAATAAAGAAAAGTCTATACACATGCGCCATTTTCCACCCCCTTTCTTTACCATTACCACATTGGATATCCAACACGAATACTAGATCACTGAGATGAAGCCGACCTTACAAAAGATTCTTGACCTCCTCGCAGATGGGCTCCTCTAGCTTGGTAGCGATGGCCCTCATCTTCTGGCGAATGCGGCGCGTTCGGGGGTCCAGGTTCAAGCAATCACAGGCTACATCTACATCGATGCCCGACATGTCAGCCTCACTCCAAGCAAAGATGTCGACCTCTCTCTTGATGCAAGCCCTCATCCGCTCCTGATCCTCGAGACCTAAGCCCCCGCTGATCCGCACCCTTTGCACATGGCCGACGCTGGTGAATACTTCCATCTCCACAACTTCCTCAGCCAGCTCCAGCCGCGAATGCTCCTAGTCATCCCTCGCCTCCTCTTCCTGCCTAAGCTCTTCCTCCCCTCCTACTTCCTCAACCTCCATCGCCTCGTCCAGGCTCTCCTGCTGCTCAACCTCCATGCCCCTTGGGGACTCCATCTCAACTCTTCCTCCTTGTCGCTCTTCCTCTACCTCCTCCTCATGCCGACCCTCTTGCAGCTCCGACCCTTCGTCCCTCTTGACCTCATGCACAGCTCCTCCTCCCTGATCCTTTGCAATCTCCTCGTTCATCTCCTCCAGGCTCACCTCCTCCCCTCCAACAACCTCTTCCTACATCGTCATCTCCCTCTCCAACTCCTCTGCCTCAGCCATCCAAGATATGGTATTGACCATCGTCACGTAACATTCCCTCGCCACCTTCGGCCCCCCCTGATTCTAACCTGCACCCCTCTGTTGTTGAACTTAACGTATTGGTGGAACGAGGAGGGGATATAGTGAAAGGCGCTGATGAGGGGACGGCCAAAGATGGCGTTATAACTTCTTGGTGCATCACTATAACAAACCGACAGTTCCGTGACACGTCCCCCAACCTCACATGCAGCCCTACTCCTCCTTCTACCTCCTTCCTCTCTCCTGAAAACCCAAACAGTGGTCCGTACGAAGCAAAAATTATCTTGGCCTCAACCTTCATCTCGTCGAAGGCCTTCTTCAAGATCACGTTCACGGAGCTCCCGTTGTCGACCAGGATCTAGGAGACCGTGAAGTTTTCCACCGCCATCTGGATCACCAAGGCATCTAAGAATTGGTCCTCGAAGTCTTGCATGTCTACCGATGAGAAAGTACTTTTTGCCTCTGGAGGGGGAGCTTGGGAGGTTGAGGCGACCCCCCTTCAGAACATGGTCCGAAGGCTTCCCTTTCAGGTTGCCTCAATCCCAACTCCGTCATGGATCACCCCGATCCCTCCCCGGGTTCCTACGTCCGCCCGGTCCTCACACCTATCTTCCCACTCTCCATGCTGAACCTCTACGATCCTTATCGCTGGATCCTGTCTCCCCAGCCCTTTGGCCTCTCTCATCCTTAAGAACTCTTAGAATGTGGCCTTCGCGTTACCCTCTTCCTGGTGGAATTCATAGAAAGGCAATGCTACCCTGCCCCCTCTTCCTTCTCCGCCTCCTCTTCTTCCAGCTCCTCCCCGAACTCCTCTCCTTCCTCCTCTACCTCAGCTGACCTCCATCGCTTCTTGCTGTGGCGGGAAGTGACTCCTCTGCCCCTGCCACCACGCTGGCTGATCAAACTTCCTTGGCTCGCGGAAGTTGTCCCTTTCTTGGAAGCCTCCTCCCTGTCCCTGGGGGCGACCCTCTTGTGTCCTCCAACCCAACTGGTTGTTTGTCTCCCGGACCCCCTATCCTTGATGCTGCCCCCGCCCTCGGGGCTCCTCTCTTCATCTCTCTTCCCTTTGCTCCCTCTGCCTTCCTACTCCCGGATCCTTCATATCATCCTCCGCCAACCTGGCCAGCTTCATTGCAAAAGTCGGGTTGGCCCTTTCGAAGTCTATCTCCTTTGCCACCCTCTCCATGAGCTCCTCAAAAGAGAGAGAGGGCATTCTCTTTAGCCCCATGCTAAAGAATCCTGGCCTCAACCCCAGGATGAAGGAGAGCATCAGTGCATACCCTGGGACCTCCTAGACCTGGAGGATCTCTTCCTGAAACCGGTCAACATAATGACCATGCGTCTCGTCTTGCTTTTGGCTCACCGTAAACAGGCACTCCGTCTCCTTCTTCCGCTTCTTCGATGTCGAGAATCTCAATAGGAACCCTCGCTGTAGATCCTAAAAGCTATAGATCGAGCTTTCCGGCAACTGGTGGAACCAGTCCCGGGCCTTCTACTTCAACATGATGGCAAAGAGCCGACACTTGAAGGCATCCATCATCTTCCTAATCGAAACAACATCCTCAAACCACTGCATATGCTGCATAGGGTCATCCTTTCTCGAGTAGTAAGACATGTTGGGCACCTAGAACCCCTCCGAAACTGGAGTCGAGATAATGAGCTCACTAAAGGGGCTCTTGCACCCTGACTACTGAGAAGGCACGTCTCGCGGCCTTGGATGGCTGGCTCGGTCTGCGCTACCTTGCCCGGGGAAGAGCTCTTGCGCAACTACATCCCTCTCGCCGGCCTCTACTAGTATCTCCTTCCCGGAGCACTGCCCGGGAGCATTCTCACCCAAGAGGGGGACCGCCTCAATTGGAGCCTGAGGCATAGCCCACTCGCTCCTTCCCAAGAAGACCAGATTTATGGTCTGCAAGACCTCTCACCTGATGTCCATCAGTATCTTCCTTGTCTCCTCCTCTCCCCGAGAAGGGGAACCTCCTGAGCCTGATCCTTCGCCTTCACTTACAGCCATGGGACTTAACTCAATATTTTCTTATATCGGCTACCTTCCACGCTCACCGCACCAGAACTGTTGAAGACAAAATTTGACCTTAACAAAAGTTTGAAATCAGGGGTGTATCCAACACCTACTTCTCCTAAGCTCCGACCTCTTGTTAGCAGTAAAGGACAAGAAACCGACCCAAAGCCTCAGCTGGGAGGTCCCACCTCTTACTCGGAAGATCTTTAAGCACTTCCCCTCCACAGCTAAATGCTTAGCTAGGATCTCCTCATAAAGCACTAGAAGATCGTAAGAAAATATAAAAGCTTGCTTTTTGAGGAGCCCCTGTGGGTCTATTTATAGCCTTTGCTTACCTGAAATTACTAAACTACCCCTACCTGGTCTGCCAACAGCCAAACTCCGCTGTTATGTGGAGCTAAATGCAGACCCTGGGGGTATACAGGTAATTTAACCTGAGGGAATCCAGGTAATTTCACCTTGGGCCCTACCCGGTGGGAGCCTTCCTGTCGAGAACTGAAGGCTCTCACGCTTACGCCTTGCCGAGAGATCTCCCGCCCTCACCAAGCGGGAGCTAAAAGGATATTGAAGAATGGTACAAGTTGTGCCTGCTCCCTCTGTCACAAGGCGTGAGCCTTCTTGCTTGACCCTGGGCTGGAGTATGTCTCGGCCGAAACCCGTCCCGCCTTGGGAGGCGTCGAGCTCTGCTTGACGAACTATTTACCTGAGCGCGAGTGCTCTCGCTTGCTCTATGTGAGAGCTCTTCTGTTCTGAACCTGCTCAACGAACGTCGAGCCTAGCTCGACGAGACCTGAGCTGAGCTTGACGAAAGTCGAGCTCAACAAACGTCGAGCTCAGCCCTGATTGGGGTAGAGCGGTTTTCTTCACCTGGGGCTAGCCCAAAGCTAGCCCAAGCATGGCCTTTGGTATCTTTGGGTCCCACTCAGCGAATATGGGGTTATACAAAGTGAACTGGCTTCACACAATGCCTGTGGACTTAGACAGATTTTTGTCTTTCTTGCATTCTTCCTTGTGTCCACCTATAAATGTTACTTAGACAACTTGTCTAATCATTGAAATAGGTAATTACCTGTATACAAAGAACTTATGGCAACCATTAAATACACACATGTGTATACCATTGTCTTGTAGGCCTTCTTCAAATTTGGGACATTGGGATCAAAGGACCAAACACAACAGTATGAGGCCTTCATGGAAGGCAAGAAGGATTTTTTAGCTGACTATTATAAGAAATTCTTAAAAATTGTGAACGTTCTGATCACTTATGGCAAACTGCTCACCAACTATAAGCTGAATGACAAGTTTTTGAGATCTTAAATTTCAAATTAATTAAGACGGAGACTTGGCCGTGGAGGTTCCAAAAGAATGAGCTCACTTATCTCTAGGACTATCGCTCACCTGAACATTAAGACTATTCGACCGAAAATTAGTCCGACGAAGGATTTCTCTTAATGCCTGCATTACGCTAAACGAGTAGAGTTACGCTATAAAATCCTCACCTGAACATTAGGACTATCGCTCACTATCGCTCACCCGAAGGATTTCTCTTATTTCAAATTTTTTTTTATCGCTCACCTGAACATTAGGACTATCGCTCACTTATCTCTAGGACTATCGCTCACTTAATTTGGTAGAGTTATGTGCCTCCTCTCTCGAGGGTATGTGCGGAACTCTCTTTACCCAAGGGTGATCGGTTCATACGCACGGCCTCTCGGCCACCTGCGTATAGACAACAGAAATAGAGCCCACACATCAATATGTGGTCCTACACGTCATTAACCAAGGGCAAACCTTAAGTAATTTTAATTAATGAGAAAAAAAGTCCTTTAATTATTTAAAGTGATTTTTTTGTCCCAATTATCTTCGATATTGAGGGCTAAGAGGGGTTTGCCACTCATCGGAATGGGGACGGCTTATGCTAGAAAGCGATAAAAGGAAAGCAGAAAATGAAAGCAGTAAATAAAGTAGTAAATGAAAGCTGTAAAGAAAGCAGTAAAGTCCAAGTCCTACTCAAACGAGTAGGCGGGAGATGAAAGAAGTAAAAGACAAGTCCCGGCTCAAACGAGTGGGCGGGAAATGAAAGCAAAAAAAGCTATCTCATACACGCACGCACTCTACAGAAATTAAAACGCTCACACGCAAGGTCCTACTCAAATGAGTAGGAAGAAAGTGAAAGCAGTAAATTGCAAGTCCTACTTAAACGAGTATACGAGAAATGAAATTGTGTCATTAAACTCTAAACGAGTAGGCGGAAATAAGTGCGCACACGCACACACTCTACATAAATTGAAAGAAAGCTATAAATCTAACTCATACACACACACACGTACAAAAATAAGAAAAACTAAGTTACTGAAAAATTAAAACGACTACATTTCTACCGCTAAAATGCGGTAGAAATGCATAAAAAGAGAAAATAAAAATTAAACAAGCAAAAAGTTTGGAAAATTAAAATGAAAAGCTAAGTTAGCGAAAAATTAAATTGACAACATTTTCATTCTTATATTTTTATAAAAACGCATAAAAAGTGGAAATAAAGCTAAAAAAAAGAACGAAAAGTTTTACGATCCTAAAGACGCTAAGTTAAAGAATATAAAAACAACACTTTTTGAAATGCTTTTATATAATTATGAGAATGAATACAAACATAAAAAGAGAAAGCTAAACATAACAAAGTGCGATGTACGAAAATAAAACGCGCAGCATAACAGCTAGAAATGCGGTAAAAATCCTAAACTAAACAAGTTATAAGCTAAAAAGAAAACATAAAAACACAAAAAAGGAACGAAAAATTACTTTGAGTAGGGTGCTTCAAAATGAATTTTTCATACAACGCAAAGAGAAAAAAAATGCAAAATTTATTAAAATATAAGTGATTACATGAAAGCTAAAACGAGAAAACTAATACAAACTAAAAGAGAGAGAGAGAGAAATTCCCTTACATAGTATTAAAACCTAATGGGCAGCACCTACCCTAAGCAAAGTGGTCAAAAAGTGGACTGGAGAGCTTACTAAAAGCTCTTATTTATAGACGGATTTTTCAGGTGCGACACGCCATAGTCACGGGCGTGACAGTGGGCGTGTAGGGACTGTGCATGATTCGATCTGGCGATTTTACGACAGAGCTGACTTCGGGGTTATACAAGTGCCGGTCACGGGCGTGACAAGCTTGCCACGGGCGTGTAGGGGGGCGTGACAGGACTGCTGGGTGGAGGAAGTCAATTTGATCTTTACTGGTTGGAGGCATTGACTGTCATCATCGACACGGGCGTGTCGAAATGAACACGGGCGTGAAAGGTGACGTCGAGGCATTGAGTGTCGATTTGATGACGTTGAATGTGTTGTCTCGACTGTATTGAGTGGTTGACACATGTGTATCGAGTATGGACACGGGCATGTCCCGCTCTGGTTGATGATGGAGTTGAGTGGCATTGAGTGGTGAACAGTGAAAGCGTTGAGTGGCGTTGAGTGACTTACACGGGCGTGTCGATTATGGGACACATGCGTGTCAGATCAATTTTTGACTTTTTCCTAAAAAATTTCAGAAAATCAAAATAAACTTTAGTTAGAAAATATTTACAAAAAGAAGCAATTTATTGAATAAAACAAACTAAAAAAGACAAAACTAAACTAAAATAACATAATAAAAATACTATAAAAGTGGTATAATTACAACTTATCAAATACCACCATACTTAAGCTTTTGTTATTCCAGAGCAAAAGTTGGAGATGAACTTATAAGAAATAATAAAAATTCTAAATTTGCTACCGCTTAAATTAATTGAAAGAAAGATCAAAATAAACATCCGGGGTACTAGACTTAAATTCTAATTTATGAAAATGTTAAAAATAGAGGAACCGTTTTAAAAAGACTTCTAAATGAAACAAATAGAAAGCGAAAATTAGTTTTGTTTATTTAAAAAAGATGGATTGGCATTATTTAAAAATACTTTAGCTAAAAAGAAATTTTTTAGGAAATAATGCAATTTAAAAATTATGCTCTCAAAAAAAGATTTTAAATTAATTATAGAATCATCAAAAATTGGCTAAGTGGTTTTTTTTGTGGTTTATGTAGAGGGCTTTGAATTTGAGGCGAGGTAATTTTTTCTCGAACCTCTATAATTTTTTTTTGAATGTTAAGGTAAATGAAATCTTATTTTCCTAACATATAATAAATTTTTTTTTCTTCATAAATAATTAATAACCCAATGTATATGTATAAGAATAATGAATTCTATCCTCTTACTCCGTAACATATAATCTTTTTAAATATTGGGTGCCTATATTTACGGAACGAAATCTTATTCCCATAGACGTAAGATTTTTTTAGGGTGAAAGTGGGGAATCATGCAAAGTAGGGCATGAAAAAAGTGGAGATGGGTTTATATTATTTTAAAAAAGAAAACTAGATTCCAATAAAAAAAATTTTGAGAGCAACCTTTTTAAAATGAATGTTCCTATGTTTCTAAAAGTATGAAGTAGAAATAATTGAAATCCATGGTTGTTATTTTCTAACATAAAAGACGAGATTCTATTTACAAAAATTAGAAGTGGTGGTGAAAAACAGGTTCCCTATTATAAGGAAAAGACATAATTTTTTTTAAAAAAAGTTAACCCCACACACTTAGCCTATCAAACTTTAATTAATAAATAAATAGTAAATAAAGTATAAGTAAAATTCGGTAATAAATAAACTCGAAACTAGATTTTTGGAGAGCGAAAAGGGGTTAAGACATGAGATATTCAATTTATTTGTTTCATAATAATCGATTCTTTGGGATATTAGGGTTTTTATCTTTTTTTTTTGTGTTTTGATTATCATATATTTATTTATTTATAGAGTTATTTTTTTTTGGATTTTCAATTTTTTGATTTTTGATTTATTAAGGTTATTTACAAGAAAGGGGAAAGAAAGATGTGTTATAAAAAAAGGGAAAAAGAAGAGGGAAAAAAATAATTACAAAGTAAAAAAAAAATTGATCGCCCGCGAACAGACTCTTATTTAAGTGGTTGGTTCGATGAGTCGAACGTCGCTGAGCGATATATTATTTTTTTGAGTTTTTTTTAATTATAAAGACAATAAATATATTTTTTTTGAAATTTTTAATTTTTGCAATTTTTTGGTATATTTGATTGTGTGCAGAAAATAAGAAACACCCCCATACTTAAGTCCAACATTGTCCCCAATATTGCACAAAGTATGAGGAACAATATATATAAAGAAAAGTCTAAGCAGTTATGTACAAAAAATAAAAACTGGAGTTAAGAAAAGCTTCCCTGAAAAATGCGTTCGGGGAGGCCCGTTAATAATGACCTTGCAAAAGTTAAAGTAAAATCAAAAAGATAAGCGTGGGGTGCCTCCCAAGAGCGCTATATTTATAGTCGTGTAGCTGACTTTATTTAGGTGGGTGTTATAAATATAGGCAGGTGTTATTTAGGGAGGTGAGAAAATTATTTTAAGGGCGGCTATATAATTAACTAATTTTTTTGGTTTTTGAGAATAAATTTTTTTTCATATATTTTTTTGTATTTTTAGATTGTCTAAAATAAAAGAGGAAAGAAAAGATAAGAAAAGAGGTGAGGCAGTCGGCCTTTTAAAATGTATATAGTATATATATTATATATATTACTTATATATAAAAAAAATTTGGTTTTATTTATTTTTGAAATAAAAAATAAGAAAATAAAATGAAAATAAGATAAAGGTTGAAAATATAATGAACAATATATATATATATATATATATATATATATATATATATATATATATATATATATATATATATATATATATTTTGAATTTTGATGAAAAATAAGAGAAAATTTTTCATTAATTTTTTAGATTTTTAAGTTTTAAGTTTTTTAAGTTTTTTTGTTTTTTATTTTTTATTTTTTTAGATATTAAAGATTTTTTTTAGTTTTTAAGTTTCTTAGATTTTTTTAGTAGTTAGTATTATTGATATTATTATTATTATTATATTTTTTTGGTTGGCCATTTTTTTGTATATAAAATGAAATAAAAGGTAAAATTAATAGTTTTCAGGAATTCAAAATAACAAAACGAGAGTTTCCCGACAACGGCGCCGAAAACTTGATGGTTAAAACTCGTGGCGCCCGCAGGGTTAAGTGGGGTTGTTTTTTAAAGAAGTGGTTTTATTTATTAAGAAACGCGGGGCGCGCGGATTTATTTTATATAAAAAGGGATTGAAACCGAGTTTTAAGGAAAGTGGGGCAAGTGTACCTATCGCGTGTAGTACAGGATATTCCGGTGAGGAATATCGGGGTCGTATTGTTCTCGGGGTCGGTTTACCTATTTCTACTCTTTTCCTGAAAGACTATTATTTTACCGATAATATTTACGTTGTGTTTATATAAAAAAGTAGATATATATATAATATAAAATGGCAGAAAATGAAAGCATAAAAAATGCAAGAAAGCCGATGAAGAAATAGCGCGACGATATCAAAAAGAATTCAAACTAAAATAAACTTTTAATAAAAAGTGATCATAAATTTCAAATTAATTAAGGCGGAGACTTGGCCGTGGATGTTCCAAAAGAATGAGCTCACTTATCTCTAGGACTATCACTCACTTGAACTTTAAGACTATTCGACCGAACGTTAGTCCGACGAAGGATTTCTCTTAATGCCCGCATTACGCTAAGAACCCCGCTATTGGGTGGGGAACCACTTCCGGTAGAGTTACGCGCCTCCTCTCTCGAAGGTATGTACGGAACTCTCTTTACCCAAGGGTGATCGGTCCATACGCACGGCCTCTCGGCCACCTACGTATGGAGAACAGAAATAGAGCCCACACATCGATATGTGGTCCTACACGTCGTTAACTCGGGGCAAACCTTAAGTAATTTTAATTAACGAGAAAAAGAAGACCTTTAATTATTTAAAGCGATTTTGTTTGTCCAAATGCTCTTCAATATTGAGGGCTAAGAGCGGTTAACCACTCATCAGAATGGGGACAACTTTTGCTAGAAAGCGATAAAAGGAAAGCAGAAAATGAAAGCAGTAAATAAAGCAGTAAATAAAGCAGTAAATAAAGCAGTAAATGAAAGATGTAAAGAAAGCAGTAAAGTGCGAGTCCTACACAAACGAGTAGGCGGGAGATGAAAGCAGTAAATGACAAGTCCCGGCTCAAATGAGTGGGCGGGAAATGAAAGCTTAAAAAGCTATCTCATACACGCACGCACTCTATAGAAATTAAAACGCATACACGCAAGGTCCTACTCAAATGAGTAGGAAGAAAATGAAAGCAGTAAATTACAAGTCTTACTCAAACGAGGAAGCGGGAAATGAAAGAATGTCATTTAACTCATAACAAGTAGGCGGAAATAAGTGCGCGCACGCACACACTCTACATAAATTGAAAGAAAGCTATAAAATCTAACTCATACACACACACACGTACAAAAATAAGAAAAACTAAGTTACCGAAAAATTAAAACGAATACATTTTTACTGCTAGAATGCGGTAGAAATGCATAAAAAGAGAAAATAAAAATTAAATGAGCAGAAAGTTTGGAAAATTAAAATGAAAAGCTAAGTTAACAAAATATTAAAACGACAAAATTTTAATTCTTATATTTTTATAAAACGCATAAAAAGTGGAAATAAAGCTAAAAAAAGAACGAAAAGTTTTACGATCCTAAAGAGGCTAAGTTAAAGAAAATAAAAACAACACTTTTTGAAACGCTTTTATATAATTATGAGAATGAATACAAACATAAAAAGAGAAAGCTAAACATAACAAAGTGCGAAGTACGAAAATAAAATGTGCAGCATAACGGCTAGAAATGCGGTAAAAATCCTAAACTAAACAAGTTATAAGCTAAAAAGAAAACATAAGAACACAAAAAAGGAACGAAAAATTACTTAGAGTAGGGTGCTTCCAAATGAATTTTTCATACTACACAAAGAGAAGAAATTTAAAATTTTATTAAAATATAAGTGATTACATGAATGCAAAAATGAGAAAACTAATACAAACTAAAAGAGAGAGAGTAATTCCATTACATAGTATTAAAAACCTAATGGGTAGCACCTACCCTAAGCAAAGTGGTCAAAAAAGTGGACCGGAGAGCTTACTGAAAGCTCTTATTTATAGACAGATTTTTCGGGTTCGACACGCCCTAGTCACGGGCATAACAGGGCGAGTGTAGGGACTGTGCATGATTCAATCTGGCGATTTGATGACAGAGCTGACTTCGGGGTTGTACAAGTGGCGGTCACGGGTGTGACAAGCTTGTCACGAGCGTGTAGGGGGGCGTGACTGGACTGCTGGGTGGAGGAATTCAATTTGATCTTTACTGGCTGGAGGCGTTGAGTGTCGTCATCGACACGGGCGTGTCGAAATGAACATGGGCGTGACAGCTGACATCGAGGCATTGAGTGTCGAGTTGATGGCATTGAATGTGTTCTGTCTCGAAGACATTGAGTGGTTGACACGGGCGTGTCGAGTATGGACAAGGGCGTGTCCCGCTCTGGTTGATGATGGCGATGAGTGGCATTGAGAGGTAAACAGTGAAAGTGTTGAGTGGCATTGAGTGACTGACATGGGCGTGTTGATTATTGGACACGGGCGTGTCAGGTCAATTTTTGACTTTTTCCTTAAAAATTTAAAAAAATAAAAATAAACATAAGTTAGAAAATATTTACAAAAGAAGCAATTTATTGAATAAAACAAACTAAAAAAGACAAAACTAAACTAAAATAACTTAATAAAAATACTATAAATAGGTATAATTATAACATATCAATGAGCTTCAACTTAATTCCAAGAAAGCTGAGGAAGAAGCTGCCAAGTCCCTCAACAGAGAGAAGACCGTGGCCTTCAAAGCTGAAGTCTTAAGAAGAAGTAGGGAGAAGATTCCTTCTCCTCCAAAAATTGATGATTAGTTAGAAAGCTCGGGTTCCAGCACTTCAAGGGATGAGCTGTCAGATAGAGAACTTACCTTATTCTCGAAGAAGTTCTAGAAGATGCTGAGCTAGAGGAGGCAAAGGAAGAACAAGGGCTCATCTAGATCTAGCTCCAAAAATCCACAAGCCAACCTAGAGAGGTCTAGAAAAGACCCCTCTGGGGACAGGTATGATTCTTAACAGAATAAATACTTTAGACTTATATGGTTTGCTAGTACTGTAATAAGTCAGGACATGTCATTGCTAACTGTCCTGTCAAGAGGAAAGAAAATAGAAAATATGATGTTAAAAAGCATCAAAAGGACAAGAAGGTAGACAAGAGCTTTTCGGCAAAGAAGAAGTCTTACTTGTCAGATAGTGATTGTAAGTCTTCAGAATCAGAGGAAGAAGATGTCTATATTGGTTTTATCTCTATAGAAGAGGAGTCTAATCTTCCTGCTACCATACTGGGCATAAGGGCACCACTTTCCTTAGTTTACAGCAACTTTGAAAATGAGGAAGTGATCAACCTCATGGCCATGATTGAAGAAACTTAGGACAAATCTTATCCTTATGAGGTACACACTCTTCCCAACTCTCCTTTTATTTATGAGACTGGAACAAACTCTAGAGCATCCACTTCATCCTATGAGGAGGATGGATAAGAATATGATGAGGATGTCAATCAATTTATTGAAAAATATAGTGCTATCGTGGATGCTCTGAAGAAGAGAAAAAGCTAGTAAAATGGCAAGATAAAGAGATTGTCTGTTTAAAACACACTAAATCAATGCCATCTGAGTTAGCTTCACTGCTAGCTCAGATGAGCAAAGAAATTAGTCAGCTGAAGTCCATGGCTATAATCCAAATTAGCACTATAGGCCAGAAAAGCAAGATCATTAGAGATCTTGAAGAAAATCTCCTCAAAGAGAGGATGTTAGTGGCTGAGTTTTCTAAGCCAAAGACAGTATTGCCACGTATTGACTCATTCACCTCTCAAAATAATAAGAGGGGATTGGGTTTTAGGTGGAAGGCTAGATTTACCCATTCCAAAGGAAAAGGCAAGGCTCTAGTAGTACCTCAAACCACCTTTCAGAAGGTAGTTCTCCCTTCTAACAGGTATGATCATGACAACATGTATGGTCACTGGAAGAATGGAAATTCATCTTGTAAGAACATTAATGCTACTTAAAATGGAAGAAGAAAGGGCATGGGGTAGAGTGCACTGAAGGCTCCCCATGAAAAAATCCAAATGGCCCACCATGGACCATTATTGTTTGGTGTTCCAGCACCCACTCTCAAGAGTAAGGTAGTAGCCACCACCTAAGGTCTTATGTCAAAGAGTAAGGTGTGAGAAAAGAAAAAGAGAAATAGAAAATTGGACAATAACAGAATTTTATATTTCCAAAAAATGTCTCTATTACAAAGGTATGGCCTCCCTTTTATAGAATGGAGGAGAAGAGAGAGACTACAAATAAGTAATGCGGGACTAAATATAATTACTGTGACCAACGGATAGACAAATTCAGACCGAATAGGTCGCGCAGTTAGATTAGAAGGCTAACCGCCCGACCATAACAATAAACCGTCAGAGGCTAGATAAGAGCTAGACCTCCCCGGCTACCAAGCTGCTAGAGAGAATCCTTCAGACCGCCCGGCTATCAAGCTGCAATAGAGAAACTGCCAGACTGTCTAGTCTCTAAACCTCCAGAGACAAGCCGCAAGACTGCCCGGTCTCCAAACCGCTAGAGACAAGCCGCCAGACCACCCTGTTTCCATACTGCAACACTCCCCCTCATGCTGGAGCATATATGTCAATCATGCTCAGCTTGTCGTAAATTTGAAAAAAATATGCGGATACAGGCTTGGTGAAGATATCTGCCAACTCGTTGTCTGAATTAACGAACGAAGTGCAAATCTATTTCTTTAAGATCTCTTCTCTAATGAAATGGCAGTCAACTTCGATGTGCTTTGTTCTCTCATGAAATATCAGATTTTTCGAGATATATAAAGCGGTCTTGTTGTCGCAGAACATAGGTAGAGGATGGTTACTGACTTCTCCTAAGTCAAGCATGAGAGCTCGTAACCACTTTAACTCACAAGTGGTTGACGCCATACTCCGATATTCAGCTTCTCCACTAGACTTGGAGACAACAGATTATTTCTTGTTCTTCCAGCTCGCTAGGTTTCCTCCCACAAATGTGCAAAAGCCCGATATGGACTTGCGATCACCTTTGTCGACATTATAGCTAGAATCTGAGTAGGCTTCAACATTTAAATGTCCATTCCTCTAAAACTGTAGTCCTTTGCCTGGAGCCTCTTTGATATATTCCAATATCCTCAGGGCAGACTATAGATGGCACTCCCTAGGAGCTTGCATGAACTGGCTAACCTTACCTACAGTGTAGGAGATGTCGGTTCTGGTAACGGTGAGATAAATGAGTTTGCGGACCAGACTCCTGTACCTCGTAACATCTGTAGAGGAGGAGAGTCATATGTCTAGGTTTTTTCTTCTCCAGCAGCCATGAGGCATCAGGCAGGTTTAACCTCAATCAACCCTATCTCTTTTAAAAGATCAAGAACAAACTTATGTTAGGAGAGGACCAAGGAGTTGGGCTTTTGAGAGATTTCTATTCCCAGAAAGTATTTTGGGTAGCCCGTATCCTTCGTGACCAGGTGTTGATGGAGATGTTTCTTTGTTAAGCCTGAAAGTGAGGGTAAGATCTATCTCAACTCTAGAGGGGGGGTGAATATAGTGTTTTAAAATAATTTTTCACAGTTGAAATAAACATCACATATAAAATTCAATTTATGATATAGTGTAAAGTGCTAGTAAGAAGTTAAAAACCAAGAAGTAAAGAGCACAGCACACAGCAAACAAATCACACAAACAAACCAAAAGACACAAGGAAATATAGTGGTTCCCCAAAAACCTGGGTACATCCACTCTTCTACCACCCTTGGTAGGAATCCACTCAGGATGAGTTGATCAGGTGTCCTGACACCAATGAGCTTTTGATAAGGTGCTCAAAAACCAAAACTGGATTTTTTGATAAGGTGTCTTGCCACCACTGAGTTTTGACAAGGCTCTCAGAACCAGACAGAACTTTTGAAGGGAGTTTAAGAACCCTTTACAGCAGGAAAAAGAAAAAGGTAAAGAGGTGAGGTTGTCTTCTCTGTTCTCAAATCAAATGAGAGAAGACTAGTGGATATTTTGTTGTCAAGGCTCCCCCTGAGATGTTGAATGAATCAGGAATGGAAGCTTTGCTCTAGGGTGATAGGTCTTCAGATCTTTAGATCTCCAGCAAAGAATTGTTTCAGCAAAGAGGCTGAAAGATGAGGTGTTTGGAGTTCTTTGAGATGAGGCTTTGATCACTTTTCTGTAAGCAAGAGGATGGTTATCTTTCACAGCTTAATTCTTCTTGTTCTTCTGTAATAGTGTGTGTCTCTTGATTCTATCGTGTATTGACTCTGGATTAATTCTCTTGGAGAGTAGTGTTGGAGAAGACGATCTTATTCTCTGAATATAATTCTTCCAAGATAGCCGTTATCAGATATTAAATGCCTTCCATAAAGGATTTGTCTTCTAGAGGAAAGTCCAATGAAACATTCCTGAATAATTCCTTGAAACTTGTTCCAGAATAAATGAAAACGGCTGGCAAATCTTCTTGAAATTAAATGCTGAGAAAAAAACATTCCAAAGACCGGCAGCATTTGAATCCTTAAGAACGTCGATCTCTCAAAATAAACGTCGATCTGAGCTCCACGATCGTCGACCAGAGCTCAGAGAAGGAATAGATCATTCTGACAGAAAACGTCGATCTGAGCTCGAAGATCGTCGACCTGAGCTCAGAGATATTGAAGATAAGCAGTAGACAGAAAACTTCGATCTGAGATCGACTATCGAAGTTCTTGGTCTGGTAGAAATAGTCGATCTGATTAAGACAGAGATCGTTGACCTAGACTTCAACAGAAAACGTCGACCTGAAGCAAACAGAGATCGTTGACCTGAACTTTCCCAGAAATAGTCGACCCAAGCACAGCCAGAGATCGTCGACCAAAGCTCGACGATCATCGGACTGAAGCTCGACGATAGTCGACTGAAGCCAGCAACAAGCAGAAGGCTGAGGACATAAGTAGTCGACCTAAGCTCGACGATCGTCGACCTGAGCTCGACGATAGTCGACCGTCGTTCGACTATTTTTATCTCTTTACTTAGCTTGAAATCCTGAGCTTGAATGGTCCTTGGGGGCAGCTTCAAACCTAAGTTCTAAGCCCTAGACTCATTCTAATGTTGACCTTTACACTATACAACTAGGTCAACCTGGTTTCCTAAGAGAGACATAGTGATCCTTGCCCAAATTAGTAATAGGGTGTTCCAACAATCTCCCCCTATTTGGGTTAGGATTACTATTTACAGACAAAAATAGGAAATAAATAAGCATACATCAACACAAAAGGTAAATCAATACTGCAGAGGAGATATATAGCAGCAATGCAGATCACAGATAAAAAGACAGCAAATATCCAAGGGAGAATGATGTTCAGCTTACACAGTTCACTTCTTTTCAGTTCCCTTTTTAAACAAAATTTCTCTGTTGGGATTTAGGGCTTCTTTCTTGGATCTTCTATCATCTTTTGCACCTAAGGAAGTTTGAGATTTGGGCCTTGGAACAACAGCCTCAGGGTGCAGCTTCATATAGTCTTCTGGATTAAAGAATTTCCATGATGCACATCTCTCTACTTCTTTCTTTCTCTGCTCTGATAAAGTTGTTATGTTGGAAGTGTCCTTGCCTTGTTCTCTGGCCTTTTTCATTTGATCAAGGGCAGCCAATTCTTTCATTCTAGCTGTCCAGGACACAGGGTTGTTCTCAGGATCCTCAAATGGAACAGGAGGTTCATATCTGTTGATGATTTCAGAATCAGTAGGAGGAGTCCTGGAGACAACAGCATCTTTTAGCTTATAGGGAAAAGGACCTGAAGTAGAATCAGTATGGCCTTGTCCTTCCCTTTGATGAAATATGTGCCCTCTCTGGCTTCCTCTATATTGATCTCTTCTAGATTGATATCCCCTTTGATGCTGTCCCCTTTGATAGGATCTCTGATAGGACTGGGAAGAACTGTGTCTGGAAACTGGAGCTTGAGGGGCTGAGCCTGAACCAGAATCTGGAGGAGGAGGAGGAGGAGGCTGATACTGAGAAGATCCTTTTTCATACTTGTCTAGCTTCCTCTTCTTCTTCATAGCCTTTAATTGGTTCTTGGAGTACTGCATCCAAGGCTCAGATAAGGGGTAGTCATGCAAAATATAGTAGGGAGTATCATTAGAATCCTTTGCTTGAGCTGGGGAAACAGACATCATGGCCTTGCTTTTGGCCTTCCTTTTCTTGGCAGTAGTGCTAGCAGAATCATCAGAATCTGTCCTGTACTGATCACTCTCAGAACTCTGAGGTTGATCATACAGATCATCAATTCTTTTGATATACTCTTCTTGAGCTTTAAGCTTTGCAGAAACAGCATGAGCAGAAGGAGAGGGAGCAGCAGCAGAGCAAACAGAATCAGCAGCAGAAGTATCAACAAGCATATCAGAATCAATAGCAATATCAGCAGAAATATCTACAACAACAATAGCAGCATCATCAACAAGAGGCACAATGGCCTTAGTAGCAGCATCAGAGATGGACATTATAACATCCACAACCTTCCAAGAATTTATATATGCTTCAATTTGGCTGGGATTACAGATAGAAATAGGCACAATGGCCTTAGACAGATCTTTAGTATGAGGAACTGGCAGGAATCTGAAGTATCCAGCATTAAACTTGGAGAGCAGGCTCTGGAGGTTCATTGCAAAAACTACTTCATATGGCATCTCCCCCAGCCTTGGTTCAGAGATAAGTGAATCAAGGCACCTAGAAGATGAAGTTGCCTAAGAGGGAATGAAAGATGATAGCTTGGAAGACAGCTCTTTGACATGGGTCAGGAGTGGAGCAAGAGTGGTCTCCAGTAATGAGGTTAGCTTTGGAGCTAACAGCTCATATAACCTGTCAGCTAGGGCTGATAGATCTACATGCTCAAGAGGGGCTTGAGCAGAGGTAGGATAGAAGGTTGTTGGAAGGATGTTGGCTGGAGCTGGTGGCATGGGGAAAGAGGAGATAGGAGGTGAGGGAATGGATGGTTCTGATATAGGAAAGGAGGAGATAGAATGAGGTGAGGTGGAGATAGAAGGGGTAAGAGAAGGATTGAAGATAGGTTGAGAGAAGATGTCTTCCATCATTTGTTGGAATGAGGAGGTAGAGGGAGGCTCAGGAGGAGAGGAAGGATGAGAATCATCCATAAAGGATTCATCTAAAAGAGAATATGATGGAGTGGTAAAGGATGGGTAAGAGAAGAGAGGAAGGAATACCTCAGAGGTAGATGCTGGAGGGGATGAAACTGGTGAAGAAATGGTAATTGGGGAAGATATGGCTATGGTAGAGATTGGAGGTGAGGATGAAATGGCTGGGGTAGAGACAGCTGAAGGAGGAGGAGAAGCAGGCAACCCTTCTGCTGGTGCAGAGACCAGAGGTGGAGTGACTAAGACAGTCCTTGTGCCTGAAGCATGAGTCGATGCAGCAGCTCTGGAGGGATTGATGATCTGCTAGTCCCATTTGGAAAAAAGGGCACAGGAGAGCCTCTTGGATGCATTAATGAACATCCCAGAAGAGGTTAGCAACTCAGGGCATCTGAAATGCAGATAGACCCCTAGAATTCTCCCAAAGCTGACAACAGTCTTATTCAGCTTTTTCTTAATCAGATTGAAGAAAATTGATCCCCAGTTCAGATGTTTCTTATCCAGCAGAGCTCCCATCAGACAAAACTGATATCTTGAAATTGTATCATGGGCAGAGTGCTTAGCCAGCAGCACTTTCCCAACTACATCAGCCAAAAACTGAAATTCCAATGACAGATTCTTCTTCAGCAGTTTATTAGGATTCACAGCATTGTGACCCATTCGATCAAGCATGGAATCATATTCTTCTTCAGATAACTTGATGGAATCTTCTCCAGAACTGAGATGAAACACTTCAGTTAAGAGAGCCGGGGACAGTTGTACCTGGGTCCCTTTTATGAGGCCGACGACAGAATTCTCATTCTCATCTGTCGCTGAATAGCACCATTCTTTTATTTCATCTGAAGCAATCTTCATTTTGGAAGTCATTATTTCCAACAGTTGTTAATCTATGAACAGATTGAGAATATCCTTGAAGCGCTGATCGCTTCCATCAAATGAGCTTATATCGATATCAAATCCGGTGTCAAATTTCATCTTCGAAAGGGCGGCAACAGTTGAAGCCATCTGTACCTGCAAAGATTGAACAAAATGCGACCAAGTGTAGAAGGTTTGGAGGGAAAATAAAATTTGCAGAGAGTATGAAGGCGTAAACGACGAGCGGCGGCCAAAAAATGATTTTATATTAGGGTTCGACGCGAAAAAGGAAAATCGTGGAGCTCAGTTCGAAGAAGCGTCGAACTCAGCTCGACGATTTGGGCTGCAGAAGGAATCTGAAGAGACGTCAATATCGTCGATCTCCGTTCGACGATGTTGATAAGCGTCGAGCTCCGCTCGACGGCCTCTGAACAGAAGGAGAAAAAGCCTAGATCTAGCGAAGACTCTGAACTCAGATCGACGACTTCGGGAATGTAGATCTTTGGTCGACGATTTTTGGAAAATCGTCGATCTTCGTTCGACGATTTTTGGGAAAACGTCGAGCGCAGTTCAGAGACAAAACTTGTTCTACAGACACAAAAAGAATTGATTTTTAGCCTATTCTTGGTCTGTTTTAGCTTTTCAAAAACTTGTACTTTAGTTTAGGCTTCCTCCATCTAACATGCCTAACTGATTTAGGAAGAAGTTGTATTTCTTTTCATCCAAAGGCTTGGTGAAAATATCTCCCCTTTGCAAATCAATTGGGATATATTGAAGTTTAATTTTATTTTTTTCTACATTATCTCTCAGAAAGTGATGCCTAATTTCTATGTGTTTTGTCCTACTATGGAGGACTGGATTTTGTGCTATAGAGATAGCACTAGTATTATCACAGAAAATTTTTGACTTCTCTAAGTTGTAACCATAGTCTAGAAGCTGATTTTGTGTCCATAATATTTGTGAGCAACAACTGCCTGCAGCCATATACTCAGCTTCAGCAGTTGAAGTTGACACAGATGTTTGTTTCTTACAAAACCAAGAGACAAGTCTATCACCAAGGAACTGACAAGTTCCACTGGTGCTTTTCCTGTCTATTCTGCATCCAGCATAATCAGCATCTGAAAATCCAGTTAAGTCAAATGCTGAATCTTTTGGATACTAGAGACCTAGATTTGGACAACTTTTAACATACCAAAGAATCCTCTTAACTAAGATTAAGTGTGACTCTCTAGGGCTAACTTGGAATCTAGCACAAATACATGTAGCAAACATTATATCAGGCCTACTAGCTGTAAGGTACAATAAAGAGCCAATTATTGCTCTATATGTTGTCTGATCAACAGGTTTCCCATGTTCATCAGCATCTATTACAGCATTTGAGGGCATGGGTGTTTTCATACATGATGCATCAGACATACCAAATTTCTTAACCAATTCTTTTGCATACTTGGTTTGAGAAATAAATATGCCTTCAGCATGTTGCTTGACTTGCAGTCCTAAGAAGAAGGACAGCTCACCCATGCTACTCATTTCAAATTTAGAATGCATAAGCTTGGAAAACTTTTTGCACAAGTTTGAATCAGTAGAACCAAATATAATGTCATCTACATAAATTTGCACTAGTAGGGTATGGGACTTATGGGTTCTAATAAAAAGAGTTTGGTCTACTCTCCCCCTAACAAAATCATTTTCCAGAATAAAGCATGCTAGGGTCTCATACCATGCTCTAGGAGCTTGCTTGGGACCATATAATTCTTTATGCAATTTGTAAACATAATCAGGGTGAGTTAGAGAGATAAAACCTGGAGGTTGTCTAACATAGACTTCCTCTTTGATGTCCCCATTTAGAAATGCACTCTTTACATCCATTTGGTACACTTTGAAACCTTTGTGAGCAGCATAGGCTAGGAATATTCTGATGGCTTCTAACCTTGCAACTGGTGCAAAGGTCTGATCATAGTCTATTCCTTCTTGTTGAGAGTACCCTTGAGCAACTAGCCTTGCCTTGTTTCTGACTATAACTCCTTGATCATCCAGCTTGTTCCTGAATACCCACTTTGTTCCAACAATGGGATGATCCTTTGGCTTAGGCACTAGTTCCCAAACCTTGTTCCTTTCAAATTGATGCAACTCCTCTTGCATTGCAATGATCCAGTGTGGATCTTGCTCTGCATCTTGAATGGATTGAGGCTCAATTTGAGAGAGGAAGCAAGTGTGCATCAGGTTCTGGTTGACTTGATTTCTAGTTTGCACACCAGCTGAGATGTCTCCAATTACTTGAGAGATTGGATGGTTTCTTGTTGTTACTAGATCAACAGGGGGTGTTGATGGTTCACCAACCTGTGTTGTTGTTTCCTCTTGTGGAACAACAACTAGCTATTCAAGGTGATTTTCTTCCAGATGTTGAACTTCTTCTTCATCATCACTGCTCTCATTCTTTTCAGCAACTTGCAATTTGTTCAAGTATTCAGCTAGAGAATGTACCTGCAAAGGTTCTATGGTAGAAGCATTCTTCTCCTTGAAAGACATGTTAGCTTCATCAAAAATAATATGAACAGATTCTTCAATTTTACAGGAAGATTTATTATAAACCCTATAGGCCTTGCTGATCATGGAGTATCCCAGAAACACTCCTTCATCAGCTTTAGCTTGGAATTTTGCTAGATATTTCTTGTCATTATTATGAATAAAACAAGTGCAACCAAAAACTTTAAAATAGCCTATTTTAGGTTTCTTCCCTTTGAGCAATTCATAGGGAGTCTTGCCCTTCAGTTTGTGTATCAGGCTTCTGTTCAACACATAGTTGGAGGTGTTCACTGCCTCAGCCCAAAAGGATAGAGGTATGTGAGCATCTGCCAATAATGTAGTTGCAGATTCAATGAGTGTTCTATTTTTCCTTTCAGCTACCCCATTTTGTTGAGGAGTTCTAGGAGCTGAGAAAGTGTGCCTGATCCCTTCACTTTGACAGAACTCTTGCATGAGAAGAGAATCAAACTCTGTCCCATGATCACTTCTGATCAGGGCAATGTGAGTGTTAAACTCAATCTGAATGCATTTGAGAAAATCTGTCAAACACTTGAAGTTATCAGACTTCTTCCTCAGAAAGAATACCCAAGTGAATCTTGAGAAGTCATCTACAACCACTAAAGTATAGGATTTCCCTCCTAGGCTTTGCACTGATATGGGTCCAAAAAGATCCATGTGCAACATGTACAAAATCCTAGGTGAATCACTCTTATTAATTGATTTAAAACTACTTTTAGTTTGCTTGCCTAATTCACAAGCCTTGCAAAGTCCTTCCTTCTTGTAGGGACCAGAAGGTAGTCCTCTAACAAGGTTGTCTTTGAATAGCCTAGCAATGGTTCTTAGGTTAATATGCCCTAGTCTCTTATGCCATAAAATATTAGATTTTGAAATGGAATTGAACAGGCAAATATCTACTACAGGTGAATGAAAATCCACTAAGTAAATGTTACCTCTTCTGTTACCTGTCAACACAGTTGTGTTGTCCTCTGACTTGACCTTGCATATGGCTTTGTTGAATGTCACTTGATATCCTTCATCACACAGTTGACTGATACTTATCAAGTTGTGCTTGAGTCCTTCAACATATGCCACCTTCTTGAAAGTGACTGGGCCAATTTGGACTGCACCATATCCTTTTGTAGTTCCAAAGCTTGAGTCTCCAAAAATTACTTTGGGTCCAAGCTTGGCTTTGAAGGAAGTGAATTTGTCCTTGTCCCCTATCATGTGCTTTGAGCACCCACTATCCAGATACCATTGATGGTTTGATGCTAGATAGGTCTTCACCTGTACAAAAAACAGCTTATTTGTTTTTGACCCAGTTAACCTTGGGCCTAGGTTGATATCCCTTGAATTCTGAAAAAAAAAGACATCCCAGGTTGATCCTTATAACCTTCAGGATGGTATCTCCTAGGAGGTACTATCCATTTAGTATAGGGATTAAAGCCTTGGGATGTGGGACTTCTAGGATTGAATCTAGATTTGCCATTGAAGGAATGTTCACAGTCCTGATTTCTGTTCGACGATCGTCGAGCTGAGGTCGACGATCTTGGGTCAGATCGTCGATCTCTGTTCGAAGATCGATTATACTGAAGTTCATAGTTTTGATATCGTCGAGCTGAGGTCGACGATCTGTGGTTAGATCGTCGAGCTCTGCTCGACGCCATCTGTTGAACTGAATTTTTCTCTGACAGATCTGCATTCATCCTAGCTACCTCTATTACTCCCTTTCCTTTGTCAGAGACAAATTTGATTGGAGTTGATAATATTATAGGTTGGCTGGATGAGGCACCCAAGCCCAGTGTGCTATTAAATCTAGAGTTCACTGTGCTTGTGATGTCCATCAGTCTGATACTTCTCCCATTTAGGGATTCTTAAAACTTTTTGGCCTTTGATAGTTCACTTTTCAGTGAAGCTATCTCCTCCCTACATCATTCTAACTCCTCAGAGAGTTTGAGGTTCTTTGAGTTTAGGACACTATGCTCAGATAATTGATTCCTGAGAGAGATTGTCAGATTTTAATAAATCTAGGCACAGTGTCTTAAATTCATTTTTGAAGTCCTCAGAATTAAAATCAAAAGAGTTGATTACCTGATCTTCATCTGGTTGAGTTTCTGAATCTGATTCTGATTCTTCATCAGAGTTTTGCTGTGAGGCATTGATAGCCATCATGCAAAATTCTTTTTCATCTGCATCATCCTCATCATCACTGGAACTGGATGAGGCTTCAGATTCCTCTTCAGTCTCACTCCATGTCTCAGCAACAAAGCCCTTCCTTGTATGTTTGTTCTTGCTGGAGCAGGCTTTGTCTGAGCTGTTCTTCTTGTAATCCTTTTCTTTTCTTCTTTCTCTTCTTTCCTTCTTGTCCTTATTCTTGTTTTCTGGACAGTCAGGCACAATGTGGCCTGGTTTCCTTCAACCAAAGCATATAATTTCTTTATTGTTATTTGATTTATCATACCTTGGTTTATCATGACCCTTGTATGGTCTCTTTCTGAAGTCTTTTCTGGCCATCTTGTAGAATCTTTTGGCCAGTAGACTTATGAGCTCATCATTTCCTGTAGCTTTATCTTCAGGCTCCTCTTCTGCAGCTTTGAAGGCTATGGTCTTTTCTTTCCTTGTGGCTGGAGAAGTAGCCTTTTGTTCTTCTTCTCTATTTTTAATGAGCAGCTCATAGGATTTGAGCTTGCCCAGGAGAGCTTCAGTGGTAATCTCATTTAGACTTCTGGCATCTTTGATTGGCCAGATTCTTGAATCCCAAGTGCTGGGGAAGCACATCAGGATTTTATCATTCAGCTCAGTCAGTGAGATTTCTTTGTCCAGGGTTTTTAACTCATTGACAATTAGACTTAGTCTATTGTACATGTCAGTCACTAATTCAGCTTCTCCCTTTTTGAAGTTCTCATATTGGCTTATCAGATGAGATCTTCTATCTTTCCTTTCATCAGCAGACCCTGAGACAATTTCAGAGAGCTTGTCCCAAATTCCTTTGGCTGAGTTGCAGTCAGCTACTTTCTGAAATATCTCATCAGACATTGTCTGAGCTAAGATGTTCATGGCCTTTGCATCTGCAGTTTTCCATTTCTTTATGTCTGCATCTGTTCCTGAGGGAGGTGGAACAGCATTTGTGCTTGAGCTTGTTGGTGGACTTGGACAAACTGTCAAGACAGAATTGAAAATATCTTCATCAATAGAATTCATGTATAATCTAATCCTTGCCTTCCAGAGTGCAAACTTGGAAAGGTTGCACACTGGTGGTCTGGTGCTTGCATAATCTTTGTTCTGTGCCATGTCTTTAAATAAATAGATCGATGTATAGAAAATAATCCTCTTAAGAGATTGATCTTATCAAGGATCTTTAGGTTCAGGTGTTAGCCTGTATGAGCAACCAACCTGCCTCTGATACCAATTGAAAGTGAGGGTAAGATCTATCTCAACTCTAGAGGGGGGGTGAATAGAGTGTTTTAAAATAATTTTTCACAGTTGAAATAAACAGCACATATAAAATTCAATTTATGATATAGTGTAAAGTGCTAGTAAGAAGTTAAAAACCAAGAAGTAAAGAGCACAGCACACAGCAAACAAATCACACAAACAAACCAGAAGACACAAGGAAATATAGTGGTTCCCCAAAAACCTGGGTACATCCACTCTTCTACCACCCTTGGTAGGAATCCACTCAGGATGAGTAGATCAGGTGTCCTGACACCAATGAGCTTTAGATAAGGTGCTCAAAAACCTAAACTGGATTTTTTGATAAGGTGTCTTGCCACCACTGAGTTTTGACAAGGCTCTCAGAACCAGACAGAACTTTTGAAGGGAGTTCAAGAACCCTTTACAGCAGGAAAAAGAAAAAGGTAAAGAGGTTAGGTTGTCTTCTCTGTTCTCAAATCAAATGAGAGAAGACTAGTGGATCTTTTGTTGTCAAGGCTCCTCCTGAGATGTTGAATGAATCAGGAATGGAAGCTTTGCTCTAGGGTGATAGGTCTTCAGATCTTTAGATCTCCAGCAAGGAATTGTTTCAGTAAAGAGGCTGAAAGATGAGGTGTCTGGAGTTCTTTGAGATGAGGCTTTGATCACTTTTCTGTAAGCAAGAGGATGGTTATCTTTCACAGCTTAATTCTTCTTGTTCTTCTGTAACAGTGTGTGTCTCTTGATTCTATCGTGTATTGACTCTAGATTAATTCTCTTGGAGAGTAGTGTTGGAGAAGACGATCTTATTCTCTGAATATAATTCTTCCAAGATAGCTGTTATCAGACATTAAATGCCTTCCATAAAGGATTTGTCTTCTAGAGGAAAGTCTAATGAAACATTCCTGAATAATTCCTTGAAACTTATTCCAGAATAAATGAAAATGGCTGGCAAATCTTCTTGAAATTAAATGCTGAGAAAAAAACATTCCAAAGACCGGCAGCATTTGAATCCTTGAGAACGTCGATCTCTCAAAATAAACGTCGATCTGAGCTCCACGATCGTCGACCAGAGATCAGAGAAGGAATAGATCATTCTGGCAGAAAACGTCGATCTGAGCTCGAAGATCGTCGACCAGAGCTCAGAGATATTGAAGATAAGCAGTAGACAGAAAACTTCGATCTGAGATCGACTATCGAAGTTCTTGGTTTGGCAGAAATAGTCGATCTGATTAAGACAGAGATCGTTTGACCTAGACTTCAACAGAAAACGTCGACCTGAAGCAAACAGAGATCGTCGACCTGAACTTTCCCAGAAATAGTCGACCCAAGCACAGCCAGAGATCGTCGACCAAAGCTCGACGATCGTCGGACTGAAGCTCGACGATAGTCGACCGAAGCCAGCAACAAGCAGAAGGCTGAGGACATAAGTAGTCGACCTAAGCTCGATGATCGTCGACCTGAGCTCGACGATAGTCGACCGTCGTTCGACTATTTTTATCTCTTTACTTAGCTTGAAATCCTGAGCTTGAATGGTCCTTGGGGGCAGCTTCAAACCTAAGTTCTAAGCCCTAGACTCATTCTAATGTTGACCTTTACACTATACAACTAGGTCAACCTGGTTTCCTAAGAGAGACATAGTGATCCTTGCCCAAATTAGTAATAGGGTGTTCCAACAAAGCCTACCCCATCTTGGTCATCTCCAGTGAGAAGAATATCATCCACATACATGGCAAGAACCACCAGACCCAAGGAGGTTTTGCGAATGAACAATGAGTGATCGACAGGACTTCTTGTAAATCCCACGGCTGCCACAATGCTGCTAAACATATCAAGCTACTCCCGAGGGCTCTGCTTTAGGCCATAGATGACCTTCTTCAACTTGCATACCTGTGTCTCCCCCTTAGAAACATACCCAAGAGGTTGCTCCATGTAGAAATCCTCCTAAAGATCACCATATAGAAATGCATTTTTGACATCGTGTTGGGAAATGGGCCAATCCCT
Source organism: Platanthera zijinensis (assembly GCA_039513925.1). Classification (NCBI taxonomy): domain Eukaryota; kingdom Viridiplantae; phylum Streptophyta; class Magnoliopsida; order Asparagales; family Orchidaceae; genus Platanthera; species Platanthera zijinensis. The sequence goes on from CM077083.1 coordinate 101,880,293, forward strand.
ATTGACGGCCATAGAAAGGAGAACCCGAATAGTGTCGAGACGTGTTACAAGAGAGAAGGTGTCAAAATAATCCACACCATAAGTATGAGTGAAGACTTTGGTGACAAGGTGTGCCTTAGAGCGATCCATACAACCGTCCGGACTGAACTTCATAACAAATACCCAGTGACAGCCAACAACATCAGTGCCCAGCGGAGGAGGAACAAAGGTCCATGTACCCTGCTCAGTGAGGGTGGAAATTTCCTCATCCGTGGCAGCCTTCCAATGAGGAACAACAAGGACTTCCTGGTAGGTATGGGGTGTAGCAATGGCAAAGATAGCCAATGCAAAAGTCCTACGAGAAGGAGTTGGAGGTGCATAGGAAACAACAACAACAAGCGAGTGATGGGTACTTGTCTGCATCCCTTTGCGAAGATCAATATGAAGATCCAGGTCGGTGTGCTCCTCAGTATCCAGTGCATCGTGGCAGAGAGATCATGCCCGGGAGTAGAGAGAGATGGCTGTGGAGAAGAGGAAGACAGCGAAGATGGAGAGTGAGGAGGAGGAGATGGTGGACATGGTGAAGGAGGAAAAACCTTAGTAGGTGTAGATGGGACGGAGGGGAAGGTAGGAGAAGAAGGAACATCAGGAAGAGAAGAGGAGTCGCGAGAGAAATAGGATGCATTTTCGAAGAAGGTTACGTCCACGAAGACGGACTGCTTGCGAAGAAAAGGGTAAAAAAAACAATAACCTTTCTGAGTGGAAGAGTAACCTAGAAAGACACATTTTGTGGCACGTAGAGAGATTTTGTCACGGGTGGTGGAGGGAGTGTGCACAAAACCGTGCACCGAAAGATACACAGAGGGATAGGAAACAGATCCTTGCCTAAATAGAGAATGGAAAATGGGGTTTGACTGTGGAGAATAGTGGAGGGAATGCGATTGATGAGATAGTAGGAGATAAGAATTGCATAACCCCAATAGGAGCGAGGAACCTACATTTGTGTCATCAGAGTACGAGCAACATCAAGGAGGTGATGTTTTTTGCATTCTGCCACTCCATTTTGTTGTGAGGTATAGACACAGCTAGTTTGATGAATAATGCAATTTTGCATAAAAAAAGAAGAAAAATCATGACTAAGATATTTTTTGGCATTATCAGAGCAAAATATTTTAATAAGGGCATCAAACTGAGTCTTAATCATAAAGTAAAAAGATGTCCATACAGAGAATAATTTTGAGCGATCTTTTAAGAGATACACCCACGTCAGCGAGAGAAATCATCTATAAAAGGTACAAAATATGAACTACCATGAAAGGTCGTGGATCTTCCCTTCCGTTTGATCTCGCTCACTCCGATGTTTGGGGCCCTGCTCCTACCCTCACTGTAGGTTCGGCGGGAAGGAGGAGTGGTGATGCTTGCCAAGATGACATGCATCACAGTTGAGGGGAAGACTGTGTGGAGGTGGGTGGGGTAGAATCTGGAGAAGAATCTGTGGAGGAGGATGACCAAGGTGAAGATGCCATTGGAGAATATCCGTGAAAGAATAAGAAAAAACTTATAGAGCAGATTCATAATTGAGGAAGTAGAGGTCGCCACTCTCAGTCCCAGTAGTAATCATCCTTTGGGAGCTTGGATCCTGAAAAAAACAAGAAGTAGGGTTGAATGTGACGAAGCACTGTAGTTGCTTGCAAAGAGAAGTAATAGACAAAAAATGGCATGGAAACTGGGGCACGTAGAGGGCGTTCACCGGGATAAAATACGGAGTGACTTGAACCACTCCCATCCCATTGACCGGCGAGGGAGAGCCATCCGCAACGAAGACTTGGTGAAACCGATCATGTTTTTCTAGGATAGAAAAATACTGAGGATTGCCAGTCATATGATTAGTAGCACCAGAGTCAATCAACCATTTACCTTAAGTCACCACATGGGCACTACTTGAGGACATGACTGCCGAGGCGGATTGCTTCGAAGAGGAGGTGGAAGCCTTACTAGATGGATGAAGATGTGGATGCTTCATCCAGCAATAATCAACCGTATGGCCGGTGCATCCACAGTAAGAACAAAGAAACCGAGAATGTCCACGTCCACCAGGTTGATGGTTGCAGCCACCGGAGCTACCCCGCTGAGTATGATGAGCATAGGTGTCGGGGAGCAGTGGGTAGGATAGCAGCGGACACTGAAGTAGAGAGGTAACAACAGTGATGCGTGCAGCCGTGGCATCTAAGGTGGGAGAATTCGCCTCGCTAAGGATCTATTAACAGGTCATGTCATAGGAATCTAGAAGACAAAGAAGATAACACACAACCAGAAGCTCCTGCAAGTGCTTGTGTTGCTCTGCCAGATCCGCAGAGAATGGGTGGTTTTGAAGAATTTCGGCTACCAAAGAGTGAACCTGTTGGTAAGTAGCAGCAGGAGGCATGGAGGGATGGGCAAAGTGGTCCGCATATAGAGTATAGATGAGAGATGTCTAAGCCCCCTTCGAGTTAAGAGCGGTAAAATGAAGCCAAGCCGCCTTCACTGTTTCATCATTGCGAATAACGGGAAGGCATTCTTCAGAAAGGCTATTAGCCAGCCAAGTGTGAACAAGAGCGTCACTAGCATCCCAGTCATCAAAGAGATCGGACTCGGGAGGAGGGTAATCAGTGAGATGATGGCATTTATGTTATGAACGAAGGAGAAAGATGAAGGAAACACTCTAATCCGGGTAGTTGGAACCGATAAGTTTGGAAACGGTCCCAAGATTACCCGAATGATTAGGAAGAGGAGTGTGGGCCATGGAAGGAGTAGTAGAGGAATCAGAGATAGCCATAGAGAGAAAGAGAGCGGACAGATAAGAATTTGCTCGAATAGGCAAAGAGTCTGCGCGAACAGACAAGGAGAGACGCGCGAATAGACAAAGAGAGGCCGCTCGAACCGACACAGAGCCCACGCGAACAGACAAAGAGAGGCTGCACGAACTGGCAAATAGGCCATGAAAATAGGGAAAAAGATGCCGCGCGAATAGGTAAATAGGTCGCGGGGATATAGGTTGGTCGCGAAAACAGGCGCTGGCAGAGAACCTAGAAAGGCAAACCACAGGAACAGGCAGCGCAGACAAAGAGGGCGTGCGGGCAGAGATAAACCGCGCAGACAGACGAAGCTCACAAGAAAGAAAGGAAGCCTTGAGAATAGGCCGCAAGAAGAAAGGGCAAACCGCCCAGACAGAAGAAGCTCATAGGATCAGGTGGAAAAGATCGAGTCCTCTGATACCATGTGCAAAAAGAAAAAGAGAAACCAAAAATTAGACAATAAAAGAATTTTTTATTTCCAAAAAATGTATCTATTACAAAGGTATGACCTCCCTTTTATAGAATAGAGGATAAGAGAGAGATTATAAATAAGTAATGTGGGACTAAATACAAATACTATGACCAGTGGCTAGACAAAATTAGACCGCATAGGTCGCGCGGTTAGATTAGAAGGATAACCGCCCGACCGTAACAACAATCCGCCAGAGGCTAGATGAGAGCTAGACTGCCCGACTACTAAGCCGCTGGAGAGAAGTCGCCAGACTGCCCGACTATCAAGCCTCTAGAGAGAAACTGCCAGACCGCTCGGTCTCCAAACCTCCATAGAGAAGCCCCAAGACCGCCCGGTCTCTAAACTTCCAGAGACAAGCCGCTAAACTACCCCGTTTCCATACTAAAACATAAGGCTATGAGAAAGACTATAAGAAAGCCTCACTTTGTTATTTATTATGCCATCAACACCATGTTAGCTGAAAAGAAGACATCTGTTGTTGCAAGTCAGAATAAACCAAGTGAACTTCCTGGCAAGCTTACTTTCAGCTAGATTCTAGCTGAAAGAAATAGGAAGAGGGCTGCTGCACATCCCTATGAATAGGAAAAGTCTGATGAATCGCACACATCTAAGTCTGTTCAGAAAAGGAGATATAATATTCATGAGTGTTGGTGTAGTGTCAATGTAGGATATTTTACCCTAGATTGTTGGCACAACCCAATTGAACGAAGGGCAAAGGTGAGTCTTCCTGTCTGGGCTGCTGTAGGGATAAATATTCAATTTTATGCTAACAAGAACAAAGGAACCAAATCCTTTTGGATACCTAAGGTAAACTAAATATGTGATTGCAGGTTAGTCCAAGTACCCATCAAATGCCTATATGGTACTTGGACAATGGATGTTCAGGCACATGACTTGAACAAGGAGCCAACTGAAAGACTACACTGTAGTGAGGAATGGACCCAAAGTGATATTTTGTAGTTCAAACTGACGAATCACTAAAGGCTATGGTATGATCACAAATAGCATAGTCTCCATCACAAAAGTGGCTTATGTAGAATGATTGTAACATGATCTGATTAGCATAAGACAACTCTGTAATATTGGCTATTCCATTGTCTTCCACAAGGATAAGTGTCTAATCAAAAGGTTAAGTGACCAAGAGATCTTCATGTTAGGCACTAGGAGTGGAAATATTTATTGTTTAAACTTTATATGCATAAATTTCAGACTCTCTTGTATGCCTAATAACAAATGAGAAAGACTCTTATTGTGTGCAATGGTACAAGAGGCTTGCTTACTTGTACTACAAGGCCAAAAATAAGCTCTTTAGTGGAGAGTTGGTCAGAAATGGACCCAATTTGAAATGCACTAGAGAGGGCATTTGCTCTGAATGCTAAAATAGTAAACAGACAAAGGCCTCCTTTAAAAGCATTGGGTTCAATAATTCTGAGATGTGTCTCTACCTCCTGCATATAGACTTATTTGTTCCTATGACAATTTATAGTCTAGGTTGGGAAATCTATACCCTTGTGATAGTTGATGAATTTTCTGGATTTGCTTGGGTGTTCTTTCTTAAGAAAAAGTAGCTTTGTGACTTTTGTCAAGCAGATTCAGAATGAAAAGAATTGTACTGTGGTCAAAATCAGAAGTCACCGTTGCATATAGTTTTAATCTGAAAGTATGATAGTTATGCAAAGAGCAAGGGATCCTTCAGTAATTTTCTTCTCCTAGAACACCCAAGCAAAATGGCATTGCTGAGAGGTAAAATAAAACTCTCATAGAGGCTTGAAGTACTTTGCTTAGTGACACTTCTCTCCCAGAATACTTCTGGGCTGAGGCTGTGAACACTACTTTTCATGTCCTAAATAGAGCCACTATTAACAAGTAAAACAAGAAGACCTGCTATATGATTATGAATGGAAGAAAATGGAATCTAGTCTATTTTAGAATCTTTGGAATTAAGTGCTTTATGCTAAATAATGGTAAGTCCTACCAGACAAAGTTTGTTGCAAAATCCTTTGAGGGAATTTTTGTAGGGTATAGCTACCACAGCAAAGCCTATAGGGTCTACGACTTAAAAATTCAGGTTGTAGATGAGTCCATTAATATAGTGTTTGATCAAACTTCTATTATTCACAATGATCTGTCAAGCTCTTCTAGAACTGCAGGTGCATAATTAAGTATGGAAAAGCTCAGAATTAAAGATACACCTCCTACTGAATAAGAAAAGGATGAGGGTATGATCATTATAGAAGAAGGTTCTGGTGGATTGGACCAGTTCCTTGAAGTAAAAGTTCAAGATGCTGAAGAAAAGATGTCAATAGTTGTTAGATACTTGAGAGATCATCCAGGAAATCGAATCATTGGGTATGCAAGTCAGGGTTTGACAACAAGGAGAAGAAGCCACAACATTGCAATGTATTCAAGATCTATGTCTCTGATTGAACCCAAGAATTTTGAAGAAGCCAATATAGACCTATTCTAGATTGTGGCAATGCAAGAGGAATTGAACCAGTTCAAAAGATGCAATGTTTGGAAGCTGGTTCCCAGACCTAATGAACATAACATCATAGGAACAAAATGGATATATAGAAACAAGCTTGATGAAAATGGTGTCATCATCAAGAACAAAGCTAGACTGGTCACCAAAGGATACAGGCAAGAGGAAGGTATTGATTTTGATCAAACCTTTGCACCAGTTGTTAGACTTGAAGCAATAAGATTATTCCTTGAATATGATGCATATAAATATAAGAGATTTAAGGTCTGCTAGATGGATGTTAAGTTATCTTTCTTGAATGGTGACCTAAAAGAGGAGGACTATATTGAGCAACCATCACATTTTGTCAATCCTACCTTTTCAAATTATGCGATTCATTTAAGAAAAGCTTTATATATGTTGAAACAGGCCCTTTGTGTTGAAGCCAAAAATGACCTCAACGAATGTTCACAAACCAGGGTGCAGCCGACGCCTACTTCTCTCAAACCTTGACCCTTGACTGGATGCTAAGGTCCTAAGACTGACCCAAAGCCTCAGCTGGGAGGTCCCACCTCACACCCGGAAGATCTCTGAGAGCTTCCCCTCCAAAGCCAAATGCTGGGCTGGGAGCTCTTCAGAAAGCACTAGAGTTGGAGAATAATGAAAAACCTGCTTTCCAAAGAGCTCTTATGGGTCTATTTATAGCCTTCCCTTGACCTGAAAATACTGAAATACCCCTGACGGGTCTGCCAATAGCCAAATTCCGCTGTCCTCCCAGGGGCATATATGTAATTTTACCCGAGGATAATGAAATAATAAAATAATCTTTTCCTGGGCGCCAGGCCCTACCACATGGACCCACCTGGCGAGAACATCAGCCGAGAAGGCTCTCGCCGGGTCCCAATTGAGCTTACCTTGGCGAGAGCTCCGACCAAGAAGGTTCTCGCCCTTGGTGGTCTTAATGCTATTGTCGTTGAAGGCTCACGCAATGCCCTCTCGCCTACCTCTGGGAAGGAGCTCCCTCAAGGCAGAAGTTCGTCCAGCCTGAAGCCCGAAGCCTGGCGCAAAGGGTCTCGCCTACAGCTAGGCGGGAGCCCCTTAAGAAGCGGGAACTCTGTTGATTTGCCCTTGGGCTAGCCTGAGGCTAGCCCAACTCAGACCATTGAAGCTTCTTGGGTTTTACCCAGTGAATATGGGGTTGTACACAATCCCCGCTCTTTTCGAGTAAGCCCTGCGCTCGACAAGACAAGTCCAACCCCAAAATATTCGCTGGACACGTGCCTGTCAGCCAAGAGAATCTTTCGGTGGGCCCTACTGCGGCTATAAATACGCGCTGACAGGCAACCATAAGTCTTGCCTTTAAACTACTGTTTCTTGACTGAGCTCTCTCCTGGGATTTTTTGGTGCGAGACCACGATGTATGCTAAACGCGCTACCAAGCCACATCCGCAGGACCTTCAAGATCGGTTAATCGCGGCTCAGGCGCGAGCCCTGGAAAACAGTGCTGCGGTAGCACCCTGGCTATCGAGGAAATCTCCAACCGCTGATCCTTCTGAGCCGAAGAAGAAGAAAAAAGAGAAGAGAAAAGTGAAGGTGGTCCAGCGAGACCTTTCTCGCGAAAACAGGGATCCACCTTCTCCTACTCCAAATTCCGCGGGGGACCCCTCCACGCAAAAGGTATGCCTTCCGACCATGCCTACTGAGATGATTGCATTATAGGACCAATAGCTAACGTGACCTCTTGCAGGAGTCTGTTCCAAATGACAATGTCAAGTCTTCCCCGATTCCCCCAGACTTGTCAGCTCCCCCTCCTCAGGATCAAACGAGGGTCTCGGAGGGAATTCCTTCAGTCAAGACCCGGATGATAGGTACATTTTCTGTCACTTCTCAAATATTTAACCATGCCCTTTCTTTTCTGAACGGTCTTCTTGTAGTGCCAGCTTCCGCCGACCCGAGTCTCATCACCCGGGAAGATGAGGCGAGAACTATTGAACTTCCTCCCCCAGCAGCTAATCCCGCCATGCAGGAGGGAAAGGCGGCTTCTGAACCTTCTGCTACTCCCAAGGATGCCGATCATCCCTTGAAGAAGATAACTCCCCCTGCTTCTGGCCAGGCCGGGATCATCGTGCGCAGGCCATTCCGCCCGGGGCGAGGCAAGCCTCTTCACCTCCTTTATGGAACCGATGGGGGGGGGGGTCGGGCCTTCTCGTCCGACGTCAGTCGACGGTTTTCGCCTGAATGCAGGTATGCGAGACATTCTTGTCGGCTAATCGTTACGCCTTAATCAAATCCTTGGGCTCTCTTTTGCAGGGGAACCCAGCTCGCGGCCGGGAGCCAACGAGGGAGAAGAGGAAGAAGAAGAAGAAGAAGAAGAAGATGGAGAGAGCTCCCCCCTCCCTTCGTCTGGCGAGATAGAGGAAACCTTGAACAACGCCGGGAATGCGAAGGGGCGAAGGAGGAAGATCTCGGCCATTTTGTCGAAGCTCATCCAGCGAGACCGTGCTCATACCGCCGCGGCGAAAGTGTTCTGCGAATCCGTGGAGCAAAGGCTGGAAGCTCTGGAGCGAGATTTCTTCTTGGGTGAGACTGATCGACCGGGAGGGACTATTGCCGGGTATTCGTCAGGGAGATGCATCGCGTAGATCTGGGATCATGCTCAGCGGATCAACCTAGGGTGTACCACCCTGTCATCCTATTTCAACCCGTTGGTGCCTCAAAGAACTAGGCGGCGGGAACGAGGACGATGGCGCTGGTAACCCTACTAGTCCTCTGGATCTCGCCTCTTCTCTCTTCGTAGCCTCCCCTTCTGCCAATGTACCTTCATGCTTGTTTGTAATAACAATTATTATTATCAATTTTATTCAACTCTCGCCAGCGAGAGCGTGCCATTATCCGTCTCTTCTTTTATTGTGCAGCGATTTTAAGAATGTGTCGGAACTAGGATGTTTTCTCCGAAACTAGGATGCTTGCGCCGAAACTAGGATACTTGCGCCGATTAGAAATGATGGTGCGAACTTGGATGATTGCACCGAAACTAGGATGCTTGCGCCGAAACTAGGATGCTTGCGCCAATTAGAAACGATGGCGCGAACTGGGATGCTTGTACAGAAACTAGGATACTTGTGACAATTAGAAATGATGGGGCAAACTGGGATGCTTACGCCAAAACTAGGATGCTCACGCCGATTAGAAACGGTGTTGATTGCTGTCATCCCGAGGGGGGAAAACCGAGGCGTCGCCGGCCCAGATCGTGACTGCTGTACTCCGCCGTTATTTTCTCTCTCTATCGGATGGAGCTGTAATGATCACGGTTCCCTATAAATAGGGAAGTACACCAACCGTATTTACTTCTCCGATCCGGAACCTCAACTCCCTTTCATTGCTCTCGCACTCTTGCTTCCTCCTCTACCTCGCTATAGCTCTCGCTCTTACCCATAAACCAAAATGTCGGGCGAGAACGAGGGTCGCGCTTATTGCGCGGAAGCATTCCGAAAGCATCTCTTTCCTTCCTGCACCCTTACCCTGGATGAGTACAACATGATCGTCAACCGTTTCATTCCTGCGGGCTTCTCGGCGAGGAACCCGGGTAATCATGACAAGGTGAATACCCCGGGGGCGGGAGAGCTTGCCATCCCCCCTTGAACATTTCGAGGTGGGTTTCCGCCTTCCCCTCTGGCCGGAGATTTGCCAAGCTCTCCGCTACTACGGGGTAGTTCCCTCCAAGCTAAACCTGAACTCCGTCGCGATCCTTGTGGCGTTCATATGCTACATGTGATCCGAGAGGATCGAGTTCAGCGTGCCAATCTTCCGGAAGCTATTCAACTTCCGCGCCAAAGGAGGGGTGGTCTTCTTCTCCGGGCAGCTGCTCAAGACCACCGGTCTCGCCAACAAACATCACCACTGGGGCAAGAAGTTCGTCTACGTCACCGGCGACTTCGACAACTTCCCGCTCCAGCCTGTACAGTATGAGGATGCCTCTTATAAGCCGTCCGCTCTGGGGTCGCGCGAGAGCGCAATTCTGGAGTTATTTGGCACAAAGGAGTTCGACGTCCACTTCCTCCGGCGAGACGTTGAATCCCTTCCTCCCGTCCACCCGGGAGAAGGTATGGTCTTGCCCTAGATTTGCTTCCTTGTCAGGATCTTCTTGTGCTGAATAGTGGCAACTTTGTAGGAGAGCAGGAGGTCCCCCTGCGCCAACCTTTCGTTGAGGCCCAGGGTGCCGAGAGTCGGGTTGCGAGAGATTCTCTCGCTCTCGTGGGAGCTAGCACTCGCGCCTGCCATGATGAATCAGCTCAGCCCTTGCCGCCAAAAGCCGAGAAGCGGAAATGCACCATTCTCGCCCTCAGATAGTTGAAGAGGCCAAAGCCGTCTGCGGCCGAGAGGGGGAAGTCCTTGGCAGTCTCGCCCGTCCAATCTCCACCCCCCCGGGCAGGTCCTTCGAAGGGCTTCTACAGAGGACCGGCGAGATGGATGCTGCCGCTAGGAGCCGTGCCGAGGCTTCCGCCGGGAACCCACCGACCGTAAGCGAGACTAGGGAGAAGGGGCCGTTGCCGAGACCTCCGCCCGGACTCCGCCCAAGGAGGTGCCGAAAGGGCACAGAAACTACGGTTTTGGAGTGAAGTACCTCGACGCTGAGGGGAAGCCTCAGCTCCAGTGGGACCCCGTGTCCAACCTAATCAAGGTTTCGACGCTCCTTCCCAGCTGGGCGGAGCGAGACGAGGTCACTGGCGAGGGCTTCTCGCTAGGCTATGGCCTCTACAGCCGAGAGGACGCCAGCGTCTACGACCAGACGCCCACCCGGCTCTTGGCCTTCGACTCCACCCGAGCCCTGCTGCGCGGGTTCGAGCTCGCGCACATGTGCGCTCGCCGGAGTATCAGCATAGATAAGAATTTCACGGATATGTATAAGGCGAGGGATGGAGCGGTGGCACAAGCGCGTGCCTAGGAGAACGAGCTCGCGAGTGCTCAGCAGGAACTGGTGAATGCTCAACAACTGCTATCCCTACGCCCCGCAGCCGAGGTAAGCGAGACCTTCCTGGACCCTTGTTCTCGCTTCTTGAAGCCACGTTTATGCAACATTTCTCTGAGCTGATCTCTTTTCCACAGGATTCCGTCCAATCCATGGAAATCCGCGCGGAGCTGGCTGACGTTCGCTATGAGAACGTCCTGCTGAGGGACCAACTCCGGCGTACGGAAGCGGCGAAAGGCCCGCCTCCTCTAATGCTTGACGAAAGGATGAAGAGTTGTTACTTCTCGGAATACGACATCGACAAGCGGCTGCAGGCGAATTCCCAGGCCACCGTCAAGCTCACCCTCGAGACGTTGCGGGACTTGAAGCTGCTGCGGGAGGCGGGCGAGACCATCATTGCCGACCAACTCCTTCCATTGCTCTTTGACACCATCCCGAAGCCTCTAGGTGCGCCCGACTCCCCGCCCACGGACATCCCGAAGCCTTTTACCGCTGCCGGCGAGACGTCCGAGGCGAGCTCTGGTGAGGGATCTGGCGAGTATTCGAGCGAGAGCACCAGCGGTGATTACAGCGCGCCCCCTTGAAGGGTCTTTTCTTTTGTTATTATTCTCTTTTGTAATGAGCGAGAAGCTCCAAACTCCTGTAATTAATTATTAAATATAATGCAATATTTTACTTCTCGCCGTCGATGTGTTTGCTTGAATGAGTAGGTTAGTCAGCCAAGTGACTTCCGCGCGGGCTTCCGCCGAGACCCTTAGTCTCCTTAGGGTAACCTTCCTTAGAGATCAATTAGGCGGGAGCCTTGCGCTATCGATTAGGTCGTCCTGCCCAGGTATGCCGGAAGCCTTCTTCGGCGAGGTCCCCCGAGCTGAGACCTTCGGGCCGAGACCTCTACTGGCCGAGAACTAAAGGGCCTTGTCTCCGATCTAGGCCAGGGCCGTGTCAAAACATCTTCCGACAAACTAAACCAATGCCCCACCGGCGAGCCTTCGGACCTGCCAGCTAGATGGGAGCCTGCGCAGCGGGTCTACCTGGGGCCGAGCCGAGCTCGTCGTAATGCAGAGTAACTACAAAACAAGAACCAAGGACCAAGAGTCAAGGACTCAACCTATCCCCCACAAGCGAGCCTTCGGACCTGCCAGCTAGATGAGAGCCTGCGCAGCGTGTCTACCTTGGGCCGAGCCGAGCTCGGGGTGTAGATAAAGATCAAACGCTAGGGAAGCATCTTCTCCCTCTCTTTGGGGGACGCAATTTCAAACGTCTGGGCATCAAACGCTAGGGAAGCATCTTCTCCCTCTCTTTGCATTTTTTTATTTTTTTTTGGTTTTTTTTTTGTTTTTTTTTTCTCTTCTCTTTTCTATCTCTTCTCACTCTCTTTATACTTAACTTTAAACATTGGAGACAATGTTTAACTTTAAGTATGGGGGAGTATTCCCTTAAAATTTTACTTTAGAAAAAAAAATGTATATATAATATTTTTTAAAAAAAATCCAAAAAATAATATATAAATATTTTTGAAAAAAAAAATCCCAAATTAAATTGAGTTAATTTTTGCCAAATCAATTAGTACCCCGCTACATTGCTTTTTATTGTTTTTTTCAAGCTCATGTCTACTTGCTTAGTTAGAATAAATTTGATTAATTTTCTCTTTAAATATGTTTAGTGAGTAGTATGTTGACTCATGCAGTGTTCCTATTTAGGGTAGTATGCTATTTTTGAAAAAAATTTGAATTTTTCTTTACTTTTCCATAGCCTTTCTTTTATTTCTTTTACTTTTATAAAACCCATCATCCCTTATTTTTCATTATTAAAATCTTTTTAAACGTTAATTAGTATTAAGTGTAGTAGACACAAACCGGTCTAGACGCTTATTATCATTATTTTCATGAAAGCAAATTCTCTATTTTTAATTTTTTTATGCTTATCCTCTTTCGAAATTTCAAAGCTTTACTTTGAGTAAATTTAGGAAGCATGAAAATGATTTAGGCATTTCTTTTGTAATGTTTGAGCCTTCGCACCCCGCCTAACAATAACCGTTGCTAGCCATTTTTGTGTCTTTTCCTTTCCTTTTTGTAGCCCCACTTTTTATTTCACCACGGCCAATTAGCCTACCTACATGCACACTTTAAAATTGTTTTTTGAGCTTTAATTGCTAATGTGCATTTTCTTGAAAAAATTAGTGGAAAATCATTGTGTTATCTTTTGCTACAAAAGTGAAAAGTTTTAAGTATAAAAAAAATGAAAAAAAATGATGAAAATAATTGAAAAAAAAGTAAAAGTAAAAGAAAAGAAAAGTATTTATTTTGGCTAGTTTTATTTTGGCAAAGCTCATTTTCTTTTTTGTTTTAAGTGTGCAGATATCCCTCGTGTTTATCTTTTTGAATATCGCACCCTTAAAAACCTAAGCCTAACTATACGCCTAATTAAAGCCCTAATGATTCATGCTTTCTTCGTTTACTTTTTAGTATAGTAGCGAGAAACTAGATTGAGTAAGTATTTTTGATAAAAATATTGAATTTTATCTTGATTGACTATGGTTTTAATTTGTCTCTTAGACTTTAGTAGTGTCTCAATGCGCTTTTTACTCGTTACTTTATTAAGTTTTAATTCTGTAAAAATTTGGGATGATTTGTTTTTTTATTTAGTAAAATTTATAAAATTCTGTGCTAAGTTAAAGTAGGACTTTTCGGTTCTTTTTAAAAAATTTCTCTACCTCTAAATTCCCGTCTTCCTCGTTTATAGCATTTTTAAACTTTTCAATTAATCCTCTTTATTTTCTCTAACTCGTAGTCTTTGCTTGAGGACAAGCAAAATAATAAGTATGGGGGAATTTGATGATGCATATTTTAGCTTAATTTATTAGGGTAAAAGTATGTTATTTTCGTTTTAAATCTTTTTCTTTATGTTATTTTATGCTTATTTTTATGTAAATATTATAAATAATATTTATTTTCTGTTTTTGCAGGTTTCAACAAATTTCCAGAAAAAATCCCCTGACACGCCCCCCTGTCACGCCCTCCCCGGGCGTGACCCAGGGCGTGTCACCTGCTCCCAATATTGAAAGCAGCAAGCTGAAGTTCCCGCCAAAAATCACCTATCACGCCCCATCGACACGCCCTCCCCGAGCGTGACACGGGGGCGTGTCGCCCTCTGCCCGAAGTCTGCCGCCTCCTTCAATGCATTCTATGACACGGGGGCGTGTCGCCCTCTGCCCGAAGTCTGCCGCCTCCTTCAATGCATTCTACACAGCTGCATGCAAAAGTACTGTCACGCCCCATGTCACGGGCGTGACCTGGGGCATGACTGCCCCGATTCCGACGTCTGATGGACCTGCGACCACTGATTTTGACTTGACGCGCCTGTCACGCCCCACTGTCACGGGCGTGACCTAGGGCATGACCTCCATCATACTGAAGTAATCATCGCTCCCGCCAGATTCCAGCCCCCGAGGTCAACTCCGTACCTATCACGCCCCCTGACACACCCTACCCGGGCGTGTCGCCGGGCATGACCAACCCGTGGGAAAAATCTATAAATACCAGACCCCCCCTTCCATTTCAATAACTTTTGGAGAGAGGGGGAGGTGCTGCCCCTCTATTTCTTGGCCCCTTTTATGTTTTTTTCTCTCTCTCTCTCCCTCTCTCTCTCTCTCTCTCTTATTTTGTAATTATTTTCTTAACCTAGCTTAGTGTTTTGCTTTTAGCTCTTGCATTTCTTCTAAGTAGCTTGTTGTAGGGCTAGAATAGGTTTTACTTTGATTCACCTGTAATTTCCATTTCATTAGTGTAACTTGCTCCTTTTAATTAATATAAGTGCTCTTCCTTTACTAGTGTTCCTTTTATATGCTTTACTACTCATTCCCCCTCCTCCACTCTATTATGATTAACTAATCCTCCTTGTACTCGATCTTGATGATCCGAGGTTAGAGCGATTAATTTATGATGTTTTAATTAATCTTTTCTTTTTAGGTTAGGGCCTTGAATTACTCTTGATTAATCACGGGTTGGAGGTATATTATCGATAAATACTCTCCACCTTTGCTTTCATTCTGGGCTAGCTGAGAGGTCGATAGAATGAAGTGAGCAATCAAGAGTAAAGGGAGTTGTACGCACCCCTCAAGAGAGGAAGACGTCCAAATCTCCCGGATTGGAGTAAAATCCAATAGAGGGGTTCACCGCGTAAAGCGAGCTTTAGGCCTCCGATTTAGACGAGAGTCGGTAGGACCTTCTTAAACTCAGTTGGGCACGACTTCGAGAGAAGCGTGTTCAAGCTTTAGGAACCTCCACAGTCAAGGACCTTTACCCTATTAAGCTTAGGTTTATTTATCGTCAATTTTAATCGTCTCTTGCTGAGGTAATTCTAGAATCGAGTGCGCCTCTTTATTATTAGCTCTAACTCTTTTTATCCTGCAAGTAGTTTAGTTTTCTTTTTATTTTAGTACTTTAATTCCTGTTTTTAGTTTAACATTTAATAGAAATATCATTTGATAAAATAATAGCAACCTCCTTTGAGTAGAAGTAGTCATTACGCCCCAGGGAAATACGACCTTGATACTAATCCTTAGTATCATATACTATAACCGATAAGGTACGCTTGCCTTTATCGGATATAGAATCGGAGAATATTCTCAACCACTACATCCACTTTCTCTTTTCCAACCCTCTCTCTGCAGTTGCGAATTTTTGTATCACAGGTGTTAATCATTTGGCTCACAAGACCACCTACCTAGGCAAAGATGTCTCTAAAGAAGTCATAAAGGGGGAGACGTCAATGATAAAGGCCAATGCTAATCAAGTAATCTAGACCTCAAATGTTATTAGAGTTGCATTGGGCCTTGAACCCATCATATATGATGAACCTGAGATCTATAGAGATATTGATGGGGTTGAATCAGTTGGTGACGCAACTACTACTATTCATGCATTCATTCCTACCACTCAACAGATGTATAAGGCCAAATTTAAGTCCATTATAAATGAGGAAGAACAAGTCAGGCAAAGCAAGAAAAGGCATAGAAAATAGATGGAGACCATGCTAGATTTTGAACTATGAAGTCCTCAATCAAGGACTATCATCATATCTGTCTAGGATCAAATAAAAGAGAACAAGACTGACAGGGCCAAAATCAAAAGTTCTATTGAATGGGCCAAGTTTGAAATGTAAGAAGATTTGAGGAGAAGTTTAGAAGAAGTAAGAAAGATGGTACTATATAGGTGGATTCAGCAGAGCCAAGCAGATACTTTCCCAAGCCTTACAGTTACTTTGAGAGGCAGAGGAAAAAGAAGAAAGGGGATGAAGAAAATTTGGGAAGAAGATCTGGCAGGGGCATAGTCATTAAGGAACCTAAAACCAAATCATGACATATGTAATAGGTTCTTTAAGGTTTTTGAAAAATGAACAATTATTATAGGCGCACTACTATATTTTTTTATCCTGTTTATGATAAGTTTATTTGTCTGTGTGCTCCAATTTTTGCTCTTTATCTTTGCATCTATTATCATTTATTATTCTCTGTGAGTTAGTGTATATCATTTACTAGGATTCTGACTTCTTCAAATAGGGGGAGATTGTTGGGTCTATTGATCACAATGTCCCAGATTTGAAGAAGTCCCACATATTAATAATATACATATACATGTATTTGATATTTATCTAAGTTTATATATGCAGGATATCTATTTTCAGTGATTAGACAGGCTAAATGTGTTAGAGGATTGGCTGTACAGAAGTCATAACACCAAGGAGAGGCAGACTTTTGACTAACTAAAAAAGCATTGAGTGAGTACACTTCACTCAATGCCTGAGGCCAAAAAGTGTAGACAGATAACCAGTCATAAAAAGCCTCAGTGAAGATGTAGTGAAATCCCTCTTAGTACAAAAAAATTGAGTGATGGACATTCACTAAATGCCCTTGCAGGAAAATCTATCCAAGCTTAAATGTGTTGAGTGATGGACATTCACTCAAAGGCCCTTCAGAAATACTACCAAGTCCAGAAGCGGTGAGTGATGGACGTTCACTCAACGGCCCTTCATCTGAAAATCTATCCAAGTCTAGAAGCGTTGAGTGATGAACGTTCACTCAACGCCTTCATTTGTATTGCTACCAAGTTCAAATGTATTAAGTGAAGGACGTTCACGTAAAGTTGTCTATCAGGATAATACTGCTATGTACAAATGCGTTGAGTGAGGGATGCTCACTCAATGCCATCTCAAATAAGCTATCAAATAACAAAAGCATTGAGTAAAGAAGGCTCACTCAATACCTCCTAAGATTGTTTGAATTCATCTGAGTATTTTTGCATGGAGTGATGGATTATCACTCAATGCTTTTGAAGATTATAGTAAAAGTACAAATGCATTGAGATATAAGGCAACACTCAACACTTCAAGTCATTAAGTAACAAGGCATCACTCAACTCCTGTGCAGAAAATCTAGAAGAAATTTTCTAAGTCCACCAGTGTTGAGACATGACTGCTAACGTCATCCTTAAATTCAAATCGACGCAAATCTCTTGCTAAAAGACAAAGCCCGATGTACTGTTCTGGCAACGATATCCCAAAATGAATTCGCCATTAAAATCGATTATGCCTATTTCCAGAAAAGGAGATAGAGTCTTTGCAACTAAGGGAATTTATATACAGAAGGAGATCATCCTTTACAATAACTTATGAAAACTTTTGCAAGCAAAAAGAACTTTTTCTCATCTCCTAATACCATAAGTTTTGCAAAAAGTAAGCTAGCAGAGCTCAAGCCATTTTCTTCTCATCTTCAAGCCTACAACACAGAACTGCAAATTTTCTCAAGCTTGAAGAAGAAGCAGAGCTCTGCAAAAATTCAACATAGCACAAGCTGATTCAACACTAAATATTTTTTTTCTAATTACTGTGATGAAGAAGGATTATTTACAACACAGTCAAGCAAGAGGACTCAGGGATATTTTTCTCTAGTGTCATTTCATCAAAACTCTTATTCAAATCAGTAGGATCTCTTTAGAGATCTGAGTTGTAAGCCTAATTTATAAAGACTGAGTTACAGGAGTGAGTTTACTCTTAGTTATAGGATTTGGAGTGGATCTGAGGTAGGATCTTTAGTTGATCTGAGGTAGGAGATTAGCTGGATCTCTGAGTGGTAGTGTTGGTTAACTCTGAGCTGCAGGGTCCTCGATTAGATATGAGGTAGGATTGGAAATAGTCTTAGATATAGGATTGGTCTACACTCTGAGTAGTAAGATCCTGAGGTATCTGAGGTGTAAGCTCAAGGAGCTGAGTATAAAGGACGAGTTAGGAGAATCTAGCACACTACTATATAGGTGAAGGTGGAAAGTGGATGTACCCTGGATAGGGTAACCACTATAAATCTTGTGTGTATGTTGTGATCATGAAAGCTAACATTTAACTTCAACACACACCTAGCTCTAATCAGAAAAGATACAAAATATTTAAAACAAACTCATTTACTCCCCCCCCTCCCACTCTAGGTATTTAACTACCCCTAGAAAAGACTTTCATAACTTTAACCCTATGGCGATATATATTTATATTCATATATTTGTTGCAAGAAGCTCTATTTTAAATTCTATATTAATCTGCTTATTTTAATGTTGATCTAGTTGTATTAGTTATGAATCTTATCATTGGTTAGGAGTTCTGACTTCTTCAAATAGTGAGAGATTGTTGGGAATATTGCCCTCAATATTCCAGGATTTGAAGAAGGTTCTCTCATAATGATAAGTACATATTATCTTTGATCAAAATTCTATTTGAATCTATTCAGGTCAAGTTTCTCATTGTAACAGTTAATCTCATAGGTCTTGAGATTACTTAAGAGCATAAGTAAACTCACTTATGTCTCTAAATAAGTTCAAGTAAAGATTTATTAGAGTTCAAGTCAAATCGGTTTGATTAGTGAATAGTTGTTCTAGTTTAAGTCATACTGCCTTGATAAGTGAATAAGTATTCGACATTATCGTCATGAATGTTAGTTATTTCAAGACGGTATTGTTTTGAAGGAACATTATCAAAATGATATCGCCTTTGAAAGTATCTAGTTGTCTACCTAAATCACCTATAGTGGGTGAATAAGTGAGTTCTGCATCTTTAAGCGGATTAAAAATAGTAACAAACAAGCACACAAAACACAACACAGACATAAGGATTTATAGTGGTTCCCTAGAATGGGTATGTCCACTATCCCGCCTCGCCTATCTAGCACTTTCAGCTAAACTCGTATACTTCACTAAAAATCAGATTATGAAAATATAACACCTCGGAGCCTCAACTCTTACAAACTCGGAGACAACACTCCTATAACTCGGAGAACAACCTGTCCAACAACTTGATCCAATAAATAAGGATCTACAAACTCGGAAGTAGAAACTACCTGTAATAACAAAAATGATTATGTACAAGTTTATAAATTGAAAACAATCTTCTTCTTCAGATCTAAGTAGATTCAATCCTCTTCGTTCTTAGAGAGTAGATCTTGAAATGAAGGTCGAAGGAGAAGACTTGATGTATACTTGAAAACTTTGATCTAAAAACTTAGGATACGACTAGATCAAGAAGAACCTCTGTAGAATCAGAAAGTAGTGATCTATCGAATCTCTTCTTGTGAGTAATCGCTGATCATGAACTTCTAGGACGTCGGGATGTGCATTTCCGTAAACAGTAAAATCGGAAATAAAATGTTGCGGTCATTCACGATTTAAAAATTAGCTTAAGAGCGATTCTTGTTGACGGAAATATAATCCTCTGTATTTATTGGATTCATCTACAATGACTAGAAATATTCTTCAAAACAAGCTTCCACGTATACTGTACAGGTCGACTTCATAAAAGAAAACCCGTCAGAAAATCGAACCAAAAAATTCGCTAAGTCCATTCATCGAGATCACTCGTGTCATAACCAGAACACTCGAAGAATTACTTAGCCACTTGATAAATTTCAGGAGAGCATTCAATGAATTACATGAAAGCACTCGACGAATTATACTTAGTCGAAAATGGGATTATAAGAAAATTTTCTATTAAGAGTCATTGGACTTCTCGAGAATACTCAATGAATTACACGAGTGTTCACGTGACATCTTGATGAATGACATGAGACTTCACATGAATACTCGACGAACTTGACTTAGTCGTTCCTGAAAAAGATTTAAGAAACTAACAAAAAATTTCCGAGTAAACTCGATAAATTTCATAAGTGTTCACGCGATGTCTCGACGAATGACACGAGACTTCTCGTGAATACTCGATGAATTTGACTTAGAAAAATTACTGTTTCATCCTGAACTAAGCAACTACCCTTTTCCTTAAATCTCCTATTGCACTTGAAAATGAAGTACACCCCAATAGAGAGATTACACATGAGGCAACACCATTTCCTACACAATAGTCTTGTATTTTATGACCCATTGTAATCTGACATTGGTTTGTACTTGGCAATTAAATCTTACAAGCACATATCTTGGAAGCAATGTTAAATTCAACTCGATTCATCTTAGATCAAGGGGTACTTATTCAAATTAGTGTTATTGGGGAAACAATACCCAACAATTTCCCCCTATTTGAAAAAGTCAAAATCCTATATACTAAGGTGAATTGCACATAAAATAATCTTAAACATGAACATAGAAAGAAATGTAATGAAATTATCAGAAATCTCTAAATCAACAAAACAATAATAAGATATAAAAAGTTCTAGGTCGCATTTCAGAGTTCACGCACATTCGCAAATAGAGAATATGAAATCTTGACAGTTTTCCCTTTCTTCTTCTCATTATGCATGTCAAAGTATGCCTTTGGCTTTGAATAGTACTTTGGAGGAGGAGGAGGGGCATATGGATCATCTCTCTTATACTTCCTGAAGTGTAATCTCCTCTCCACATTAGCCACTTCATTCTTCTCCCACTCTTCTTTACTATAGTGAATCCTCCTGTCTTCATTTTCCAAATCTACGAAAGTGAATGTGTCTACGATAATTCCTTTAAAAATTGGGCTCCATACTTCAGTAAGTTCCCTGTTTGCGTCATACTTGTGAGCAGAGGGGCCTTCTCCCTACCTTTTTCTCATGTAATCTGGTTTTTCAACAAACTCTATATCAGCCTCAGCAGCAGTTTCAGTAGTCTTTATAGAAGTCTCTGTCCCATACTGAGAATAGTCCTGAGAGTAATCCTGAGTATCTGTCCAATACCGAGATTTGTACTGTGGTGGTTGAATAGCATCAAATGTAGAATCTGGCATTCTGGCTTCAGTACTTTGATTTGCTTCTCCTGCAGGTGTTCCAAACAACTCTGTTTGCAACCACTTAAAATTCTCAAAATAATAAGTGTTTACACTACAAATATCTTGATGCATCGCAGCTTCTAGTGAATTCACTTAGCTTTTAAGTTTATTCTACCGCTTTTTGACTTCTTTAGTGAGGGCATTAACAATTGCAGCTTTGGAGTAGGCCATTTGGTCATCAAAATGATGCATGAAGTGGTTTTATACCATTAAAGGTGTTAGTAGCACCCTTATAAATCTGGCCTTGGAGAAGATCAGATGGCTGGATCAGCTCCCCCTCAGCCAATGCTGGAAGATCTTTCTAGACACTAACTTTTATATCAGTAGTAGCTGCAACTTCATCATCAACACCATTTACCTCATTATCATCAACATTTTCATCAGCAATATCATAAGCATCACCATCAGCATCACTAGTAAGAACAACTATTTTTGTAACCATTATCTCTGGAGTCTCTGTAATTAATTGAACTTGCTTAGGAGAGATAGGTACATTTTCAACATTCAAAGAAGGATGTGTCTCCCCCTAAAGAACTACAATATAGCTCTCAGGTGCTTTATTGGGGATAGGAGATGGAATTCTCTCCTCATCAAGGAAATCTTCTTCTTTTACTATATCTCTCATCCCACCTTCCCTGGGAATTCTCCTCTCCCATTTGTTGAATATGGAGGAATCAATTTTCTTCAATTGGTGAATCGGCATACCTAAAGACATATCAAAATGATTTCTATCCATTTAATTTAGGTACAATATAAGTATCCTTCCAAAGTTAGGAGCATTCTGACACTCCTTAATCTTTTCAAAAAGAACCACTCCCTAGTTGATTCGTTTTTTGCAAATCACAACTGTAAGAAGTTTGAACATCTCACTAGATACATAATCATGGGACACAACTTTGCAAAGTATAACCTTTCCAACGATGTATATCAACATCTTTCCTTACTCATTCATGCCTTTACGTTTGATAGAGGTAGTTCTCTTTGGTAAGCCGCAAAAAAGAAGTGCTCTATGAAAATCTGTTTCTTCAAGTGAATCCTCTTCATCAACAGACGGAAGCAACAAGTATCAATTCAGAAGACTTTCCTTCACCTTCACAGAAGAATTCCTAACTCTGCTCTTGATCACAGTGCCTTCATGACTAAGCTTCGCATTTTGATAGAACTCTTGTACATCCCAGTTCAGAACTCTACATAGATGCTCTAGAATAAATGTCAATCTGGCTATCTCGAGCATCAGAAACATGTTTCTGAACTCATCTAATGTTGTCGCAAACCCTGTACGAACAACTTTACCACTAACTTGGAGATTGCCACTTCCTCTTGGTGCCATAGTTAAGAACGAACGAGAACTGACGGAGACAAATCGACAAGAATTGACGGAAAAGAAGTCGATGACGAAGTCCTATGCCCTGACAGAAGTTGAATCTACGGAAACACTCGAGACTACTTTACGAAATAGTGTGAAGATTCAGAATGCCCTTTTTCCCTATTTATATATTATTAAAGTTTTGAAGAGAGACGAGCGTACCTTTTCGGAAAAGTCTCTTCGAATCAGATAAGTAAGACTTAGGAAAAAAAATTGACCTTCAATAATTCATCAAAATGACTAGAGAAAGCATTATAAATTCATCGAAATTACTTGGGAATACTAGAGTAATTTGTCGAAATGACTCGTGAAGAAGTTCTGATTTTACGAGAAGTCTCGGCAAATTTGTTGAAATCACACGAGTATACCCGACGAATTTTCCTTTGATTTCTTGAGATGTTGAATTCCTATACTTTGACTGATTTCTGGACTATCTTGACTCCTTGTTGAGAATACCGAGTTCTAATTTAAAGAAGGATATCTTGGCCTCATCCAGTGGCTCTATGAATATATCTACAACCTGCTTATCCGTCAGGACATAATTGAAATTGATGTCCCTGTTTCCACATGCTCCCAGATGAAATGATACCTTATCTCAATGTGTTTTGTCCGGCTATGAGAGACTGGATTGTGAGTCATTTCTATGGTACTGGATGAATCGTAAAATAATAGAATCTCCTTCAACTTTATGTTGTAATCTTAGAGTTGATTCCTTATCCATAGAAGTTATGTGCAACACTACCTGCAGAGATATATTCTAACTCAGTAGTTGAGATTGCAACACAATTTAGCTTCTTACTGCTCCAAGAGATAAGCCTTCTTCTTAGGAACCGACATGTCCAAGAAGTATTTTGCGTATCATATCTGCTCCCTGCAAAGTCAGCATCTGAGAAACTAATTAGTTTGTAGTCATTACTTCTTGGGTACCATAAGACAAGATTTGGTGTACCTTTAAGGTATCTTAAAATCTTTTTTGAAGCGGCATAATGAGTTTCCTTAGAGTTCACTTGGAATCTAGCACATACTATAACACCCCTATCCGTCGCATAGCATATAGCAGTAGGTCCGGCCGGGGCCCGACGCTATATACTACGGACATACCGGTTGGTTACGCGTTGAAACCATTCAACCAATTACACGTCCTACACAACACCTAGCGGAAGCAATTATTAAGTTGCACAATTAAGAACCCTGCCAACAGCATGAATGTCCACTACAATAACACCCGTAGGAATGTTTCAATACACAGAAAATAGAAATGGCCTTAAGGCCTTACACAGTTTGTTTGATATAAAAGTGTTTTCATACTTCGGCTCGCAGGCCGGCCACACATGATTACAATGAAACACTCAAAATTAGGCCTTCGAGGGCCGGCTCAGCAACTTGGGCTTTAGCCCGCTATTTCCCGCTCGGCTCCGCAGCACCTGCAACCAGCAAACCACCGTCCGGTGGCAAAAAAAAGCAACGGTCAGCTATGCTGACCAAATTATAACGACCCCGCCCCAAGAATTGAGGCGGCGATGCTCTTTCCCTGCACTTTATTAGTATAGGCAACAGTTAATAGTGTAATTACACTACATCACAGGCGTAGGCTCGCACGGCCACACACCCCGTGCACTTAGGGCACATACTCGGTGAATCCGGTCAAATCCGTGGCTTCACCACCACCCCTTGGATGGCAAAACTCGTGAGCAATCTAGTCTTTCCGGTCCATGCCTAAGACTCACACAACCATGCCAATGGCTAGTCTCTTTTCCAGATGTCTGTCACCAAACCGCATAGCCTCGGGTCCGCGTCCACTTGCCCGTTGCTCACACCGCATAGTAACATTAAGACGTACGCGCGGGCCAAGCTTCTCCCGGATCCCAAAATTCGATCACACAAGAACACAACCCAGTTATGTTCAAGTTGGCTCCCCGGCCACCATGTTGGCAAAACCCGCTTTTACCCAATTTTCCGGGTGTACCTTGGAGTTAGTCTCCAAGGCTCCTTGATGCAATCTACCATGTAGAAAACCCGAAAAACGCCCAAACATCCGGAGTCTTCTCCGGTTCATATGCAATGCAACATCACCGATCCGGCTCTACTTGTCCGGATAGGCTTCACACACAATGCCAATGCCCGTTTTCGCATACGGACTCTATACAAGGGGGACTTCACATATCTACCCCAAGGAACGCTCCAACTCTTCGCTCACTTGTGAGAGCGGGCTTCCTATGCAAAGGAAAAGAGGGCTTCACATGCCCTAGGATGAGAAATCGTTACCCTTGCATTTTTCCTCGGCGCCATGACGATCTAGTCAGATGGAAAGCACCGTATCGGCCTCGGCTTCACGGATCCGGACTCGGATCGTGATTTGGAGCTCCGAAGCTCCGCCGGTGACTGGATCTTTTGTCTTCTTCCTCCTCCTAGCTCTCCCTTCTCTCTAGATCTTAGAGAGATAAAGCCCAAGAGAAATGAGGGCATCTAAACCCTATTCCTGGATATAACATGCCAGCAACAGCCCTGAACCATCGGATCCCAAATCAAGAAATCGAACGGCTGCGATTCAGCCCAATTTTACAAAATCTGGGCCGAACAAGGGTTGCAACACAGCCGTGTTCCTGGCTGTGTCACTCATTCGCCGTCTTGGCCAACTCGAAAACCAGCACACGACATTCGACACGGCCTCCGACACGCTCGTGTCACATATGACACGCCCGTGTCGAGACCCGTGTCACGCCCCCCGTATGAAATCGGCCAGCTTTCCCAACCCGAGAAGGACACGGCCTGCGATACGGCACCCGACATGCCCGTGTCGCATGTGACACGCCCATGTCTGGGCCCGTGTCATGGCTCGTGTGAATGACTCAGAAAACTGCCCAAAGTGACACGCCCTGGGACATGCCCGTATCCCAGGCCGTGTGCCTCAACTCTGCGATCTCCGATCGTCAAAAACGTCAACCACATGACCCGTGGCCGAACACGCCTGTGTCACGCCCGTGACATGCCCGTGTCACGCCCGTGACACGCCCGTGTCATGCCCGTGAAACCTGCTCCAAAATTCAGACTGGGCTAAAAAATGTCACCCGTCCCTCTTTTAAGTTTCGGGGTGTTACAACTCTCCCCCCCTTACAAGAATTTCGCCCATGAAATTTACTAAAGGAAAACAACAGGAACAGAAGGCTTTTAATGGTACCTGAGCGGAATAACTCCGGGTACTCCTCTAGCATAGTTTGCTCCCGTTCCTAAGAGAGCTCCTCCCGACCGCAATTATCCACCGGACCTTAACCATCCGGATCTCCTTGTTACGGATCCTCTTGACCTCAGAGTCTTCAATACAAACGGGCTTGACCCTAGTCGTCAACCCCTCGTCCACTGGCACTTGATCAACTGCGATCACCTGCGAAGGCTCTTGCACCGCCTTCCGCAATACAGAGATGTGAAATACATCGTGTAGCCCACTTAACTCCTCTGATAGCCTCAAACGGTATGCCGCTTCGCCGACTCGCTCCAGAACCTCAAAAGGTCCAAGGTATCTTGGGCTCAGCTTCTTCAAGCGTCTCACCCGTGAAACCCCCTTGAACGGCTTCACTTTCAAGTATACCCAATCGCCTACCGCGAACTCCACGTTCCGGTGCTTGGCATTGTAATACTTAGCCTGCCTGTACTGAGTGATTAACAAGCGCTCTCGAATGATCCGCACCAACGAGATAGCACTCTCCACCTCCTGCTTCTTGTACAACCTTGCCTCACCCGTTTCTAACCAAGACAATGGCATGCGATATTTTCTACCATATAGGGCTTCAAAGGGCGCCATTTGGATACTCTCCTGGTAGCTATTGTTGTACGCGAACTCCACCAAATACAGGTGGTC
This sequence comes from Platanthera zijinensis, assembly GCA_039513925.1. Taxonomy (NCBI): domain Eukaryota; kingdom Viridiplantae; phylum Streptophyta; class Magnoliopsida; order Asparagales; family Orchidaceae; genus Platanthera; species Platanthera zijinensis. The sequence continues at coordinate 101,906,514 of CM077083.1, forward strand.
CTCCCAATGCTTCCCGAAGTCTAGAACACACATACGGAGCATGTCCTCCATCGTTATATTGACTCTCTCGGTCTGCCCATCCATCTGCGGTTGGAAGGCTGTGCTGAACTTCAACATTGTCCCCAGCATCTGTTGCACAAACCTCCAATCATTGGATGTGAAACGCCCATCGCGATCACTCACAATGCTGCGAGGCACACCATGCAGTCTAACTATTTTGTCCACATATAGCTTTGCCAACTTCTCCACCGAGTCGTCCTTCCTATGCGGAATGAAATGCGACACCTTAGTTAACCGATCTACGATCAACCAGATGGCGTCGTTCCCCTTCTGCGACCTTGGCAACCCATGCACAAAGTCCATAGATATGTCGTCGAACATCCACTCCGGTATAGGCAAGGACTTCAGAAATCCTCCCGGCTTTTGGCACTCTGCCTTCACCAAGGCGCACGTTTGGCACTTAGCCACAAACAACGCTACGTCTTTCTTAAGCCCCAGCCACCAAAACAACTTCTTGAGGTCACGGTACATCTTTGTGCTCCCTGGGTGGATTGAGTACTTGGTATGATGAGACTCGTACATCAACTCCGCCCGTAGGTTACTCCCGCTTGGGATGCACAACCGATGATCCTTCCTTAATAACCCATCTTCCACTGAAAAATTGGGAATTTGACCCATCCAACGCTGCCTCCATAAGCTCCTTCATGGAGTAATCTAACTCCAATGCCTGCCGAACCCGATCAGCCAGGTCATACTGGACCTCTGTCCAGTTCAACATTGCTTTGGCGCTCGTCTGCTTGTCAACGCAACAGATCTCAAGCTCCTCCAACTCCCGTATCAGCCGCTCATCATGCACCGACAACCAGTTAGCTTGGGCGGGAGCCCTACGACTCAACGCATCAGCAACTGCATTGCCCTTCCCGAGTACATATTGAATCTTGAAGGTGTAGTCCCCCAGGAACTCCATCCACCTCCTCTGCCTCATGTTAAGATCCTTCTGATCCAACAGGTACTTCAGGCTCTTGTGATCGGTATATATATCAACCCTTACGCCATATAGGTAGTGCCTCCACAGCTTAAGTGCAAATTTCACGACCGCCAACTCCAAGTCGTGGACCGAATAGTTCCTTTCATTAACTTTTAGCTGACGCGATCCATAAGCTATCAAGCTCCCATGCTGTAACAGCACACAGCCCAAACCACTACCCGAGGCATCACTATAAACCTCGAAGCCCTCGGTCCCACTCGGCGAACTAAGCACTGGCGCCGTGGTCAGCCGTCTCTTCAGCTCCTCAAAAGCTTGCACGCACTCCTGCGTCGACAAGAATCTCTGATTTTTCCTTGTCAACTTCGTGAGAGGTAGCGCTATCCGCGAGAAGTTCTATACGAAGCACCTATAATATCCGGCAAGCCTGAGAAAACTACGGATTTCCGCGACAGAAGACAATGCAGGCCACTCCCGTATCGCAATGATCTTCGCCGGATCCACCACTATACCTTCCCCACTAATAATGTGACCAAGGAACGCTACTGAGGGTAGCCAGAACACGCACTTGGAGAATTTCGCATACAGCTCATTCCTCCTCAAAGTCTCCACCACCAGATGCAAGTGCTTGAAGTGATCTTCTTCGCACAGTGAGTACACCAATATATCGTCAATAAAGATGATCACAAAGCGGTCCAAGAAATCTCGGAACGTCCTGTTCATCAAGTCCATAAACACTGATGGCGCATTCGTCAGTCCAAACGGCATGACCGTGAACTCGAAATGCCGATACCTTGTGCTGAACGCCATCTTCGGGATATCACATTCCCTTATCCTCAACTGATAGTACTCCGACTTCAAGTCCAACTTAGAATATACCGATGATCCGACTAACTGATCGAACAGATCATCAATCCTCGGGATCGGGTACTTGTTCTTCTCCGTCAGCTTGTTCAACTCGTTGTAGTCGATACACAGCCGCATACTCCCATCCTTCTTCTTAACGAAGAGGACCGGTGCATTCCAAGGCGACGAGCTTGGACGCACATAACCTTGCTCCATCAGCTCCTCTAGCTGAACTTTCAACTCTGCCATCTCCTTAGGTGGCAACCTATACGGAGCACGTGACACGGGTTTGGCACCCGACACGAGCTCGATGGTGAAATCAATCTCTCACTGCGGTGGGGCACCGGGAAGATTATCCGGAAACACATCGGGGTTTTCACAAACCATGGGGATGCTATCCAACGTGGACTTTGGCTCCACAGCCCCCACTATTGCGAAGAACAGTTCTGCACCAACACGAACTGCCTTTACCACCTGAAGAGCAGACATCAGCGTCTTGCTCGACCCCTTGAGTCCCTCGAATGTTGTCCCCCTCCCAACACCCAACTTGACCTCCTTCCGGTCGCAGTCAATCCAAGCTTTCTGCTCCGAAAGCCAATCCATCCCGAAGATAACGTCGAACTCTACTAGCGGCTGCAATGACGCTAGCAAGTCGAACTCTTGGCTCCCTATATGAACCCTCACGGCGCACACTCTATCCGCACGCATCGAGCACCCATTCGGTAGCAGCACATCCAACTTGTTCTTCGCCACCGAAGAAGGGACTCTGATGCGTGATATAAAATTTTCGGACAAGAAGGAGTGTGAAGCTCCCGTATCGCTAATAAAAACAATGCCTACGCAAACAATATTAGGCTAACAAACAATAGACAATAGTATATAAAGTTAACTTGCTATAAATTAACTCGTACCTGTCACCATGTCAGCTTGTTTAATGGACTCCTGCTGGCCCAAGTTATACACTCTAGGTTGAGTAGGAGCATAATGGGACGCGGTTGACTCCACCGCCTTGCCATTCTCTTCGTAAGTAGCTCCTTGTTTTCTCCCGGACTTTGGGCGTCCGCTCCAGCAATCACGGGCAAAGTGCCCCATCTTTCCACACGTGAAACAAGCTCCCGGGGTTCGGTTTGTAGTTTCCCCCAAGGCACCTGCAGAAGGAGCTGGACCTGACGTCCTAGCCTTCTTGTTCCATCTTCGAAAGCCAGACTTTGAAGTCGGCACTTTAAACTCCGGTTTCTTCCCACCGGATTCCTTCTTAGCTTGTACATTTCTCATGTCCTTCTCCAAGGACCGGGTCGAGTTGACCAGGGTCATGAAACCCTGCGCCATGGGCCCCGACAGTAGCAATCGTAGCTCATCTCTTAACCCTTCAAAGAAACGGTTAGTCTTTCGCTCCTCATCGACAAAGGTAGCGCTAGCATATCTCCCCAATCGAGTAAACTCGTGGAGGTACTCGTCTACAGTGCTATCTCCTTGCACCAACTTTTAGAACTCGTTCTTTAGTGCGATCCTCTGCGCTGAGGGGAGGTATCGAGCCATGAACAGTCTCGAAAATTCCTCCATAGATACTTCGGCCAACGGCCTTCCCCTCAACTGGTGTAGCTCTAGACCTTCCCACCATAACCTTGCGTCCCCATCCAATAGGAACGTCGCTATTGTGGTCTTCTGCCACTCTTCCGTTTCAGTTGCTATCATCACCCTATTGACTCTTGAGATCCAATCTTCAGCCTGGGTCAGGGTTCCCGTTCTCGAGAACACCGGTGGGTGGAAGCCCATCACATGATTAAGCTGTCTCTCAGTTGCTCTTCGAGGCAACTCCGGCTCCACCGCCACCTGCTCAACCCTTCTAGGCTCCGCCGCTTGGAGCAGCACTTGCTCCTCCGCAGGAGCAGGCTGCTGCACCTGTCTTGCAGGTTGCGCATTAATCATCGCCATGACATCTTCTGCCACCAACCTAATGGTCTTGGCAGACGGAGGTGTTGCAGGCGCTTCACTTGGCGCACTGCTTGCCTCAGAACCTGGCCATTCTGATGGCCCAGCACCCCTCATGGTCACCTATAATCGTGCAAAACATCGATAAGAGACCAAATACTACTGCAAACAGCAATTATAGGAACACGCAGGTTCCTCAAACATGTGTATTTTAATTCCTAAATGGACATTCATGGGTTCTTTTCATGTTATAACGATGACGCACACACATGTGCTCACCACCCCTTAAAGTGAATTTGCCCACGAATTCATTTAAGTTTGACCGAAACCGATAGTCTGATACTAATTTGTAACACCCCTATCCGTCGCATAGCATATAGCAGTAGGTCCGGCCGGGGCCTGACGCTATATACTACGGACAGACCGGTTGGTTACGCGTTGAAACCATTCAACCAATTACACGTCCTACACAGCACTTAGCGGAAGCAATTATTAAGTTGCACAATTTAGAACCCTGCCAACAGCATGAATGTCCACTACAATAACACCCGTAGGAATGTTTCAATACACAGAAAATAGAAATGGCCTTAAGGCCTTACACAGTTTGCTTGATATAAAAGTGTTTTCATACTTCGGCTCGCAGGCCGGCCACACATGATTACAATGAAACACTCAAAATTAGGCCTTCGAGGGCCGGCTCAGCAACTTGGGCTTTAGCCCGCTATTTCCCGCTCGGCTCCGCAGCACCTGCAAGCAACAAACCACCGCCTCGTGGCAAACAAAAGCAACGGTCAGCTATGCTGACCACATTATAACGACCCCGCCCCCAGAATTGAGGCGGCGATGCTCTTTCCCTGCACTTTATTAGTATAGGAAACAGTTAATAGTGTAATCACACGACATCACAGGCGTAGGCTCGTACGACCACACACCCCGTGCACTCAGGGCACATACTCGGTGAATCCGGTCAAATCCGTGGCTTCACCACCACCCCTTGGATGGACAAACTCGTGAGCAATCTAGTCTTTTCGGTCCATGCCTAAGACTCGCACAACTATGCCAATGGATAGTCTCTTTTTCAGATGTCTGTCACCAAACCGCATAGCCCCGGGTCCACGTCCACTTGCCCGTTGCTCACACCGCATAGTCACATTAAGACGTATGCGCGGGCCAAGCTTCTCTCGGATCCCAAAATTCGATCACACAAGCACATAACCAAGTTATGTTCAAGTTGGCTCCCCGGCCACCATGTTGGCAAAACCCGCTTTTGCCCAATTTTCCGGGTGCACCTTGGAGTTAGTCTCCAAGGCTCCCTGATGCAATCTACCACGTAGAAAACCCAAAAAACGCCCAAACATCCGGAGTCTTCCCCGGTTCATATGCAATGCAACATCACCTATCCGGCTCTACTTGTCCGGAAAGGCTTCACACACAATGCCTATGCCTATTTTCGCATACGGACTCTATACAAGGGGGACTTACAATATCTACCCCAAAGAAACGCTCCAACTCTTCGCTCACTTGCGAGAGCGGGCTTCCTATGCAAAGGAAAAGAGGGCTTCACATGCCCTAGGATGAAAAATCGTTACCCTTAAGTTTTTCCTCGGCGCCATGAAGATCTAGTCGGATGGAAAGCACCGTATCGGCCTCGCCTTCGCGGATCCGGACTTGGATCGTGATTTGGAGCTCCGAAGCTCCGCCGGTGACCGGATCTTTGGTCTTCTTCCTCCTCCTAGCTCTCCCTTCTCTCTAGATCTTAGAGAGATAAAGCCCAAGAGAAATGAGGGCTTCTAAACCCTATTCCCAGATATAACATGCCAGCAACAGCCCTAAACCATCGGATCCCAAATCAAGAAATCGAACGGCTGTGATTCAGCCCAATTTTACAAAATCTGGGCTGAACACGGGTTGCAACACGGCCGTGTGCCTGGCCGTGTCACCCATTCGCCGTCTCGACCGACTCGAAAACCAGCACACGGCATTCGACACGGCCTCTAACATGCCCATGTAACATGTGACATGCCCGTATCGAGGCCCGTGTCGAGACCCGTGTCACGCCCCCCGTGTGCAATCGGCCAGCTTTCCCAACCCGAGAGGGACACGGCCTGCGACACGGCACCCGACACGCCTGTGTCGCATGTGACACGCCCGTGTCTGGGCCCATGTCATGGCCCGTGTGCATGACTCAGAAAACTGCCCAAAGTGACACGCCCTGGGACACGCCCGTGTCCCAAGCCGTGTGCCTCAACTCGACGATCTCCGATCGTCAAAAACGTCGAACACATGACCCGTGGCCGAACACGCCTGTGTCACGCCCATGACACGCCCATGTCATGCCCGTGACATGCCCGTGTCACACCCGTGACACCTGCTCAAAAATTCAGACTTGGCTAAAAAACGTCACCCGTCCCTCTTTTGAGTTTCGGGGTGTTACACATATACATGTTGAAAATATTATATCCGGCCTACTAGTAGTAAGGTAGAGAAAGGATCTAATTATGGTTATATACTTGGTTCTTTCAAAAGGTTTCCCATTCTCATCTTTGTCCAGTCATAGTTGAACCCATTGGAGTCCTTATTGAGGTTGCATTCTCCATTCAAAATTTCTTAATTAACTCCTTGGTGAACTTTGTCTAAGAGATGAAGATTCCATCTTCAGATTTCTTCTCCTGAAGTCCTAAGAAATACTTCAGCTCTCCCATACTACTCATTTCAAACTTCCTTTGCATCAAGTTAGAGAACTTTTTTGCAAAGGTTGTCATCCGTAGATCCAAAAATAATGTCGTCGACAAAGATTTGCAATAGAAAAATCTTGCTTTTAACAACTTTATCGCTTGAAGTATTTCAACTGGAGCAAATGTTTGATCGATGTCGATCTATTCTTCTTGTTTATACCCTTCAGCTATAAGTCTGGCTTTGTTCTTTATAATTACACCATCATCATCCATCTTATTTCTAAAGACCTATTTCATCCTTATCACATTATTTCCTTTGGGTCTTGGTACTAGCTCCCAAACTTTGCGCCTTTTGAATTGATTGAGCTCTTCTTCCATTATAAAGATCCATGAATCGTCTTTATTTGCTTCTTCAAATTTTTTGGCTCAATCTGCGAGTGAAAGTTTAAGTGCATAATTTCGTTATTTGTACCTCTTCTTGTTCTTACTCCGTTATGAAGGGCTCTAATGATCTGATCGGCTGGATGATCTCTTTAGTGTCTGACACCTAGATTCCTCATATTCTCGATGCCACCAGGAGGTTCTTCTACTTCTGGTGTGTCTTATTCAATTTGATTGAGCTCTTCAAGTTGAAGTTCTTCTTCCACCAGGCTTAGAGTGTTGACTTTGATTGTGCTTGTAGCATCTTCCTTACCATTTTATTCGAAGCCTAGCACTTTTAACTTTGTACTTGCATCTTCAACAAATACACTGTAACATCCCATTTCCGGCTAGACCCCCCGTGGGGTGGTTTTGCCATGACTAGGTCACGACAAAAACCTAGGAAACCCAAAAGACCAATGGAGCTTAGGGAGAAAGGTTAAAATCACCTTGGTCTTCAAATAGTGGGTCAAACTTGCTTAAAATAAGTTTAGGACTCGGGCGTTGAGTGTGTCGAGTGCACTCAAGGCCATAAGCAGAATGGCGTTGAGTGCACTGACTGCACTCAACGCAATCTTTCAGGCGGGATAGCATTGAGTGCATTGAGTTCACTCAACGCCATAAGCAGAATGAAATTGAGTGCACTGGCTGTACTCAACGCAATCTTTCAGGAAGAATGGCGTTGAGTGCACTAACTGCACTCAACACCATCCATCAGACGGGATGGCATTAAGTACATTGAGTGCACTCAATGCCATAAGTTGAATGGCGTTGAGTTCACTGACTGCACTCAAAGCCATCTTGTGTCGTCTGGTTGGCGTTGAGTGAGCTGAACTCACTCAACGCCGTAGAATAGATTGCGTTGAGTGAGCTAAGCTCACTCAACGCCGTAATCTGTCAGGCGGGATGGCGTTGAGTGCGTTGGGTGCACTCAACGCCATAAGTTGAAAGGCATTGAGTGCACTGACCGCACTCAATGCCATTTGGTGTTGTCTGGATGGCGTTGAGTGAGCAGAGCTCACTCAACGCCATAATCTGGACGGCGATGAGTGAGCTAAGCTCACTCAATGCCATCGTTTAAAAGGGCATATTCTTGATGGCGTTGTGTAACACCCCAAAAATCTCAAAATGCGTTTTCAAACTTATTTGAGGTGCAGGCTGTTTGACACGGCCTGGGACACGGGCGTGTCCCATGGCGTGTCGGGGGTACACGGCCTGGGACACGGGCGTGTCCCAGGGCGTGTTCAGGTTAGTCGACGATTGATAGTCGACGATCTTCGAGCCTGGGACACGGCCATCGACACGGGCGTGTCCCAGGGCGTGTCACGCAATTAAATTTCGAAAATAGCCTATTCGAGTCAGAGAAGTACACGGCCTTGAACACGGCCGTGAACACGGGCGTGTCAGGTTGGACACGGGCGTGTCCGATGCCGTGTGCCGACCCGTGTACTGATTGCAGCTCGATGAGACAGAAATGACACGGGCGTGTCTCAGGAATGACACGGGCATGTCAGGTTCGACACGGGCGTGTCGATGCCCGTGTTCTGGTAAATCTCAGTCAGTTCGAATACCGTGTGTGCCGCTTAAGGGTACACGGCCTGTGACACGGGCGTGTCACAGGCCGTGTCAGCCAAAAATTGGGTTTTTGGGCAAATCGTGGCCGTTCAGATTTCTCTCTTTTGATCCAAGGGCTCAGGTGATTTCCTGGCTGGATTTAATTCGTGAAGGAAGGATGAAGAAGTCATTCTTCATTTTGCTTAAGGAAGAGAGAAAGAGAGAGGAGGAAGAAGAAGGAGGAGGAGATCAAGCCACCGACGGAGTTCCCGTGGTCCGATTCGTGATCCGAAGCCGGCGTTGTGAAGGCAAGGCTGCTGCGGTTCTTTCTCACCGGCTAGTTTTCGAAGGCTCCGAAGAGATCGACAAGGGTAATGATCTCCCTCCTTGGACATGTGAAGTCCGTCTTTTTTGCATTGCATAGGGAAAACCCTTCCCCGCGAGTGTGCGGTGGGTTGTGGTGTCCCTTGGGGTAGATATGTGAAGTCCCCCTTGTTAGAGGCCGGAAGTGGAGTACGGCTCTAGGCATGCTGTGTGAAGCCCATCTGGACATGGTCTGGATTGGTGATGCTTGTTTGCATATCGGAGAAGGCTCCGTGATTATGGCTTGTGTTGCCTTGTGCCTACCTGTTGCTTGGTGCAGCAGGAAGTACTGGATGATGTCCAGGAAATGAAGAGGGTTGGATGCAACTCTTTTGGCCGTGTGTTGCCACTTTATGAGCGGTTGAGCCGTTGGGCTACAACTCGATGAAAAGGCAGATTGCCGAACAGGAAAGGTGAAACCGACCCGCGCCTATAAATAGCCATGGATACTTCCGTATTTGAGGTGGCACGTCGACTTGAGCAACGGGGGGTGGCTGATCCGTACCTGCGTTAGGTCCGTCCGACTTGGAAGCCTGGTTATAGGTTTTGTTGGAGCGCCTAATGAGAGTCTTAGGCCCGCACGCTGGAAAGACTAGAATGCTCAAATACCGTGTAGACGGTGGTGTTGACCCTAGTATTCCGGTACACCAAGAATGTGCCCTGAGGGCATGGACTGTCGGGCCGTGTGGCCGATAGTTGTGATGGCTTGAATGTGCCTGCGCGCACATAGTTGCTATAATTGGGTCAGCTGAATGCTGACCGTTGCAATATTTGCCACCGGTTGGGTGGATTGTTCCCGTGCAGGTGCTGGAGAGCCAAGTGGTAAGTGATGGGCTGAAGCCCTACTGCTGTTGCTGCTGCTGCTGCGGCTAGCCCTTGAAGGCTAAGCGAATGTTTTGCTTATTTGCTTTTACTCATGTATGGCTGGCCTGCGCGCCGAGGTTTGTAAACCATACGTTGTGAAAAGAGGAACTGTAAGGCCTTAAGGCCAAACCCTTGTATTTGTGTACATTCCGTGGTGATATATATAAATGTGGTTTATATATTGGACATTCCTGATTGGAGTTCAAAGTTGTAACTTAAAGCTTCCGCTAGAATGCTCTGAGTTAGGATTCGTATGGTTTGGTATTATCCTGTGACCTCACCGTCTGTTTGTGGCATATAGTGTGGGGCCCCAGCCGGACCTTCTACTATACGTCATGTAACGGATGGGGTCATTACATTTTGGTATCAGCTTTTGTCGGTCTTCCTCTTTCGAATTCGTGGTCGAATTCTTTTGTGGGGTGGCGAACACGTGTTTGTGCGACCTGCTGTAACGCTAATGAACTCTGGAATGTCCATTAAGGAATGTACAAAATCTTGTTTGAGGAATCTGCGCGTTCCTTTTTGTGTTGTTTTGCTTGCATACGTTCGCTAATGTGTGTCTTGTCCACCTATAGGTGATACGTAGTGGTGCTGGGCAGTCTGAGCCCCAGCGCTCTATTGAGAGTGCGACACCAGCTGAGGTGCCAACACCTCCTCCATCTGCAGTCTGAGCCCCAGCGCTCTGTTGAGAGTGCGGCACCAGCTGAGGTGCCAACACCTCCTCCATCTGTGGAAACTGTTCTCTTAGTTGCTGAGGTGCTATTTGCCATGATTCAGCCGACCGGGAAAGCGCAGCCGGCAGTAGTGCCAGTTCGTGTTGATGTAAGACCCGAGCCAGTTGAGGCTGTAGATCCACGAGCAGCTGACCGACAGTTGAAGCAATTCATGAGCTTCAGTCCTCCTACGTTTACGGGCATGGGATCCCCAACGCAGGCAGAGGATTGGTTATCGCGTGTCAAGCGGATAATGACAGCGATCAGGGCGGAGGAAACTCTAAAGGTCACCTTGGCCACCTTCATGCTTGAAGGAGAGGCGCGGTTGTGGTGGGACGAGGTTGAGGTACACCATTTGGCGGGCAGGCAATTAACGCAAGTGTCGATTGAGGAGTTCTCTCGAATATTTCTGGCAAAACATGTCCCAGCAGCGCAACGCATTGCTATGGAAAATGAGTTCCAACGGTTAAAGCAAGGGGAAGATAGTGTGGATATCTACTTGCATGAGTTTACCAGGTTGGGACGATATGCGGGTATAATCTTCGTGGATGACCAAAGGAAAACGAATCGGTTCTATGAAGGATTGCGGGATGAGTTGCGATTCCTGCTTTCAATTCAGTGAACCAAGGGTTTCAGGCGTTGGTTGATACTGCGTGCGCGTTGGAGAAGGACATGAGGCGAGTGCAAGGGAACAAGGGCTTGGTTGTGTCAAAACCAGAGTTTCAAGCATCTCGCCCGAACAAGTCGTTTTACCAGAAGAAAGGGGGCAAGAGGTCCAAGCCATCTGGGCAAGTGACTACTACCGTTGTGTCGGGAGCGACATGAAGGCCGGATTCTCGTACATGCTATAACTGTGGCCGGGTGGGGCATATTGCTCGTGACTGTCGGGTTGTTCAGCCCAAAGGGGACAAGAAGACGGGTGCGTCTTATGCTGAGAAGGGCAAAGCGGTGGTTGATTCCTCTGCGTCTCAGGCACAGCCCCAAATCTATCAACTTGGCCAACAGGAAGCGATTAAGCAAAGTGACGTCGTCACAGGTACGAGTTGATTTAGTTTACTTGCTGGTGCTATTGTTTTTGGTTAGGTATAGCTTGTGCATGATGTGTGTGCTGCAGGCTTTGTCCTGATTCAGAATAATTTGGCGAGAGCCCTGTTTGATACGGGTGCTTCGCATTCTTTTCTGTCTGAGGATTTCGTATCTCGCATTGGGGTACCGAGTCATGTGACGGTGGATAGTACAAGGGTGCTATTGCCGAATGGCTGTGTGATGCTTGCGGATAGGGCTTGCGAGGTGGATGTGCAAATAGGAAGTCGGGATTTCGGTCTGAGTGCAGCTGTGCTACCGTTATCGGAGTTTGATGTGATCTTTGGTATGGACTGACTCTCGGAGCAGCGTGCCTTTATTGATTACAACTCCAAAGAGATTACACTGGGCCAGAATACCGGACTTGTGACGAAATTCGCTGGTATGCGAGGAGTTAGCGGGACTCTGTTGTCTGCACTCCAAGTCGTCAATGCTGTTCGGAAGGGCGCGGAGTTATTCTTCATGCTAATTCAGGCTGTTGAGCCAAAGGCCAGTGTCGGTGAAGTTCTAGTTGTGTCAGAGTTTGCCGATGTGTTTCCTAAAGATCTTCCTGGGTTACCACCCCAGCGGGAGATTGACTTCTTTATTGAGTTGGTGCCAGGTGCGAAACCTGTGGCCCGCTCTCCATATCGCGTCGCGCCAAAAGAGATGGCTGAGTTGAAAGTCCAATTGCAAGAGTTGTTGGAGCAGGGATAAATACGCCCAAGTATGTCACCTTGGAGCGCGCCTGTTCTATTTGTGAAAAAGAAAGACGGTAGTTTGCGGTTATGTATTGACTACCGCGAATTGAATAAGCTGACGGAGAAAAATAAATATCCGATCCCGCGGATTGATGACCTCTTTGATCAGTTGGCAGGATCAACGGTCTATTCCAAATTGGATTTGAAATCAGGATATTATCAGCTGCGGATTAGGGAAGGTGACATTCCCAAGACGGCGTTTGGAACACGCTACGGTCAATATGAGTTCACGGTAATGCCGTTTGGCCTATGTAATGCGCCTTCGGTATTTATGGACCTAATTCATCGAACGTTTCGAGAGTACTTGGATTTGTTTGTTATTGTGTTTATCGATGAAATCTTAGTATACTCTCAGTCGGAAGAGGATCATGCAAACCATTTGCGGTTGGTTTTGCATACCCTGCAGAGGAATAAGCTTTATGCCAAGTTCTCAAAGTGTGAGTTCTGGCTCTCTTCAGTAGCCTTTTTAGGCCATGTGGTAAGTGGAGAAGGTATCGCGGTGGATCCGTTGAAGATAAGTGCCATTCGAGATTGGCCAGTGATGTCTTTAGTGGTCGAGGTCAGGAGCTTCCTTGGACTTGCGGGCTACTATAGACGGTTTGTGGAAAACTTCTCATGGATTGCTTTACCTCTGACCACGCTGACGAGGAAAGATCAAAAGTTCATTTGGACGCCGGAGTGCGCGCGAGCTTTTGAAGACTTGAAGAGTCGTTTGACCACGGCGCCTGTGTTGACATCGCCATGTGGTACCGATGGGTATGAGATCTATAGTAATGCTTCTGGGAGCGGCTTAGGCTGCGTTCTTCTGCAGTTTGGTAAAGTGATTGCTTATGGCTCGCGCCAGTTGAAAGTGCATGAGCGGAATTACCCCGTCCATGATTTGGAGTTGGCGGCGGTAATCTTTGCGCTCAAGTATTTGTTGGATCAGAAGGATCTGAATATGCGACAACGAAGATGGATGGAGTTCCTCGGGAACTACACCTTCGAGATTCACTATACTCCCGGGAAGGGAAATGTGGTCGCTGATGCTTTGAGTCGAAAGACTCCGGTACGGGCAAGCTGGTTGCAGAGGCATGATCAGCGTTTGATCCAGGAATTGGAAGAATTGGAGATATCGTGTGTTGACAAGGGTTCGTCAACCGATGCATGCTTGAACTGGACGGAGGTGCAATATGACCTTACGGACAGAGTTCGGCAAGCAACGGAGCTTGATGAAAGTCTCCAGCGCTATGCTAAAGATGGGCCGGATGACCAATTCTCTTGGGATAACGGGTTGTTACGAAGAAATAGTCGAGTGTGCGTCCCAAGTGTGGGTAAATTGAGGGAAGAGTTGATGTACGAAGCTCACTTTGCAAAGTACTCAGTTCACCCAGGGAGCACAAAGATGTACAGAGATCTGAAAAAGCTGTTCTGGTGGCCCGGACTAAAGAAAGATGTCGCACGTTATGTGGCTGAGTGCAATACCTGTGCGTTAGTGAAAGCAGAATGCCAGAAGCCTGGCGGTTTCCTGAAGTCGTTACCTATTCCGGAGTGGAAGTTCGATGATATTTCGATGGATTTCGTGCACGGGTTGCCGAGATCTCAACGCGGTCATGATTCAATCTGGTTGATTGTGGACCGGTTGACAAAAGTGGCGCACTTCCTTCCAAACAGAAGAGACGATTCAGTGGAAACCTTGGCCAAGATTTATGTGGAGCAGGTTGTTCGACTGCACGGTGTTCCTCGGAGCATCGTTAGTGACCGTGATGGGCGGTTCACATCGAATGATTGGCGGCTCGTTCATCAAATGTTGGGTACAAAGTTAGCGTTTAGTACGGCCTTTCATCCCCAAACGGATGGCCAGACTGAACGAACCAACAGGACGATGGAGGATATGCTCCGCATGTGCGCCCTAGACATTGGTAAGAGATGGGAAGATTATATATTTCTTGTCGAATTTGACTATAATAATAGCTACCAAGCGAGTATTGGTATGGCACCATTTGAGGCGTTGTATGGTCCTAAATGCCGTACACCGTTAGCTTGGGCAGAAGCAGGCGAATCTAAGCTGAGTGGGAAAAAGGAAGTCGAAGAAGCTACCTCGCTCATACGCTCTATTCGGGAGAGGCTATTGATAGCCCAAGATCGTCAAGCAAAGTACTACAATGCCAAACATCGGAACGTGGAGTTCGCGGTGGGTGATTGGGTATATTTGAAGATCAAACCCTGCAAAGGCGTGTCCAGGATTCGGCGTTTGAAAAAGCTAAGTCCGAGGTATCTTGGTCCGTTTGAGGTGGTGGAGCGAGTTGGGGAAGCTGCTTATCGACTAGCACTTTCAGCAGACTTGGGTGGATTACATGATGTATTTCACATCTCAGTCCTTCGTAAGGCGGTAAAGGATCCAGCTCAAGTGGTGGAGAATGATCGGGTACCGGTCGAGTATGGGCTAACGACGAGAGTTAGACCCATTCGGATCGAGGATCGAGCCGAGAAACAGTTGCGGAACAAAGTGATCTGGATGGTCAAGGTCCGATGGGACAATTGTGGCCGTGAAGAGCCAACATGGGAGCGAGAGCAGACCATGCGAGCTGAATTTCCCGAACTGTTTGTATAAGCTGTAGACCGTGTACTTTATGTTATAACCGAGTTATCAAGTTATCGCATTGTGGGTTCTTGTTTCCTTACCGTGCAAATTTCAGGACGAAATTTTGGTAAGGGGGGGAGGATTGTAACACCCCAGAAATCTCAAAATGAGTTTTCAAACTTATTTGAGGTGCAGGCTGTTTGACACGGCCTGGGACACGGGCGTGTCCCAGGGCGTGTTGGGGGTACACGGCCTGGGACACGGGCGTGTCCCAGGGCGTGTTCAGGTTAGTCGACGATTGATAGTCGACGATCTTCGAGCCTGGGACACGGCCATCGACACGGGCGTGTCCCAGGGCGTGTCACGCAATTAAATTTCGAAAATAGCCTATTCGAGTCAAAGAAGTACACGGCCTTGAACACGGCCGTGAACACGGGCGTGTCAGGTTGGACACGGGCGTGTCCGATGCCGTGTGCCGACCCGTGTACTGATTGCAGCTCGATGAGGCAGAAATGACACGGGCGTGTCTCAGGAATGACACGGGCGTGTCAGGTTCGACACGGGCGTGTCGATGCCCGTGTTCTGGTAAATCTCAGTCGGTTCGAATACCGCGTGTGCCGCTTAAGGGTACACGGCCTGTGACACGGGCGTGTCACAGGCCGTGTCAGCCAAAAATTGGGTTTTTGGGCAAATCGTGGCCGTTCAGATTTCTCTCTTTTGATCCAAGGGCTCAGGTGATTTCCTGGCTGGATTTAATTCGTAGAGGAAGGATGAAGAAGTCATTCTTCATTTTGCTTAATGAAGAGAGAAAGAGAGAGGAGGAAGAAGAAGGAGGAGGAGATCAAGCCACCGGCGGAGTTCCCGTGGTCCGATTCGTGATCTGAAGCCGGCGTTGTGAAGGCAAGGCTGCTGCGGTTCTTTCTCACCGGCTAGTTTTCGATGGCTCCGAAGAGATCGACAAGGGTCACGATCTCCCTCCTTGGACATGTGAAGTCCGTCTTTTCTGCATTGCATAGGGAAAACCCTTCCCCGCGAGTGTGTGGTGGGTTGTGGTGTCCCTTGGGGTAGATATGTGAAGTCCCCCTTGTTAGAGGCCGGAAGTGGAGTACGGCTCTAGGCATGTTGTGTGAAGCCCATCTGGACATGGTCTGGATTGGTGATGCTTGTTTGCATATCAGAGAAGGCTCCGTGATTATGGCTTGTGTTGCCTTGTGCCTACCTGTTGCTTGGTGCAGCAGGAAGTACTGGATGATGTCCAGGAAATGAAGAGGGTTGGATGCAACTCTTGTGGCCGTGCGTTGCCACTTTATGAGCGGTTGAGCCGTTGGGCTGCAACTCGATGAAAAGGCAGATTGCCGAACAGGAAAGGTGAAACCGACCCGCGCCTATAAATAGCCATGGATACTTCCGTATTCGAGGTGGCACGGCGACTTGAGCAACGGTGGGTGGCTGATCCGTACCTGCGTTAGGTCCGTCCGACTTGGAAGCCTGGTTATAGGTTTTGTTGGAGCGCCTAATGAGAGTCTTAGGCCCGCGCACCGGAAAGACTAGAATGCTCAAATACCGTGTAGACGGTGGTGTTGACCCTGGTATTCCGGTACACCAAGAATGTGTCCTGAGTGCACGGACTGTCGGGCCGTGTGGCCGATAGTTGTGATGGCTTGAATGTGCCTGCGCGCACATAGTTGCTATTTTATGATGCCATGCTTTGCAGGGAAAGAATGCTCATGCCCCGAGAAAGGGGTAGGGTTGTTATAATTGGGTCAGCTGAATGCTGACCGTTGCATTGTTTGCCACCGGTTGGGTGGATTGTTCCCGTACAGGTGCTGGAGAGCCAAGTGGTAAGTGATGGGCTGAAGCCCTACTGCTGTTGCTGCTGCTGCTACGGCTAGCCCTTGAAGGCTAAGCGAATGTTTTGCTTATTTGCTTTTACTCATGTATGGCCGGCCTGCGCGCCGAGATTTGTAAACCATACGTTGTGAAAAGAGGAACTGTAAGGCCTTAAGGCCAAACCCTTGTATTTGTGTACATTTCGTGGTGATATATATAAATGTGGTTTATATATTGGACATTCCTGATTAGAGTTCAACATTGTAACTTAAAACTTCCGCTAGAATGCTCTGAGTTAGGATTCGTATGGTTTGGTATTATCCTGTGACCTCACCGTCTGTTTGTGGCATATAGTGTGGGGCCCCGGCCGGACCTTCTACTATACGTCATGTAACGGATGGGGTCGTTACACGTTGAGTGAGCAGAGCTCACTCAACACCATAATCCGGATGGCGTTGAGTGAGTTGAGCTCACTCAATGCCATAGTCTGGGAGGCCATTCTGGATGGCGTTGAGTGAGCAGAGCTAACTCAACGTCGTATTTGGGATTGCGTTGAGTGAGCATAGCTCACTCAACGCTGTAGCAAGGATGGCGTTGAGTGAGCAAAGCTCATTCAACGCCATTTTACTTAGTCTTTTCTAGCAGATTTGTTTTGGCTTGGTGCTGGTTCACCTGAACCGGGCCGGTCTAGGGAGTGGGCTGTTTTCTCCTATTAAGACCTAATAAGTCTTACTTAAATTAAGTTGACTGGTCAAGCTTGACACGTGGACCGACGGTTTTGCAAGAGGACTCTTACGGCCATGGCCGAGAGCCTGCCTTCATGGCCATCAATGGCATTTGATGCCATGGGTTTTCCCTCTCTCCTTTTTACGGCTGGATTCAATTCCTATAGGGAATAGGAGGAGTTCCAGCCGTTAGCTTGGCTGGATTGAGCCGTTTCAGCCCCCCTCCACCATGGCCGACCGAAGATTTAATGGACCAATAATGTTCATTGAAGTTTTGGCCGTTCCCCCTCCTTGACCAAGCTTTTAAACACCCTCAAAGGCCCAAGAGGAGGTTTTCCCAGCCTTTACCTGAAGTTTTCGAGCCTCACACTGTGCTATTGAGAATTCTGATGATGCCACAACCGCACTAATGGCATCCCGACGGTCTGCACGCATCCAGC